>JBBGZY010000062.1:0-600000 GCA_037952925.1 Lithobates clamitans
ACACAGTATTTGCGCAGCGATTTTTCAAACGCATTTTTTGGGGAAAAAACACACTTTTTTACATTTTATTGCACTAAAACACACTATATTGCCCAAATGTTTGATGAAATAAAAAGATGATCTTAGGCCAAGTACATGGATACCAAACATGACATGCTTTAAAATTGCGCACAAACGTGCAGTGGCGACAAACTAAATACATTTTTAAAAGCCTTTAAAAGCCTTTACAGGTTACCACTTTAGATTTACAGAGGAGGTCTACTGCTAAAATTACTGCCCTCAATCTGACGTTCGCGGTGATACCTCACATGCATGGTGAAATTGCTGTTTACATTCGACGCCAGACCGACGCTTGCGTTCGCCTTAGCGCGAGAGCAGGGGGGACAGGGGTGCTTTTTTTTTTTTTTTCTTTATTATTATTATTATTTTATCTTATTTTTAAACTGTTCCTTTCATTTTTTTTTTAAATCATTTTTATTGTTATCTCAGGGAATGTAAATATCCCCTATCATAGCAATAGGTAGTGACAGGTACTCTTTTTTGCAAAAATTGGGGTCTATTAGACCCTAGATTTCTCCTCTGCCCTCAAAGCATCTGGCCACACCAAGATCGGTGTGATAAAATGCTTTCCCAATTTCCCAATGGCGCTGTTTACATCCGGCGAAATCTAAGTCATAAAATGCTCATAGCTTCCGGTTTCTTAGGCCATAGAGATGTTTGGAGCCACTCTGGTCTCTGATCAGCTCTATGGTCAGCTGGCTGAATCACCGGCTGCATTTTCAGGTTCCCTGTTGAGACAGGAGAGCCAGAGAAAAACACGGAAGACGTTGGGGGGGGTGCATTCCCTCCCACTGCTTGTAAAAGCAGTCTAGAGGCTAATTAGCAACTAGGATTGCTTTTACATGAAAGCCGACCACTGGCTGAAAAGAATGATACCAAGATGATACCTAAACCTGCAGGCATTATTCTGGTATAACCACTCTAAGTCGTGAATGGCGTACCTGAAGACAAAAAAATGGTTAACAATAAAGCACAGTAAACGGTAAGGTATAAAAAATTGCATACCTGAAAAGCAAGCATGATAAAACATAACAACAATAAAACATTGCAGAATAGAATACAGTAAAAAAGAGCAGAACAATAGAGAGAATAGAGAGAGAGAGAACAATAAAACGCCAACTATTTTTTTTTTATTTTATATTTTTGTTTGTGTTTTTTTTTTTTTTTTTTTTTACACTTCTTTTTTGTAACTAACTTTTATAAATGTAACCGGTTCCAGGTTCGGGTCTCTCAAAATGCGATGGCATCTTGGGAGACCCTGTGAAAGTGTGCCTAGTCTGTGCAGTGCTGTACCCTACGCTAATACTCAACTAGTGAATGGTAGCGTTCAAAACATTCACCAATGCAAAGACCAGGATTGTCAGGACAGGAGGGACAATAATAGCGGGTGTCACGCCTATATCCGCGCTTGCTGCAGACACGACATCTTTTTTGGGGGGGTTCGCTGGGTAGGGGTACTCGGGAGGACATAAAGAAAATGCCTCTCATGCAGCCGACTGCATTTGGTAGGGGATGTGAATGGGGGAAGTACGGGTGCTGCAGAAGCGGTGGGTTCCCAATTAGGATTGGCGAATGCAGCAGGAAGGGCACTATGGGCACGACGGGCCTGTGTTTGTCTTTTTGGTGGCAGCGGGACACTACTTGTGCTTGCCACCTCACCAGCTTGAACTGCACTTATGGGATTCGCCACGTCACCAAGTGTTACTGCAGTGCTGGTTTGACTACGACCGGGGTGTACTAGGCCGCTGGTGCTTGCCAGTTCACCAAAACGCTACAAAAAAAACTGTTAGCGATCGCAGGATCAGGCCTGACTCTGCGAACGCTGCAGTTATGCGTTTAGTGTTTTGTAAGTGACAGTGATCGATCGATACTGCACTTGGGTGGGTTGGGCTGGGCCGGGCGGAGGGGCAAAACGCAGGTGCTAGCAGGTATCTGGGCTGATCCCGCTAACACTGCGTTTGTGGGAACCCTAAACTGCTGGGGACGCTAGTATAGATCTGATCAGATCAGATATTGATCCGTTCAGATACTATACCACTAAGGGAG
This sequence comes from Lithobates clamitans, assembly GCA_037952925.1. NCBI lineage: Eukaryota > Metazoa > Chordata > Amphibia > Anura > Ranidae > Lithobates > Lithobates clamitans. Next base: position 2,107 of record JBBGZY010000062.1, read on the forward strand.
GTGTATGCTGCGTGCATGGGTGTTAGCGGTACTGGCGCTAACCTGACGCTGCCTGGGGCTGGTGCTTGCCAGTTCACCAAAACGCTACCAAAAAAACTGTTAGCGATCGCAGGGATCAGGCCTGACTCTGCGAATGCTGCAGTTATGCGTTTAGTGCCTTGTAAGTGACAGTGATCGATTGATACTGCACTTGGGTGGGCTGGGCCGGGCGGAGGGGCAAAACGCAGGTGCTAACAGGTATCTGGGCTGATCCCGCTAACACTGCGTGTTTGGGAACCCTAAACTGCTGGGGACGCTAGTATAGATCTGATCGGATCAGATATTGATGCGTTCAGATACTATATCACTAAGGGAGGTGTACAGTGCGTGCGTGCGTGGGTGTTAGCGGTACTGGCGCTAACCTGACGCTGCCTGGGGCTGGTACTTGCCAGTTCACCAAAACGCTACCAAGAAAACTGTTAGCGATCGCAGGGATCAGGCCTGACTCTGCGAACGCTGCAGTTATGCGTCTAGTGTTTTGTAAGTGACAGTGATCGATCGATACTGCACTTGGGTGGGCTGGGCCGGGCCGGGCGGAGGGGCAAAACGCAGGTGCTAGCGGGTATCTGGGCTGATCCCGCTAACACTGCGTTTTTGGGTACCCTAAACTGCTGGGGACGCTAGTATAGATCTGATCGGATCAGATATTGATCCGTACAGATACTATACCACTAAAGGAGGCGTATGCTGCGTGCGTGGGTGTTAGCGGTACTGGCACTAATCTGACGCTGCCTGGGGCGACGCATATCACCGCCGGGCGATCGGGGGGCTAAACCTTTATTCAGTAATAAACAGTGGGTGCCCTGACACTATAAAAAATAAACGAACTAACCAGCGTCACCCGTAACGGTTATACGGTGATCAGTGGTGAAAGGGTTAACTAGGGGGCAAGCAAGGGGTTAAAACATTTATTAGGTAGTATATGGTGGTCCCTGTCGCTATAAAACGCTAACGGCGAACCTAAATATTTACGTCCCTAACTAGCGTCACCAGCGACACTAATACAGCGATCAGAAAAATGATCGCTTAGCAACACTGGTGACGGGGGGTGATCAAGGGGTTACAACTTTAGTAGGGGGGGTTAGGGGGGTATCCTAGACCTAAAGGGGGCCTAACACTCACTGCCCTAACACTGTAACTGTCACAAACTGACACCAATACAGTAATCAGAAAAAAAAAAAAAAAAAAACCTGCTTGGCGTCAGTTTGTGACGGGGGGGGGATCGGGGGGCGATCGGGGGGGGGATCGGGGTGTAATGTGTGCCTGGCATGTTCTACTGTGTGTGTGTGTTGGTGCACTCACATTACAGTCTTCTCTCCTCGGCCCGGAACGGAAAATACCGAGCCGAGGAGAGATGACATCATTTCCTCTGCCTCTGTGTACAATACAGAGGCAGGGAAATGATCCCATTGGCTGGGAGCGATCGCGAGGGGGGGGCCACGAATGGATGGCCTCCCCCTCACCACCGATCGCCGGGGGACATTTGCCGACCGCCGCAGGCACCGGGGGGGGGTCCGATCGGACCCCCCACCCGCGGGCAGGCAAGGACGTACAGGTAAGCCCTTTTGCCTGCCCGTGCCGCTCTGTCGACGTACATCGTCGTGCGGCGGTCGGCAACTGGTTAATCACTATGCACTGTCTATCCTTTACACACCCCCACATTTCGCCTCATTCCCTCACTTTCCCACACCTTGCCAGTCCCCTCACCCCACCAAACCCTGCCCCTTTCCCCCCCCTTCTCAGAACTTTTTCTCCCACTGTCATCACTTTTCCTTCCTCCCCTCCCTTCCCTCCCCTCCCTTCCCCCCTCTGATCTTTCCACCCGCCTCCTACCTTCCTCTTCCTTTTTTTCTTTTCTGTTTCTTCCTTCTTCCTTTTTCTTTTTTTCTCATCTTCTCCTTCCCTTCTTCTTTTTTTTTCCTCTTTCCTCTCCCCTTTTTTCACTTCCCCCCCCTTTTCTCTTTTCTCTGCTTTCTCTTTTTTCTTTCTTTTCCCCTTTGGTCTCCCCCTCTCCATTCCCCCTCTCTTTCTTTTTCCATTTTCCTTCCCTCTCCCCCCCTCCCCCCCTCTCCATTTTCTGCTTCCCCCCCCCTTTTTTCCTACCACTTCCTATCCAGCTTGTCTGGTCCCCCCCCCCTTTTCACCCTCCACATTTTTTCCACTTGGTCTATTCACTGGTGGTTTGTCGGTACTGTTACCATATTGTTTTTCTCCGTACACCTTTATGTTGCATGGGTAATGATTGTTAGCAGGGCATTTGCTATTTTCCAGTTCATTTCTGCCTCACTCTCAAGCCCTTGTTCACTTCCTTTCCTTCCTTTCTTCCTTTTTCACTCTTCCTTCACATGCTTTCTTTTCCCTTTCCCCTCCCTCCCTCCTCCCCTCTTTCCCCTCCCACTCCCCTTCTGTTTCTTGTCTTCTTTTTCCCAGCAATGCCCTCCTACACTCCCATGGACTTATAATTCATGAATCTTATAGCACTCCACAGTTGGGGAATTTCCCAATTTATGTGGATGAACAAATTGACTTCCCGCTCCTCTTTTATTTATTTTTTCTTTTCGTAATTTTTTAGCATTAACGTGAACCTATCCGGGTGCAGTTCGGATTGCCTATTGCCCCTCCTTTTCCTTCCCCCACCCATATGGGGGGCCGGTAGATGTGAGCCCTCGCAAGACACATTCGGTCCACCACCCGTTCCCTAGGGGGTTTGGTCCGACGCGGGGGAGACGGGGGAGCAGAGGAGAAATCGCATAGCACCCCACAATGTTAGCACAATTCCTGCAATAGGTAACTTTGCAGCCCAGGCAGCTACATTATATGTTATACATGTATAGGTTTGGTATTGTTGAATTTGATGTTATGTTTGATACATGTTGACCTTTTTATAGTGGACAACCATCCTCTGAAGAAGACCCGGGAAGGGAGACACGTCAGGATTTACATACACAACTTTCGTTGTTCCACATACACCGTATTGTATATTGCCTCTACTTTATAGGCATTGCCTGTTGTTAACTAACTTTAAGGATTCAACATTTTAAAATCCTTGGTTGCCCTTTGGCACATTGTATTTTGCATTTGGTTTTAAATTGTATACTTTGTCCGCTGCAATTGTACGCCATACCCAGTTCATGTCCTGACTCTAACAGTCAGCATTCATTTTCAGTGACTTTTTTAACATGTTATCTATATTTTCTGTACCAATAAAATTGAATTTTTTCAACTAATTATACTGTACTTCATTGGCTGCTTTAAAGCCCCGATAGGGGGTTCTCATATTTTTTCATGCACTTTATGGGGTGCGCGGCCTATCCGTCTACACTCATGTGAGTGCTTCTAGTTGCTTGTTCTGATTTCTGGGTGGTTAAACACCCTTCCCCGCTTTTCTGGCACTCGAGTTTAGACATGAACTGTGAACTGGCTTTTTAGGCGTTATACATGATCTTGGTATATGGTTTTTTCCCTTTCTTTTTTTATATATTTCATCCTTCAGGTTACTTGAATATCCACTCTAGCTACTAATAGACTGTAACCTCTGACTCAAAATGAGTAAATTTACAGGAGCTGATTGGGCTAATCTAATGACACAGTATGAGAACTCCTTTGAACAGGGCGATCAAAAAACCCTGTCCATCACATCACTGTTTCAAAAATTGGCTAAGGTACTCGAGAGAAAATCTGCTCTCTTTTGGTATGTCAAAAGTTTTGGCAGATACCTCGAGGAACAAATCAATCCCTATGGACTACGTGTCCAAATATTTCCAAATGTTGATTTGATAAGTGATGAGTGCAAGGCCGAATGGGAGGCCAATCTAAAGTCGTGCTCCAGGGAGATGATGTTAATCTTGTCCAGGGAATACGACAAACAGATTGCCCTCCTAGATGGCGTTATTAGCAAATTGGAACAAACATTGAGTCAATATGCCCAACACCCCCTGTTTGCCGAATCTCAAACTTGTTTGGAAGAAAATCTTTCAACCTTTAATAAAAACATTTTGCATAACAAGGAAACGCAATTCTGGAGGGATAAACATGCCTTTTCGGAGGGATACGCCTACAGATGGAAAAATTATGTGTCTCCATCTAATCAACCACGTCAGGAACCCAAGAATAAAAAGACTACTCAAATTTCGAAATCTCGGAGACCTTCGGATCCCGAACTCGAACGAAAGAATTTACCCCAACGTAACCAAATGCACAGTAAAGCACAACAGAAAAGAGTGAGATACAACTTCTATCCCGTGGACTAACTTTCTGTCCTGAACAACACTTCGAAGTTTTCGAAACAGTCACTGACCTACAACTCTTTGCACGCAGGTTATTATTAAAATACCTGCATGCAAAGGATGATTCTGAAGGTGACGCTGTGGATGGGCCTTTTCTCAGCATGAAGGAATGTAGGGCCTTACGAGAACTAACTCTCCTTTACCAAGAAAACAACACAGTGGATTTAATAGACCAAATCGATCTGGACGCCTTACTGCAGGAGGTGGACAAATTGACCCCAAATCCCCTAATGATGTTCAAAAAGGCTTCTATCACATTCCCCTCCTCAAGCATTAACCCCAATGTAGCAGTATTCTTAAGGCAAACAATTTGTGACATATGCAAACTCTCACAATATCCATCTAAACCGGCCAATCTTTCCGTTGAGGAAAATCTGGCCCTTCAACGCCTTAAAAAACTCCAAAATTGTGATAAAACCTTCGGACAAAGGGGGCAACGTGGTCGTCATGAATAATGACGACTATGTTTCAATGTGTCTGGACATACTAAATAACAAAGAATGGTATAAAGTAATTTCAGTCCTTAACGTCAATCAATATAATTCCAACTTTTACAATATGATTGATCGTGCATTCTATAAAGGGGAAATTACCAAGAATATCTACGAATTTGTCAGGACTCCACATCCTAAGGTAGCCACGTTCTATAGTCTACCCAAGATACATAAAAACTCGACAAAACCCACAGGCCGCCCCATCGTCTCTGGCAATGGAGCCATATCGGAAAATCTAAGCCGTGTTATAGATGCACACTTGCAACCTCTTGTTCTGTCTCTGCCCTCCTTTGTCAAGGACACAATACAATTCTTACAATACATTATTGATCTGAGGATACCAGAGAATGCCATTTTGGTGACCATCGATGTTGAGGCGTTGTATAGCAGCATTCCCCATTCAAAGGGTTTGGCTGCTGTGCAAAGGGCCTTGCAACAGCATTCTCAATATGATCCGGCATTGGTTAGGTTCATTTTGAATGGGCTGCACTATATACTGCATCATAACCACTTTTGCTTTGACAACTCCCACTACCTCCAGGTGCAGGGTGTGGCTATGGGGACCTGCTGTGCCCCCTCCTACGCCAACCTGTACCTGGGGGAGTGGGAGAAGTCTCTCCTGGATGACGAGGACCTTGTCGAGTACACCAGCCATATAACTAAATGGCTGAGGTACATCGACGACATCTTCGTCATCTGGGAGGGACCCGAGACCAAACTACTTGAATTTTTCAACAAGATCAATGTGAACGATCGAAACTTGAGGTTCACGATGACCCATGATCCCCACAGTGTCACCTTTCTAGACGTTTCCATCTCGGTCACTACGGAGGGACACCTTTCCAGCACTTTGTTCCGCAAGACAACTGCTGGGAACACGGTCCTTCATTCTGAGAGTTTTCACCCGGCCCCATTGAAGAACTCGATCCCTTATGGACAGTATCTGCGCCTTCGGCGCAGCTGTTCAAATGATGATCTGTTCAAAAAAGAAGCGGAGGGGCTCCAAAATCGGCTGTTAGCAAGGGGCTACAGTAGATCTTGCCTTAAAAAAGCTTACAACCAAGCTATAGGACATTCTAGATCCCAGCTACTTTTTAAATCTAAACCCTCCCACCCGGATCATCATGCGTTATTCTCGGCAACATCAGGCTATTAGAAAGATCATAGCGCGTCATTGGAGTATCCTCACTGATGACCCCAAATTGCGTGGATTTGTTCAAGAAAAACCTACCATAACGTACAAAAGAGCCATGTCACTACGCGACAAGCTCGTTCGGAGTGAATACACCGATGATAATAAGAAATTAAAGTGCTGTTCCACAGTGGGTTCTTTCCCCTGTGGACATTGCTCATATTGTTCACTCATTAAACAAGACAAAATCTTTGTTTTACCCAACGGAAACACATACACACCTAGACAATTTGTGAATTGCCGCACTCGCGGAATAGTATATTTGATGGAATGTGAATGTGGTGCGTACTATGTGGGGAAAACCAGGCAGGAATTCTGGAAACGCATTTCCCAACATGTCTACAGCATGGAGGTGGGGAATCCGTACCTCCCCATTGGGAGGCATATAATTTTTACACACGACTACAGAGTTCCTAGAGTTACCTTTGTGGCCCTTTACAAAATAAAGATCCCTAGTAGAGGTGGCGACTGGAACAAGTTTCTGCTGCAGAAAGAGCAGAGATGGATCTTTCAGTTACAGGCCACCTCTCCACTGGGCTTAAATGAATCAGTTTATTTCGCCCCTTTCTTGCAGGGGTTCTCATCTGGAAATACACAATAACCTATGGGTAGGGGTCTCATACCCCTTATGTGTTATAATACTCTGTGGAAATATGAAAGGGTTCAACATCGCTAATTTTTCCCTCAATTTTTTTCTTTTTTCCTCCCCTTGTTTTCCTTTTTCCCTCCCCTTTCCCTTCCCTTCTCCCTCCCTTCCTCCCCCCCTTTTTTTTTTTTCCCTTTCTCCCCTCCTTTTTCCTCGTTTCCCCTTTTCTTCCCCCCTATTCCCCCCGCTTTCCGCCCCCCCTTTTTTCCTTTTTTCCTTTCTTCCCCCCCCCATGTTGATCCTAGTGGAGTTTCCACGACACACTATATCCATCAGCGTTTCCAGCTCTGTGTACACTACTGCCTGGGTTTCCCTACGCACAACCACTAATGCTTACTATCTTCTTCATTACTTTTAAATGCATGTGGTGTATACCTCTGTGTGTGTTATGGGATTTAAAAAAATGGACCATACACTTCGCAATGTTCTACGTTTGAAAAAAATCTAGCCTAAAAAACAGTTCGGAGTCCTTTATATGTAACAACATTTGTATGATATAATTTTTCTTTTGCATATGTGCTATTTGATTATGCAGCTGCAAGAGGATAATGTTATTATAATTGTTAACCATGTTAACCATGTTGAAGTGAATAATGCCATGCAAAGTACGATGTGTTTGTTATGGTCAGCCAGTAACCAACTCACACTACACAAACCATATATGTAGCATTTTGCGAACAAGTGATGTGGACTGTTTGTGCTGTATTTCATTTCCACAGAGCATTAAATTCATGGCTGTGTGGCTCTGTTCCCCATGGCCTCCCCTTCAGTGCCTGCACTTCTCCTCTGGGGGGCGGGGGTGCACCTCTGTGTCTTCCTGGCAGGGTGAGACAGGAGACGCCTCCTATATGCGCCCACTAGGTGGCAACACCTTGAGTTGGGCGCTTCTCGCCCTGCCAGCGGCGTCCCGGATCCCCTCTGGACGCCGCACTCACGTGCGCGCGCCATAGTGCGCGTGACGTGGCGGCGCCTGCGCAGTTGCGGCGGAGGAGACGGGGATGCCCGAAGGTATCATCCTCTCCGGAACGCCAGGGGGGTCACGTCAGAGCGCACAGCTGTGCTGCTTGTCTCCCCCAATGGAGGGGGAGGAGGAGGGGACGCGGTCCATACCTGAACCTGATGGGAGTCAGTCAATTGACACTCCCCTTAAATATAGGAAATCTCAGGGAAACTCCAGTGGATCCTTTGCAATTTGGAGACGCCAGGCAATGCACTCACTAACCGAACATATTGGTAATTACACTCTAAATGACTGTAATGCTCCTACCTTTCTAAGCAACTTGGCTCCTTTTTCTAAACCACTGGTTATCTCGCCATGACTTTCTTTTTTTATATTTTAACTTTTCAGAATCTGGAATATATCAACCCTCTTATTCAGTCCTGTTTGATTGGGTAATCAGTCCCGCCACCACCTCTGTACTTTGGCACTGTTTGTGTGTTTTTTTCACTGTTTGTTGGTTATGCTGTGTATGCCTTTCCCAGGGTTTTTCCTCATTTCCTTTCCTTAATCACTATGCACTGTCTATCCTTTACACACCCCCACATTTCGCCTCATTCCCTCACTTTGCCACACCTTGCCAGTCTCCTCACCCCACCAACCCCCCCCCTTCTCAGAACTTTTTCTCCCACTGTCATCACTTTTCCTTCCTCCCCTCCCTTCCGTCCCCTCCCCCCCCTCTGATCTTTCCACCCCCCTCCTCCCTTCCTCTTCCTTTTTTCTTTTCTCTTTCTTCCTTCTTCCTTTTTCTTTTTTTCTCATCTTCTCCTTCCCTTCTTCTTTTTTTTTCCTCTTTTCTCTCCCCCTTTTTCACTTTCCCCCCCCTTTTCTCTTTTCTCTGCTTTCTCTTTTTTCTTTCTTTTCCCCTTTGGTCTCCCCCCTCTCCCCCTCTCCATTCCCCCTCTCTTTCTTTTTCCATTTTCCCTTCCCTCCCCCCCCCCTCCCCCCCCCTCTCCATTTTCTGCCCCCCCCCTTTTTTCCTACCACTTCCTATCCAGCTTGTCTGGTCCCCCCCCCTTTTCACCCTCCACATTTTTTCCACTTGGTCTATTCACTGGTGGTTTGTCGGTACCGTTACCATATTGTTTTTCTCCGTACACCTTTATGTCGCATGGGTAATGATTGTTAGCAGGGCATTTGCTATTTTCCAGTTCATTTCTGCCTCACTCTCACACCCTTGTTCACTTCCTTTCCTTCCTTTCTTCCTTTTTCACTCTTCCTTCACATGCTTTCTTTTCCCTTTCCCCCCTCCCTCCTCCCCTCTTTCCCCTCCCACTCCCCTTCTGTTTCTTTTCTTCTTTTTCCCAGCAATGCCCTCCTACACTCCCATGGACTTATAATTCATGAATCTTATAGAACTCCACAGTTGGGGAATTTCCCAATTTATGTGGATGAACAAATTGACTTCCCGCTCCTCTTTTATTTATTTTTTCTTTTCGTCATTTTTTAGCATTAACGGTTTAAATTTTATTACCCTTATTATTTGAGGCTATACTCACAATTTGTGCACTTTTTTAATATGTTATCTATATTTTCTGTACCAATAAAATTGAATTTTTTCAACTAATTATACTGTACTTCATTGGCTGCTTTAAAGCCCCAATAGGGGGTTCTCGTATTTTCTCAAAGGAATACCTGTATTAGACAGGTATCTGCTCCCTCCTCCCCCCTGAAAGGTGCCAAATGTGACACCAGAGGGGGGGAGGAATCCAAAAAGTGGAAGTTCCATTATTTGGTGGAACTCCACTTTAAAATCCATACCAGATCTAAGTGCCTGGTATGCCCCTGGAGGGGAACCCATGCCGGTTTTTTTATTTAAAATTTGGCGTGAAGTTCCCCCTCATGATTCATACCAAACACAGTGCCTGGCATTGGCGAGGATCCAAGTCGGATCCCTGCACCAGTGTGAACCTGGCTCGCAAGGTGTCAATCTCGCCAATAAAAGTGGCAAGATTGACCCAATATCAGACAACAATACACAAGTTGACCAAAGGGTGGTGGTAAAGAGCTGAAAAACCATGTGATTTGGTGAAAGTTGGCTGGAAAAGTCCTGTTGTCTGTATGCAAGACAAACTTCTGGCCAATGCCCTTTGTACAAAAATCCAAGGGAAAGTTTGTACAAAGTCCTATTGCTTGTGTAAGGGGCTTAAGATGCACAAACTTTGGTACAAACTATGATTAAAAAAAAACACAATGCACCATATACTTTTCTGCACCCCAAAAGCTAATTTGCATTTGTAAGAGAAAGGGGTGGGGGAGAGTCAGCATAACATGGCATTTCAGCTGAAAGTCTGCTTTAATATTAAACAATCTTTATTGCAAGTAGTGCAAATTCACAAAGCCTGATGGTAGGAACAAACCCTCTTCTACTCCTTCAATGTGTTTCTCCCCAACAGGGACTTAGGGTGGCCATACACTACACAATCTCATTGTACAATCTTTAAAAAAAATACGAAGGCCCTTATACTATATAATTCTTGGCAGATAAAAAGCTGATTGTACAGGAAGATTGTGTAGTGTATGGTCACTTTAAGTCCTGTCCTGTGAGATGAAACACTTGCATTACAGTTTGTTGGCCATTGCAGTCGGTTTGCACCTACAGTAAGCCCAGTGATTGTTGTCAGAGTAAAATATGTCATACATATGCCATCAGTAACTAAAAAAAACTTAATTGCCACTACTCAAGTAAATCTCATTGTTGTAGTCAGTTCATCCTCTCCCTACAGTCTTCCATTCCCAAGCTGACCACATTGATGGGGACTAGGAGGCTGTAGCACTATGGAGTCTGCACGCAGAAGGGGGGACTGTATTATATGTTGCATTGAGTTCTACACCTATGCATACACCATAGCAATACAGATCCCCAACCATTTATATGGAGCCACCCCTCCTCCCACCCTTCATATTAGGCATTTGCATAACCCCACATGGAAACAGACCTGCTGAACTTCCATGCAAGGAGGATCTGGGTGAATAGATGGATCATGTTGAGCCCTCTATGTGTGACTTTACTAACAATTATAACACCCTTATGGATGCTCATACTGCCCAATCCGAGGATATTTCCTGGATTAAAGAAGTTAGCAGATCTTAAGGATAGATCCAGGTGAAACAATTTAAAAATCAGGGGTATACCCAATTCAGTGCAAGCCTCACAACTTCCCCATTTTGCAGATGAGTTATCCTGTCCCTTACTTCCGCTGACCTAACCATTGAGAGAATTCATTGCATACCCAAACCGTCTTTCTTGCCAAAAGAGGTCCCCATGGACGTCATCCTATGTATACACTTTTTTCAAGTGAAAGAGCAACTCTTAGCTGCCTTCAGACGTCCGGATACCCAACCTGAACAAGCGACGAAAGTTCAGCTACTCCCAGATCTCTCTCAATTCACTCTACAAAGGTACAAGTACCTCATATCAATCACTAAAGTGTTGAGAAATTGCAATATACCATACAACTAGAAGTACCTGGAAAAGCTGGAGATTACGCATCATGGATCTATCTCCTCCTACGGAATCATCCCCATCTGAGCACAGACCTCAAGAAGTGTTTAAATCAAGTATGGACTGGAGGAGTGCTCGAACAAAACAGCAAACTCAACCAAATTAAGGTTTGCCCGGCCTGCATCTCTTTCTTTCATGCAAATATTATATACAGTAATATTCCCAGTGGAATGGGAAATTCCTAACTTGAATTGCCCTTTGACCCCACATATTTGTGGCATTGTTTTTTGCCCAAGACCCTCCATGACTGGAGGCCTCACCTTTTTTTACACTATTTTGTTTTCTTTGTTGTTTTTTTAGAATTTCCTGTTGGAACTGTTTTCTCCTCTAAAATACATCAACTAGTTCTAGGGAACTTTATCCATACTGAAGAACTATATGATATCTGGAGGTGCCTCCACAGAGAAGAAAGAGACTACACCTTCTTTTCTTCCAGATTTCATTCCTACTCCAGGATTGACTACTTTCTTGTTGACAAACGATTATTAGATCATGCTTCTTCCTCCTCCATGACATTACATGGTCTAACCACGCAGCAGTCTCACTAACTTTGGAACAGAAAGACGCCTGTCTCTCAATGTTTGTTTGACAATGCAATAACTCCATCATCTCATTATTTCACACCTCTTGTGAGTGTTTCTTGTATATTGTGCCATTAAATATCAGTTTTATTACTGCACTTAGGTGGCGCTTCCTTTGTTTTCTCCCCTTTTTACTTTAATGAGTCAGCTGTAATACTTCCCTATCCATAAGGTTGATTGCCTGTACTTTCATAAGAGAATTGATCTCTTGCTTTTTCTTACACATTGTTTGTACATGATTGTTCTTATTGAAATTTAATAAAAATTGAATTGTTGAAAAAGCTGCTGTGTGACATTGGAAGGATTTTGGAACCTGAGACTGATCTGTATGCAATTATAACAGTTAACTCCTGGACATCAGCACTGACTCCCCAACTAGTGCAGGCTCTGTCCTGGCCTGGAAAGCCTAGCTTTATTTAAATATCCCCAATGCCCAGTACATCACGTTGCCAACCCATATCACTATTTTTGAAAACCTTGTGCCTCATTTCTCTATCCAGGCATGTCAATTTAGGGGCATTGCATGGGTAAGAGATCTGCACACTGATTCTGGGCTCAAATCATTCTCTTCACTATCTTTTGACCATGGCCTACCAGACCAGGGGAGCTTTTACTATGTAGAAATTGCCCACTTTACCCAACATACTGTACAGCTAGACCACACAATCTACCAAACAGCGAAGCAATATCTCATTTCCTCTATGCCTCTAACTAAAGGAATCATAAAATTCTATACCTCACAACACAATAAATTATTTTTTACACAGTTCACTCTCATTTTAAAGAGGGAAAGAGACGCTGAAACTACCTACACACCTTACCAGTGTCTCTGAGCTATCAAGGCCAAGTACACTTTTCCACACCGTGTTGACCTCTGGGAACTGTCACAATTATTGCAATGCTACTTGGATTCATACCCCAGAAATCTCTGGATGAATGTATTATAACATTGGGGGTCCTTCTGAGCAGTATAGTCGAGGCATAATGCAGGAGCTCTGTATTTTAACCTTATTGTATTGATTTTTTCGGTGGGTTTTTACTATTTGTGTATTTAGAAATACATTTTGAATGTTTTTTTTACTACTGGTTTTAAGTCTATGGAGTACCTTAAAGTCTATTCATTTTCAGCAATTTTGTTTTGATAATTTAGATTATGTTTGGTCAATTTCAGTATTGACAAAAACAACATCAATTGAAATTCTGTAAATCATAAACTATTGTACAAATGTTTATCATCATTGAAGCTTTGGTAAGGAATTAAATAATTAAAAAGTGTTCAGCCCTTAAAAAAAAACATTAGTGTGTGTTTATTAAAATCAGAATTGATTTATTCAACAATTATAAAATTCTTATAAGTTCAAATCATCACTGAAGTGCCTCATCCTGCATGTTTTATTGTTTCCTAAGCCACAAGTGTGATTCTAATGCATGTATTTTTTTTCTGTGTTAGTTTTTCTATAATCTTTTAATTTCCTTTTAGTTTTAAGCACCCTGGTGCTCTTGTCAAATTTAAAATCTTGTTTTTAAATAATACGTATTAATTATTTAATTATTTAATAATACACAGTAATTCAAATTGATGCTAGATGTTTTTCTCACTTCAAAATACCAATTTAATCTCAATACTTTGAATGTGTTTGTAAATGAGAATCAAGCCACTCAACCAGGGGTGTAGATAGAAATCAAAGGGCACCATAGCAAAATGTTGTATGCCCCCCCCCCCTTGCAACCCCCCCCAAAAAATGAACTAATGCCATTGAATAACAGATTACCACACTCACATATATTAAGAGCTTTAAAGTGCTGGTGTCAGTGTTCCCTTATCTCAGTGCTGGTGTCAGTGCTCTCTTATCTCAGTGCTGGTGTCAGTGTTCCCTTATCTCAGTGCTGGTGTCAGTGCTCTCTTATCTCAGTGCTGGTGTCAGTGCTTTCTTATATTAGTGCTGGTGTCAGTGCTCTCTTATCTCAGTGCTGGTGTCAGTGCTCTCTTATCTCAGTGCTGGTGTCAGTGCTCTCCTATCTCAGTGCCGGTGTCAGTGCTATTTTATCTCAGTGCTGGTGTCAGTGCTCTCTTATCTCAGTGCTGGTGTCAGTGCTTTCTTATCTTAGTGCTGGGGTCAGTGCTCTCTTATCTCAGTGCTGGTGTCAGTGCTCTCTTATCTCAGTGCTGGTGTAAGTGCTCTCTATCTCAGTGCTGGTGTCAGTGTTCTCTATCTCAGTGCTGGTGTCAGTGCTCTCTATCTCGTTGCTGGTGTCAGTGCTCCCTTATCTCAGTGCTGGTGTCAGTGCTCTCTATCTCAGTGCTGGTGTCAGTGCTTTCTGTCTCGGTGCTGGTGTCAGTGAGGGAGGTAGCAGCAGAGAAGCCAATCAGCTGGCAGTGCCAGCACAGAATGTGGAGCACCCAGCCCACTATGGCAGAGGATCAGCCCTGGACTTGGACCTCCCTAACCCCCCCAGTGGAGCCCTGCATAGGCAGGGGTAAGGGCAGGGTGGAGGGAGGGGTCAGGGGCTGTCAATCCCAGGTGAACGCAATAGGACACTGGCACAGGACTGAGCTGTCCTTACTGTTAGTGACACATGATCAGGAAGAATGGATTGGGGGGGTGGGGCAGGGGTAGATATAAAGACCAGTTTCTGGCTGTGGCTGAGGGATGCTGCAGGAAAATGGATGGGGGTGGCTCTCTCTCATTAAAAAAAATAAAAAATGTTGTTGGTCGCTGGCTGCAGAAAAGGTTGTGGCATGGTGGTAGCTTTGCCTCTCCCTGCAGCTGGAGCCCCTGATTCCCCCCACACACTGATTGACAGCCCCAGAGAGGGGCAGCCCAGATACCTCTTCTCTCCTATCTTCCCTTCGGTTGGATCGGCTCCATACAGTGCTCGTGAGGCCTTCTCCACGGTGCCTTCCTTTTCCTCTCCTCATCAACCAGATGCCTCCTCCGGGTGTGTGGAAACCGCTGCTCCGCTGAGCACTCCAGTGGTAGGGGGGGTGACGGCTGGGGGGGCGATCTGTGTTTCCCGAGCAGAGGGAATTGTGCTCACTGCTCAGGCTGCTGGAATCTCCTCCCCTTCTCCTCCCTAAGAGAACACAGCACTGGCCCCGCCTCCTCCCCAAGACAGCCACGCTCCAACCCCTCTCTCCACTGCTTGGCCATGCTTGGAGCTCACAAGCAACCCGCTGCTGGCCATACTTTAATGCCGCGCCAGTGGTGACATTTTTCAGCAGAGGCGGCTCTTCAATTAGCCTAATTGCCGAATTAGAGAGCCGCCTCTGCCGGGCCCTACATGGCTGCGGGCCCCATAGCGCACGCGTGGGTCGCTATGGCGGTAGTTCCGCCACTGCACTCAACTTAACCTTTTATTAAGGGACTCGATCCCTACTTCCTTCTGGGGGAGTGAACCCCTTATGAGCTTTAAATAAATAGGAATTCAGATGCATTATTTATGCCCCTTGAAAACCTGACGATGCTCTTTAGATCTTGCGCCCGTTTATGCATCCTAGCAGTGAAAAAGTCTCACACATGTGGTATCCCAATTATGTGGAGGAGTAGAAAAATGTGCTTTGGAGTGTAATTGTACGTAAGATGCTGTGTGTAAGAAATAACTTGTTAAACTTTGTAAAATAAAATATTTTTTTTTACTTTTTTGGTGTGTAAAAGAAATGTGGCAAACAATTACAACCTTAAAAAACTCACTATGCCTCTTACTACCCTGGACTGTCTGCTTTCCAAAAATGTGTCATTTTGGGGGTTTTCATACTGTCCTGGCATTTAGGCCTCAGGAAATGAGGAAATGAGAAAGGCAGGTAGTATATCAGCGTTGATACATTTTCATATACTGTATTGTATATTAACCATGGTTTGTAGATGCTATAAAATTCACACTAAATAATATAAACTGATTTGTTTTTGTTTGTTTTTTTTTACCAATAAAATGTTGCAGAATGCATTTGCTCTAAATTTATGAAGAAATATTAATTATATGCAATGTTCATAAAAGAAACTAAGAAAAAAGTTTTTTTCAAAAGTTTCAGTTTTCTTTCCTTTTAATAGTAAAAAAAAACAGTGTTGCTTAAATAAATAAAAAAATATTTAAAATGAATTTGGGTACAGTGTTGCATGACTTAATAATTGGCTTTTAAATTATGACAGTGTTGAAAACTGGCATAAACAGGAAGAGGGTTGTCGCTCTTCAAGTTGTTAATAAGGCTTAATGCAGAACTTCAGTAAAAATGTTTTTTTCCCCATGCAGTGGGTAAACCGCTTATTTTTGATCCACCAATCCTCCCAGCGCAAGATTGACCCCTGGTGCTCCTGCCCCCTGTGGTATAGCGGTCTTGTGCGATGACTGTTCCTGATGTTATTCCACCTATAGACTGGCTCTGAACACGAGGACAGCAAGGAACAGTCCACCGCTGGATGTGGGGATCAGGTTTACGGGAGGAAGGGTTGATCAGGAGTTATTCATTGAGTTCTTCAAAGTGAAACATTAAAAATACAAATTCATGCTTGGGGTATACAAAAAGCATGCTTAGAGTAACATGCATGTGAAGTGGCACACCTGAAATGTACTAAAGAAAAAGCAATATTTTAGAAAGAAAAAAAAAACATTTGCCACAAAACAACACTTCACTGCAGGATTCTTTTTTAACTATATGGAGACCTCTCCCCCCAACAATGCCTACCAGACCCTTTTCCTCAAAGAGTGTCTGGTATGAATTTTAACCACTTGCCTGCTGGGCACTTACTGTATACCCCCTTCCTAGCCAGGCCAATTTTCAGCTTTCAGCACTTTCACATTTTGAATGACTACTCAGTCATGCAACACTGTACCCATATGAACTTTTTTTTTTTTCACACAAATAGAGCTTTTTTTTGGTGGTATTTAATCACCAGTGGGATTTTTTTATTTTTTTGCGCTATAAATGAAAAAAGACCGAAAATTTTGTAAAAAAAAATGCATTTTCCTTTTCAGTTATAACGTTTTGCAAATTAGTCACTTTTCTTTAGAAGGTTTAGCCAAAAGTTATCCTGCTACATATTTTTGGTAAAAATAACCCAAATAAGTATATATTATTTGATCTTTGTGAAAGTTATAGTCTACAAGCTATGGTGACAATCATTGAAAATTGATCACACCTGATGTACTGACTGCTTATCAAATTTCTTGAGACACTAACAAGCCAGGAAAGTACAAATAGCCCCCCCATGACCCCTTTTTGGAAAGTAGACATTCCAAAGTATTTAGTAAGTGGCATTGTGAGTTTGTTGAAGTTGTAATTTTTTCCCACAATTCTTTGCAAAATGAAGATTTTGTCATGTTACCAAATTATTTCTCACACACTGTATAGGCATACTTGCAACTACACCCCAAAACACATTCTGCTACTCCTCCGTAATATGGTGATATCATGTTTGTGAGACCTTTATACAGTCTGGCCACATAGAGAGGCCCAACATCCAAGTAGCACCTCCAGGGGTTCTAGGAGCATAAATTACACATATTATTTCCTGACAACCTATCACACTTTTGAAGGCCCTGGAGCACCAAGACAATGAAAACACCCACAAAATGAATCCATCTTGGAAAGCAAACAATATATATTCTATGAGACATTATGAGTTTTTTGAACATGTCATTATTTCCACAAGTTTTTGGAAAATGTGAAAAGAAAATGAAAATGCAATGTTTTTACACAAACATGTCTATTTATAAGATATTTCTAACACATAGCATGTGCATACCACAAATTACACCCCGAAATACATTATGCTACTCCTCTTGAGTATGGTGATACCACATATGTGAGACTTTTAGACAGCCTGGCCACATACAGAGGCCCAACATTCAGGGGGCATCATCGGGTGCTCTAGGGACATAAAATTACAAATCAAATTTCTTGATTACCTATTGCACTTTTGTGAGGCACTGTAGGGCACTGATAAGCACTCTAGTGGCCCTGGTGTGGCATGGATGAGCTCTGATGTGGCACGGATGAGCACTGAATGGATTAGCGGCATGGATTAGCATGAATGAGGCATGGATGTGGCATGAATGCACAGGGATGTTGCACAGATGAGGCCAAATAAGGCATGCATGGGACACGGAAGAGCACTGATGTGGCACGGATGAGGCATGGATGTGGCATGGATGAGGCATGGATGAAGCACATATGGGAATGAATGAGGCACAGATGGGCATGAAATGGCATGGATGAGGCATTAATGAGGCATGGATAAGGCATAGATAAGGCACAGATGGACATGGATGAGGCAGAGATGGGTATAAATGAGACACAAATGAGGCACAGATGGGCATGAATGAAGCAGGAATGAGACATGAATGAGGCACAGATGGGCATAATTGAGGCACATGTGGGCATGAATGAGGCACAGATGGGCATGAGCAGGCACTTATGAATGAGATTGCCTATAAAAACATATTTTATCTATAGAAAGGTGCTTACATTATGTACCGAATTGGTTAAAAATATTGTAGATCTTCTGAATGCCCGTAATCTGTGTATACATATACAGTATATATGAGCACTGATGTGGCACGGATGAGGCATGGATGTTGCATGGATGAGGCACGGAAGAGCACTGACGTGGCATTTATGGGCATGGATGTGACTGGCTCTCTGTGGAATTGCACAGGAGCCCTGTGCGTCTTTTGGTCCATTTCAGGTCCGAATTCAGCCCAAAATTCAGGCTAAAATCAGACCTGAAATGGTGAATGCAACAGACTCCTGCTGTGAGCCACTACATGCATCTAGTGTAGGGATGATCCGAACACCCCCCCCCCACTTCGGTTTGCAGCAGAACATGCGAACAGGCAAAAAATTTGTGCGAACACCGTTAAAGTCTATGGGGCACGAACGTGAATAATCAAAAGTGCTCATTTTAAAGGCTTATATGCAAGCTATTGTGAGTGAGAGGTGTGCAAGTTATTGACATAAAAAGTGTTCTGGGACTCGGGTCCTGCCCCAGGGGACATGTATCAATGCAAAAAAAAGTTTTAAAAACGGCTGTTTTTTCGGGAGCAGTGATTTTACTAATGCTTAAAGTGAAACAATAAAAATGAAATATTCCTTTAAATATTGTGTCTAGGGGGTATCCTTAGTATGCCTGTAAAGTAGTTTATCTTTCCAATAACAGTGCCACAGCAAACTGACATTTCTAAAGCAAAAAAATGTAATTTAAAACTGCTCGCAGCTGTAATGTATTATTGGATCCCGGCAATATAGATAAAAATACAAAAAACACAAAACAATTGGCATGGATTTCCCTCCAAAAATCCATACCAGGCCCTTCAATTCTGGTATGGATATTAAGGGGAACCCCACACCAACATTTTTTAAAAAATTGCATGGGGGTCCTACAGGCCACCAGGCATTATATACTCTCAACAGCACACTATATACAATATGGCCTGCCCTATATACTCTGCAGAAAAACTGGGCCTTAGGTGTTGATGGTACCAGAACACTGTAAGCCCTCACAGTTACTCTCATTGGGCACAGGAACGGGCCCTGCATTGAAAGATTATATCAAAAATTGTAACTACATGCCCATGTTAAACAGGGGAAGAAAAATTGGGCCTTGGGTTGTCGTGGTGGAACCACAGCACTTTATTCCCTCACAGATACTCTTGTTGGGCGCAGGAACGGGCCCTGCATTGAAATAATATATCAAAAATTTTAATTACATGCCCCTGTTAAACAGGGGCAGAAAAAATGGGCCTTTGGTGGTGGTGGTGGTGCTGGTGCCACAACACTGTAAGTCCTCACTCGCTCTTGGTGGGCGCAGAAATGGGCCCTGCTGTGAAATATTAGATCAAGAATTGTAATTACATGCCCTGTTGAACAGGGGAAGAAAAATTGGGCCTTGGGTTGTCGTGGTGGAACCACAACACTTTATTCCCTCACAGATACTCTTGTTGGGCGCAGGAACGGGCCCTGCGTTGAAATAATATATCAAAAATTTTAATTACATGCCCCTGTTAAACAGGGGCAGAAAAAATGGGCCTTTAATGGTGGTGGTGGTGCCACAAGAGTGTAACCCCTCACATATACTCTTGTTGGGCGCAGGAACAGGCCCTACTGTGAAATATTAGTTTAAAAATTGTAATTACATGCCCCTGTTAAACAGGGGTGGAAAAATTTGGGCCTTGGGTGGTGGTGGTGCCACAACACTGTAAGCCCTCACAGATACTCTTGTTGGGCGCAGGAATGGGCCTTGCTGTGAAATATTATATCAAAAACTGTAATTGCATGCCCCTGTTAAACAGGGGCAGAAAAATTGGGCTTTTGGTTTTGGTGGCGTCAGAACACTGTAAACCCTCATAGTTACTCTTGTTGGGCGCAGGAATGGGCCCTGCATTGAAATAATATAGCAAAAATTTAAATTACATGCCCCTTTTAAACAGGGGCAGAAAAATTGGGCCTTGGGTGGTAGTGGTGGTGCCACAACATTGTAAATCCTCATAGATACTCTTGTTGGGTGCAGTAACAGGCCCTACTGTGAAATATTGGATCAAAAATTGTAATTACATGCCCCTGTTAAACAGGGGCAGAAAAATTGGGCCTTTAATGGTGGTGGTGGTGCCACAACAGTGTAACCCCTCACAGATACTCTTGTTGGACGCAGGAACAGGCCCTACTGTGAAATATTAGCTCAAAAATTGTAATTACATGCCCCTGTTAAACAGGGGTAGAAAAATTTGGGCCTTGGGTGGTGGTGCCCTAAACCAAAAATATTGTTAGAAGCAAGCATCATCAAGATTGAGGAGGTGCTTGATAGCTGCTGATCCAAGACTGATTAATTTTTATGAATGTAAGCCTATCAACGGAGTCTGTGGACAGGCACACTCTTTGATCCATTACAAACCCTCCAGCAGCACTGAATGTGCATTCAGAAAGCATGCTGGATGCAGGACAGGCCAGTAGCTCAATTGCATATTGAGCAAGTTCTGGCCAGTGGTCCATCCTCAAGACCCAGTAACCCAGTGGATGCTCTGTTGGAAAGGTTTCCAAGTCTGCTCTTGCCCCTAGATATTCCTGCACCATATAATGCAGACGCCGGCAATGGTTGCTTGAACCAATCAGACCTTGGCACTGAGGACAGAAAAATTGTTTAAAGGCATCGGTCAGTCGGCCACCTTCTCCACCGCTCTTCCTCCGACTAAACAAAGCCTCAGCAACACGTTGTCCAGCACCAGGAAATAGTAACCTCCCAGGGTCTGGAAATGCATGGCGCAAACCTTTCTTCAAGGCCTCCTGAAGATGTTTCATCCTCTGCTCCCTCTATGAAGGCAGGATGAGTTCTGCAACCTTACCCTTGTAACATGGATCAAGAAGGGTTGCCAGCCAGTAATGATCCCTCTCCTTGATACCACGAATCCTAGGGTCCTTTCACAGACTTTGCAGAATCAGGGAGGCCATGCAGCATAAGTTTGCAGAGGCATTCGAATTTTGAGTCCTCTGGGTCACTAAGGATCATATTATCTGTAACAACCCCCTCCCAGCCACGTACAACTCCTTGGGTTTCTGAGGACTGAAAACCATGCCGTGTTATCCTCCACGTCCATGCCGACACAATACTCCTTCTCCTTTTCTTCCTGTGTGTTTGGCAGGCCAGAAGGAAAGCTATCTGGATAAAGGGGGCCTTGAGAGGCCTTCCTCCTGCTTTTCTGCCTCAAGTTCCCTGTCCATGATTCCATTAAGTCTGTGCTCCAGCAGGAAGACTAGATGGACAGTGTCACTGATGCATGCATTGTCGCTGCTCACCATCCTTGTGGCCTCCTAAATGGTGACAGGACAGTGCATGCATCCTTGATCAGTAGCCACTGGCACGGTGAAAAGAAGCCAAGTTCCCCTGACCCTGTCCTGGTGCCATACTTGCACAGGTACTCATTGATGACCCTCTGCTGTGTGTGCAGCTGCTGCAGCATTAACAACGTTGAGTTCCACCTGGTGGGCATGTCACAAATGAGGCGGTTGGTGGGCAGGTTGCATTCCCTTTGAATGTCAGCCAGCCGAGCACTGGCATTGTATGACCAGTGAAAATGACCAAAGACTTTTCTGGCCTGCCTCAGGAGATCTTGTAAACCTGGGTACCTGCTCAAGAACCGCTGCACCACCAAATTCAGGACATGTGCCAAGCATGGAACATGGGTCAAATGTCTATTATCACATACAGCCATATCTGGCTAAAGCTGGCGTGGCGTCAACCACCTCTGAGCCTGCCCCTGTTGAGCTGACAAAATCTCGGTCCCCGTGTGGCTCCTGTCCCCTAGGCAGCTCAACTCAAGCACTGCATGGCATCTTTTTGCCTGACTGCATGCGTAGCCTCTTGAATGCTTACAGAGCACCGCTGGTTCAGAGGACAAATCTGCAGAAGGGGCCATAGAGGAGGAAGAAGAGGAGGTGTGGAGGAGAGAGCTGTGGCAGAATCACCACTAGCATTTTGCAGGCGTGGTGGCGGAACAAGCTCCAACAACACTGAACTCTGTCTGCATCCTTCCCAGCTGCCAGCAGAGTTACCCAGTGCAGCTGTGAAGGAAAAGTAACATCCCTGCCCATGCCTGCTGGACCATGAGTCATCGGTAACATGAACCTTACTGCTGACTGCCTTGTCCAACGAGGCCAAAACATTGCCTTCCACATGCCGATAGAGAGCTGGAATGGCCTTCTGTGAAAATAAATGGCGTTTTGGAACCTGCCACTGATGTACAGCACATCCCACAAATTCACGAAAGGGGGCAGAGTCTACCAGCTGAAAAGGCAGCAGTTGCAGTGCTAGTAATTTGGCCAAGCTAGCATTTAGACGCTGAGCATGTGGATGGCTGGGACCACATTTATTTTTATGGTTCAGCAGCTGGGGTAGGAAAAGTTGCCTAAAATCAATTGGTGGGGTACTGCTAGCATATTTGCTGCAAGTACTTGGGACACCTATTGCTATACCTTCATTCCTGTTAGTGCAGGTTTTTGAGAGGACTGGAGTTATAGTAGGGTTGGAGATCCCAGATGAGCAGCAAGGAGAAGTCTGCCTTTTTCTTTGATGTGGGTTCTTCAAGTGCTGTTGCCAAATGACTGCATGGCAGGTCGTCATATGTCTGGTCAAGCATGTGGTGCCCAAGCGGGTGCTGTTCTGGCAATGCTTGATCCACTTAAGAGATAGGTTGCAAACAGCAATGGTGTGATCTGCTGCACACGTGTTGAATAAGGCCCACACCAAGGAACTTAAAGTCAGCGGGGAGTCAGCAGCACCCTGCACCTGAGTGGCTGCCTTTAAGATGCCCCCTAGAGGACATCCTGCCTCGTTGGAGTTGTGCCTCCTCATCCTCCTCCTCACTTTCCTCCTCTCAGGCACGCAAGTACAGTCAGTGACCTCATCATCCCCTCCCTCCCCGTCACTGGAGCAAACTTGGCTTTATACTGCAGATGGGAGAACATGACTCCCAGTTTCTTGTCCTTCTGTGCCACCCCCTCTCTCTAGGTTCACGTTACTCTCTTCTTCAACCTGTGAACCAACATCAGAGCCTTCAAATAGTTGCGCATTCTCCAGCAGCATATAACCGACACTGTGGTTGAAAAATTTTAGGGACTCCTCCATGCATGATGGTGGGGCTATGGAAGGAGTGACTTTGGACAAGGAGCCGGTGGAATAGGCTGCTTTGGCAGCTGCGTTGGAGGGCAAACTACTCTGAGCCTGGGTGACAGAGGATGAGGAGGATGAGGATGGTTTCGTTATTCACTACACTAACTCTGCTGCATGTTGTGGCTAAATAACATGGCCAACAGCAGCAAAAAAGGACAAGCATGCCCCACGGCCACCTGCAGAGGATGCACCATGGCCACAAACACCACCGTTGACTGTATACACAGAGGCTGCTTGCCCTCTTTTAGTGGCCTGTGAGTGTCTGCCTCTCCTTGGTGGCCTTCGAGACATGATGTATTTTTGGTTTTGCAACACCACTCTACACTGTAATAGATATTGTGTACACCGCCTGAAGTGTATTAGAAAGTGTACAAGGGCTGCACTGTATTGTATACTGTGTACACCACCAGAAGTGTAGTAGAAACTGTATTCACTGTATTAGATACTGTGTACACCACCTGCACCGCATTAGCAACTGTACAACGGCTGCACTGTATTGTATACTGTGTACACCAATAGAAGTGTAGTAGAAACTGTACATACTGTATCAGATACTGTGCACACTGCCTGCACTGTGTTAGAAACTGTACAACAGGTGCACTGTATTGTATACTGTGTACACCACCAGAAGTGTAGTAGAAACTGTACACACTGTATTAGACACTGCGGACACCGCCTGCACTGTATTAGCAACTGTACAACGGCTGCACTGTATTGTATACTGCGTACACCACCAGAAGTATAGTAGAAATGCTGCACACTGTTTTAGATACTGTGTACACCACCTGCACTGTATTAGAAACTGTATAATTTGGGGGGGCATGCGCGGCATGATGCGGGACAGACGTGTTTGCTGAGAGCTCCGTCTGACCGGGATCACCAGGCCTGAAACACTCCAGAACCCCTGAGGAACATAGCGGTGCATGTGGTTGAGCAAAAAGAGGAGCAAACTGCTCTCCGGACATTCTTTAACCAACTCCCTTCTCGACCTGGAACAGCAGCAGGGAAGGATGTCCTAAAATGGCGCTGGCTCACATGCTACCTCTAACAGCTCCACACCGACACATCCACGGCATACAAAAGACTGTGAGTACAGAAGACCTAGACGCCAGTCTCTCAGCCTTATATGAGAAGTTAGCTGATAAGATACAGCTTGAACTTCACAAATCTAACAATGCTTTAACACAGGAGATTGCTAATATAGGAAGCCGGACAGATGTACTGGAAACTAAGCATGATGAACTCTCCCTTGCACACAGTGACCTCAGGATTAACTATGAAACACTTGCAGACAGCTTTTCTTTTATGCAGGCACACGTGGAAGATTTGGATAACCGAAATTGCAGAAATAATATTAGAGTGCGCGGTATTCCTGAATCTTCCATAGAGTTCTTCCCTGCAGTGTCAAAAGTCTTCCACATGCTTTTGCCAGACAAACCCTTGTCAGCCTTTACCTGCGACAGGATTCACAGAGCACTTTGCCCCAAACCACCTCCTGATAAGCCTCCACGCAATATAATATTGTGCCTGAAGAATTTTCTCACCAAAGAGGATATCATGAGGGCATCCAGAAATACAACAATTATTGAGCTGGGTGGTATTAGATTGCAAATTTATCCCGACATCTCCCCGGCTACCCTTGACCGTAGACGCAGGATGAAAGAAGTCACTACAATCCTTCAGACAATCAGAATCAAATATCACTGGGGTTTCCCATTTAAACTGTTGGTGATGCACAATGGCATCACATACATGGTTTATAACATCATTGAAGGGAAAGACCCACTTATCAAACTGGGCTTGCTACAACCAGAACCCCCGAACTGTCTTCCTGCAACGCCCCGTTAATGCCCTATTTGGTCTATCCCCTCTTCTCGCCGTTATCAAAGAGATTAAAGCAGTTCTTTTGCCACATGCTCTGAATCTAAATATATAGCAGCAAATCCTTAAAGAAGAGTTCCTGCTTTTTTTTCTCTTCTTTTTTTCTGCATTTTTCCAGTTTATCTGACTGACGTTACATTAAACTTTCATGCTAAACACCTCTTACAGCAACTATACTTATCTGAATGGAGAGACTTTTTTTTTTAATTTCTCTTTTTCCTAACAAGAAGAAAGAAGAAGGGGGAAAAAGGAAATTGGCTATTTAGTTTCGTTCACTTTTTATACATTTGCCTTAATTCCCTCTTTACAGCATAAAAACCCGGGATCACAAAGCCCCATTACACAACAACCTTGTGACGTATCCAGCTCATAATACCTGAGGGTTCACCACCCCTCCTCCAAAATACAGTACAATGCAGAACTTGACTTTCCCCTCCTGATGGTATCATAACCCATTACAATCCAATGCTGGTTCATTAATTTACCCCTGTAACCCCCCCTTTTTTTTTGCTTGCTCTCTAATCTCTACCTCGTCTCTCTTGTATGACTATTATAGACGTAGAGGTTATTACAGCCTTAAACTCACATGTTTGCACTTTTCATTACTTTTTAACTGTTTGGTTACCCTTGAGGTTATGTTTAGAATGTTATTCCAACCTCGCACCTCAATGATTGATAAACAATTATTACCTGGCACATCCACCTTCGCTGGTTTGACCCCATACTCTCATCCATGGCCTGGTGCGGCTCCTCCATTGGTTTGAGTGCTGCGGCAGGCCTGGTTTGGGAGTTCAGGACTTTTTTTTTACCCACTACTCCCACCCACAAGACTGTTATGCCAAGCTTGATTACATCTTCAGTACTCCTATCCTATTGACAAACTTCTCAAGAGCTTGAATCCACCCCTGTCCATGGTCAGACAATGACATGGTTTAATTTAAAACTTCTCATGTTGGTCTTGCCCTTACCCCATTCAATTTGCATCTGAACGACTCTCTCTTATCAGATCCATCCACACTCCAAAACATAACCACACATATTGAAGACTACTTCAGAAATAATTCAATCATTTGATATCTTCCCTACCTCACTCTGGTCAGCACATAAAGCAGTCCTTAGGGGACATATGATTAGTAAAGCAGCAGCCAAAAATAAAGCTTAACTCACAGAAATTAAGATCCTCACCAAAGACCTGGACCTCTTATAGTTGAGCCAATCACCTTCCCCCGAAACAACAAAACATATTCAATCTAAACGTCAGGCCCTAGATACGATTCTTTCAGCAGACACCGAAAAATGCCTTCGATTTTCTTGGACCTTGAAGAAGGGGACATACCCCGAAAGCTTGTCCTGAAAAATTGTATGTTAGTGCAAATAAAAAAAGTATCACGGACAGTACTCAATTTTCTCTGTCACAATTGCACTAATACGGCTACAATCAAATCAAGTATTTTCTAAGGCCAAATTTCTGTTACATGGCAATTCTACCTCTGCCATGTTCACAAAAAAAAACTTAACCAAGAACATAAACCCCCCATATATACAAACTATGAAACCAATCAGGTAACCTGGTCACTCACCCCAGAGAAGTCCTAGACATTTTCTCTTCTTTCTATAAAGATTTTCTCTCGGGCCCCCAAACTCAACCCCATCACACCTCAATCGAGTGGCTTAACAATCTACATCTCCCTACTCTCAACGAACAACAGGCTTCCACTCTCAATGATCCCTGCACAGATCAAGAAATCATTGATATAATTAAATCTCTGAAAACATCAACAGCACCTGGCCCAGATGGTTTCACTATATCATACTACAAGAAATTTGCTCCCCTTTTAGTACCCAGACTAACCAAGCTATTTAACCATATTCTTATGGGTGGCCAGTTTCCTGATGATATGCTCCTGGCTAATTAATTCCTTATTCCTAAACCTCTTAAGGACCACACCCTCCCTCAAAATTTTTGCCCCATCTCAGCCCTCAATAATGATTTGAAAATCTTCAGCAGAGTTTTAGCAGACAGATTGGCGGCAGTCATAACTCACCTTATCCATATAGACTAATCAGGTTTTATACCCGATAGACAAATTACGGACAACATCAGACTTGTCACAAATATAGTACAGCATTCCAACCTCTCCTCTTGCCCGGTATGCCTTCTCAGCCTTGACATACACAAGGCATTCAACAGTGTAAACTGGTCATACCTTAACCACTTACTTCTTAAATTTGGCATTACAGCCAAAGTTATCCATGGATTCAATGCCCTTTACCACCTCCCTCAAACTAGAATTAAAATCTCAGGCCACAACTTAGACTTAGAGGTACTAGACAGGGCTTCCCCCTCTCCGCACTTTTTGCATTAGCAATAGAACCCCTAGCTCAAGCCATAAGAAATCATTCAGACATCAAAGGCTATGATCTCGTGATGCGGTCCACCGGATGTGATCTCATGATGTTAAAGAGTAACACTACATGCCTGTTTTTATCAGCCTAAATGTGAGTGCATATTTTAAACATTATTAAAGTCTTTTATACACACTACTACCCTTAGAGCAGCACTGCTCTTTTTTTCTGCTTGTCTTCCCCACAGAGTCCCTTCTGCTCTGAGAAGCAGGCTGCTGCCTACCCCATCCATCTGAACCCAGTACTGTAGGTCCAATGACCACCTCAACGGTTTGCCTCTTGCAAACACCACACTTCCTGATCCACACCACTGTCCCATTTTTCATTTCAATAGTAGCACCTGTCAGCGCTCCATTTCCCATTTGTTCCTAAAGGCCCAAATGAATTCAAATTAGGTTTATATGCTGATGACACTTTATTTTTTCTTACTAATCCTCTCACAGCCATACCCAACCTCATATCTGAACTTAACTCTTTTCACGCCCTAACAGGCTTAGGTATTAACATAAACAAATGTTCAGCTCTTCCTATCAATCTTTCCGCTAACTTGATCACCAATCTACAACAAAATTTGAACTTCATATGGTGCTCCAAATCATTTAGATATCTTGGTGTCCACATTACATCCCTGCACAAGTTACTATATAAAACTAATTACACCTCTCTTTTCTCACACATTGGTTCTTTACTTAAAATATGGTCCTCATATCATATTTCCCTCCTCGGTAGGACCTGTGCCTTTACGATGACGATTCTCCCCAAACTCTTATACCACTTCCGTGCTCTACCTATTAGCATCCAGATTAGAAGCTCTTCAAAGAGAGATTAACAGATTTATTTGGTCTAATAAAATACCAAGATGCAGTTACTCTCTAATGTTCAGGCCCCAAAATAATAATAATAATAATAACAACAACTCATTCCCTCATTGGCGAAACAACAATCTGACTACTCTGAGACCACTGTATCCATACAAGACATTTCCTTCCTTTCCTACTCTGCAATCTAAATACAACCTTCCCTCCTCTGAACTCACAAATTACCTCCAGATCAAAAACTTCTATACAGAACACTACTAGTTAATCATTCAATCCCAAACGACCCTATTTGAGCACATCTCTATAAATTCCTCAAGAGACAAAGGCTTGATTTCCCTACTTTATAGATATCTCAATAACATCACGATACCTGAAAAATCAAGCCCAATGTTACACTGGGAAACTGATCTAGACAGTCCTATCCCCATAGAAACTTGGAACACCATGACAGATAATCTCCGTAAGTGTAATATTGCAGCTTCTTTTAGAGAATCGCCAATGAAACAATTCTCCAGACTGTATCTGACACCCTTGAAAATCCACTCCTTTTACCCATCGGCCTCTCCATGCTGTTTCAGGGGCTTTACTGAACCCAGCACATATCTTCATGTTTTTTGGAGCTGTGAACACCTGGAACCAGTGTGGAGGGCTGCCGCTACTAAAATAGAATTAGTTGCAAAAAGAAAATCAACCTCTAACCACAAATATGCATTCTATATGCAACAATTCCAGATTTACCACTTTCCTGTGTTAGACTGATTCATTCCTTATTCAGTTCTATCCAATGGATGATAGCTCTTAATTGGAAATCCAAAAACGTACCTTGGCCTCGGGTCTTATCCAGGATGGAAATGCCTGTAGACTATCCAAATGATACTATATACTGTTTTTAATGTACATTACTGTAAATTCAAAAGATATTGTCTTCATGACTTTGTAATTATTTCTTAAATCCAAAATAAAACTTTTGTAAACAAAAAAAGAATCCGTACAATGGCTGCACTGTATTGTATACTGTGTACACCACCAGAAGTGTAGCAGAAACTGTACACACTGTATTAAATACTGTGTACAACACCTGCACTGTATTATAAAGTGTACAATGGATGTACTGTATTGTATACTGTGTACACCACCAGAAGTATAGTAGAAACTGTAAACTCTGTATTAGATACTGTGTTAGATACTGTGTACACGGTCTGCACTGTATTAGAAAGTGTACAACGGCTGCACTGTATTGTATACTGTGTACACCACCAGAAGTGTAGTAGAAACTGTACACGCTGTATTAGATACCGTGTACACCGCCTGAAGTGTATTAGAAACAGTACATCACGGAATGCACTGTACATATAGGCTACACTGGATGCAGAGTATATATATATATATATATATATATATATATATATATATATATATATATATACTGCCTGCACTCTGAGTAAACACTGAATTTATAGTCTATGCTAAATGCAGAGTGTATATATATATATATATATATATATATATATATATATATATACTAGATTGATTGTATATTTATATCAAATACACTGCCACTAACTGAATAAGCTGCCTGCTTAATCTAACTCAAGCTATCTCTCTGTCCATGCCAACAACACTACACATGGCCGATCTGTAAGCAGCCTTATATAGTGTGGGGCATGGACTTAAGCCTTGTACACACGATTGGATTTTCTGCAGTCAAAACCTCAGACCGAAGGTCCGAAGGTGTGTGCCTGGATTTTGTCTTGCATACAAACGGCAAGGAATTGTCAGCCAACAAACATGAACAGAGTGACATACTACATGGTTTTTCAGCTCTTGAGCACCAGGACAATAATCCAGATGATTTTCGTAATTATCTCCGGATAATGGACCCCTGCTTTCACCAACTCTTGGCATTATTGACCCCCTATATTAAGAAGCAGAACACATGTATTATTTAATTTTTAGGTTGAATAATGATTTGATTTTTTTATAATTTTTATATTTTTGGATGCATAGAGTGCACTTTTTGGTTAATTTCTATTGTCAGATAGCATGTCTGATTTTATGTGTTTTGCTTTTTTTAATGCACAATAAAAAAAATGTGTAGAATAATACTTGGCTATGTGTTTTACTTCAAATGACAGTTTGGGAGTAGGCAGTTACATTTTAAAATACATTTTAAAATACAACATAGTTGTATCTTTGATCTTAAAAACTACGGGATAATGGTGCTGTAGTAACTTGTTCCCCCCCAAAAAAAGCATAATAATATTGTTCTTTATATCACTAGAAAATAAAAGCCTTTTAAAATATGTTTGCCATAACGCCATTAGTATCACCAGCAAAGCAGCTTCATTATTATTATCCCATTAAAAAAAAAGAAGAGAATGTGCACTGCATTTCGAGATTTCCTAATTTGCCACGTCATGAATCTTAATTCTCCATTATGAATGCTAGTTTACAAGAACGACCGCTTCCAGCCCGTCCTTGCTTCCGAGCTAGCGTGTTTGTACTTTGGACTTTTGTCCAACGGACTCGTGTACATACACTCAGAAAATCCGACAATATAGATATTTGTCCGGAAAATTTTAAAGCCTGCCATCCAACATTTGTCCGTGGAAAATCCAGCAATAATTGTCTGATGGAGCATACAAAAGGTCGGATTTTCCACCAACAGCCTGTCATCACACATTTCCCGTCATAAAATCCGATCATGTGTACGCGGCTTAAGTCCCCCTGAGCCATGATTGGCCAAAGGCACCCTGCCTCTGGCCAATTATGGCTCTCTCAGCAGAGCGCGCTGTGATTGGCCAAAGCATGCAGGTCAGGTGCATGCTTTGGCCAGTCATCATACAGCAATGCACTGCGATCTTGCAGTGCATTATGGGGCATTCCGCAGCGCTCAAATGTTCCACGAATGCCCCATAATGTTCGCTGTTCGGCAAACGGGAGAACACCCGATGTTCAAGTCGAACTAGTGTGAACCCAGCTTTAAACTCAAAGGATGGCTTTTCACTGATCTACTGCACTTTGGCCAGTGCAGTGTACCCACAGTTTTCATGCAGGTTAGCTACGCTTTCCCCTAGATTTCTACTATGTCCTGGGAATTTGGTGTGCTTTCTGAAACTGCACCAAACATTCTGCTCATCCAAAAAGCACAACAAAACCATGGGAAATAATAAAAGTTCATTGAAAAGTGCAGCTAACCTACACAAAAACCACACGTACACTATACTGCAGCAAAAGTACAGTGGGGTAGTGTAAAAGCACCCTAAGCACTGCCTGACCTTTTTTATGAGGTTTTTTGATCTGGTGAGTGTATATTGTTCACAGGGGTAAAGAAGTGCAGTGGTGGCTCTCAGAAACAACACATTTAGTTTTGTTTCTTCTTTGAAAGTTTTGAATTGTTTCAAAGGACTTTGCTTTTCACATTTTCTTTATGATAATTTTGGTTTTAAAGTATAACTAAAGGCAAAGTTTTTTTTTTTTTTTTTTTTAGTTTTGGATAGAATGAAGTGGAGAGTGATTAGAAAACCTGTCAGGTTTTATTGCTGTCTGTGCCCCCATTTGGGAGATTCACCCTTTCTATTGGTCCTGTTTACTATTTTCATCAAAAGTGAAAGTAAAAGAAAATCCCAATATCGTATTGTCCTCAGAAAAGTAATAGAGGAGAAATCTTCCAATGGGGACACTATTTCTGGCGACCTGAAGGGCCCAAGGAATTCCCCTAATTTGCAGAGATTTCTTTTCACTTTCTGTTTTGCTATGGGACAGGAAGTGAAGGTAAATCTCCCCAATGAGACACAGATGGCAAAAAAGTCTGACAGAAGTTATAATCCTTACTCTATTCAAAATTAGAGATTGGCTTAGGCGTGTTCGCAACCCCACGTGCCCGATCGTGCCAGGAAGCCGACACTGAATAGCGCTAATCTCAGGCAATGAGAATTTCCCAATCTGCAGCTGCACAGATCGAAAAAATGTCTCACTGCCTATGATTAGCTTTGTGCAGTGTCAGCCTCCTTGCATGATCGGGTATGTGGGGTTGCCACCTTATCCCTTTAAACCCAAACACATATTAATTACACAGGTTAAGAGGCTAATTTAATGCAGATAGGACACCGATTTAGTTTATTTAGCCTCAGAACCTGTGTAATTAATATGTGTTTGGTTTTAAAGGGATGAGGTGGCAACCCTAGGTTGCGAACACACCAGAGTCAATCTCTATTCAAAATGAATAAAAAAGTTTTGCCTATAGTTCTACCTTAATTTATATATTGAATTTGTGACTGTTATTGAAAAAGTCTGCTACCAATATTCTTAGAATATGTTTTAAAGCAATGGTCTATGGTTGATTTAATTTGTTTGGTGATAACACATTTATATATACATATTGCAGGTGACTGTTGCAATATGTTTTAAAAAAAGCACTGTTCAACGGACAGTAATTTTAATTGATAAAATACTGTATCTTATAGTGGAGTAAGTGCGTACAGTTGCTTTTGGGTGTTGTATCTAAACTCACTGTTTTTAGCAGTGGAGTGTTTTAACAAGACATTTAAAACATGTTAAAGAAAGCTGTTGTGGTGAGATTTATTTGAACATGTCATAGAAATATGGACTATCTGATAACTAGGCATCTCATGTTTTGATTTCACTGATCTAGAAACTGGCTTCAAATAGCAAACAGGTGTTTTAGTTGTTAGAAGACTCAAAGGAAGAAAAACTAGAGAGAGCATGGGATTGTATATAGGTCAAGATTCCCTAAAATACACTGCTTACAAAAACTAGCCATATTCCACTTCAAGGGATCAGCTGAATGCTTGGAGATGTTGTTTCTGTTCATAATTTGAAGTTTGTAAAATGACATGTTAGAAATGTATGGCTAAAAAAGAATTAAGAGAGGTCTGTGACACATACTAATTTTTCAGATCATTGAGCTCTCCAGGGATTGAGGCTTTTGATTCACCACCTGTCTATTTGGCTGCTTTCACTGCTGTCATGCTTTTCCCATGTCTTTTCAGCTTCTTTCAATCTTTCCAGATCATGACATTTACTTATTTATCTTTTTTCGAAAGAAAACAGCTCCTTCCCAATTTGTGATGTATTAAACTCAGTAATACACACAGAAAATGCTTCCTGTGTTTCTGAATGATACATAAATATCACTGCTTACATGTCACAAATCACAGACTAATGCCCCGTACACACGGTCGGATTTTCCGATGGACAATGTCCGATCGGAGCGTGTTGTCGGAAATTCCGACCGTGTGTGGGCGCCATCGGACATTTTACATCGGATTTTCCGACACACAAAGTTGGACAGCAGGAGATAAAAATTTCCGACAACAAAATCCGATCGCGTCTTTTCCGACCATGTGTGGCCTGTTCCGAGGCACAAAGCGCCACGCATGCTCAGAAGAAATTCCGACACGGGACAGCTCGTTCTGGTAAACGTAGCGTTCGGAATGGATACAGCACTTTCGTCACGCTGCAATGTTCAAAATGGTTTAATACAGCGCACTCTCTTCTTCTTTATAATGTGACAAGAATTAAGTCGTTTTGCTGCTCATATTCACACACACTTCTCACAAACTTATTTTGTTACTATTTATCGGGATTCCCTCAATATATTTTGATTTCTCACATCTGACAACAAAATTTTTTATTTTTTTTGGACTTTAATGTAGATTCTTTTTTTGTGTTTCTCTTTTTTATTTTTTTATTTTTTGGTGATTTTGATTTGTATTCCCGAAAATGTTTGTGTGTGTTTTTGGTGACAAGTTCCCACAACACCACTAATATGTTGTTCTATTTAATCTGTAGGAGATTGTTTGGTGTTGTTGTCCCTTGTTAATTTCACATTGTACTTTAGAAATGTACCTGAATCGTCACCAACAAACGGTCCTGTAACGAAACCCCGAGTATGAAAGGGGTTAAAGTCGTTTAGGACATTTCATACCCAAACACAAAGGCAGCTACCGAACACTCCAATCAGCCAAACAAGGAACCCATACAAATAATCCACCCCAAAAACGAGACACAGCTCTGTCTTCAGGTTCCAAGCAGGAATGAATCTTTATTCAAAAAACACATGTTATACAGATCCCACTTCAAAACATTTCCCCCCCACCCTTGGAAAACAGGGCGGGTTAAACTGTCCAATAACAATGGACACACAGGTCAGGTGTGCTTAACTTTTCATCAGTAACCAGTCTTAACAGGGGGGCTGCTGGAGGAATCCCCCCTCCCTCTTTCCTCACAGCAATACACATCCTGTGATCCAAGGCAGACAAACACAATAGAACATTGGAATACAGTCCCACCCCAAACTAGCACAGCAAACAGTGCACAACACAATGAGACAGCACACATTATATATACACACATATACAGCATTGAGTCTCTGACTAGCACAGATCATAGTGGGGTTCTCATTCACCTTGTGCCCCTATTAGTGACTCCCATCACAATGGCATATCCAGGGTCCCCAGAGTCTGTGCGTCTTGGGGGACATGGACCTGAATCTAAAGTAATGCCACCTCCAGGGTCCCCAGGCATACAGCTCACAAAGAGCACCGTCCCCCCAAATGCCAGGAACCATAATCGGTTTGCAGAAGGCTGGCATTCAGTCCCCTCCAAAAGCCTCTTTTCCGGCTAGGTTTGTCACATTTCTCCCCTTTCGGCAGGAGACTAACACAGGAGGAGATCCCAGACGGGTTGACTCCGAAGTTAGTCAGTAGTTCCAGTCCTCTAATGCTGGTATCCACACCGTACCCCAAACAAATTGTTCCAAACAGATAATTACTTACCCAGCCAACCTCTGCCTCTCTCGGAGAACACGCCCACTGCTGGGGAGAGGCCTGGACTGGCCCTTCTCCCTGTGGTCTTTCAGCTGCTGGAGAGAAGACAGGGTGACTGGGCTCACGCCATCATGCTGTTGGGGATCTGGGCATGGGTAGTCACTCGGTTGGCTTCAGCGGGGCCTATCGGGGCATAAGCAGAAATGAGGGGGGCCAAATCATTCCCCAGTAGTACATCCACTGGCAAATCCTTCATCACCCCTACATTCATGTGTCCCGAACCAACCCCCCAATCCAGGTGAACACGGGCAACGGGTAGCCGGAAAATGGTGCCTCCTGCTACCCTTACAACTACAGTGTCCCCGGTGTGTTGGCTCTCTGGGATGAGGTTCTTCCGTAGTAGGGTCATGGTGGCACCAGTATCACGTAGGCCATTGGCTACCTTTCCATTAACCCGGACGGTCTGCCTGTGTTGCTGCCGGTTGTCCTGGTTAGCTGCTTGTACTAGATCAGCCTCATGCAGGACGCCCCAACGTTCTTCCTCCTCAATGCAGTGAGCCGCAGGCATGGATGTGCGGGGATTCCCCCCTGCTGGCTTTCTCCACGAGTGGGACTGCCTGGCTGGATTCAACGGACAGTCTGGCTTTTTGTGCCCTAGCTGTTTACACCCGAAACACCTGAGGGGTTGTGAGTAGTCTTGGGAGTTGAACTTGGGCTGTCGAGAATAAGTGGCCACTGGAGGTGGTGCTGTAGGGCGGTACAACTGTGGTTTGTAGGCACCAGCTGGAGGGGGTGCCGCTGATCGATAATCCACCCGAGCTGTTGTCTTGACCACATGGTAATCCAGTTTGCGGGCGTCTGTGTATTCGTCCGCCAGGCGAGCTGCTTCAGACAAGGTGCAAGGTTTTCGGTCCCGGACCCACTCTCTGACTTCTGGGGACAGCTTTTCAAAGAAGTGCTCCAGCAGGAACAGCTGCAGCACCTCTTCCCCAGATACTGCTTGGCATCCAGCAACCCAGTGGGTTGCCGTGCGGTGTAGGCGGCATGCCCACTCGGTATATGAGTCTCCAGTTTGCTTGCTCGTCTCTCGGAACCGCCTCCGGTATGCCTCCGGTGTGACGGCATACCTGCCCAACAGTGCTTCTTTTACCAGCCCATAGTTCATAATATCCTTGTCTGGGATGGCCCTGAATGCTTCACTGGCCCGGCCGGACAATTTCCCAGACAAAATGGTAACCCATTCCTCTGTGGGCACCCGGTGTAGGGCACATTGCCGTTCAAAATCTGCAAGGTACCCATCAATCTCCCCTTCTGCTTCAATGAAATTTTTAAAAGCAGCAAAATGTACCTTTCTCTTTTCAGTTGTTGCTGTTGCGACTCCCGCTGCTGCAGCACGTCTTTGCTGTAGCCAATTTGCATCCACAGCCGCTATAACTCGGTCTATGATCTCCGCTGTAGGGTTAGGGCCATAATGTGCCAGTCTTATTTTAACAGCCCGATCAAAACTTGCCTCTTCGGGTGTCCTGTCTGTTATGCTGGGTCTTTCGGTTATGTTGGGTCTTTCAGCTCTATCCATTTCGACTAGTTCTTCAATAATGTCCCTCTTCTTACGGTTGTTGGCCGGTCTCCGGTTGTAGCTGTCCTTCTGGGCTGTGGGAATGATCCCGCTGCTTGCCACCAGTGTAACGACACCCCGAGTATGAAAGGGGTTAAAGTCGTTTAGGACATTTCATACCCAAACACAAAGGCAGCTACCGAACACTCCAATCAGCCAAACAAGGAACCCATACAAATAATCCACCCCAAAAACGAGACACAGCTCTGTCTTCAGGTTCCAAGCAGGAATGAATCTTTATTCAAAAAACACATGTTATACAGATCCCACTTCAAAACATTTCCCCCCCACCCTTGGAAAACAGGGCGGGTTAAACTGTCCAATAACAATGGACACACAGGTCAGGTGTGCTTAACTTCTCATCAGTAACCAGTCTTAACAGGGGGGCTGCTGGAGGAATCCCCCCTCCCTCTTTCCTCACAGCAATACACATCCTGTGATCCAAGGCAGACAAACACAATAGAACATTGGAATACAGCCCCACCCCAAACTAGCACAGCAAACAGTGCACAACACAATGAGACAGCACACATTATATATACACACATATACAGCATTGAGTCTCTGACTAGCACAGATCATAGTGGGGTTCTCATTCACCTTGTGCCCCTATTAGTGACTCCCATCACAATGGCATATCCAGGGTCCCCAGAGTCTGTGCGTCTTGGGGGACATGGACCTGAATCTAAAGTAATGCCACCTCCAGGGTCCCCAGGCATACAGCTCACAAAGAGCACCGTCCCCCCAAATGCCAGGAACCATAATCGGTTTGCAGAAGGCTGGCATTCAGTCCCCTCCAAAAGCCTCTTTTCCGGCTAGGTTTGTCACAGGTCCTTTTTGGATGAAAACACACACAGGAGAGTAGAATTTACCTAAAAAATATTTTATTAGGGGTCACAACTAAACAAAGAGGGAGGCAACGCTGGAGAAACTGCAGAAGTGGGCAAAGCCTTGGACCACCAGGGCAGACATCAATTATTTAAAAGCAAAATTGGTGGCCTGAGGAGTCCATATCTAAGAGAGGGCAGTCTGGTCCAGAAGTCCCAGAGATCCGGAAAGCAGCAGATGACATCTGTGTCCCCAGGCTGTGGTCATACCAGAGACTGCAGCTTTTGTCAGACCAGACTGAACCCAGGGTCATCACTCTTTGGTCTTCTTTCCACGCTTCCTTCCAGCCTTTGGCTGTGGTGGTGGAGTTGTGGCAGCAGGAGGAGGAGGAGGATCGTCCCTCTCCATGACATCCGTCTTGTGTGTTAGTTCCCCACTATCCCCCTTACGAAGGACTTTATAAATCAGGTCCTCAGAGATCTTGCGTTGACCCTCCTGCATGCCCTGCAATTTGGTGGCAGCCATGCAGGCAAAGGCCTCTTCGGGACTGGGGAAGGCTCTGAGGGACGCAGAGGCCTCCTGGATCAGCCTGTACGCTGAATCCTGCACGGGACTCGGAGTCGCCTTCCTGGCTCGTTTATATGGCAGGCGGAGGGGAGGAACCTGAGACTCAGTCAGGCTGCGACTTGTCCCTGGCTTCTCTTGGCTGCCACTTAGCCCCGCCTCCTCCTGGCTGACACTAATCCCCGCCTCCTCCTGACTGCCACATTCCACAGCCTCCTCCTGGCTGAGGTCTTCCTGTGAATGAAAAAGGGACATAGTTTTAGTATTTTCTTCATTAATCACACACAATTTTCACCTCCTGACTGCTACAAATTGAATGTTAACAAATATAACAGACTATCCTTCTGAGCCCAGCAGTTTTCATTCTTTTCCCAATTTTGGGTGCCCACTACTGTCTATTGATATGTAAAGCACTTTTTTTAATCAGCAATTAGTGATCAATAATAACATCTAGTAAACATCATTTATTTATTGCCCATAAATCTGTAGAAGAATGCTATACCTGACTCCAGCTGGGCTCCTCCACTTCTTCCTGGCTGGAAGGCCCAGTTTGGACATCGGAAGCCTCAGCTGGTATGGAAGGAAGAGTGGAAGGAAGAGTGGAGAGGGATTCCCTGACTTCAGTGTGGTCTGACAGAAATCGCAGTCTCTCGTAGTACCACAGCCTGGGGACATAAACGTCATCTGCTGCAGCTCCGGACCTCTGGGAATCTGTGACCTTCTTGCACTCCCTAAGATACGTGCTCCTCAGGCCACCAATTTTAGCTTTTAAATAAGGGATGGTTGCTGTGGGGACCACCGGCTTCACCAACTCCAGCAGTTTCTCCAGCGCTGCCTGCCTCTTCTGTTTGTGATTATAGTGGGGGTGTCTCACCTGCCACAGACAGGGCAGCTCCCTGTACTTGTCTATCAACAGGGGCAGGAAATTGTGGTCGTTGAACCCATCCATTTTCTCTGTAAGACACAACACAAGACAAACCCTAATGTCAGGCCAAACTCCCCTAATCTTGTTACAATATACAATATACAATATAGTCTTTTCCCCGCCCCTTTTCGTTCGGTGCAGTGGGGGAAGAGCACATGGCGGATAGACAGCAGGATCGTGCTAATTGTAGCAACGAGGAGGAGGAGGAGGAAAGGCTGGAGCCTGAAACGTCCCGATCCAGAAGGAGATTAAAGGACTCAAATATGTCCTTTGGGGAGATGTTGGAGATGGTGGACATCCTGAAGAAGGCCGACTATGATGGAAAGTATGGGCCTTACCCCAACCCCAATGTCCGAAAGGCCAAGATCATGGCGAAAGTAGTCAGGAGTCTGCACCGGAAATTCGGGGTACGACGATCGAAAGATCATCTCAGGAAGCGGTGGTCGGACCTCAAATTACGAGAACATGAGCAGTACAGAAAGATCCGGAGAGTGCTGAAAAAAAGTAAGTAGTTGTGCTGTATTCCTATTCTTTATGTTTATTAAGTTCGTGCTGCTCCATGTGCTTTTAGGAACTGTTGTACAGTTTAAAATGGTAACTTTCATGTTCATGGGCACATTATTCGTTTGGATCACACATTGTTATTTCGGACGATAAAATAACATTGTTTAGGCCATATGCATTTGGCCACCATTTTGACGCCCTATACTTGTCTTCAAAGAATTGGGTTGTGTAGATGGCTTTGTTACTAGAATGAAATGCAAACTAGATTGTGTGTAAGGAGAGGACACTCAGCAGCTGTTTTCACATCTGGACACTGGAGTACTAGTGTGGGACAAAAGAACACCATTTTTATTAGGGGGGCCACACAGGTGCTCCAGTGTATACTATAGGGGGGTCTCCATCTCTGAAGCTTGTACAAAACAGGTAAAGTATTGCAGCTTGACAAAGGGCACTAAAAAAGCTACATCTTGGAACTCGGCTAAAATAGATCATTGTACCCCACTTCCAAGCAATGTTTCATCTTTATAGTTCTGACATTAAATATCTGTGTGCTAATTATACCATTTTTGTTTTACATAGGGGAGAAAAGACTCAGAGGACACCCCTCATCCGAGGAGACCAGAGCCCCCCCCCCCCTGGAAGAAGGGGAAATACCCCCAACACAAGATGAGCAGGAGGAAGAAGACGTGGTGGAAGTAGTTACCACAACAGGTGAGTGTCTGCGACCACAGGCTCACATAAAGGATGGATGGCAGCATATTTTGGGAAACCTAATTTATTTGGGGTTTCCTCTCTTTTTAGGTGATCGTGAGGTTGTGGATCCAGATCCTTTCACATCCGAAAGTGCCCAGATCCTGATCGGGGAGATCATGGGGTGTAATTTACAATTGGAAAACATCAAGCAAAACATCAATGATGTTATTCCAAAATATAAAAACATCATTGATGTTTTGGGGCAAGTTTAAAACCCCTCCAAATCACTTTCTTCTTTTGTGTGCTACAATGTGCGAAATGTTTTTGTGATTTTTCCCAAAGCCAAATTTGGAGGATGCACACAGTGTGCCAACATGTGCTATCTGCCATCACGGGAGATGAATGGACGCATTTTGGGGGTGCAACCCCTTCCTCAATAATAAAGTAGCGGTGAGGAAGGGCTTTCTTCCCCAAAAAACATCCCTTGATCCCCCGTGATGGCAGATAGCACATGTTGACATTGTGAAATTTGTGTGCATCTTTCAAATTTGGCTTTTCCAGGGGTGATTTCCCCCCATCTGAACGCTATATCAAACACAGTTCCTAAATACTTATGTCTGATATTGCCTTCACGTTCTACCAAATGTGAACTTTGTAAGATCAAGATTTGTGTCTTTCTTGTTGGTTTTACACAGGCCTGTTTTCTATAAAATGGACATTTTGATTTTGGATAATGACACCACAAAAATTGGTATACAACAAACATGTTGGTTTGTCAGAAAAACCTTTGGTAAATGCACATGTGATTGTGCTGGTATTAAAAAGATTGTTAATCAAGAATGTGTGGATTATTGTCTCAACGCTACAACACTTTTGGGGTCATGTAATTGTTGTTTTATGAGAAAATGGGGGTTATTTCCTAAGGGCAAATCCACTTTGCAATACAAGTGCAGTTTCAGTGCAGTTGCAAGTGCACTTGTAGTGAAAAGTGTCTTTGCATTTAGTAAATAACAGCCAACAGTGCTTTGTATAAGGTTACACAATCACGACATTTTCTGCACTCCACACATTTCTGTCAGGGTCAACTAAAACAAACACAAGCAGTAAATGGGCACAAAGAATTTCTTTTGGTTGTTTTTTATTTGAAAAAGGTGTCACAGATTGTCTGGCATATTGATAGCCCCCCTACCCGCAAAGAACTCCAGGTATCGTAACCGGACATCACGGGCATTCAGGGAGGGCAAGCCAGGACGGCTGCTTTCAAGCACCGTCATTGTTGATGTATTTGGGATTCTGGCCTCAGGCCCAACTGAGCCAGCATAGTTGGCTGAATGTTTTCGTAGGAAATTATGGAGAACACAGCAGGCAAGTATTATATGGTTCAGTTTATACTCCGCCATATGGATGGGTGTCAGAAATAATCAGAACCGGCTGGCCAGGATTCCAAATGTGTTCTCCACCACTCTTCGGGCTCTGGCCAGCCGGTAATTAAAAACTCTCTGTTCCGGGGTGAGGGTCCTCATAGGGAATGGTCGCATAAGATGGTCCCCCAGCGCAAACGCTTCATCAGCAACAAACACAAATGGGAGACCTTCAACATTGTCCTCTGGAGGTGGCAAGTCCAAGCTGCCATTCTGGAGACGCCTGTAGAACTCCGTCTGGGCCATCACTCCACCATCGGACATCCGGCCATTCTTCCCCACGTCCACATACAAGAACTCGTAATTAGCCGACACCACCGCCAACATCACTATACTATTAAACCCCTTGTAATTATAATAGTACGACCCCGAGTTGGGTGGTGGGACGATGTGGACGTGTTTCCCATCAATTGCCCCTCCGCAGTTAGGAAAGTCCCACCGCTGGGCAAAGTGGGAGGCCACAGTCTGCCATTCCTGTGGCGTGGAAGGAAACTGTTGAGGAAAAAACAATAAACATTACTATTTTTTCACAGAAACCTGGCAAGCAGATTAGACACAAACATTATGGGTCAACCTCCAGATAGCATTTATTAAGGGGAATTTTACAACAGCAAAGTATAAGGTACACCTATCATATTCCCCCTCCCCCCCTCTCATGGGCTATTTCTAACATTATAGGGGGGAGGAACTCTTGGACAGGTAACCCTCTTCACTTAATTTAGAGATGAATGCCTAAATACAGGGTATTACTTGGAACAGCCCCTCCTTAGTTACACTATTGGCAGCCCACTGGACAGGTAAGAAGTGTCATAATACAAAGATATAAATACACACTGTACACATTTGAGCACATTTGGACATTCTGCTATTACCTATCAAGATCATAATAGGATACAAGAACTTTAAACAGTACCATTGGAAAGTATACAGGCAGGCCCTTGCACTACATGCTTTGGGGAATTCATCCATAAATCTAAGCACTAAAGAGGTGGGTATAGTGTGTATGGGTTTGGCAAAGTCAGCAAATAGATGATTGAGGATAGAGAATTGGGATCAGCTGACTTAGCAGTTGGGGGAGGGAGGGTTAAAAAAAATTTGGGGACACCACAAAAAAAAGCCTCTGGCCCTCTGCCTGAATTTAAATCAAAAATAACATTTCCAAACATTTTAGGAGGTGTTTGGGGTAAAGCACTACTATGGAGCTGATAAAATACATTGTTAAGTGACTACATGAGGTGAATATAGGGCAGGAGACACCATGCTGGGGAGGTTATTGAAGGGCAAATATGTATGAAGGACCTAAAATAATAATTACATAAAAATCCAGCATGCATGAGGACAAAGGGGACATTCACAGCATATTACAATCATGGGAATTAGGGAATGAGGAAAGAAATACAATATATTATCAAACATTCAATACCATAAAATGTGACATAAAAGGATAAAAATCTTACCTTCATATACTCCTTCTGTAGGACCTGTATGATGGCAGAACAGGTCTCTGGGATAATGATCCCCAGAGCCTGGGGGGAGATGCCTGTCAAGAACTTGAGGTCCTGCAGGCTTCTCCCTGTGGCCAAAT
Source organism: Lithobates clamitans (assembly GCA_037952925.1). Lineage (NCBI taxonomy): Eukaryota > Metazoa > Chordata > Amphibia > Anura > Ranidae > Lithobates > Lithobates clamitans. Next base: position 45,535 of record JBBGZY010000062.1, read on the forward strand.
ACCGCAAGGTAGCGACCAACCTCTGCTCCGGAGTGATGGCTTGCCTCATGCAGGTATCCTGCCTGCTAATATAGGGGGTCAGCGAAGCCAACAGACGGTGAAACACGGGGTCCGTCATCCTGAGAAAGTTCCTGAAATCATCAGGATTATTCTCACGGATCTCACGGAGCAAAGGCATGTGACAGAACTGGTCACGCTGAAGCAACCAATTCTTGGTCCATGAACTCCTCCCCACCCTGTTCATGGACTGGACTTGTGTCAAGGTCAGAACCCCAACACCAAGCCCCCACACAGCACGAACTCTACGAGGAGTACGCATACGCAACATGGCTAGAAAACGGTCGGCTGCTCAGAACCAAGTAACAGAACACACTGAAGAACAGCAAGGCCTGTGAAGAGCGACCTGAAAAACAGCAACGAGCGGACAAGATCGCACAGAAAACTCCAATACGAACTGACTGCACGCACTGAAGAGCAGATACAAACCCACAAGCACAAACTGAACGTCAGAAAACGATCTGAAAGCCACGAGTCTGAAAAAGCGCGAATCGTCTCTCACCAAACTTTTACTAACACGAGATTAGCAAAAGGAGCCCAAAGGGTGCCGCGCTTGGTTCTGAACCGGCCTTTTCTAGTCTCGTCGTACGTGGTGTACGTGACCGCGTGGTTGTCGATCGGAAATTCCGACAACTTTGTGCGACCGTGTGTATGCAAAACAAGTTTGAGCCAACATCCGTCTGAAAAAATCTGAGGATTTTGAACAAAGTCCGACCGTGTGTACGGGGCATTACAGTTATAATAACTGCTGTATATTTTCAGCTTTAGGCAGCTACGTTCATGGGCATTTTATATTACATTGGTGCATGCATTGTGCAATCATGTGTGCATTCATTTAAAATTATGCAAACTGATGCAAATCAGCACTGTAATCTCACACCAAATCTTTAACTTACACCAATGTATATATGTGAAAAAAAAAACAAGCTTGATTTATTTATGGATAGAGTTAGGCGAACAGTTCGAGCCGAGAAGAAGTTCGGCCCAAACATCGCCTGTTCGGCGAACACCCAAATTAGTGGGGCGCTCGGTGGGATATTCACCTGCCGAGCTCCCCACAATGCACTGCACAGTGCATTCGAGGGCCCTAATTGAATGAAGCATTGCAGGTGCAAGGCTTTGCCCAATCAGGGCACAGAGCACAGTCAGAGCCATGATTGGACAAAGTCATGTTGTCATGGCTCAGTGTTCATAGTCCCACCCTACACTATAAGGCTTCATGTACACTGCTGTTGGTAAACGGACATTGAGGAGCAGTTGGGTGTTTTATTCAGCTGCCCCTAAACTCCCCTCTATGTTATCAGTACATGTACACAGGGTTGTTTATAGTAGTTTCTAGGCAGTTGAGTTTAGAAGCATTTTTTGGAAAGCAAAAAAACTGTGTTCAGAACAGATGTTCAGAGGCATTTGAAATGCCAAACGCCTTTAACAGCTTGTAAACGTATGTAAGCGTGGTAACTCGCATTTAGCCGCATTTTTTTTACATGCTTTTAAACTTTTGACTATTTGAAAAAATAAAGCTTCTAAACGCAAACGCGGCTAAACGCAGCTAAATGCGGCATGTAAATGCGGCAAAATGGACGTTTTTAAACGTCGGTTACTATCTGCTAAGTTATATCTTTCAGGAGAGGTTGTAAAATGTCATGTGTACATTAAGCCTAAAAAGGTTCCTTTCCACAGGACCTTTTGCAGTGTGTTGTTGGAGTGGAGCTAGATAGAGCAGGGCTTTGTTTGCTACTAGCGAGTAAGTGTGTTATTGTGACTCTGAGTGTAGAGTGTCAAGTGTAGTGTCTCAGTGCAGTGTTAGTGTAGTGCACTGTTTAACACATCATTACATAACATTTAGTCCTGTATACAGTGCTGTATTGGGTTTTTTTTTGTCCCGTGCCTGACCAATTTTTTTAAATTGTCAGCCGCAGTTTTTCTGATCAAGATGCTATTGCTCCCCCTTTTTATTTTTCTTATTTTTTTTATAGTTTTTACATTTCTGTTAGCGACAGTCCCCAATTTAAAGTGCACAAAACACCACTTTTCATTGAATAAGGTACATCCAATTACACATTTCCCAGTATCTATGAAATTTGGGTAATAATTATGAGGGGGCCAGCAGCGTCTTTGTCCACAGGCAAAGGTAGACATGGTCTGTCCTCAGGCAGGGCATGATGTTCTACGTTTAATGATGTCGCCTGTGCTGTCCAGCCACAGCATGCAGAGGAGGTGGTCCAGGCTGCCTAGCTTTCTGAGTTTTGAATTTATCTTGAAGTCAATTTTTGGTATAGGTTTCATGGGCACAATTAACACCTAAGGCCCATTTTTCTGCAACTGTTTGACAGGTGCATATACACTGCTCAAAAAAATTAAAGGAACACTTTGAAAATACATCAGATCTCAATGGGGAAAAGTATCATGCTGGATATCTATACTGATATGGACTGGGTAATGTGTTAGGAACAAAAGGATGCCACATCCTTTGATGGAAAAGAAAATTATCAACTTACACAGAGCTGATTTCCAGGACACCCCAAAAATCAAAGTGAAAAAATGATGCATCAGGCTAGTCCATTTTGTTGAAATTTAATTGCAGCAACTCAAAATGGTACTCAGTAGTTTGTATGGCCCCAACGTGCTTGTATATATGCCTGACAATGCCAGGGCATGCTCCTAATGAGATGACAGATAGTGTCCTGGGGTATTTCCTTCCAGATCTGGACCAGGGCATCACTGAGATCCTGAATAGACTGAGGTGCAACCTGGTGGTGTTGGATGGACCAAAACATAATGTCCCAGAGGTGATCTATTGGATTTAGGTCAGGTGAGCATGGTGGCCATTCAATGGTATCAATTCCTTCATCCTCCAGAAACTGGCTGCATACTCTCACCACATGAGGCCAGGCATTGTCGTGCACTAAGTGGAACCCAGGACCTACTGCACCAGTGTAGGGTCTGACAATGGGTCCAAGGATTTCATCCCAATACCTAATGGCAGTCAGGGTGGCCCCGTCCATCATGGATTCCAATGAGCAAAAAGAATTCTGGTTGGCCAACGTCCAGTAAAATCACCTTTATTTCAGAAAGTCCATAAAAACATTTCAAAAACATTTCAAAAACACAAATAGAGGGGAATTGCATTGCCAGCTAATGTGTTTCATGCTCCCTTAGCAATTAAGCATAGCTCACAGATATATATATATATATATATATATATCTATCTACTGGAAATAAATGGCAGATAACCACCCCTGTTTAAGGATGCAAATGCAAAAACTCTAACATATATAAAAGATATAAGACATCAAATAAATGCTGTAAATAATATAAAGAACAAACTGAATAAAAAATTTAAAAACAAAAACCCAAATTTTAAAAAAAGTTAGGAAAAATTAGAAAAATATTTATCGGTCACTAGTAGCAAAAACATAGTATGCACTTTATTCATTCAAAAAATTGAAACACATCCCATTCATGATTGAACCCTACAGGTTCTTGTGTACCCAGACGAAAGATCCAAAAAACTTCCTTTTTACACAGAAGTCTGAACTTATCATCACCTTTCTTGGGGACTAATCTTTTCTAAACCTTGTATAGATACAGCTGAGGGATCACCTGCATGACAACCATTGAAGTGGTTAACTACATTGGTTAAATGTTTCTTGTTAATATCATAAATATGGTCATGCAGACAATCCCTCAATCTGTGGATAGTACGGCCAACATTATGAGTTTTGCAAAGATTACATATATCAATATCATAAAAAGTAACAAGCGCGCAACCAACAAATATATATATGATACAATGTATGCAACAAATATACCAACGTGATTCAACACTATTAATGTAAAAAAATTATTTTGAAATAAAAATGTGAAACATTTATAGAAATTACTGAGGTGACCCTTTATGACTAGTCTTATGTGACACAAATAAAAAGCAACTACGTTACTCTATGTGCTTGTAACCTGATACCGGCAATATTATTGCACCCACTTCACACACCAAATCGTGTTGATAATTAATCATCTGAAAAAACCTTGATGAAAATAAAAATAAACATCCTAGTGATTTTTTTCTGTGAAGAATGTTATAAACAAGAAAAAGTCCAAATGAGAATATCTTGTATTGAAGATGAACCACAGATCTTCTACTGGAGGGCTCCGATATCGATACCAGGCGGTGAGCCACTTGTGATCTGGTGCGTGGCCTGTGCAACTTTTTTTGAGGGACCTGTTACCAACATTTTCTCATGTTACGTCAATTCTATGCTTCAGGAGTACGCTAAAAACCCCACCATCAACTGGAAGCACAAAGATGCCGCCATCTACCTGGTGATGTTGCTGGCGACCAAAGCCCAGACTCAGAAACACGGGATCACACAAGCAAATGAACTTGTCAACCTTACAGAGTTTTTTGTGAATCACATTCTTCCTGATCTGAAGTCTTTGAACATCAGTGAATACCTTATACTAAAGGCAGATGGGATAAAATATATCATGATTTTCAGGAATCAGGTACCTAAAGATCAGGTATTGGCAGCCCTTCCCATCCTGATTTCCCACCTGCAAATGGAGAGCATTGTGGTTCACACGTATGCAGCACACACCCTGGAGATGCTCTTTACTATCAGAGGAGGATCTGCCAACACCACCCTCATCACTGTAGCTGACATGTTGCCGTATGTGGAGGGGCTCCTGTCCAACCTGTTCAAAGCTCTATCATTACCCGGCTCCTCAGAGAACGAGTACATCATGAAAGCAATCATGAGAAGCTTCTCGCTGCTGCAGGAGTCCATCATCCCCTTTATCCCTTCTGTCATCACTCAACTCACACAGAAGCTGCTGGCTGTCAGTATGAATCCCAGCAAGCCTCACTTCAATCACTACCTGTTTGAATCCATCTGCCTGTCTGTGCGCATCACCTGCCGCTCCAACCCCAGCACTGTGAGCAGCTTCAAAGAGGCCCTGTTCCTGGTCTTCACTGAGATCCTGCAGAGCAATGTACAAGAGTTTATGCCATATGTCTTCCAAGTCACGTCACTGCTCCTGGAGATGCACAAAGATGAAATTCCCAACTCCTACACGGCGCTCTTCTCTGACCTCCTGCAACCTGTTCTGTGGGAGAGGACGGGCAACATCCCGCCTCTCGTCCGACTCCTACAAGCTTACCTGGAAAGAGGATCCAACACCATAGCAGCCAGCACCAGCGATAAGATTCCCAGCCTTCTTGGAGACTTCCAAAAACTCATTGCCTCCAAAGCCAATGACCACCAGGGCTTTTATTTGCTGAACAGTATCATCGAGCACTTACCTTGGGCGTGTTTGGAGCAGTATAAGAGACAAGTCTTCATTGTACTCTTCCAGAGGTTGCAGAGCTCCAAAACCACAACGTTTGTGAAAAGCTTTTTAGTGTTTTTAAACCTGTATTGTGTGAAATATGGAGCCATTGCCCTGCAGGAAATGGTGGACAGTATCCAACCGAAGATGTTTGGCATGGTGATGGAGAAGATTATCATCCCTGAAATCCAGAAAGTATCGAGTCCCATAGAGAAGAAGATTTGTGCTGTTGGGCTTACAAAAGTCTTGATGGAATGTCCCCCCATGATGGACACAGAGTACACAAAGCTCTGGACGCATTTACTCCAGGCTCTGATTGGCCTATTTGGGTTGCCTGAAGATAACACAATTCCAGATGACGAACATTTCATTAACATAGAGGACACTCCAGGCTACAAGACCGCCTTTTCCCAACTGGCATTTGCAGGCAGGAAAGAGCATGATCCAATCAGGGAAATGGTTAATAATCGCAAGATCCTCCTGGCACAGTCTCGTCACAAGCTGTCCACAGCCTGTCCTGGGCGGGTCCCTTCGATGATTAGCACAAGTTTGAATGCTGATGCTCTCCAGTTCCTTCAGGGCTACCTGTAGGCAGTCAGTGTTACCCTAATCTGATGGCTTTGTCACTGGTTTGTATGATGAGCCAGGCACAGACAGTCAGGGACTTCAGATGTGGTCATGTTGTTACTGTAGTGATGAGCATGAATTGGACATGTTCCCATGACATAGCCATTATTTTATTGTACAGTTTATCCATTTGAGTCTTTTTTTCCCTCATTTGCTGCACTTATTAACAAAACACTTGTAATGCCTGACCCTGTCCCAGGGTGCCAGAACTTTTTGAATTTCAGTCTATGTTTGTGTTATTTTTTTTTCTCTCTGAACTGTGAATAAATGAGAAGCATTTGCTTAAAAAAAATGTAAGTGTGCAATTAGGGTGGCTAAGAAAAAACACGAAAGACACATAGTGGAGTAGAGCAAAAAAATCCCAAGAAATTCTTTACCGGTTCAATACAGGGCATTTTCTACCCCTTCCTTCCCAGACCAATTTTTAGTTTTCAGCACTGTCGTACTTGAAACGACAATTGCGCAGTCGTGCGACGTTGTACCCAAAAAAAAATTAACGTCCTTTTTTTCCCACAAATAGAGCTTTCTTTTGGTGGTATTTGATCACCTCTGCGGTTTTTATTTTTTGTGCTATAAACAAAAGAAGAGCAACAATTTTGAAAAAAACACAATATTTTTTACTTTTTGCTATAATAAATAACCCAATTTTTAAAAAAAAAACTAATTTTTTCCTCAGTTTCGGCTGATACGTATCCTTCTACATATTTTTGGTAAAAAAAATCGCAATAAGCGTATATTGATTGGTTTGCGCAAAAGTTTTAGCGTCTACAAAATACGGGATAGATTTATGGCATTTTTAAAAAAAAAATATTTTTTTATTTTTTTTTTACTAGTAATAGCGGCGATCGCGATTTTGTTTTGTGACTGCAACATTCTGTTAAAACGCCACTTTGAACACCCAGAAATATGATGAAGATTTCCAGTCTTACCTACCACACTTCGTTACTGTGATATGGAACCTCCTGGTGACTACCGGACAGGAAGTGAAGTACGACTTGTTGGTGAGCAATGCCATCCAGTTCCTGGCATCTGTATGTGAACGGCCGCACTACAAGAATCTATTTGAGGACCCCAGCACCCCGACTAGTATCTGCAAGAATTTTATCGTCCCCAATATGGAGTTCAGAGCTGCTGATGAGGAAGCATTTGAAGACAATTCAGAGGAATACATTTGGAGGGATCTGGAGGGCTCCGATATCGATACCAGGCGGTGAGCCACTTGTGATCTGGTGCGTGGCCTGTGCAACTTTTTTTGAGGGACCTGTTACCAACATTTTCTCATGTTACGTCAATTCTATGCTTCAGGAGTACGCTAAAAACCCCACCATCAACTGGAAGCACAAAGATGCCGCCATCTACCTGGTGACGTTGCTGGCGTCCAAAGCCCAGACTCAGAAACACGGGATCACACAAGCAAATGAACTTGTCAACCTTACAGAGTTTTTTGTGAATCGCATTCTTCCTGATCTGAAGTCTTTGAACATTAGTGAATACCTTGTACTAAAGGCAGATGGGATAAAATATATCATGATTTTCAGGAATCAGGTACCTAAAGATCAGGTATTGGCAGCCCTTCCCCTCCTGATTTCGCACCTGCAAGCGGAGAGCATTGTGGTTCACACGTATGCAGCACACGCTCTGGAGATGCTCTTTACAATTAGAGGAGGATCTGCCAATACCACCCTCATCACTGTAGCTGACATGTTGCCGTATGTGGAGGGGCTCCTGTCCAACCTGTTCAAAGCTCTGTCATTACCCGGCTCCTCAGAGAACGAGTACATCATGAAAGCAATCATGAGAAGCTTCTCGCTGCTGCAGGAGTCCATCATCCCCTTTATCCCTTCTGTCATCACTCAACTCACACAGAAGCTGCTGGCTGTCAGTATGAATCCCAGCAAGCCTCACTTCAATCACTACCTGTTTGAATCCATCTGCCTGTCTGTGCGCATCACCTGCCGCTCCAACCCCAGCATTGTGAGCAGCTTCAAAGAGGCCCTGTTCCTGGTCTTCAATGAGATCCTGCAGAGCAATGTACAAGAGTTTATGCCATATGTCTTCCAAGTCACGTCACTGCTCCTGGAGATGCACAAAGATGAAATTCCCAACTCCTACACGGCGCTCTTCTCTGACCTCCTGCAACCTGTTCTGTGGGAGAGGACGGGCAACATCCCGCCTCTCGTCCGACTCCTACAAGCTTACCTGGAAAGAGGATCCAACACCATAGCAGCCAGCACCAACGATAAGATTCCCAGCCTTCTTGGAGACTTCCAGAAACTCATTGCCTCCAAAGCCAATGACCACCAGGGCTTTTATTTGCTGAACAGTATCATCGAGCACTTATCTTGGGCGTGTTTGGAGCAGTATAAGAGACAAGTCTTTATTGTACTCTTCCAGAGGTTGCAGAGCTCCAAAACCACAACGTTTGTGAAAAGCTTTTTAGTGTTTTTAAACATGTATTGTGTGAAATATGGAGCCATCGCCCTGCAGGAAATGGTGGACAGTATCCAACCGAAGATGTTTGGCATGGTGGTGGAGAAGATTATCATCCCTGAAATCCAGAAAGTATCGAGTCCCATAGAGAAGAAGATTTGTGCTGTTGGGCTTACAAAAGTCTTGATGGAATGTCCCCCCATGATGGACACAGAGTACACAAAGCTCTGGACGCCTTTACTCCAGGCTCTGATTGGCCTATTTGGGTTGCCTGAAGATGACACAATTACAGATGACGAACATTTCATTAACATAGAGGACACTCCAGGCTACAAGACCGCCTTTTCCCAACTGGCATTTGCAGGCAGGAAAGAGCATGATCCAATCAGGGAAATGGTTAATAATCGCAAGATCCTCCTGGCATAGTCTCGTCAGAAGCTGTCCACAGCCTGTCCTGGGCGGGTCCCTTTGATGATTAGCACAAGTTTGAATGCTGATGCTCTCCAGTTCCTTCAGGGCTACCTGTAGGCAGTCAGTGTTACCCTAATCTGATGGCTTTGTCACTGGTTTGTATGATGAGCCAGGCACGGACAGTCAGGGACTTCAGATGTGGTCATGTTGTTACTGTAGTGATGAGCATGAATTGGACATGTTCCCATGACATAGCCATTATTTTATTGTACAGTTTATCCATTTGAGTCTTTTTTTTCCTCATTTGCTGCACTTATTAACAAAACACTTGTAATGCCTGACCCTGTCCCAGGGTGCCAGAACTTTTTGAATTTCAGTCTATGTTTGTGTTATTTTTTTTTCTCTCTGAACTGTGAATAAATGAGAAGCATTTGCTTAAAAAAAATGTAAGTGTGCAATTAGGGTGGCTAAGAAAAAACACGAAAGACACATAGTGGAGTAGAGCAAAAAAATCCCAAGAAATTCTTTACCGGTTCAATACAGGGCATTTTCTACCCCTTCCTTCCCAGACCAATTTTTAGTTTTCAGCACTGTCGTAATTTAAACGACAATTGCGCGGTCGTGCGACGTTGTACCCAAAAAAAAATTAACGTCCTTTTTTCCCCACAAATAGAGCTTTCTTTTGGTGGTATTTGATTACCTCTGCGGTTTTTATTTTTTGTGCTATAAACAAAAGAAGAGCAACAATTTTGAAAAAAACACAATATTTTTTACTTTTTGCTATAATAAATAACCCAATTTTTTTTTTAAAAATATTTTGTTCCTCAGTTTCGGCTGATACGTATCCTTCTACATATTTTTGGTAAAAAAAATCGCAATAAGCGTATATTGATTGGTTTGCGCAAAAGTTTTAGCGTCTACAAAATACGGGATAGATTTATGGCATTTTTAAAAAAAAAAAAATATATATTTTTTTTACTAGTAATAGCGGCGATCGCGATTTTGTTTTGTGACTGCAACATTCTGTTAAAACGCCACTTTGAACACCCAGAAATATGATGAAGATTTCCAGTCTTACCTACCACACTTCGTTACTGTGATATGGAACCTCCTGGTGACTACCGGACAGGAAGTGAAGTACGACTTGTTGGTGAGCAATGCCATCCAGTTCCTGGCATCTGTATGTGAACGGCCGCACTACAAGAATCTATTTGAGGACCCCAGCACCCCGACTAGTATCTGCAAGAATTTTATCGTCCCCAATATGGAGTTCAGAGCTGCTGATGAGGAAGCATTTGAAGACAATTCAGAGGAATACATTTGGCGGGATCTGGAGGGCTCCGATATCGATACCAGGTGGTGAGCCACTTGTGATCTGGTGCGTGGCCTGTGCAACTTTTTTTGAGGGACCTGTTACCAACATTTTCTCATGTTACGTCAATTCTATGCTTCAGGAGTACGCTAAAAACCCCACCATCAACTGGAAGCACAAAGATGCCGCCATCTACCTGGTGACGTTGCTGGCGTCCAAAGCCCAGACTCAGAAACACGGGATCACACAAGCAAATGAACTTGTCAACCTTACAGAGTTTTTTGTGAATCGCATTCTTCCTGATCTGAAGTCTTTGAACATTAGTGAATACCTTGTACTAAAGGCAGATGGGATAAAATATATCATGATTTTCAGGAATCAGGTACCTAAAGATCAGGTATTGGCAGCCCTTCCCCTCCTGATTTCGCACCTGCAAGCGGAGAACATTGTGGTTCACACGTATGCAGCACACGCTCTGGAGATGCTCTTTACAATTAGAGGAGGATCTGCCAATACCACCCTCATCACTGTAGCTGACATGTTGCCGTATGTGGAGGGGCTCCTGTCCAACCTGTTCAAAGCTCTGTCATTACCCGGCTCCTCAGAGAACGAGTACATCATGAAAGCAATCATGAGAAGCTTCTTGCTGCTGCAGGAGTCCATCATCCCCTTTATCCCTTCTGTCATCACTCAACTCACACAGAAGCTGCTGGCTGTCAGTATGAATCCCAGCAAGCCTCACTTCAATCACTACCTGTTTGAATCCATCTGCCTGTCTGTGCGCATCACCTGCCGCTCCAACCCCAGCATTGTGAGCAGCTTCAAAGAGGCCCTGTTCCTGGTCTTCACTGAGATCCTGCAGAGCAATGTACAAGAGTTTATGCCATATGTCTTCCAAGTCACGTCACTGCTCCTGGAGATGCACTGTCAGAGATAGTACTTACCGAGGCCGAGATGCCGAGAGCGGTTTCGCCTTTGCGACTAAGCGCAGTCCGCCCCCTGGAGTTGGGACAGGGGGTGAACGGCACAAAGAGGCACAAGCTCCCCAATGGACTGTAAGTGGCTTGCTGGTGAGGTCTTGTAGAGAGGAGCCGCTGTGTAGGTACTGGTAGGCTTGTGCAGACAGAGGCAACCGGCAGGAGGTCCAGAGCTGGGCAGAGGGTCAAACACTGGAAAGGTGCTATGGCACTACAGGATCTGCAAGGTAAGGTGACAAGATCAAGAAAGTCCAGGTACAAGCAAGGGGTCAGGCTGGGAGACGGGAGACAGTCCAGGTAACAGGCCGAGGGTCAAACACAGGAGATTGGTGGGAATCCGATAAGCAGGCAGAGGTTAGGTCCAGGAGAGAGGCAAGAGAAGTCCAAAGGCAAATCCGGGTCACAACAGGTAGTCAGGCAGAGATTCAGGATACAGGTTCAGATACTACAGGAAGCTGAGACAAACCAGCAATTTGTTTGATCCTCTGAGCGCCTTTTATAGGCTGCCCAGGGAATCACGTTGGGTGTGCACCAGTGCGCGTGCGCGAGCGCCGTAACGCCGAGCCGCGAACGCGCATGCGCCGAAACGCCGTTCCGCCGGGAATACGAGAAAAACGACCGGACCGGAACGAAGGCTTCTTCTGACAGTGCCCCCCCCCGAGGGGTGGCCTCTGGACACCCAAGGTTGACATCAGTTCTGGATGTTCTCGGTGAAAAGCCTGGAGAAGTTGAGGAGCATGTAGATTCCTGGCTGGTTCCCAAGAGTTATCCTCAGAAGGATACCCCTTCCATTTGATTAAATACTGTAGCTGTCTGCCATTTTTTCTGCAACTTAGAATTTTTTCTACCTCAAACTCGTCTTCTCCGTCGATTAGAACCGGTGGTGGTGGAGGCTTTTCTCTGTCAGGAAAAGGACTGGGAGCCATAGGTTTTAAGAGGGATGCATGGAAGACTGGGTGTACCTTGTAAGCATCAGGAAGGGCTAATTCAAAAGCGACTGGGTTGATTACCCTCTTTATTTTAAAAGGACCTATAAATTTTGGCCCCAGTTTCCGAGAGGGAATTGGCAGTCTGAGATGGATAGTTGATAGCCATACTTCTTCGCCTACTTTGAAGGCCGGGTTCTCCTTCCTTCCCTTGTTGTAGTACTTTCGGTAGTCATCCTGAGCCTTTTGCATCGCTGCTTTGATCTTTTGAAAATTTAACTGGATAGAATTTACTCGGTCCTGCACTGCAGGGATGGATAATTCAGGGATGGAAACTGGAAGAAAGGAAGGGTGAAATCCAAAATTGGACCAGAAAGGTGTCTGGTTGGTAGCGGAATGGATGGAGTTGTTATATGCAAATTCTGCATAAGGTAGGAGGGAGGACCATTCATCCTGGGAATCGGAACAGAAGCATCGGAGGTATTGCTCCAGGGTTTGATTTGTCCTCTCCGTCTGGCCGTTACTTTGAGGATGATAAGCAGAAGACAAGCAAATCTTTATTTCCAAGGTCTTGCATAATTCCTTCCAAAACTTTGAAGTGAATTGAACCCCTCTGTCAGAGGTGATGCTCACTGGGGTACCATGAAGCCTGATAATTTCTTTAAAAAACATGCTAGCAGTAGCAGAGGCAGAGGGAGTACCCACCATAGGCAGAAAGTGTGCCATTTTTGAGAGTCGGTCAATTACGACAAAGATAGTTGTGAATCCTCCTGATGGAGGTAAATCCACAATAAAGTCCATGGAGATTTCCGCCCATGGGCGTTCAGGGATAGACAAGGGTTTGAGCAGCCCCCATGCCCTTGTATTTGAGCCCTTGCTACGCTGGCACGGGATGCAGGATGAAACATAGTCTTTGCAGTCTTGTCTCCAGCCTGGCCACCAAAAGAAACGAGAGATCAATTCCATGGTCTTTTGTGACCCAAAATGGCCTGCTAGCTTGTGGTCATGAAAGGACTGTAGGGTTAGGAGCCTTGATTCCAGCGGGACGAAGATTTTTCCATGAGACCAAAATAAATCATTGCGTTTCTCCATAGAAGTTACTTGGGGTTCAGAGCATTGAGCAGATGTGGATTTGATTGCGGACATAAGGTCTCCTTGAGTAACTAGAAGGAAATTTTGCGGAGACAAGATGGTACTTGGCTCTGTTACCTGGGAAGTTTCATGGAACATCCTTGAAAGTGCGTCCGCTTTTCCGTTCTTTGAACCTGGTCTATAAGATATGTGGAAATTAAACCGGGAAAAGAAGAGAGCCCATCGGGCCTGCCTGGGTCTTAGACGTTTAGCAGTTCGCAGGTACTCCAAGTTTTTGTGGTCAGTAAAGATCATGATAGGATTGGACGCCCCCTCCAGCAGATATCTCCACTCCTCTAAGGCAAATTTGATGGCCAGTAATTCTCTATCGCCTACATCGTAGTTTCTCTCGGGAATGCTTAATTTCCGGGATGCAAAAGCCACGGGATGTAATAGAGCCTTGAGTCCTTGTCTCTGTGAGAGGATGGCACCAGTAGCGGTCTCTGAGGCATCAACTTCCAGAATAAAAGGCAGGGCTGGATCCGGGTGTCGTAAGACTGGTGCAGACGAGAATAGTGCTTTCAATTTTAGAAATGCTTCCTGGGCCTCTAAGGACCATTGAAAACGACTATGCTGGCGTGTCAGTTGAGTAATGGGAGCCACAATAGTTGAAAATCCTACAATGAATCTCCGGTAGAAGTTGGAGAAACCTAAGAAGCGTTGTACCCCTTTTCTGTCTACAGGGGCTGGCCAGTCCTGGATTGCTTTGACCTTCTGGGGGTCCATTGCAACACCATCAGTCGAAATTATAAATCCCAAGAATTGCACTGTAGTTTTCTCAAATTCACATTTCTCCGCCTTGAGGTATAATTTGTGTTTTCTGAGAATCGAGAGAACCAGTTTGACATGCACCCGATGGAGCTCCAGGGTGGTTGAAAAAATGAGAATGTCGTCAAGGTAGACTACTAGAAAGTTGTCAAGATGTTCACGAAAGATATCGTTCACTAAGTGTTGGAACGTGGCCGGGGCATTACAGAGTCCAAACGGCATTACTAGGTACTCATAGTGTCCAAACCTGGATCTAAAGGCGGTCTTCCATTCATCGCCTGCTCGGATCCGGATGAGATTGTAGGCGCCACGCAAGTCTAGTTTGGAAAAGATGCGGGCGGATCTGAAGCGTTGGAATAATTCCGGGATGAGAGGAAGCGGGTACCGATTCTTGACGGTAATTTTATTTAATTCCCTGTAATCGATGCAAGGTCGGAGGGATCCATCTTTTTTCTCTACAAAGAAAATACCAGCTCCAGCCGGTGATGAGGAGGAGCGAATGAACCCTTTCTCAAGATTTTCGTCAACGTATGTTTTAAGAGCCTTTAATTCTGTTTCGGACAAAGGGAAAATGCGGCCAAAAGGAATTTCAGCACCCGGCAACAGGTCTATGGGGCAGTCGTAAGGCCGATGAGGTGGTAGACAGTCTGCCTGTTGTTTGTCAAATACATCTCTGAATTCCAGGTAGCTCTCAGGTACATGTTGCAGATCATTGGACGTGGTTGCAATGGTGGAAACGGAAGCTGGGGCCGGGAGAAGGCAATGTCTGGAGCAATATTGAGATGAGAAAGAAACTTCTCTCCTATTCCAGTTAATCTGTGGTTCGTGGGCTTGAAGCCATGGGAGTCCCAGGATTATGGGGAACATTGGAGAAGAGATAATATCGAAGCGGAGGTATTCCTGGTGGCCAGTATCAGTGGTGGTAAGGATGGGTCTGGTTTCTTGCGTGATGGGCCCTGAGCGGGGAAGAGACCCATCGGCTAGGTGGATCCGTAGACTTTGGTTCTTCGTGGTCAAAGGAACATGCAAGCTTGCGGCTAATGAGGCATCCAAAAAACAGCTACACGCTCCGGAGTCAATTATAGCGGGTAGGTGAACCTCCTTTTCCGGGAGCTGTAAGGAGACAAAAAGAGTAACGTAAGGTTGAGAAGACCCGGTAACTTGTTGATTAAAAGCAGGCCATAAGCAGGACTTACTGGGTCTCACGGGGCAAGAACGAAGGAAGTGTCCAGAACCCCCACAGTAAAGGCACAGATTGCCCTGGCGTCTACGTAGTCTTTCCTCCGAAGTGAGTGGGGCGCGGACTAGGCCAAGCTGCATTGGTTCAGCTTCAGGAGTGGTAGGAACCGGTGGAGCTGTGTAAGGTGGATGGACAGGAGTCGATTTAGGCATCGTCCAGGTAGGGCGAGAAGTCTGAAAGCGCTCTGTGCGTCGCTCACGCATGCGACGATCCAATTTAGTGGTAACTTGGATGAGGTCTTCCAAAGAATCAGGGGTCTCAATCCTGGCCAGCTCATCCTTCAGTGCTTCAGACAGCCCTTGACGGAACTGATATTTAAGGGCAGGTTCATTCCAGCTAGTATCGGCTGAACTTTTCCGGAATTCTACAATGTAGTCCTCTACAGGCCTACGTCCTTGGCTCAGGTTAAGCAGTAAGGTTTCGGCCGTGGCCGTGCGCTGGGGGCGTCGTAAAGTTGTGCCATACCTTCGAAGAAGGCATCTACTGAATTCAGGATAGGGTTCCTCTGTTCCATTAGGCTGTGAGCCCAAGCTTGTGGTTCATCGGCCAAGAGAGAAATGATGAACCCAACTTTTACCACCTCTGACGAAAAGGTCCTAGGTTGCAGAGCCAAATACAGGGAGCAAGCGTTTTTAAAGGCCCTGAACTTCTTGCGATTGCCGGAGAAGCGCTCTGGTGTGGGAACCCTGGGTTCTGGAGCGGCCATGACCACAGTGGGATTAGTTGGCATCTGAGGAGAGGAAGCTCCACTGGGAGATACAGAAGCCGCAGCAGGAGCTGGAGATGGTCCGGAAAGCTGCTGAAGGCGGCCATCAATTTGGGCGTAGCCGTCTTGTAATTTCTGGACGGCCTCAGTGAGGGCCGAGACCTGCTGACATAGGATCTCCAATGGGGAACGCGCTCTGTCGGCCTCAGACATGGCTGGTTTGTACTGTCAGAGATAGTACTTACCGAGGCCGAGATGCCGAGAGCGGTTTCGCCTTTGCGACTAAGCGCAGTCCGCCCCCTGGAGTTGGGACAGGGGGTGAACGGCACAAAGAGGCACAAGCTCCCCAATGGACCGTAAGTGGCTTGCTGGTGAGGTCTTGTAGAGAGGAGCCGCTGTGTAGGTACTGGTAGGCTTGTGCAGACAGAGGCAACCGGCAGGAGGTCCAGAGCTGGGCAGAGGGTCAAACACTGGAAAGGTGCTATGGCACTACAGGATCTGCAAGGTAAGGTGACAAGATCAAGAAAGTCCAGGTACAAGCAAGGGGTCAGGCTGGGAGACGGGAGACAGTCCAGGTAACAGGCCAAGGGTCAAACACAGGAGATTGGTGGGAATCCGATAAGCAGGCAGAGGTCAGGTCCAGGAGAGAGGCAAGAGAAGTCCAAAGGCAAATCCGGGTCACAACAGGTAGTCAGGCAGAGATTCAGGATACAGGTTCAGATACTACAGGAAGCTGAGACAAACCAGCAATTTGTTTGATCCTCTGAGCGCCTTTTATAGGCTGCCCAGGGAATCACGTTGGGTGTGCACCAGTGCGCGTGCGCGAGCGCCGTAACGCCGAGCCACGAACGCGCATGCGCCGAAACGCCGTTCCGCCGGGAATACGAGAAAATACGACCGGACCGGAACGAAGGCTTCTTCTGACATGCACAAAGATGAAATTCCCAACTCCTACACGGCGCTCTTCTCTGACCTCCTGCAACCTGTTCTGTGGGAGAGGACGGGCAACATCCCGCCTCTCGTCCGACTCCTACAAGCTTACCTGGAAAGAGGATCCAACACCATAGCAGCCAGCACCAACGATAAGATTCCCAGCCTTCTTGGAGACTTCCAGAAACTCATTGACTCCAAAGCCAATGACCACCAGGGCTTTTATTTGCTGAACAGTATCATCGAGCACTTACCTTGGGCGTGTTTGGAGCAGTATAAGAGACAAGTCTTCATTGTACTCTTCCAGAGGTTGCAGAGCTCCAAAACCACAACGTTTGTGAAAAGCTTTTTAGTGTTTTTAAACCTGTATTGTGTGAAATATGGAGCCATCGCCCTGCAGGAAATGGTGGACAGTATCCAACCGAAGATGTTTGGCATGGTGGTGGAGAAGATTATCATCCCTGAAATCCAGAAAGTATCGAGTCCCATAGAGAAGAAGATTTGTGCTGTTGGGCTTACAAAAGTCTTGACGGAATGTCCCCCCATGATGGACACAGAGTACACAAAGCTCTGGACGCATTTACTCCAGGCTCTGATTGGCCTATTTGGGTTGCCTGAAGATAACACAATTCCAGATGACGAACATTTCATTAACATAGAGGACACTCCAGGCTACAAGACCGCCTTTTCCCAACTGGCATTTGCAGGCAGGAAAGAGCATGATCCAATCAGGGAAATGGTTAATAATCGCAAGATCCTCCTGGCACAGTCTCGTCACAAGCTGTCCACAGCCTGTCCTGGGCGGGTCCCTTCGATGATTAGCACAAGTTTGAATGCTGATGCTCTCCAGTTCCTTCAGGGCTACCTGTAGGCAGTCAGTGTTACCCTAATCTGAGGGCTTTGTCAATGGTTTGTATGAGGAGCCAGGCACGGACAGTCAGGGACTTCAGATGTGGTCATGCTGTTACTGTAGTGATGAGCATGAATTGGACATGTTCCCATGACATAGCCATTAATCTATTGTGCAGTTTATCCATTTGAGTCTTTTTTTTCCTCATTTGCTGCACTTATTAACAAAACACTTATAATGTCTGAACCTGTCCCAGGGTGCCAGAACTTTTTGATTTTCAGTCTATGTTTGTGTTATTTTTTTTCTCTCTGAACTGTGAAAAAAAATGAGAAGCATTTGCTTAAAAAAATGTTCAGGTAGCTTTAGGTGCACACTGTGCAGAGGACGCACTACACTAACTTGTAAATACTACAGCTGCCTCTGGTACTAATAGGATCAGAAGAACACCACCAATTTTCTTCAGGTAGCTTTAGGTGCACACTGTGCAGAGGACGCACTACACTAACTTGTAAATACTGCAGCTGCCCACAGTACAATTAGGATCAGAAGAACACCACCAATTTTCTTCAGGTAGCCTTAGGTGCACACTGTGCAGAGGACGCACTACACTAACTTGTAAATCCTGCAGCTGCCTGCGGTACTAATAGGATCAGAAGAACACCACCAATTTTTTTCAGGTAGCTTTAGGTGCACAATGTTCAGAGGACGCACTAAACTAACTTGTAAATACTGCAGCTGCCTGCGGTACTAATAGGATCAGAAGAACGCCAGCAATTTTCTTCAGGTATCTTTAGGTTCACACTGTGCAGAGGACGCCCTACACTAACTTGTAAATACTGCAGCTGCCTGTGGTACTAATAGGATCAGAAAAACACCACCAATTTTCATCAGGTAGCATTAGGTGCAATACTGTGCGGAGGACGCACTACACTAACTTGTAAATACTGCAGCTGCCTACGGTACTAATAGGATCAGAAGAACACCACCAATTTTCTTCAGGTAGCTTTAGGTACACACTGTGCAGAGAATGCACTACACTAACTTGTAAATCCTGCAGCTGCCTGTGGTACTAATAGGATCAGAAGAACACCACCAATTTTCTTCAGGTAACTTTAGGTGCACACTGTGCAGAGGACGCACTACACTAACTTGTAAATACTGCAGCTGCCTGCGGTACTAATAGGATCAGAAAAACACCACCAATTTTCATCAGGTAGCTTTAGGTGCACACTGTGCAGAGGACGCACTACACTAACTTGTAAATACTGCAGCTGCCTACGGTACTAATAGGATTAGAAGAACACCACCAATTTTCTTCAGGTAGCCTTGGGTGCACACTGTGCAGAGGATGCACTACACTAACTTGTAAATACTGCAGCTGCCTGCGGTACTAATAGGATCAGAAAAACACCACCAATTTTCATCAGGTAGCTTTAGGTGCACACTGTGCAGAGGACGCACTACACTAACTGTAAATACTGTAGCTAATAGGACTAAAAGGATCAGAAGAACACCAGCAATTTTCTTCAGGTAGCTTTAAGTGCACACTGTGCAGAGGACGCACTACACTAACTTGTAAATACTGCAGCTGCCTACAGTACTAATAGGATCAGAAAAACACCACCAATTTTCATCAGGTAGCTTTAGGTGCACACTGTGCAGAGGACGCACTCACCTAACTTGTAAATACTGCAGCTGCCTACGGTACTAATAGGATTAGAAGAACACCACCAATTTTCTTCAGGTAGCCTTAGGTGCACACTGTGCAGAGGATGCACTACACTAACTTGTAAATCCTGCAGCTGCCTGCGGTACTAATAGGATCAGAAGAACACCACCAATTTTCTTCAGGTAGCTTTAGGTGCACAATGTTCAGAGGACGCACTAAACTAACTTGTAAACACTGCAGCTGTCTGCGGTACTAATAGGATCACAAAGACAACAAGCAGTTTTCTTTAGGTAGCTTTAGGTGCACACTGTGCAGAGGATGCACTACACTAACTTGTAAATACTGCAGCTGCCAGCAGTACTAAAAGGATCAGAAGAACACCACCAATTTTCATCAGGTAGCTTTAGGTGCAATACTGTGCGGAGGACGCACTACACTAACTTGTAAATACTGCAGCTGCCTGCGGTACTAATAGGATCAGAAGAACACCACCAATTTTCTTCAGGTAGCTTTAGGTCCACACTGTGCAGAGGATGCACTACCCTAACTTGTAAATCCTGCAGCTGCCTGCGGTACTAATAGGATCAGAAGAACACCACCAATTTTCTTCAGGTAGCTTTAGGTGCACACTGTGCAGAGGAAGCACTACACTAACTTGTAAATACTGCAGCTGCCTGCGGTACTAATAGGATCAGAAAAACACCACCAATTTTCATCAGGTAGCTTTAGGTGCACACTGTGCAGAGGACGCACTACACTAACTTGTAAATACTGCAGCTGCCTACGGTACTAATAGGATTAGAAGAACACCACCAATTTTCTTCAGGTAGCCTTGGGTGCACACTGTGCAGAGGATGCACTACACTAACTTGTAAATACTGCAGCTGCCTGCGGTACTAATAGGATCAGAAAAACACCACCAATTTTCATCAGGTAGCTTTAGGTGCACACTGTGCAGAGGACGCACTACACTAACTGTAAATACTGTAGCTAATAGGACTAAAAGGATCAGAAGAACACCAGCAATTTTCTTCAGGTAGCTTTAAGTGCACACTGTGCAGAGGACGCACTACACTAACTTGTAAATACTGCAGCTGCCTACAGTACTAATAGGATCAGAAAAACACCACCAATTTTCATCAGGTAGCTTTAGGTGCACACTGTGCAGAGGACGCACTCACCTAACTTGTAAATACTGCAGCTGCCTACGGTACTAATAGGATTAGAAGAACACCACCAATTTTCTTCAGGTAGCCTTAGGTGCACACTGTGCAGAGGATGCACTACACTAACTTGTAAATCCTGCAGCTGCCTGCGGTACTAATAGGATCAGAAGAACACCACCAATTTTCTTCAGGTAGCTTTAGGTGCACAATGTTCAGAGGACGCACTAAACTAACTTGTAAACACTGCAGCTGTCTGCGGTACTAATAGGATCACAAAGACAACAAGCAGTTTTCTTTAGGTAGCTTTAGGTGCACACTGTGCAGAGGATGCACTACACTAACTTGTAAATACTGCAGCTGCCAGCAGTACTAAAAGGATCAGAAGAACACCACCAATTTTCATCAGGTAGCTTTAGGTGCAATACTGTGCGGAGGACGCACTACACTAACTTGTAAATACTGCAGCTGCCTGCGGTACTAATAGGATCAGAAGAACACCACCAATTTTCTTCAGGTAGCTTTAGGTCCACACTGTGCAGAGGATGCACTACCCTAACTTGTAAATCCTGCAGCTGCCTGCGGTACTAATAGGATCAGAAGAACACCACCAATTTTCTTCAGGTAGCTTTAGGTGCACACTGTGCAGAGGAAGCACTACACTAACTTGTAAATACTGCAGCTGCCTGCGGTACTAATAGGATCAGAAAAACACCACCAATTTTCATCAGGTAGGTTTAGGTGCAGACTGTACAGAGGACGCACTACACTAACTGTAAATACTGTAGCTAATAGGACTAATAGGATCAGAAGAACACCAGCAATTTTCTTCAAGTAGCTTTAGGTGCACACTGTGCAGATTACGCACTACACTAACTTGTAAATACTGCAGCTGCCTACGGTACTAATAGGATTAGAAGAACACCACCAATTTTCTTCAGGTAGCCTTAGGTGCACACTGTGCAGAGAACGCACTACATTAACTTGTAAATCCGGCAGCTGCCTGTGTTACTAATAGGATCAGAAGAACACCACAAATTTTCTTTAGGTAGCTTTAGGTGCACAATGTTCAGAGGACGCACTACACTAACTTGTAAATACTGCAGCTGCCTGCGGTACTAATAGGATCAGAAGAACACCACCAATTTTCTTCAGGTAGCTTTAGGCCCACACTGTGCAAAGGATGCACTACACTAACTTGTAAATGACGCAGCTGCCTGCGGTACTAATAGGATCAGAAGAACACCACCAATTTTCTTCAGGTAGCTTTAGGTACACACTGTGCAGAGGATGCACTACACTAACTTGTAAATACTGCAGCTGCCTATGGTACTAATAGGATCAGAAGAACACCACCAATTTTCTTCAGGTAGCTTTAGGTGCACACTGTGTAGAGGACGCACTACACTAACATATAAATACTGCAGCTGCCTATGGTACTAAAAGGATCAGAAGAATACCACCAATTTTCTTCAGGTAGCTTTAGGTGCACACTGTGCAGAGGATGCACTATGCTAACTTGTAAATCCTGCAAATGCCTGCAGTACTAATAGGATCAGAAGAACACCAATTTTCTTCAGGTAGCTTTAGGTGCACAATGTTCAGAGGACGTACTACACTAACTTGTAAATACTGCAGCTGCCTGCGGTACTAATAGGATCAGAAGAACACCACCAATTTTTTTCAGGTAGCTTTAGATGCACACTGTGCAGAGGACGCACTACACTAACTTGTAAATCCTGCAGCTGCCTGCGGTACTAATAGGATCAGAAGAACACCACCAATTTTCTTCAGGTAGCTTTAGGTGCACAATGTTCAGAGGATGCACTAAACTAACTTGTAAACACTGCAGCTGTCTGCGGTACTAATAGGATCAGAAGAACACAAGCACTTTTCCTTAGGTAGCTTTAGGTGCACACTGTGCAGAGGACGCACTACACTAACTTGTAAATATTGCAGCTGCCAGCAGTACTAAAAGGATCAGAAGAACACCACCAATTTTCATCAGGTAGCTTTAGGTGCAATACTGTGCGGAGGACGCACTACACTAAATTGTAAATACTGCAGCTGCCTGCGGTACTAATAGGATCAGAAGAACACCACCAATTTTCTTCAGGTAGCTTTAGGTCCACACTGTGCAGATGATGCACTACACTAACTTGTAAATCCTGCAGCTGCCTGCGGTACTAATAGTATCAGAAGAACACCACCAATTTTCTTCAGGTAGCTTTAGGTGCACACTGTGCAGAGGACGCACTACACTAACTTGTAAATACTGCAGCTGCCTGTGGTACTAATAGGATCAGAAAAACACCACCAATTTTAATCAGGTAGCTTTAGGTGCACACTGTGCAGAGGACGCACTACACTAACTGTAAATACTGTAGCTAATAGGACTAATAGGATCAGAAGAACACCAGCAATTTTCTTCAGGTAGCTTTAGGTGCACACTGTGCAGAGGACGCACTACACTAACTTGTACATACTGCAGCTGCCTATGGTACTAATAGGATTAGAAGAACACCACCAATTTTCTTCAGGTAGCCTTAGGTGCACACTGTGCAGAGGACGCACTACACTAACTTGTAAATCTTGCAGCTGCCTGCGTTACTAACAGGATCAGAAGAACACCACCAATTTTCTTTAGGTAGCTTTAGGTGCACAATGTTCAGAGGACGCACTAAACTAACTTGTAAATACTGCAGTTGCCTATGGTACTAATAGGATCAGAAGAACACCAGCAATTTTCTTCAGGTAGCTTTAGGTGCACACTGTGCAGAGGATGCACTACACTAACTGTAAATACTGTAGCTAATAGGACTAATAGGATCAGAAGAACACCACCAATTTTCTTCAGGTAGCTTTAGGTGCACACTGTGCAGAGGACGCACTACACTAACTTGTAAATCCTGCAGCTGCCTGCAGTACTATTAGCTCTGGGGCACATATAATCACTAGACACACTTTCAAAACATGGGACAAGCTGTATAAAAGGGAGAAATGGGAATATAACTCCCCTTTGATCCCTTTGAGGGACACTGAATTTTTTGCACCAGGGATGGAGATTCTTAGTGGGAGATGGATCTTGCAGGAAGGAGCTCAGCTAAAGGATGTTATGATTAAAGGCAAACTGCGCTCATTTCAGGAGTTAAAAAGTAAAAGCGATCTTATGATCCTCAATAGGTGGAGATATCTTCAGTTAAAAAATTTTGTGGAAACGCTTCCCCAACCTATCAGAACGTTAGACAACCTCCAACTGTTAGAGAAACTTTGCGTTGGTCAGATAGGGAAGAAGGTGACCTCTAAAACTTATAGGGTATTGAGGGATCTGAAGGGAACAGATATTCCAGGATATATCAAAAAATGGGAGTCAGAATTAAACTCAAAACTCAGAAATAACGAGGTTACAATTCTATTAAAGCGAGTCCACAATACCTTTGTAAACTATAAAGAGTCAGAGTTAAACTACAAATGTTTGTCAAGATGGTACATCACCCCTGATAGAGCTTCCAAATACCAGAAGGAAACCTCACAATTCTGCTGGAGGGGGTGCAAAGAACTGGGTACAATGGCACACATTTGGTGGCAGTGTAGAAAAATAAGGGAATTCTGGGATAAGATAAGGGAAACTATAGGCGAGATAACCCAAATAGCTATCCCGGACGACCCATGGGCATGTTTATTTCACGGATTTAGAATGCCAACCGGATCATATCTAGGAACACTTGTACCACAAATGTTGAATGCAGCAAAAAATCTTGTTGTAAGACACTGGCAGGAGAAAGGTGGCCCAACTATACAAGAATGGTATGATAAAACAAATGAAATTCAGAATTTAGAATACCTGAGATAAATCGATGAAGCGGAAGTGGAGGAGTATGAGGAAAAATGGAAGGGGTGGCAAAAATTTAAAAGCTCAATAAGAGCTGTAGAGGTCTTGGGAGATCAATAGACCCAGCTAATGAAGCTTTCGGGGAGTGGCCAGAGATGGGTATTGAGCAGCAGAAGTGGTGTCCACCGGGAGGGACAGACATAGTTAGTTTGGAGGTACACGGATGAAAGAAGAATAGGACTTCGAGGAGGTGGGGGGGAAGGGAAGGGGGGTTTAAGTTTCGACTCTACTGATAAAGTTGCCGAGGGAAGGTGCGATGCCGTAAGCATGCAGATTAAATAAAAGACATCTGTAATAAAAAATAAGGAAAGGGAAAAAAAAAAAATACAAAAAAAAAAAAAAAAATCTGCAACAGATGCCACCATGATGTGAGTAACGAGTCGGGAAAGTATTGAACAGCAGAGCTGAAACTTTCACCCCGAAAATAGACACTGATGTGGCAAAAAAAAAAAAAAAAAAACTTGTAAACACTGCAGCTGTCTGCGGTACTAATAGGTTTAGAAGAACACCAGCAATTTTCTTTAGGTAGCTTTAGGTGCACACTGTGCAGAGGACGCACTACACTAACTTGTAAATACTGCAGCTGCCTGCGGTACTAAAAGGATCAGAAGAACACAACCAATTTTCTTCAGGTAGCTTTAGGTGCACACTGTGCAGAGGATGCACTACACTAACTTGTAAATACTGCAGCTGCCTATGGTACTAATATGATCAGAAGAACACCACCAATTTTCTTCAGGTAGCTTTAGGTGCACACTGTGCAGAGGACGCACTACACAAACATATAAATACTGCAGCTGCCTATGGTACTAATAGGATCAGAAGAACACCACCAATTTTCTTCAGGTAGCTTTAGGTGCACACTGTGCAGAGGACGCAGTATACTAACTTGTAAATCCTGCAACTGCCTACAGTACTAATAGGATCAGAAGAACACCAATTTTCTTCAGGTAGCTTTAGGTGCACAATGTTAAGAGGACGTACTACACTAACTTGTAAATACTGCAGCTGCCTGCGGTACTAATAGGATCAGAAGAACACCACCAATTTTTTTCAGGTAGCTTTAGTTGCACACTGTGCAGAGATCGCACTACACTAACTTGTAAATCCTGCAGCTGCCTGCAGTACTAATGGGATCAGAAGAACACCAATTTTCTTCAGGTAGCGTTAGGTGCACAATGTTCAGAGGACGCACAACACTAACTTGTAAATACTGCAGCTGCCTATGGTACTAATAGGATCAGAAGAACACCACCAATTTTCTTCAGGTAGCTTTAGGTGCACACTGTGCATGGGACACACTACACTAACTTGTGAATACTGCAGCTGCCTATGGTACTAATAGGATCAGAAGAACACCACCAATTTTCTTCAGGTAGCGTTAGGTGCACAATGTTAAGAGGACGCACTACACTAACTTGTAAATCCTGCAGCTGCCTGCGGTACTAATAGGATCAGAAGAACACCACCAATTTTCTTCAGGTAGCTTTAGGTGCACACTGTGCAAAGGACGCACTACAATAACTTGTAAATACTGCAGCTGCCTGCAGTACTAATAGGATCAGAAGAACACCACCAATTTTCTTCAGGTAGCTTTAGAACCACACTGTGCAGAGGATGCACTACACTAACTTGTAAATCCTGCAGCTGCCTGCGGTACTAATAGGATCAGAAGAACACCACCAATTTTCTTCAGGTAGCTTAGGTGCACACTGTGCAGAGGACACACTACACTAACTTGTAAATACTGCAGCTGCCTATGGTACTAATAAGATCAGAAGAATACCACCAATTTTCTTCAGGTAGCTTTAGGTGCACACTGTGCAGAGGATGCACTACACTAACTGTAAATAATGTAGCTAATAGGACTAATAGGATCAGAAGAACACCACCAATTTTCTTCAGGTAGCTTTAGGTGCACACTGTGCAGAGGATGCACTACACTAACTTGTAAATACTGCAGTTGCCTATGGTACTAATAGGATCAGAAGAACACCACCAATTTTCTTTAGGTAGCTTTAGGTGCACACTGTGCAGAGGATGCACTACACTAACTGTAAATACTGTAGCTAATAGGACTAATAGGATCAGAAGAACACCACCAATTTTTTTCAGGTAGCTTTAGGTGCACAATGTTCAGAGGACGCACTAAACTAACTTGTAAATACTGCAGCTGTCTGCGGTACTAATAGGATCAAAGAACACCAGCAATTTTCTTCAGGTAGCTTTAGTTGCACACTGTGCAGAGGACGCACTACACTAACTTGTAAATACTGCAGTTGCCTATGGTACTAATAGGATCAGAAAAACACCACCAATTTTCATCAGGTAGCTTTGGTGCACACTGTGCAGAGGATGCACTACACTAACTTTAAATACTGCAGCTGCCTGTAGTACTAATAGGATCAGAAGAACACCACCAATTTTCTTCAGGTAGCTTTAGGTCCACACTGTGCAGAGGATGCACTACACTAACTTGTAAATCCTGCAGCTGCCTTCAGTACTAATAGGATCAGAAGAACACCACCAATTTTCTTCAGGTAGCTTTAGGTGCACACTGTGCAGAGGATGCACTACACTAACTTGTAAATACTGCAGCTGCCTATGGTACTAATAGGATCAAAAGAACACCACCAATTTTCTTCAGGTGGCTTTAGGTGCACACTGTGCAGAGGACGAATAACACTAACTGTAAATACTGTAGCTAATAGGACTAATAGGATCAGAAGAACACCAGCAATTTTCTTCAGGTAGCTTTAGGAGCACACTGTGCAGTGGACGCACTGCACAAACTTGTAAATACAGCAGCTGCCTATGGTACTATTAGGATCAGAAGAACACCACAAATTTTCTTTAGGTAGCTTTAGGTGCACACTGTGCAGAGGACGCACTACACTAACTTGTAAATCCTGAGCTGCCTATGGTACTAATAGGATCAGAAGAACACCAGCAATTTTCTTCAGGTAGCTTTAGGTGCACAATGTTCAGAGGATGCACTACACTAACTTGTAAATAATGCAGCTTCCTGCGGTACTAATAGGATCAGAGAAACACCACCAATTTTCTTCAGGTAGCTTTAGGTACACACTGTGCAGAGGACGCACTACACTAACTTGTAAATACTGCAGCTGCCTATG
The DNA here is from genome assembly GCA_037952925.1 of Lithobates clamitans. NCBI lineage: Eukaryota > Metazoa > Chordata > Amphibia > Anura > Ranidae > Lithobates > Lithobates clamitans. The sequence goes on from JBBGZY010000062.1 coordinate 73,089, forward strand.
GTACTAATAGGATCAGAAGAACACCACCAATTTTCTTCAGGTAGCGTTAGGTGCACAATGTTCAGAGGACGCACTACACTAACTTGTAAGTACTGCAGCTGCCTGTGGTACTAATAGGATCAGAAGAACACCACCAATTTTCTTCAGGTAGCTTTAGGTGCACACTGTGCAGAGGACGCACTACACTAACTTGTAAATCCTGCAGCTGCCTGCAGTACTAATAGGATCAGAAGAACACCACCAATTTTTTTCAGGTAGCGTTAGGTGCACAATGTTCAGAGGACTCACTACACTAACTTGTAAATACTGCAGCTGCCTGCAGTACTAATAGGATCAGAAGAACACCACCAATTTTCTTTAGGTAGCTTTAGGTGCACACTGTGCAGAGGACGCACTACACTAACTTGTAAATACTGCAGCTGCCTATGGTACTAATAGGATCAGAAGAACACCAGCAATTTTCTTCAGGTAGCTTTAGGAGCACACTGTGCAGTGGACGCACTGCACAAACTTGTAAATACAGCAGCTGCCTATGGTACTATTAGGATCAGAAGAACACCACAAATTTTCTTTAGGTAGCTTTAGGTGCACACTGTGCAGAGGACGCACTACACTAACTTGTAAATCCTGAGCTGCCTATGGTACTAATAGGATCAGAAGAACACCAGCAATTTTCTTCAGGTAGCTTTAGGTGCACAATGTTAAGAGGACGCACTACACTAACTTGTAAATAATGCAGCTTCCTGCGGTACTAATAGGATCAGAGAAACACCACCAATTTTCTTCAGGTAGCTTTAGGTACACACTGTGCAGAGGACGCACTACACTAACTTGTAAATACTGCAGCTGCCTATGGTACTAATAGGATCAGAAGAACACCACCAATTTTCTTCAGGTAGCGTTAGGTGCACAATGTTCAGAGGACGCACTATACTAACTTGTAAATACTGCAGCTGCCTGTGGTACTAATAGGATCAGAAGAACACCACCAATTTTCTTCAGGTAGCTTTAGGTGCACACTGTGCAGAGGACGCACTACACTAACTTGTAAATCCTGCAGCTGCCTGCAGTACTAATAGGATCAGAAGGACACCACCAATTTTCTTTAGGTAGCTTTAGGTGCACACTGTGCAGAGGACGCACTACAATAACTTGTAAATACTGCAGCTGCCTGCAGTACTAATAGGATCAAAAGAACACCACTAATTTTCTTCAGGTAGCTTTAGGTGCACACTGTGCAGAGGACGCACTACACTAACTTGTAAATCCTGCAGCTGCCTGCGGTACTAATAGGATCAGAAGAACACCACCAATTTTCTTCAGGTAGCTTTAGGTGCACACTGTGCAGAGGACGCACTACACTAACTTGTAAATCCTGCAGCTGCCTGCGGTACTAATAGGATCAGAAGAACACCACCAATTTTCTTCAGGTAGCTTTAGGTGCACAATGTTCAGAGGACGCACTAAACTAACTTGTAAATACTGCAGCTGTCTGCGGTACTAATAGGATCAGAAGAACACCACCAATTTTCTTCAGGTAGCTTTAGTTGCACACTGTGCAGAGGACGCACTACACTAACTTGTAAATACTGCAGTTGCCTATGGTACTAATAGGATCAGAAGAACACCACCAATTTTCATCAGGTAGCTTTGGTGCACACTGTGCAGAGGATGCACTACACTAACTTTAAATACTGCAGCTGCCTGTAGTACTAATAGGATCAGAAGAACACCACCAATTTTCTTCAGGTAGCTTTAGGTCCACACTGTGCAGAGGATGCACTACACTAACTTGTAAATCCTGCAGCTGCCTGCAGTACTAATAGGATCAGAAGAACACCACCAATTTTCTTCAGGTAGCTTTAGGTGCACACTGTGCAGAGGACGCACTACACTAACTTGTAAATACTGCAGCTGCCTATGGTACTAATAGGATTAAAAGAACACCACCAATTTTCTTCAGGTGGCTTTAGGTGCACACTGTGCAGAGGACGCATAACACTAACTGTAAATACTGTAGCTAATAGGACTAATAGGATCAGAAGAACACCAGCAATTTTCTTCAGGTAGCTTTAGGAGCACACTGTGCAGAGGACGCACTACACTAACTTGTAAAAACTGCAGCTGCCTATGGTATTAATAGGATCAGAAGAACACCACCAATTTTCTTCAGGTAGCTTCAGGAGCACACTGTGCAGAGGACGCACTACACTAACTTGTAAATCTTGCAGCTGCCTGCGGTACTAATAGGATCAGAAGAACACCAATTTTCTTCAGGTAGCTTTAGGTGCACAATGTTCAGAGGATGTACTACACTAACCTGTAAATACTGCAGCCGCCTGCGGTACTAATAGGATCAGAAGAACACCACCAATTTTCTTCAGGTAACTTTAGGTGCACACTGTGCAGAGGACGCACTACACTAACTTGTAAATACTGCAGCTGCCTGCGGTACTAATAGGATCAGAAGAACACCATCAATTTTCATCAGGTAACTTTAGATGCACACTGTGCAGAGGACGCACTACACTAACTTGTAAATACTGTAGCTAATAGGACTAATAGGATCAGAAGAACACCAGCAATTTTCTTCAGGTAGCTTTAGGAGCACACTGTGCAGAGGACGCACTACACTAACTTGTAAAAACTGCAGCTGCCTATGGTATTAATAGGATCAGAAGAACACCACCAATTTTCTTCAGGTAGCTTTAGGTGCACACTGTGCAGAGGACGCACTACACTAACTTGTAAATCTTGCAGCTGCCTGCGGTACTAATAGGATCAGAAGAACACCAATTTTCTTCAGGTAGCTTTAGGTGCACAATGTTCAGAGGATGTACTACACTAACCTGTAAATACTGCAGCTGTCTGCGGTACTAATAGGATCAGAAGAACACCACCAATTTTCTTCAGGTAACTTTAGGTGCACACTGTGCAGAGGACGCACTACACTAACTTGTAAATACTGCAGCTGCCTGCGGTACTAATAGGATCAGAAGAACACCATCAATTTTCATCAGGTAACTTTAGATGCACACTGTGCAGAGGACGCACTACACTAACTGTAAATACTGTAGCTAATAGGACTAATAGGATCAGAAGAACACCAGCAATTTTCTTCAGGTAGCTTTAGGTGCACACTGTGCAGAGGACGCACTACACAAACTTGTAAATACTGCAGAAGCCTGCGGTACTAATAGGATCAGAAGAACACCACCAATTTTCTTCAGGTAGCTTAGGTGCACACTGTGCAGAGGACACACTACACTAACTTGTAAGTACAGCAGCTGCCTATGGTACTAATAAGATCAGAAGAACACCACCAATTTTCTTCAGGTAGCTTTAGGTGCACACTGTGCAGAGGATGCACTACACTAACTGTAAATAATGTAGCTAATAGGACTAATAGGATCAGAAGAACACCACCAATTTTCTTCAGGTAGCTTTAGGTGCACACTGTGCAGAGGATGCACTACACTAACTTGTAAATACTGCAGTTGCCTATGGTACTAATAGGATCAGAAGAACACCACCAATTTTCTTTAGGTAGCTTTAGGTGCACACTGTGCAGAGGATGCACTACACTAACTGTAAATACTGTAGCTAATAGGACTAATAGGATCAGAAGAACACCACCAATTTTTTTCAGGTAGCTTTAGGTGCACAATGTTCAGAGGACGCACTAAACTAACTTGTAAATACTGCAGCTGTCTGCGGTACTAATAGGATCAAAGAACACCAGCAATTTTCTTCAGGTAGCTTTAGTTGCACACTGTGCAGAGGACGCACTACACTAACTTGTAAATACTGCAGTTGCCTATGGTACTAATAGGATCAGAAGAACACCACCAATTTTCATCAGGTAGCTTTGGTGCACACTGTGCAGAGGATGCACTACACTAACTTTAAATACTGCAGCTGCCTGTAGTACTAATAGGATAAGAAGAACACCACCAATTTTCTTCAGGTAGCTTTAGGTCCACACTGTGCAGAGGATGCACTACACTAACTTGTAAATCCTGCAGCTGCCTTCAGTACTAATAGGATCAGAAGAACACCACCAATTTTCTTCAGGTAGCTTTAGGTGCACACTGTGCAGAGGACGCACTACACTAACTTGTAAATACTGCAGCTGCCTATGGTACTAATAGGATCAAAAGAACACCACCAATTTTCTTCAGGTGGCTTTAGGTGCACACTGTGCAGAGGACGCATAACACTAACTGTAAATACTGTAGCTAATAGGACTAATAGGATCAGAAGAACACCAGCAATTTTCTTCAGGTAGCTTTAGGAGCACACTGTGCAGAAGACGCACTACACTAACTTGTAAATACTGCAGCTGCCTATGGTACTAATAGGATCAGAAGAACACCACCAATTTTCTTCAGGTAGCTTTAGGTGCACACTGTGCAGAGGACGCACTACACTAACTTGTAAATCTTGCAGCTGCCTGCGGTACTAATAGGATCAGAAGAACACCAATTTTCTTCAGGTAGCTTTAGGTGCACAATGTTCAGAGGATGTACTACACTAACCTGTAAATACTGCAGCTGCCTGCGGTACTAATAGGATCAGAAGAACACCACCAATTTTCTTCAGGTAACTTTAGGTGCACACTGTGCAGAGGACGCACTACACTAACTTGTAAATACTGCAGCTGCCTGCGGTACTAACAGGATCAGAAGAACACCATCAATTTTCATCAGGTAACTTTAGATGCACACTGTGCAGAGGACGCACTACACTAACTGTAAATACTGTAGCTAATAGGACTAATAGGATCAGAAGAACACCAGCAATTTTCTTCAGGTAGCTTTAGGTGCACACTGTGCAGAGGACGCACTACACAAACTTGTAAATACTGCAGCTGCCTGCGGTACTAATAGGATCAGAAGAACACCACCAATTTTCTTCAGGTAGCTTTAGGTGCACAGTGTGCAGAGGACGCACTACAATAACTTGTAAATACTGCAGCTGCCTGCAGTACTAATAGGATCAAAAGAACACCACCAATTTTCTTCAGGTAGCTTTAGGTGCACACTGTGCAGAGGACGCACTACACAAACTTGTAAATACTGCAGCTGCCTATGGTACTAATAGGATCAGAAGAACACCACCAATTTTCTTCAGGTAGCTTTAGGTGCACACTGTGCAGAGGACGCACTACACTAACTTGTAAATACTGCAGCTGCCTATGGTACTAATAGGATCAGAAAAACACCACCAATTTTCATCAGGTAGCTTTAGGTGCACACTGTGCAGAGGATGCACTACACTAACTTGTAAATCTTGCTGCTGCCTGCAGTACTAATATGATCAGAAGAACACCAATTTTCTTCAGGTAGCGTTAGGTGCACAATTTTCAGAGGACGCACTACACTAACTTGTAAATACTGCAGCTTCCTGCGGTACTAATAGGATCAGAAGAACACCACCAATTTTCTTCAGGTAGCTTTAGGTGCACACTGTGCAGAGGACGCACTACACTAACTTGTAAATACTGCAGCTGCCTATGGTACTAATAGGATCAGAAGAACACCACCAATTTTCTTCAGGTAGCGTTAGGTGCACAATATTCAGAGGACGCTATACACTAACTTGTATATCCTGCAGCTGCCTGCGGTACTAATAATATCAGAAGAACACCACCAATTTTCTTCAGGTAGCTTTAGGTGCACACTGTGCAGAGGACGCACTACACTAACTGTAAATACTGTAGCTAATAGGACTAATAGGATCAGAAGAACACCACCAATTTTCTTCAGGTAGCTTTAGGTGCACAATGTGCAGAGGACACACTACACTAACTTGTAAACACTGCAATTGCCTATGGTACTAATAGGATCAGAAGAACACCACCAATTTTCTTCAGGTAGCTTTAGGTGCACACTGTGCAGAGGACGCACTACACTAACTTGTAAATCTTGCAGCTGCCTGCGGTACTAATAGGATCAGAAGAACACCAATTTTCTTCAGGTAGCTTTAGGTGCACAATGTTCAGAGGATGCACTACACTAACCTGTAAATACTGCAGCTGCCTGCGGTACTAATAGGATCAGAAGAACACCACCAATTTTCTTCAGGTAGCTTTAGATGCACACTGTGCAGAGGACGCACTACACTAATTTGTAAATACTGCAGCTGCCTGCGGTACTAATAGGATCAAAAGAACACCACCAATTTTCTTCAGGTAACTTTAGGTGCACACTGTGCGGAGGACGCACTACACTAACTTGTAAATACTGCAGCTGCCTGCGGTACTAATAGGATCAGAAGAACACCATCAATTTTCATCAGGTAGCTTTAGATGCACACTGTGCAGAGGACACACTACACTAACTGTAAATACTGTAGCTAATAGGACTAATAGGATCAGAAGAACACCACCAATTTTCTTCAGGTAGCTTTAGGTGCACACTGTGCAGAGGACGCACTACACTAACTTGTAAATACTGCAGCTGCCTACGGTACTACTAGGATCAGAAGGACACCATCAATTTTCTTCAGGTAGCTTTAGGTGCACACCGTGCAGAGGACACACTACACTAACTTGTAAATTCTGCAGCTGCCTATGGTACTAATAGGATCAGAATTACACCAGCAATTTTCTTCAGGTACCTTTAGGTGCACACTGTGCAGAGGATGCACTACACTAACTTGTAAATCCTGCAGCTGCCTGCAGTACTAATATGATCAGAAGAACACCACCAATTTTCAACAGGTAGCTTTAGGTGCACACTGTGCAGAGGACGCACTACACTTACTGTAAATACTGTAGCTAATAGGACTAATAGGATCAGAAGAACACCAGCAATTTTCTTCAGGTAGCTTTAGGTGCACACTGTGCAGAGGACGCACTACAGTAACTGTAAATACTGTAGCTAATAGGACTAACAGGATCAGAAGAACACCAGCAATTTTCCTCAGGTAGTTGTAAATATTGTAAAAACACCTGCCTGCCTGTCAGGAATTGAATAACAGGAACGAATCTAGCTAAATGGAACACAGTATATATATATATATATATATATATATATATATATATATATATATATATACATATATACATATATACATATATATATATATACACAACACCTAGGATGCATATATATACACAATACACTGTAAGTGCAGCTAACTGACTTGCCTGTCTACTCTATCTAACTTAAATCAAATGACACTGTCTCTCTCTCTCTCTATCTCTCTCTCAATTCCGGAATACACTACACAGGGCTGATGTGCAGGCAGCCTTATATAGTGTGGGGCATGTACTAAACCCCCTGAGCCTTTTTTTTGGGGGGGGGGGTTAGTATAATTGATTAACTGCTGACAAGAGAGCCCTGTAATTAGCTTTCTCTTGTTTATGCTTATCTTATGTGTATTTTTATGTAAACCCTAGAGAATAAAATGGCGGTCATTGCAATACTTTCTGTCACACCGTATTTGCGCAGCAGTCTTACAAGTGCACTTTTTTTTGAAAAATACACTTTTTTGAATGAAAAAATAAGACAGCAGTAAAGTTAGCACAATTTTTTGTGAAATATTAAAATATTGTGAAAGATAATGTTACGCAGAGTACATTGATACCCAACATGTCACGCTTCAAAATTGCGCCTGCTCATGGAATGGCGACAAACTTTTACCCTTAAAAATCTCCACAGTTGATGTTTAAAAAATTCTACAGGTTGCATGTTTTGAGTTACAGAGGAGGTCTAGGGCTAAAATTATTGCACTCGCTCTACCGATAGCGGTGATATCTCACATGTGTGCTTTGAATGCCATTTTCATATGCGGGCGCTACTGCACGGGGCACATTAAAAAAAAAATCTTATTTATTTTACCTTTTATTTTTTATTTTTACATTTTTTTTTTTAAAGTGTCACTTTTATTCCTATTGCAAGGAATGTAAACATCCCTTAATAGAAAAAAAGCATGACAGGACCTCTTAAATTTGAGATCTGGGGACTTCAGATCTCATATTTACACTAAAATGCAATAAAAATAATTGTCATTTCGAAAAATGATTTAAAAAAAAATGGCCCCTTAAGAGCTATGGGCGGAAGTGACGTTTTGACATTGCTTCCACCCTGCAATGTCATGGAGATTGTTGGAAAGGAGGGTGTTCCACATTATTAAGCAGAGCACCATTTTCAAGCAATATGGGGAAGAAAAAGGATCTCTCTGCTGCCGAAAAGAGTGAAATAGTTCAATGCCTTGGATGAGGTATGAAAACATTAGATATTTTACGAAAACGTAAGCGTGATCATCGCACTATTAAGAGATTTGTGGCTGATTCAGAGCACAGACGGATTTAGTGCAGATAAAGGCACATTGAGGAAACTTTCTGCCAGATCCATGCATCGGATCAAGAGAGCAGCTGCTAAAACACCATTACATAGCAGCAAACAGATATTTGAAGCTGCTGGTGCCTCTGGAATCCCACAGACATCAAGGTGTAGAGTTCTCCAGAGTCTTGCAACTGTGCATAAACCTTCCATTCGGCCACCACTAACCAATGCTCACAAGCAGAAATGGCTGCATTGGGCAGAAAAATACATGAAGACTAATTTTCAAACAGTCCTGTTCACTGATGAGTGCCGTGCCACCCTGGATGGTCCAGATGGATGGAGTAGTGGATGGTTGGTGGATGGCCACCCTGTTCCAACAAGGCTGCGATGTCAGCAAGGCAGTGGTGGAGTCATGTTTGGGACGGAATCATGGGAAGAGAGCTTTTCGGCCCCTTTAGGGTCCCAGAAAGTGTAAAGATGACCTCTGCAAAGTATGTGGAGTTCCTGACTGACCACTTGCAACTATGTTTTCCGTAATAAAATAATCTTCATGCATGACAATGCACCATCTCATGCTGCAAATAATACATCTGCATCAATGGCTGCTATGGGGATAAAGGGAGAGAAAGTCATGGTGTGGCCTCCATCCTCCCCTGACCTCAATCCTATTGAGAACCTTTGGAGCATCCTGAAGCAAAAGATCCATGAGGGTGGGAGGCAGTTTACATCCAAACAGCAGCTCTGGGAGGCTATTATGATATCTTGCAAACAAATTCAAGCAGAAAATTGGCCAAAAACTCACAAGTTCAATGGATGCAACACTTGTGAAGCTGCTATCAAATAAGGGGTCCTATGTTAAAATATAACATGACCTGTTAAAATGTTTAAAAATTTAAAATGTTGTTCAAAGTTTGATTGAAATAGCTTTTAATTTCAGTAAATATGCTGCAAACAAATGACAATTTTCAGTTCTTTACAACCTATAAAGTGTTTTGAAACTTACTGTGCATAATAATTTGGAACAGTGCATTGTAAATTTTTTATTTAAAAAAAAAAACTGTTATCATTAGGAGGTTTGTTCAATAAAATTTGAATTCTCTTAATAGTTGATAACATGAGAATTATGCTGACTGTTGTTTACATCAATTATTTAGGTAAATGAGAAAAATATCATTGGCATAATAATTTGGAACAGGGTGTAAACTACGTTGAGGGTTTTTTACTGTAAGAGCAGCAAGGATGTGGAATTCCCTTCCACAGATGGTGGTCTCAGCGGGGAGCATTGATAGTTTCAAAAACCTATTAGAAAGGCACCTGAATGACCGCAACATACAGGGATATACAATGTAATACTGACATATAATCAGATACATAGGTTGGACTTGATGGACTTGTTTCTTTTTTCAACCTCACCTACTATGTAACTACATAATGGTCACCAGACAGACAGCCTTTTATCTCTCTCCTGCCCCACCTGGCATTGACATCATGGGCAGAGCACGGATGCCGCTTGATCCCAGTGTACATGCGTAGACCGTCATCACTCCTACCATGGAGCCCGACGAGAGGCGGATGGGGATACAAAGTCAAGTCAACTGTGTATACATAATATGGATGGCAGTGCCATCTCTCACTGACAATATAGCCATGCTTCCCAGGGATTCCAGGTACATAGCACCACCACAGGCAGGAGATCAATGCGATCACGTTATTTCATTGAATGGATAAGTGTCCATGATATGGACACTCACCCACTCCTGTACATAGCACCACCACAGGCAGGAGGTGCAAACAACATCCCCAACAACATAAATGTTGACAGAGGACTCGAGCGGCCCATTGCCAGTGTGTCCAAGGCAACAAGCGATTAATGGACACCAATGGCCAGGACCAACATTTTTTTTTTCTAGCCAGTCTCTCCTGGTCACCTTTGGCCACACCCCTGTTGTTTATTTTATGGGCTTCTAAATCTTCATATAGAAATAAATGGTTCCTTTTATCATTAATGCGATCACTTTATTTCAGTGAATGGGTAAGTGTCCATGATATTTTCTAGGGTTGACTCAATGAACTGTAATGCATTTATTGCAAAATGATTGTTTTGGTATATTTGTATGTTTGGATTTTTATTGTTTGTTTTGTCTTGTACACAATCCTCTGCTACAATTACTCCTGAATAAGCAGCGTATCTGTAGAAACATCTTGAAAATGTAACATCCTTGTAATATAGAAAATGTTAATTCAACCAATTACTGATGAATGAGACCACAATAAGATTATTGGTTTTACTATGTTTTTATTGGACTAAATAATGAGTTGACTTTTACTATGTGTATTTAATTGCATTTTTTCCTTGTCAAAAGAAGTTTATTGAGTATACAATGTTATAAAGATACATAAAGTAAGTTTACAAGGATCTATAAAGTAAGCTCATTGTTTTACAGTAGGGTTTATATAGGTAAATATCATGAAATTTCAAATATTAAACATTGGGTTCACGTAAACCTAAATTAAAGATATATATCATTTTCTTAGTTACTTTTGTAGGTATTTAAATGATTTATACCTACTATACATATTGTTTACAAGTAGAGTGTATATAGGTCAAATAAATTCTGATAATGAGCTTTAATCGTAAGGTGGAAAAAAGGAAAGAGAAAGAAGAAAAAGGGTTGAATGGTAGAGGTATGGTCCACAAGGTTGTCCCGCTCGTCAGTTTATTATTCTTTTTAGTTCTCTTTGAAGCCTTAGAATGGGTGTCTCTGTAAGTTAATTGCATTTTTTAAGCACCTTAAAAGTCCCACATTATTTGTATGTCTTCTATGAGTGTAGATATAGTCATTTTAAGCAGGAGTTTCCTAAAACTGGAAAAATATTTCACGGGTTCCTCTGTGATGAAAAGGTTGAGAAAGGATGCTTGAAAGTCTGCCCCACTGCCAAAACAAGAAGTGAGAGGAAATCCCTGCAAATTAAGGGAGTTCCTTGGGGTCCTGGTGTAGAACTAATGTTGCGATTGGAAAATGTCCCCACTATTGCTTTCAATGATAATGGCAAACAGGACAAATAGAAAAGGTGGATCTCCCTAATGAGAGCACAGACAGCAGTACAAACCTAATAGGTGTTCTAATACCTCTCCACCCTATCCAAAACTAAAAAAGTTTTTCCTTTAGTTAGGCTTCATGTACACGGGACGTTTTTACAACATCTCCTGAATGATTTAACTTGACAGATAGTAACCCACTTTTAAAACGTCCATTTTGCCACATTTACATGCCGCGTTTAGTGGCGTCTAGCGGCGCTTTTCCACGCTTAAAAGCATTTAAAAGCTTTTAAAAAAATATCCAAAAATGAAAAACGCATGTAAACAAATGTGGCTAAACGCAATTTACCTCATTTAGCTGATTTTATAAGTGTTTGGCGCTTGAAATGCCTGTAAAGTCAGCTTCTGAAACCATTTTTTGTATTCCAAAAAAAGCCTCTAAACTCAACTGCCTAGAAACGACTGTAAATGATCCTGTGTATATGTACTGATAAGATAACATAGTGGAGAGTTCAGGAGCAGCAAAAAATGCACAACTGCTCCTAAACGTCCATTTACCAGCAGCAGTGTACATGAGGCCTTTTACTGTAGGCAAATACAAAATATCCTTATAAATGTCAAATAGTGAAAGAAAATAGTATAAAAAATCATAGCCACATATAAATACCTTCTTCCACCAATATACAGTAAAAGACAACAATGTACAGTATTTATATATGTGTGCAATTTCGGATACTATTTTCATTCAATATTTGACATTTATAAAGATATTTTGTATTTGCTTAATTTACCTGAGTTGTTTTTGATACACAATGGGGGTTATTTACGAAAGGCAAATCCACTTTGCTCTGCAAATGCACTTGAAAGTGCACTGAAAGTGCACTTTTTTTTTTTTTTTTTTTTTTTTTTCCGTTTCAATATATTTTATTTCGAAATATGAAGAATACATCATATGCATAGATACATCATTGGTCTACATTCCGTAGGAAATACTGAAGTTCCAATAAAGGTCAGATGGTTCCAACAAGGATAAACTAGCGTTTCACATACAGGAAGATTATCATGTGCTGAAAGGAGTTAATTTGAAAAAAAGAAACAGTATTCAAACATAGCTCTGTATGCAGGTAGGGTCGGCCTAGAATTAAGAGACTGGAGGAATCAACAGAGGGGAACGCTCCGCCACCCCGATAGGGAACATGCTGTGGCTGAGGCTCCGTCCTCTGCGACCCCTCTCTTCTAGCACACCGAGGCTCTATCTGCGGCTCATAAAAAATCTAACGAGAACCATTTTAAAAACAGTCAAAAAAGAAAAAAATCCTGCCTCTTTACTAGAGAACTCATGGTGAACTAGAGATACCATAGGTTTAACTAGAAGAAGCAATATCTAATACCTCGAATGATTGTTTGTATAAACGAATGTAGGAACGAAGTGTTTGTCTGTAAAACCTTAGAGGTTATGCATGAGGAACCAGTTTGAGAAGGGATCCCAACTCTAAGGGGTGTTGGGTCCCGTCTCTGGAGAGATACATTGAAGAGAAGAGAAGTGATTAAAGAGCATTCCTGAGGAAAGAGGAAAAGGAAGAGAGAAAGAAAGAAAGAGATAAGATAAGGGTAGGGAAAGAGAGGAAGCGAGTGGAGGTCGACTGGGGGGGATACAGCAGCACCACTGTATACCCAGAGGTTATCAAATGAGAGTAACGCCCACAAAGGTTGCCCAAGGTTCCCATGTGAGTTTGAATTTGTCCGAGCAATCTAGTATGACACTAGCCATTTTTTCTTGATTCATAATCCAGGATATCTTTCTTTTGGCCAAGCGGGTGGAAACGGAAGGTTGTTTCCAAGCCCTGGCCAGTGTGAGTTTTGCGCCCAGAAGAATGAAATAGATGAGGCGTTGGGAACTCTTGGGTGCCCCCTGTACTGGGGAGTTTAGGAGCGCAATGAGAGGCGACATTTGAATAGATAGTGAGGTAATTTTGTTGATCCAACTAAATATCTTGTGCCAAAACTGGCGTATTCTGGGACAACCCCACCAGATATGGAGCATATCCCCTCGTATATCGCAGCCTCGGAAGCAAAGAGGAGACGTGGAGGGGAAAATAGCTGCCAGTTTTGAGGGGACTAAATACCATCTGGTTAAAACTTTTACACTAGCTTCCATAATGTTGGAGTTAAGAATGCCTTTAAAGGAGCGAGAAAAATTTCGGTGCCAGGTGTCAATTTTCCAGTGGTGTGTTAGGTCCTCTTCCCATTGAAGCATATATGATGTCTTAGCTTGTGCTGATGAGATTGCCCTATAAACCACCGATATGCCCCCCCTCTGCTCATCGGCCTGGCCGCACCATGATTCGTATGCAGTGATTAGGGGGCCATTCGGGAGTGTTTTACACTTTTTCTGTAAGAAGCTGGAGATTTGAGCGAATCGAAAGAATTCTGAGGCAGGCATTTCTAAATTACTTATACAGTAAGCTTTAGTGATAGGGCCCAGAGGTCGGAGAAAGTGTCCGATTCTGTAGAGGCCTTTGTCAAGCCACCATTTAAAGGACCTGATGTTAAGACCCGGTGGGAATTCAGAGTTTTGAAAGATGTGTTTAAGAGGTTCTATGGGTGAGGAGAGCTGAGAGTTTTTCCTTAAGGTATCCCAAAGAGCTAATGAATGTGAAAGCGTAGGGGCCATGATTGGAGGTCTCAGGTTTTTGGGGCACCACATAAGATAGTCTAAAGTATGGAGGGGTACTGCCTGTCTCTCAATATTTATCCAGTCCGGACGTTCCCAATGTGAGTAAACCACCGAGATCTGTGCTAGATGGGCAGCCTGGAAGTACCAGAGTAGGTTGGGGAGGCCCAGCCCCCCTTCCTTCCTAGATCTGAACAGGATAGATTTGGAGAATCTATGTCCTCCTTTACCCCAGACAAAATGGATGATTTTAGCTTGAAATTGTTTTAAACGTGCTTTATCAATGGGGATTGGAAGGGCTCGAAAATAATATAAAATGCGTGGAAGGAGGGTCATTTTAATTGAGTTAATTTTGCCAAGCCAGGAGAGAGAGAGCCCGGACCATCTTGTCAAGTCTTCCTCTAATTTTTTGTATAGCTGAGGGTAGTTCGCTTGGTAGAGGAGCTCGATTTTGGGGGTTAATTTAATCCCCAGGTAGGTAATGTATGAGTCATTCCAAGTGAACCGGAAGCTCTCCCTGAGCCTGGCAAGGAGTGGATCAGGAATGTTAATGTTGAGAGCGTGTGATTTGTTATTGTTCACTTTTAGGCCTGTGATCGTTCCAAAGTCATCCAGGAGACGACAAATATTGGGAAGCGAGGTTAGGGGGGACGAAATAAAAAGTAGGATGTCATCCGCAAATAATGCACATTTGTGGTGGTGGGGGCCACATTGGATGCCCTGGATATTTGGGTTGGATCTGATGGCTATTGCAAGTGACTCAATTGCTATGGCGAAGAGCAGTGGGGAGAGGGGACAGCCCTGTCTCGTGCCTCTGGAGATGGGGAAAGACTCAGAGTAAAATCCTTGCAGACGCACCTGAGCAGAGGGTTAAGAATATAAAGCATGCATGACATTTAGGAAAGAGTCACCAAAGCCCCAACGTCGTAGGATATTGAATAAATACGTCCAGTGAACAGAATCAAAGGCCTTTTGGAGATCTAGGGATAACAGGCAACCTTGTATGGGAGAGCTCTTATCCCAGTTAGAGTTAAGGAGGGAGATTAGATCTATCGCACGTCGTGTTTGATCAGGGCCTTGTCTCCCGGGGATGAACCCCACTTGGTCCTTATGAACGTATAAACTAATAAAGGAAGCCAGGCGGTCTGCAAGGATTTTGGTCAGTATCTTAAGGTCGTTATTAATAAGGGAAATTGGCCTATAGTTACTAACCGAGCTAGTGGCTTTATTGGGTTTGGGAATGACTGTGATGTGGGCCATGTTGAGTGAGGAATCTAATTGTCCCCCCTGTCTAAGGGCATTAAAGAAGCGGGCCATATAGGGAGCTAGCGTGTTAGAAAATGATTTATAATAGGGGACCGAGAAGCCATCAGGGCCAGGTGCAGAATGTGATTTCAAATTCTTTATGACCATGCAAACTTCTTCCGCAGATATCGGGGCATCCAGTTTTTGGCGGTGATTATCTTTTAATGTAGGTATGTGAATATCATTTAGAAAATTATCTATCGCCTGCTGAGATGGACTTTGGTCACAGCTATATAAAGATTTGTAGAAATTTTGAAATTCTCCCATAATACGATGGGGATTTTGTGATAGGGTACCTCCTTGGATTCTAATTTTAGGGAGGGCCGGAGATCTAAATTATGGTGACAGCCTGTTAGCTAACATTGATCCTATCTTATCGCCTTGACAATAGAATCTATTTCTATTCCACCGAATCCATTTTTCAGCCCTAGTCGTGAGAGCCAGGTTTAGTGCCATCCTGGCAGCGTCTAGTTTAGTAATGGGAACTGATCTTGGATCCGTCTTATGTTTTTTAGCCAAAATTGAAAATTCCCTGTCAAGCTTTTCAATTTCAGCTTTATTGGACTTATTGATCTGGGAAGCTATTTGGATTAGGTGCCCTCTGAGCACTGCTTTGTGAGCAGCCCATAAACAAGAGGGGCCAACATCAGGTGTGTCGTTGATAAGAAAATAGTTTTGTATATGCCTATCGATTTCCGTTGCTCTGAGTGGGTCGCTCAGTATGGATTCATTTAGTCTCCATCGTCTATCTGGGTTCTTTCCCTCCGGGCGATTGAGAGTTAGAATCACCAAGGAGTGATCTGACCAGACCACATCCCTGATAAGTGCCTTGATCGTTAAAGGAACGGAGGTTGATGAAAGGTATCACGGGTACTCACCGAGGCCGAGATGCCGAGAGTGGCTTCCCTTGCGGCTGAGCGCACTACACCCCTGGTAGTGGTACAGAGGGTGTAGGGCACAGAGGGGCACGGGTCGCCTGCAGGCAGGAAGCTTCTTGAGAGGAGGACTTCAGTCACGCAGAGATGAGAGCGATGGTGGCTCTGACCCAGAGCTGGAGAAGAAGACCCGGCCGGGGCTCTAACCCGCAAACACAATGGGAGCTGGGATAAGTGCAGGAGATCAGGCACTGAGAACCCAGTAGTGGAGAGTCTAAGATGCAGACCGATGACTTGATACTGGAGACTGGTAGATGAGGAAGTCCTAGAAGCAGGCCGGGGGTCAAACACAGCAGATGGTAAGTAGAGGAATCCTGAAGGCAAGCCAGAGGTAAGGGGTTGGAGATGTCAGCAGAGAAGTCCGTTTAAACAAGCCGGGGTCATACACGAGAAGGCAGGAGAATCCGGAGACAGGCAGAGGGTCAAACACTGGAAGCAGATCGTGGGAAAGTCCTTTAAACAAGCCAAGGTCAAATGCTGGAGAGAGACAAGGTAGGTCAGGCAAATCCGGGTCAAACAGGTAAATAAGAAGCAGGAATCAGGAACGGAACACTGGAAGCTGAAAGACAAACCAGCAATTAAACAGGGCACAAGTCAGTCCTTATATAGGCCAGAAAGGGGGCGTGATGCTGACGAGCGAACGTTTGTACGCCATTACGCCGTTACGCTGTTACGCCATGTAGTGAACCCGTGTGTTCCGCTACTTTGCTAACGCGCATGCGCCGAAGCGCGGCTCCGCCGCGCAAACGCACAGGGACCTTCCGATGTTGACAGGCTCTTTTCTGACAGTGCCCCCCCCCAAAGGGCAACCTCCGGGTGCCCAATCTGGCCAGTACTCCCGGATATTTCTTGTGGAATGTTTGTATTAACCGTGGGGCGTGTATATTGGAGGAGGGTTCCCAAGAATTATCTTCTGGGGGGTACCCCTTCCACTTGACCAGGTACTGGATATGACCCCCCCTCCTTCTACAGTCCATTATAGCCTCAACCTCGAATTCCTCTTCGCCTTCAATATTAATTGGAGGAGGTGGCAACTCCTCCCTTCCTGGAAAAGAACTGGGAGTTACTGGTTTCAAAAGGGAAGTATGGAAGACAGGATGAATTCTGTAAGAGCTGGGTAAAGAGAGTTCAAAGGCCACTGGGTTCACTACTCTCTTTATCTTGAAGGGACCAATAAACCTTGGGCCTAATTTGCGTGAAGGGCAAGAAAGTTTAAGGTTTGTTGCAGATAGCCAGACTTCATCCCCAATTTTAAAAATTGGGTTGCTCCTCCTCCCCCTGTCATAGTATTTCTTGTAGCTGTCCTGAGCCTTCTTCATAGTTTCCTGAATTATTTGAAAATTGGCTTGAATGGAATTTATTCGGTCTTGCACCGCGGGAACTGATACTTCTGCAAAAGAATTAGGCAAAAAAGAGGGGTGAAATCCATAATTAGCCCAGAAAGGAGTTTGATTGGTTGCTGTATGTATGGAATTGTTATAGGCAAATTCTGCACAGGGGAGGAGTGAAACCCAGTCGTCTTGAGAGCATGAGCAAAAACAGCGCAGGTATTGTTCCAGCGTTTGGTTCGTCCTCTCTGTTTGGCCATTACTTTGAGGATGATATGCTGAGGATAGGCATACCTTGATTCCCAGGGATTTACAAAGGTCTCTCCAAAATTTTGAGGTGAACTGAACTCCTCTGTCGGACACAATGCTAGCGGGTACTCCATGTAGCCTCACCACTTCCTTGATGAATATATCCGCGGTATCTGAGGCAGAGGGTGTGCCCTTCATGGGTAAGAAGTGGGCCATCTTTGAGAGGCGGTCGACTACTACCAAAATGGTGGAGAATCCTTCAGCAGATGGTAGGTCAACGATGAAGTCCATAGCCACTTCCTTCCAGGGTTGCTCTGGAATGGGTAATGGTCTTAATAGACCCCAGGCTTTTGCATTGGATCCCTTGCTGCGCTGGCAAATAATACAAGAGTTTACGTAGTTCTTACAGTCCTGACTCCACCCTGGCCACCAGAAGGAACGATGTATTAGTTCCGAGGTCTTTTGTACCCCAAAATGTCCTGCAAATTTGTTATCATGAAATGTTTTTAGTACCAAGGGTCTTACTTGCGCTGGAACAAATATTTTGTTTTGGGCCCATAGTAGACCATCCTGTTTCCTCAGTGTGGGTACTTCAGGGTTTAAGCATTGGCTGGAGGCCTGTTCAATGGCAGTTCTTAGATCTGGCTGGATTGAACAAAGAAAATTCTGTGAGGATAGAATAGTACCAGGTTCTGCTGGTAGAGAGATTTCTGGGAACATTCGAGATAAGGCGTCCGCTTTCCCATTCTTAGAACCAGGCCGATAGGAAATGTGAAAGTTGAACCTGGAGAAGAACAAAGCCCAGCGGGCTTGCCGGGGTCTGAGGCGTTTTGCTGTTCTAAGGTACTCCAGGTTCTTGTGATCGGTGAAGATCATAATGGGGTGAGAAGCGCCCTCCAAAAGATATCTCCACTCCTCAAGAGCAAATGTGATGGCCAGTAGTTCACGCTCCCCCACGTCATAGTTCCTTTCCGGCGGGGACAGCTTCCGGGAGGCAAATGCCACAGGATGAAGAAGGGCCTTCTGGCCTCGTCTTTGGGATAGAATTGCTCCTAAAGCGGATTCTGAGGCGTCTACTTCCAACACATAGGGAAAGGCGGGGTCTGGATGCAGTAGTACCGGGGCAGAAGTAAATAGATTCTTCAGTTTATCAAATGCTTCCTGAGTTTCTGAGGACCACTGGAATCGACTTTGCTGGCGAGTCAGTTGGGTTATGGGAGAAATGATCGATGAAAATCCTTTTATGAACCTGCGATAGAAGTTGGCGAAGCCCACGAATCGTTGGACCCCCTTTTTGTCTGTAGGGGCTGGCCATTCTTGGATAGACTTCACCTTCTGAGGATCCATTGAGACCCCTTCAGTGGAGATAATGAACCCTAGGAATTGGACTACTGTTTTTTCGAATTCGCATTTCTCTCCCTTTAGGTAAAGTCCGTGCTTCCTGAGGATCGTGAGTACCTTCTTCACATGGACCTGGTGTTGCTCAATGTTTGTAGAAAAAATCAGGATGTCGTCAAGGTAAACAATCACAAAGTCATCTAAGTATTCACGAAAAATATCATTTACCAGGTGTTGGAATGTAGCTGGGGCATTGCACAAACCGAATGGCATCACTAGATATTCAAAATGTCCGAATCTAGACCTAAAAGCCGTTTTCCACTCATCCCCTGGGCGTATCCGCACCAAGTTGTAGGCGCCCCTTAGGTCAAGTTTAGAAAAAACTCGTGCGGTTCGAAACCGTTGGAACAGTTCTGGGATGAGGGGAAGTGGATAACGGTTCTTGATGGTGATCTTGTTGATCTCCCTGTAGTCCACACAAGGCCTTAAAGTACCATCTTTTTTCTCAACGAAGAAAATCCCTGCTCCAGCCGGGGAAGAGGAAGGACGAATGAATCCCTTTTCAAGGTTTTCGTTGATGTAGGACTTCAGAGCCTCCAACTCCTTTTCTGATAGAGGGAATATCCGACCAAAAGGAATCTCGGAGCCAGGTAAGAGATCAATGGGACAGTCGTATGGTCGGTGAGGGGGCAAACTGTCAGCTCTCTTTTTGTCAAAAATGTCCATGAATTCATGGTAGGCTGCAGGGACGTGCTGAAGGTGTTCAGGGACTGGCTGGACAGTTAGACAGGAAGCTGTGCAGACAGGACCAGAGGTGAAGCAGTGCTGGGAACAGTAAGCCGAAGAGAAGGAGATCTTCTTCTCCCTCCAATTGATATGGGGGTCGTGAGCTTGCAGCCATGGAAGTCCCAGGATGATAGGGAACATGGGGGAGCAGATGATGTCAAAGCACAGAAATTCTTGATGTCCTGAATCTGTGATGGTGAGAATGGGTTTCGTTTCTTGGGTAACAGGCCCGGAACAGGGGGATGATCCATCGGCCAGGTGGATTTGGAGCCTTTGTCTTTTATTTTGCAGAGGGATGCGTAAACTTCGAGATAGGGATGTATCCAGGAAGCAGCTGCAGGCGCCAGAATCAATAATGGCTGGTAGCCGGATCTCCTCGTCTGCCACCTGTAGGGAGACAGGAAGGACAAGATGGGTTGTACTTGAACCATTGACTTGAAAGTTCATAGCTGTTTGTAATTGGGACTTACTGGGTCTTATAGGACAGTTGCGCAAAAAGTGGCCAGACCCTCCACAGTATAGGCAGAGATTGGCCTCCCGCCGGCGTTGTTTCTCATCAGGTGTAAGTGGAGCCCGGATCAGTCCCAGTTGCATTGGCTCGCTCTCCAAGGTAGAGGAGGAAGGGACTGCAGGGAGAGGATGACCTGTGGGGACCCTGGGTAGCATCCATGTAGGCCGAGGAGATTGAAGACGTTCAGAACGTCGTTCCCGTAGGCGTCGGTCAAGTTTTATGGCTAGCTGGATCAATTCTTCCAGAGTGGAAGGAGAATCAACACGTGCCAATTCGTCTTTGAGAGTCTCTGAGAGCCCCTGGCGGTACTGGTATTTGAGAGCCGCCTCATTCCATCCAGTGTCCCCTGACCATCTCCGAAATTCGACCGTATAGTCCTCCACCGGTCTTTTTCCCTGGACTAAGGTGTGTAAGATGGACTCGGCCGTGGCTAAGCGTTGGGGATCATCATATAATCTTCCCATAGATTCAAAGAAGGTTTCCACGGAGTTTAGTAAGGGGCTCTTCTGCTCCAGGAGGTTATGAGCCCAAGCTTGGGGTTCTTCGGACAACAGGGAAATGATGAACCCAACTTTTACTGTCTCAGAACTGAAAGTCTTAGGTTGGAGAGCCAGGTATAACAAGCAGGCGTTTTTAAATGCTCTAAACCTCTTCCGATTTCCGGAAAATCGTTCGGGTGTGGGCACCCTAGGTTCTGGGAGAGTCATAGCAACTGCAGGAGCTGTGCTGGAGTGATCTTGTGAAGAGCTGGCCCCACTGGGGGATGTGGAAGTTGCATCCCCGGGAGATAAGATTAGGTGCTGGAGACGACCTTCTAGTTGGAAATAGCCATCTTGTAGCCTCTTGACTGCTTGCGTAAGGGTCGTTACCTGCTGGCATAGAGCTTCGAGAGGGGAACCCACTCTGTCGGCCTCAGACATCTGGCTGGTTTGTACTATCACGGGTACTCACCGAGGCCGAGATGCCGAGAGTGGCTTCCCTTGCGGCTGAGCGCACTACACCCCTGGTAGTGGTACAGAGGGTGTAGGGCACAGAGGGGCACGGGTCACCTGCAGGCAGGAAGCTTCTTGAGAGGAGGACTTCAGTCACGCAGAGATGAAGGCGATGGTGGCTCTGACCCAGAGCTGGAGAAGAAGACCCGGCCGGGGCTCTAACCCGCAAACACAATGGGAGCTGGGATAAGTGCAGGAGATCAGGCACTGAGAACCCAGTAGTGGAGAGTCTAAGATGCAGACCGATGACTTGATACTGGAGACTGGTAGATGAGGAAGTCCTAGAAGCAGGCCGGGGGTCAAACACAGCAGATGGTAAGTAGAGGAATCCTGAAGGCAAGCCAGAGGTAAGGGGTTGGAGATGTCAGCAGAGAAGTCCGTTTAAACAAGCCGGGGTCATACACGAGAAGGCAGGAGAATCCGGAGACAGGCAGAGGGTCAAACACTGGAAGCAGATTGTGGGAAAGTCCTTTAAACAAGCCGAGGTCAAATGCTGGAGAGAGACAAGGTAGGTCAGGCAAATCCGGGTCAAACAGGTAAATAAGAAGCAGGAATCAGGAACGGAACACTGGAAGCTGAAAGACAAACCAGCAATTAAACAGGGCACAAGTCAGTCCTTATATAGGCCAGAAAGGGGGCGTGATGCTGACGAGCGAACGTTTGTACGCCATTACGCCGTTACGCCGTTACGCCGTGTAGTGAACCCGTGTGTGCCGCTACTTTGCTAATGCGCATGCGCCGAAGCGCGGCTCCGCCGCGCAAACGCATAGGGACCTTCCGATGTTGACAGGCTCTTTTCTGACAAAAGGAGAATATGGTCTATCCTTGCGAACGAACCGTGGGGGCTGGAGAAGTGAGTGAAATCCTGAGCAGTAGGATTTACTTCCCTCCAAATATCGATGAGACCGTGTTGGAAAAGCAATTTGGCTATTCGGAGGCTTTGTTTGGTGGGTCTAATTTGACGTCTTCCGGGAGGTCTGGACTTGTCCAGCCCCTGGTCGAACGCAGTATTGGAGTCTCCTCCAAAAATCACCGTACCTTCTAAGAGTGGGGACAGTCTTGTTAACATGTGTTGAAAAAAGACTAATTGACCCCTATTAGGGGCGTAGTAAGAAATGAATGTGTACGAAAGTCCGTCTAAGTCCCCTACTAGAAGTAAGTACCTGCCTTCTGGGTCTTTATGTTCTGATTTTAAGGTGAATTTGCATCTTTTAGAAAAGAAGATGCCAACACCTCTAGTTTTATTTTCAGCGTTAGCTAAGAAAAAGGAGGGGAAGTTGGGGTGTATGAAGGATGGGCGGTAATTTATTGGGAAGTGAGTCTCCTGTAATAGTAAAACGTCAACCTTTTGGGTGTGCATATATTGAAAGACTTTGCGCCGTTTGATGGGGGAATTTAGGCCCTGTACATTATGAGTCACAACCTTGAGGGGTGTTTTTACTGCAAGACTATCAGCCATTGAGCAGAGGGGGGTGACGATCAGGCAACCCAGCAGCACTTACCATCAAGTTTCCTCGATGACCAAGACGGATCACATGCCAATGTGGAGCTTCAGAGGGCATCAGGTAGTATCCATGAGCTTCCCCCCAATCGACCTCCGAGAAGAGACTGCCTAGGGAGAGAGAAAGAAGATTAGAGGAGAAAAGAAAGGCGAAAGACAAGGGAGTCTTCCGTAGGGAGGAGGTGACAGAAACCTCCATCTAGGGGCAAAGTAAATGTTAGAGTCCCTCTAACTGACAGGGACCAAACTTGTCCAGAGGATGGAGGAACTCGATCCACCAGACAAGAGGGGGTGCATGAACACCACCCCAGCAGGAAGGCCGCTAAAACTATGTTTACCAAACCATTGAAAAAATAAGAACTAAAAACGTACGCCTATTGTGGGCTCTGGGCCCTTCGGTATATTTAAGACTAATGAGTCAGATAGCTGAGGTTAGGAGGTGATGGCACACATAACCTGAGCACTTATTAAGGCTAGGCGGCGAACAATCTTATACCTAAGATATAAAAAATAGGAGAGCTGGATCCATAAGGGGAATTTAAGCCAATGGGAAGGGGCTGAGGAAAATGTAAAATTTACTTCACTGGAGAGATATATAAATATAAAAAAAAAAAAAAAAAAAAAAAAAAAAGGGGGGGGGCGAGGGCCCCCGTGTCAGGGGAAATGTCGGGATAGAGAAGACCTGTAGGACAGGCCGCCGAGGTGATCCAAGGATCACTCCCCACGTCCTCTTCACTACCCACCACCAAGGAGGGTGAGGAGGGGAGGGCGTGTGCGACCCCAGTGCACGATGAGTGCTTTGTCCGGAGGTATTCTCATTCCCGGGTGCAGGCTCATGTGAGGCCATCTCATGAGAAGCGCCGTGTGACACTAAAGGTGACTTATCTAATGAGTAGGCAGCACATGGCGGTATTCTCCCTAAATTGTCATTGGCTTAAGACAGTAAGTCCCGGGAGGAAGGTGAAAATGTTAGTGTCCGTAGCGACATAAGGTTCATGGCGGAACAGCTTCTTTAGGTTTCTTAAATCTTGCCGATTCCCACACTGGAGTCAGAGGGCTGGTAGGGAGGTGTCTTTTGGCGGAGTTTGCAGGGCCTCCAGATGACTGAAGGTTTGAGTCCAAGCTGATTAGGCCTAGTTGGAGCATGAGTTTTTCTCCCTCTTGAAGCGAACCGAAGGTGAACGATTTGCCTTTCCAAAGGAATTTGAGCTGGAACGGGAAGAGCCACCAGTATTTAATTTCTTTGTCCATAAGTATTTGGAGCAATGGTTTTAAAGCTCTCCTCTTTTGGATGGTAGAGGGGGACAGGTCAGCGAAGATCTGCAATTGGTGACCCTGAAAAACAATTTTGGGTAGAGACCTAGATTTCCGCATCACCTCCTCTTTGACGGAGTAGAAATGTGGTTTGACCACAATGTCACGGGGGAGGCCATCAGCTCTAGGTGGTTTGAGAGCTCTGTGGGCCCGATCTAGCTCCAATCTGTGTTGTGGAGTGTCAGGAAGAATGTCCTTGATGAACGCTTTGACGGTTTCAGGTATGTCTTTGTAAGATTCGGGTAGTCCCCTTAGCCTGAAATTGTACCTGCGGTTTCTGTTCTCAAGGTCGTCGATCTTAGCGTGCGCTGTCTCCAGCTGATCTTGTAAAATCTGTATGCAGGCAGTGTTTTGGTTAGTTCTGGAGGTGGTGGCTTCCAGGTGAGATTCTATAATTTCCATGCGAGTTCCAATGTTTTGGAGATCTGCTTTAATATAATTCGTTATCTTGTTGGCTGTGTTGATGAGGCCCCTGTCAAGTAGCAATGCAAACTTGTTAAACAAATCAGCTACATCCACCGGCTGGAGTGGGCCTGAATCCCCGGTCTGTAGTAGCTGAAGTGTCTGGGGAGGGCCTGCTGCCATGGGGGAGAAGTCCAGGCCAGCCAGTGAGCATCCTATGAGGGACTCAGTGGAAGCAGGAGATGTGGGGTCAGTAAGCTGGTGTTGCACAGCCATGTCTTGTGGCAGTAGGGAGGGTGAGGCTGCGTCCTGCATGTCAGTGTGACTCACTGAGGTAACACAGTGGGGAGCCGTCGCCATCTTGGCCGTTCCGGGCCGGGTCTGTGTCGCTTCAAATTCTGGCCGGAGGTTACATCTCACGGCCTCGGAGTACATGGGGGGGGGGGTCCCTGGGGGTTCCGCAGCTCGTGGGGGGAGATCCAGACTGTCTAGACCGTTCGGGTCTGTCCGCAATGCGGCCGATGCTGCTGGGGCGGAACGGAGCTCCCGGACTAAGCGTCCATGTTAGGTGCTGCCGCGCATGCGCCTCCGAAAGTGCACTTTTAAGTGCAGTCGCTCTAAATCTAAGGGGTAGATCTGAAATTAGTGGAAGCTCTGCTGATTTTATCATCCAATCATGTGCAAGCTAAAATGCTGTTTTTTTAATTTCCTTGCATGTCCCCCTCGGATCTACAGCGACTTTACTTCCAAGTGCACTTGCAGTGCAAAGTGGATTTTCCTTTAGTAAATAACCCCCAATGCGTGTCCTGTGAAAGCAGCTTTCCTTTGAAAGACAGATTCTTTCTTTTTTATTATTACATATGCTGCAGGGACCGCACTGACTTTTTGGTTTAAACCATTTTATCTCTTTATTAGCAATAAAAACTGACAGGGGTTCTAAATGTTCTCCATTCCACTGCATATCACATGAGATAAAATACTGTATGGTTTCCTGAGATAAATGCCGCATATTTTGGAAAAATACCTCATGCGGTATTTTAGAAGCTTTTTTTAGTAAATGCCAAAAATATTTTTAAACCACTATGTGGTATTTTACTGCATTTCCTAAAGCAGTAGATATCGCTTTGTGAATATAACAGTCACTTAAAATCCCCATGATGGGAATATTATACAACATAACTTTCAGCTATGCAAAGACCTGTAACATAATCCAACTTTAGAGACCTATTCAGAATTGTACGTTTTTTAATGCCCAACTCATATATTTTTCTGCATTAAAATGCATTTCAAGTAGAAATTTATTTTTTCCTCTGAAGCTGATTAACATCAATGTGCTGCAGTTTTTGTGAAAAGTAAACTATATGGGCCCAACCACACCTACATGTGTGCATTACCACATGTACTGCATAGTACCTGGGAACAGGGTGAATCCATCCTAAGGGTTTATAAGATTTTTTTATATCATGGAACTGCATGACCATGAACCATCTATAACATTGTTTATTCATATGTGTTAATAGCTATGAAACTCTAGACTTGCGTAACTTCACCTAATCCAACAATATATGCCTAGTACTGACATGCACTGATAACAGATCACATGCCATGGTTTAGCACATTAAATTAACAGTTATTGGCATTCTGTACATATACAGTATTATGCACCTAATCAGAATCAGTCTGTTTATTATACTTAGCCATTATGGCAGTGATTATCCAGGCATGCCCATAATCTAGACTACTCTGAACGCTCACTTGTGTTAGCCATCTGAAGAGGGACCTGCAGTGGATCTTCTTCAGAGGGACTTGGCAGGTGGTGAGAAGACATTATGTCACCTACTCACTGCCTGTTTTGAAACCCCACCCCTTAAATGGGTTGCATTCAGCAGGTTGTCCTACACACTGAATGTGAGGAGTTTAGTTCTTGCACTGCTGTGAGGCAACACATTGCTGTCATGGCATGTGTGCGCCCCTGTCCACTGAATTTGCATCTTAAGTGGTTAGAGAGAAGTAAAATTGCAGCTCAACCATGTGTTTTTGCCACAAGTGTTCTCTGTTCGTCCAATCAGAGAACACTTTGAATTCATTCGGAAAATGCAAAACATTCTCTGAATGGTGCACTTGATGAGCTGCTGCCCTCATGTGTTCACAATGCATCAGGCCAACCACTCCGCATGGGATCAAGAGGCACATGGAGATCAACTGAGTAGCTCTGTCTACTTCAGTGATTTCCAGCTTCCAGGGTCATCAGCTAGATATGATATATACAAAGCTGTGTTGGTCCAAGCCGGACCAATGGAGCTATGTAAAAACATACCCTACTTGTAATTATTCTTTAAATATAATGAAATAAAGGAATGATTCAATTCAGTATTAAAAAACAAAGAGTAGAACTTGATTTTCACACAGACAGCACATTCCTACAGATTAGTGAGTAGAGATCCACTGTCACTATGGCAGCTGACCAGCTGCATACAGTTTATCAGGAGCTGCTGTCAGTGCTCCTTTTATTAAGTGAGACTCAGTTGTCACACTGACCGGACCACATTTCCGGTGTTATATGTGGGGCCTGGTTGTCAATTTGGTCCTGCAGAGTGCAGGAGAGAGCCAGCAGCACAAAGCTAAGCCTGGTTTCCATCAATATCCATTCAATATACAGGTCCATATGTTGTGTCTTTAGTATTAGTATTAAATAGCATTAGTATTCTTGTTTTCTACATTATATGAAAGTCATTAGGAAAAAATGAAAACATATAAAATTAACACTTTTGGATTAGTGTCTGAAGCTATTAGCTAGTTTGTTACTGAAAATAGATTTCAATGAACAAGAAATATTGCCATTAAATAATAACATTTTTCATGCAACGGCTATAGAAAGGGGCTTAAGAGAAAGTAATTGCTCTCAGACATTCAACAGAAAATTATATTTAACCATGTGAATTGCCAATTAGATGAGGGATCAATTTCAACATCAACCCTTTCAACTCTTATTTGAGAATGAACTTTGAAATCAATGAAAGTTATGGTTATGTTGAAAGTTATGTGGTATATTTTAGGTGATGCATTTTTCACATATTCATTCATAATATATTCAGATATTCTCAGCCTTCATTCTTGCCTAGATTTCATGCAGTGGTGCTCTTTTTTTGTCTACATTGAGCTGTTGCAATGGCACTGGCCTTGTCTGTGGAGGGTAATGGGTTTTATGTGCTGAGATTAGTAGTATGACATGTAATACAGCTGTAACTTTTTTTTTTATCTTTTTCACCATTTTTTATATACACTAAGAGTAATGCAGTTGATTTAAGCACTGCTGGAAGCAATGACTTAGTATACTGTATGGTAGAGGGTATGACTGACCACGCTAATGCTCATGCACTATGCAGTTGTTGCAAGCAATGTTGTAATATATTGCAATACTAAAAATAATCACACTGTACATGGGGTGTAGAATGTAGAATCAAAAGGATATTAAGTTTGTTAAAAAGCTATTTTAACCAGTATTCATTCAATCCTTTATCCTTCTGAAATAATAATAAAAAGACTTTTGCTGCTTATATGCTGAATGGAAATGCCATTAGAACAATCATCATTGTTAAGTTAACGATTCAGAAACAGGCAGATCTTGCTGTTGGGGAAACTCTTTGTAACTGGAAGAAGAGTAGATCAATATCAGAAAGTAAATAGAATGCAGAATGTATTAGAATTAATCTTTATAATTACTTATTATCTGGGCTAGGACTTAGCACACAAAAGTTGCAACTACATTTACTACTGAAATCCATCATTCCTGTTACACAGTCATGCACGTCTAGCCTGGGGGCAAAGTTTGCTAGTGATAAGTGATGCCCCTTATGCTTGGTAGTTAATTACATATATATTCATTGCTATTTTTTTTTTTTTTTTTTTTACCCAGTTAATGTTGTTTGCTAATTAAGCTCTCTTAAAGTGAACTAATCACAAGCTTGAAGCAGAACCTCTTACTGTCATGAGTACATAGTTCTTGCAGCATGATAAATCACAAAGCTGTTGTCCCATTTTTATTGCCATTCATTTAAACAGGGAAGTATGGTTGCACTAAATAGATGTCTGAAGAAATCTGCTACTTTCTAACTGCAGCTTGTGAAACACTCAATGGCAGCCACCATCAGATGCGTGTTTACCTTGAAGACAGATTCCCTTTAAAAAAATGTTTTAGCTCCTGCTGTCTGAATGTCAAATTTAATTACACTTCCAGAACACTAGAATTACAATAACTGAGGAAAATGTTCTTAGTTATTATGCAAAGATGTTTATACATTACACTAATGTCTATTTTAACCACTTGCCGGCCAGCCACAGTACATATACTGTAGCTAGGTGGCATGTGCAGGCAAAAGCACGTACATGTACCTAATTTTGCCTGCTCTAGTTTAGGGGCATGACAGGCCCCCACGTGACTGATGTGTCCGGTGACTCCTGGTACTTGTGGCCCAGTGATCTTGTAACCACTATGCGATCACATGATCACAATGTCAAATGTCAACAAAGCTGTTATGAATAAATTAAAGTAAACAAAGCAAAACAATTAAAAAAAAAAAATATATATATATATAGAGGAGAAAAGAAAGGCGGCCTGTCCTACAGGTCTTCTCTATCCCGACATTTCCCCTGACACGGGGGCCCTCGCCCCCCCCTTTTTTTTTTTTTTTTTAGATTTATATATCTCTCCAGTGAAGTAAATTTTACATTTTCCTCAGCCCCTTCCCATTGGCTTAAATTCCCCTTATGGATCCAGCTATATATATATATTTAGTGGATATGTTTATATAGATATATATCTATATATATATATAGATATATATCTATATATACAGTATCTCACAAAAGTGAATACATCCTCACATTCATTTTTGAAAATATTTTATTACATCTTTTCATGTGACAACACTGAAGAAATTACACTTTGCTACAATGTAAAGTAGTGAGTGTACAGCTTGTATAACAGTGTAAATTTGCTGTTCCCTCTAAATAACTCAACACACAGCCATTAATGTCTAAACCACTGGCAACAAAAGTAAGTACACCCCTAAGTGAAAATGTTCAAATTGGGCCCAATTAGCCATTTCCTCTCACCAGTGTCATGTGACTCATTAGTGTTACAAGGTATCAGGTGTGAATGGCGAGCAGGTGTGATAAATTTGGTGTTATCGCTCTCATACTGGTCACTGGAAGTTTAACATGGCACCTCATGGCAAAGAACTCTCTGAGTATCTCAAAAAAGAAAATTGTTGCTCTGCATAAAGATGGCCTAGGCTATAAGAGGATTGCCAAGACCCTGAAACTGAGCTGCAGCATGGTGGCCAAGACCATATAGTGGTTTAACAGGACAGTTTCCACTCAGAACAGGCCTTGCCATGGTTGACTAAAGAAGTTGAGTGCATATGCTCAGCATCATATCCAGAGGTTGTCTTTGGGAAATAGACGTATTGGTGCTGCCAGCATTGCTGCAGAGGTTGAAGGGGTGGGGGGATCAGCCTGTCAGTGCTCAGATTATACGCCACACACTGCATCAAATTGGTCTGCATGGCTGTCATCCCAGAACGAAACATCTTCTAAAGATGATGCACAAGAAAGCCCATAAACAGTTTGCTGAAGACAAGCACACTAAGGACATGGATTACTGGAACCATGTCCTGTGGTCTGATGAGACCAAGATAAACTTATTTGGTTCAGATGGTGTCAAGCGTGTGTGGCGGAAACCAGGTGAAAAGTACAAAAATAAGTGTGTCTTGCCTACAGTCAAGCATGGTGGTGGGAGTTTAATGGTCTGGGGCTGCATTAGTGCTGCCGACACTGGGGTACTACAATTCATTAAGGGAACCATGAATGCCAACATGTACTGTGACATACTGAAGCAGAGCATGATCCCCTCCCTATGGAGACTGGGCCGCAGGGGAGTATTCCAACATGATAACGACCCCAAATATACCTCCAAGATGACCACTGCCTTGCTAAAGAAGCTGAGGGTAAAGGTGATGGATTGGCCAAGCATGCCTCTAGACCTAAACCCTATTGAGCATCTGTGGGGCATTCTCAAACTGAAGGTGGAGGAGCACAAGGTCTCTAATAGGGATGAGCTTCGAGTTCGAGTCGAACTCATGTTCAACTCGAACATTGGCTATTCGCAAGTTTGCCGAACAGCGAACAATTTGGGGTGTTCGCGGCAAATTCGAATACCGCGGAACACCCTTTAAAAGTCTATGGGAGAAATCAAAAGTGCTAATTTTAAAGGCTAATATGCATGTTATTGTCATAAAAAGTGTTTGGGGACCTGGGTCCTGCCCCAGGGGACATGGATCAATGCAAAAAAAAAAGTTTTAAAAACGGCCGTTTTTTCAGGAGCAGTGATTTTAATAATGCTTAAAGTCAAACAATAAAAGTGTAATATCCCTTTAAATTTCGTACCTGGGGGGTGTCTATAGTATGCCTGTAAAGGGGCGCATGTTTCCTGTGTTTAGAACAGTCTGACAGCAAAATGACATTTTGAAGGAAAAAACCCATTTAAAACTACCCGCGGCTATTGCATTGCCGACAATACACATAGAAGTTCATTGATAAAAACGGCATGGGAATTCCCCAAAGGGAAACCCCGAACCAAAATTTTAAAAAAAATGACGTGGGAGTCCCCCTAAATTTCATACCAGGCCCTTCAGGTCTGGTATGGATTTTAAGGGGAACCCCGCGCCAAAAAAAACAAAAAAACAGCGTGGGGTCCCCCCAAAAATCCATACCAGACCCTTATCCGAGCGCGCAACCTGGCAGGCCACAGGAAAAGAGGGGGGGACGACAGTGCGCCCCCCCTCCTGAACCGTACCAGGCCACATGCCCTCAACATTGGGAGGGTGCTTTGGGGTAGCCCCCCAAAACACCTTGTCCCCATGTTGATGAGGACAAGGGCCTCAACCCCACAACCCTGACCGGTGGTTGTGGGGGTCTGCGAGCGAGGGGCTTATCGGAATCTGGAAACCCCCTTTAACAAGGGGACCCCAGATCCCGGCCCCCCCTGTGTGAAATGTAAGGGGGTACTTACCCCTACCATTTCACTAAAAAACTGTCAAAAATGTTAAAAATGACAAGAGACAGTTTTTGACAATTCCTTTATTTAAATGCTTCTTCTTTCTTCTATCTTCCTTCATCTTCTGGTTCTTCTGGCTCTTCTGGTTCTTCCTCCGGCGTTCTCGTCCAGCATCTCCTCCGCGGCGTCTTCTATCTTCTTCTTCTCGGGCCGCTCCGCACCCATGGCATGGAGGGGAGGCTCCCACTCTTCTCTTCTTCTTTTCTTCTCTTCTTCTCTTCTTCATTTTCTTCTCCGGGCTGCTCCGCACTCATGCTGGCAAGGAGGGAGGCTCCCGCTGTGTGACGGCGCTCCTCGTCTGACAATTCTTAAATAACGGGGGACGGGGCCACCCGGTGACCCTGCCCCCTCTGACGCACGGGACATGATGGGACTTCCCTGTGGCATTCCCCGTGACGTCACAGGGCCAGGGTTGTGGGGATGAGGCCCTTGTCCTCATCAACATGGGGACAAGGGGTTTTGAATGGTCTGGTTATACAATTTAGGGGGAACCCCATGTCATTTTTTTTTTAATTTTGGCCGGGGTTCTCCTTAATATCCATACCAGACCTGAAGGGCCTGGTACGGAAATTTAGGGGGACTCCCACGTCACTTTTTTTTAAATTTTGGTTCAGGGTTCCCCTTTGGGGAATCCCCATGCTGTTTTTATCAATGAACTTCTATGTGTATTGTCCGCAATGCAATAGCCGCGGGTAGTTTTAAATGGGTTTTTTCCTTCAAAATATCATTTTGCTGTCAGACTGTTCTAAACACAGGAAACATGCTCCCCTTTACAGGCATACTATAGACACCCCCCCAGCTACAAAATTGAACGGGATATTACACTTTTATTGTTTGACTTTAAGCATTATTAAAATCACTGCTCCTGAAAAAACGGCCGTTTTTAAAACTTTTTTTTTTGCATTGATCCATGTCCCCTGGGGCAGGACCCAGGTCCCCAAACACTTTTTATGACAATAACTTGCATATTAGCCTTTAAAATTAGCACTTTTGATTATTCATGTTCGTGTCCCATAGACTTTAACGGTGTTCACGTGTTCTGGTGCGAACCGAACAGGGGGGTGTTCGGCTCATCCCTAGTCTCTAACATCCACCAGCTCCATGATGTCATCATGGAGGAGTGGAAGAGGACTCCAGTGGCAACCTGTGAAGCTCTGGTGAACTCCTGTCAGGGCTGGGCTCTCAGCCCTTCCTTCTATGTGCTTAGGTTGCTCAGCTGTCGGTTAATTGTCAGAACTAATAGTTCTACAGTGGTTCACCTGTTGATCATCCCCTGCTTATCAGTCAAGCCCATAGTCAGCTCATCCTGGTTATTTAAACTGCCTAGTTCATTTCATCAATTGCCTTCACCTTGGTCTAACATATCTGCTGTATTGCTGTTGAAGACTTGCCCGGCTGATGTCCCTTCTGGTTCCTGATCCTGTCTGTGGTCTCTGACTATGCTGATCTCTGGCACCCCAATTTACTGGCTTGTCCTGAATACCCTATGTGGCTGCCGAACCCTGGCTATGTTTTGACTACGTTCACCAGTTGTACCATTTTTATCATTTTCTAAAAAGGTGTAATTTTTTACTGCATTTTCTGTCTCCATCTGTTTCATGGTTCCTGACAGTAGGTGAAGGCCATGAATTTAGAAGATGCAGGCAATCCACCTAGTGTTAATATTTTTTCCAGGTTGAATGAGCAGGATCACTGCAAACTGGATCAGTTTGCTATAGCATTACAGAGGTTCCTGATTCGAACTGCTCACCTTGATCCTCCCACTGTGTCTGTTTTGGTACAACCTGTGTTGCAGGCCATCCCTCCTGCTGTTCCAGTCTCTGTGCAGGCACCTTGAATATTACCTCTGTAAGAGGTATGTCTGGTTCCGCTCCACTTCCCCAGCAATTTGGGGGCAATCCATTTCAATGCGGAGGGTTTCTGAACCAGGTTTGGATATACTTTGAGATGCTGCCCCAGGCATTCCCCACGGGCAGAAGCTAAGTAGGCTTCATCATTTCTTTGCTTTCTGATACAGCCTTGGCCTAGGCAAACCCTCTATGGGAGATGCAAAAACCCACTGTCTTGAGTTACCCAGAGTTTGTGGTTTCCTTTAAAAAGGTATTTGATGTTCCTGCATGCTCCACTTCTTCTGTCCATCAAACAAAGTACAAGAACTGTTGCCAATTACGCCATTGAATTCCATACTCTGGTAGCAGAGGTCTCTTGGAACAAAGAGGCCCTCATGGCTACTTTTTCTCATGGTCTTCTCAGATAACATCAAAGATGAGATAGCAGCCCAAGACATACCTACAGATCTGAAGAAGTTGATCACGTTTGCCATTGCTTGAAGGATAAGCCTCTAGTTTTGGTTACCCTTTCGCGGTCTGAGTCATCTATTGATGCCTTTGTGTCTAAGCACTCAATTCCACTGCAGCTTCATGCCACTCCACTTGCCATTGAGGTCATTAATGGGAGACCTCCTCTACAGCCTGCCCATATCACTCATGAGACATCTCCGTTGACCATGGCCATAGGGGCTATTCACCATGAGATAATCCAATTTCAAGTAATTTCCTCTTCTCATTATCCCTCTTTTGATTGGCTTCATGCTGAGGTGCTTTCCTGGTCGCTACAATGCAGTAAGACGTGTTTTCAGAAAGTGGCTAAGGTCTTGTGCACCTCTTCCTTCTCCTCCTTGCCAGAAGAGTACCGCGAATTTAGCAATGTCTTTGACAAGGGTCAAGCCAGTAGTTTGCTTCCACACCGGTCGTATGATTGTGCAATTGACCTTCAACCTGGTGCTGTGCCTCCACATGGCCAGGTTTATCCCTTGTCTGTCTCGGAGGATAAAGTAATGGAGGACTATGCTTATGACGCACTTTCTCCAGGGTTCATCTGCAAATCCTCGTCTACTGCTGGTGCTGGCTTCTTCTTTGTGAAAAAGAAGAGTGGTGAATCGAGACCTTGTATCGATTATAGGAGCCGCAAAAGCATCACGATTAAGAACGGTTACCCAATTCCATTGATTACAGAATTATTTGACCGCCTCAAGGGAGAAACGGTTTTCACGAAGCTCGATCTGAGAGGGGCCTACAATTTTGTTAGGATCAAGGAGGGCAATGAATGAAAAACTGTGTTTAACACCAGGACAGGACATTATGAATACCTTGTAATGTCGTTTGGCCTTTGCAACGCTCCTGCAGTTTTTCAGGAGTTCACCAACAAAGTCCTCTGAGATATGTTGCAGCAATGTGTGGTGTTTTATCTCGACAATATTCTCATATATTCTAAATCCCTAGAGAGCCACCACACAAATGTCTCCCGTGTGCTATAGAGGTTGAGAGATAATAACCTGTATTGTAAGTTGGAGAAGTGCGAGTTCTATCGTGAACAGGTTACATTTCTGGGTTATGACATTTCTACTGATGGTTTTTCGATGGACCCAGAGAAATTATATGTAGTTCTTCAATGGCCTCGACCCGTAGGTCTAAATCCATTACAATGCTTTCTTGGCTATGCCAATTATTATCAGAAATTTATTCGCAATTTCTCTTCTCTGGTCAAACCCCTGACTGATATGACCAAAAAGGACGGTAACCCACAAAATTGGTCTCAATTAAAGCCTTTGAGTCTCTCAAGGCTGAATTTGTTTCAGCTCCCATGTTGGCACATCCTGATCCTATGCTACCCTTCTTTCTTGGGGTTGATGCATCTGAGGCTGGAGTGGGAACCTTCTCAACGTCCTACCTCTGAGAGGGCTATGCATCCTTGTGGCTACTTTTCTAAGAAATTATCTCCTGCAGAATGCAATTACCAAATTGGGGACAGAGAATTGTTTGCTATCATTTTAGCTCTTAAAGAATGGAGGCATCTCCTAGAAGGTACCACTGTGCCGGTCCTCATTTTTACTGACCATAAGAATCTCACAATCTTGTCTGAGGCTAAATGCTTATCTCCCAGAAGAGTGCAGTGAAATCTTTTTCTGACAAGCTTCAATTACATAGTCTCATTCTTACCCGGTAGCAAGAATGTAAGGGCTGATGCATTGTCGCAACAGTTTTCCTCCACCTCCAAGATTGAGTTGTGCCTGTTCCTGTAATACCTCCCAGTTACATTCTGGCTACTATACACACCAGTCTCACCTCAACTTTGGGTGTCAGAATTTGTGCCGCTGAGATCCAGTCTCCTCCCAAGAAACCTGGTGACCGCTGCTTTGTCCATGAGAATCTCCTCACTGCTTTGCTCCAGACTTACCATTCTCCCAAGGCGGCTGGTCACCCAGGGAAGAATCAACTAATTTGGGCTATTTCTCAACAATTCTGGTGGCTTAGTCTCCGTGCTGATGTAACCGCCTCTGTAGCTGCTTATTCTGTGTGTGCACAGAGTAAGACACCACGACGACACCTTCCAGTGGGCCCCCTACAACCCATACCTAATGGAGAGAGGCCTTGGATCCACCTGTCTTTGAATTTTATTTTGAAGTTACCCAACTCCCAGGGCAACACAATTATTCTTATGGTGGTTGACCGGTTCTCAAAAATGTCACATTGTATTCCTCTAAAGAATTTGCCCACTTCCAAAGAACTGGCATCCATTTTTGCTCAGGAGATCTTTCGATTACATGGGCTACCCAAGGTTATCATCTCTAACAGGGGTAGCCAGTTTGTCTACAGGTATTGGCGAGCCTTTTGTGCACAGTTGGGAATTCAGCTTTCTGTATCACCCGCAGTCTAACGGAGCCGCAGAACAAGCCAACCAAACCTTGGAGTAGTTTCTACGCTGCTATATTTCTTACCACTCTAACAACTGGTCAGACCTCCTACCTTGGGTGGAGTTTGCTCACAATAGTGCCAATAATACCGCTCCCCAATTGTCTCAGTTTATGGCAAATTATATTTGTTCCTCAAAGAATTCCTGCATTAGAGGAGCATCTCCGCAATCTTCGCTCCACTTGGGTGCAGGTCCAGGAGTCCTTGCAACATTCCAGTGAGAGGTACACACTCCATGCTGACCGCTGACGCCTACCTGTGCCTTCCTACCACGTTGGGGAGAGGGTCTGGCTGTCATCTCATAACCTCTGACTCGGTGTTCCGTCACTGAAACTGGTATCACGATTTATTGGGCCTTTCTGTATTCTATGTAGGATCAACCCAGTGGCTTAAGCATTAGACCTTCCTTCTAACATGCGTATTTCAAATGTTTTTCATGTTTCCTTATTGAAACCTTTGGTGTGCAACCACCTCACCACCTACATACCACGTCCTCACCCGGTGCAGGTCGAGAACCATGAGGAGTATGAGATACAATCGATCATTGACTCCTGTAGGTTCCATCGGCACATACAATACCTGGTTCATTGGAAAGAGTATGGTCCAAAGGAATGTCCTTGGGTCTCATCCTCGGACGTACATGCTCCTGTCCTCCTGCTTTCCATAGATGTTTTCCCCTCAAACCGTGTGGTCCCCTGAGGGGGAGGGGTCATTGATGAGGGGGTACTGTCAGGGCTGGCCTCTCAGCCCTTCCTTCTCTGTGCTCAGGTTGCTCAGCTGTCGGTTAATTGGCAGAACTCAACGTTCCACAGTGGCTCACCTGTTGATCATCTCCTGCTTGTCATTCAAGCCCACAGCCAGCCCCTCCTGGCTATTTAAACTGCCTGGTTCATTTCATCAATTGCCTTTGCCTTGGTCAAACATATCTAGAGACTCTCTGCTGTGTTCCTGTTGAAGACTTGCCTGGCTGACGTCCCTTCTGGTTCCTGATCTTGTCTGCTGCCTCTGACTATGCTGATCTCTGGCTCCCTGATTTCCTGGCTTGTTCTGGTGACCCAATTTGGCTACCTAACCCTGGTTTTGACTATGTTTACCAGTAGTAACATTTTTACCATTTTATTAAAGGTGTGATTTTTGCTGCATTTTCTGTCTCCGTCTGCTTCATGGTTCCTGACAAATCCATGCCCAAGAGGGTTAAGGCAGTGCTGGAAAATAATGGTGGCCACACAAAATATTGACACTTTGGGCCCAATTTGGACATTTTGTGGTTTAGACTAGGGATGAGCTTCGAGTTCGAGTCGAACTCATGTTCGACTCGAACATTGGCTGTTCGCAAGTTCGCCGATTTTAATTTAATTTTAAAGGCTTTAATTTTAAAGGCTTATATGCAAGTTATTGTCATAAAAAGTGTTTGGGGACCTGGGTCCTTTCCCAGGGCACATGGATCAATGCAAAAAAACTTTTAAAAACGGCCGTTTTTTCAGGAGCAGTGATTTTAATAATGCTTAAAGTCAAACAATAAAAGTGTTTCTTCTTCCTTCTTCTCTTCTTCTCTTCTTCATTTTCTTCTCCGGGCCGCTCCGCATCCATGCTGGCATGGAGGGAGGCTCCCGCTGTGTGACGGCATCTCCTCATCTGACGGGTCTTAAATAACGGGGGACAGGGCCACCCAGTGACCCTGCCCCCCTCTGACGCACGGGACATGACGGGACTTTCCTGTGGCATTCCCCATGACGGCCCAGAGAAGAAAATGAAGAAGAGAAGAAGAGAAGAAAAGAAGAAGAGAAGAAGATGAAGAAGATGAAGAGCGGGAGCCTACCCCCATGCCATGGGTGCAGAAGAAGATAGAAGACGCCGCAGAGGAGATGCTGGACAAGAACGCCGGAGGAAGAACCAGAAGAACCAGAAGAAGAAGATGAACGAAGATAGAAGAAAGAAGAAGCATTTAAATAAAGGAATTGTCAAAAACTGTCTCTTATCATTTTTAACATTTTTGACAGTTTTTTAGTGAAATGGTAGGGGTAAGTACCCCCTTACCATTTCACACAGGGGGGGCGGGAACTGGGGGTCCCCTTGTTAAAGGGGGCTTCCAGATTCCGATAACCCCCCCGCCCGCAGACCCCCACAACCACCGGCCAGGGTTGTGGGGATGAGGCCCTTGTCCTCATCAACATGGGACAAGGTGTTTTTGGGGGCTACCCCAAAGCACCCTCCCAATGTTGAGGGCATGTGGCCTGGTACGGTTCAGGAGGGGGGGCGCACTCTCGTCCCCCCCTCTTTTCCTGTGGCCTGCCAGGTTGCGTGCTCGGATAAGGATCTGGTATGGATTTTAGGGGGAACCCCACGTCATTTTTTTTTTTAATTTTGGCCGGTGTTCCCCTTAATATCCATACCAGACTTGAGGGGCCTGGTATGGAATTTAGGGGGACTCCCATGTCATTTTTTTTTTAAATTTTGGTTCGGGGTTCCCCTGTGGGGAATTCCCATGCCGTTTTTATCAATGAACTTCTATGTGTATTGTCGGCAATGCAATAGCCGCGAGTAGTTTTAAATGGGTTTTTTCCTTCGAAATGTAATTTTGCTGTCAGACTGTTCTAAACATGAGAAACATGCGCCCCTTTAGAGGCATACTATAGACACCCCCCAGCTACAAAATTTAAAGGGATATTACACTTTTATTGTTTGACTTTAAGCATTATTAAAATCACTGCTCCTGAAAAAACGGCCGTTTTTAAAACTTTTTTTTGCATTGATCCATGTCCTCTGGGGCAGGACCCAGGTCCCCAAACACTTTTTATGACAATAACTTGCATATAAGCCTTTAAAATTAGCACTTTTGATTATTCATGTTCGTGTCCCATAGACTTTAACGGTGTTCGCGTGTTCGAACAAACTTTTTTCCTGTTCACATGTTCTGGTGCAAACCGAACAGGGGGGTGTTCAGCTCATCCCTAGTTTAGACGTTAATGGCTGTGTGTTGAGTTATTTTGAGGGGACAGCAAATTTACATTGTTATAGAAGCGGTACACTCACTACTTTACATTGTAGCAAAGTGTCATTTCTTTTGTGTTGTTACATGAAAAGATATAAAAAAAATTTACAAAAGTGTGAGGGAGATATATATGTGTGTATATATATATATATATATATATATATATATATATATATACCTACAATATGTGTATGTAATATTATCAACGTATACTAATTTTTCAAAGACATTTTCATATATAGTTCGTGCTTATATAGTGCTTTGCCAAAGTACAAAGTATTGCATTTTCATTGGACTCTTCTACATGTTGTAGCATTGAAGCATGAAATTAAAATAAATTTGGATGGGAATTTTTGAGTTACGCAAAATATGTTATAATAGAAATATTTTATCATGGCACAAAATGCAATTAAACAAAACTGGACATATGCTATATTGCAGAGACCTTGTCTTATATATTTCATTGACTGAATAAAACAACATAGGGGCACATGCACATAGGTGCACAACATAGGTGTATAGAATAGGTGCATGTCTTTGTCAGCAATGAGGCTGTTATTTTTTTGCTAATAAAAATTCTATGATTTGATGTTTAGCAAAAGTCTGGGGTCAGGCTTGGAGACTAGTCTTGGGCGAATGGTTTGGCCCGAGCATGAAATTGGGCAGAACATTGGCTGTTCGCTCCGTTCTTCATACACCCAAATTTGCAGGTTGTTTGGCGGGTGTTCGCCCCAGCTATGGGGAGGGGCCACCTGACGTCATCACCTGGTGGCACCTCCACCTGTAATGCCATGGCCCAGCATGCACTGGTCCATGACATCACAAATGGGGCAGTGCTATCAGGTGATGTTGCCAGGTGGCCCCGCCCTTACCTATATTAAAACTGTCAAACGGAGGAGGCATTCGGCTGTCCATAAAGACTGAGGGTTTTTTTTGTTCTTTTTCGGGTGGTGTAAATTGATAATGGATTTACATCTTGGGACACTGTTTTTTTTATTTTTTAATAAAGGAATTTTCAAAAATTGTTTCTGTTTTTATTACTTTTTGACACTTTTTTAGTGAATGGGTAGGGGTACATAGAGCCCCATACTCATGCACACAGGGGGATCTGGGGACCTCTTTGTTAAAGGGGGCTTCCATATTCCTATAAACCCCCAGCCCATAGACCCCTACAACCACAGCTCAGGGTTGCGTGGAAGAGACCCAGTCATCGGGAGTGTACCTCATTTGTTTTTTTTCAGGTGCTGCAGTGCGACGGGCATAGTGATTGATGATGGATCTACATCTGGGGACATTATTTTCTCCCCCTGAGGAAGATACGAGCCCCTGTATCGACATATGTTGGGGAGGGCCACGGACGATCGTGGAGCTTGTTATTTTCATGAGAAGTGCCAG
Source organism: Lithobates clamitans (assembly GCA_037952925.1). Taxonomy (NCBI): domain Eukaryota; kingdom Metazoa; phylum Chordata; class Amphibia; order Anura; family Ranidae; genus Lithobates; species Lithobates clamitans. Next base: position 114,013 of record JBBGZY010000062.1, read on the forward strand.
CAGGGCAGTGTGATTTGGAGAGGTAATTTCCAAACATGTATTTTACCTTTGCTGTTTACAGACTGGTGCGCTTGTAGCACCAGAAAAAATGTACCTTGTCATTGCTTTGTATGCAAATAAATGCTTTTTAAACAATATAAGCACTATTAGTTTTCTTTGTCTGCTATTTATTATTGGTAATCACTAGCCACCTCGGAGCAAGAAGTGAAGAGGAGCTCTGGAGTTGTCTTTTTATAGCCCATGGTGAGGCTAGAAAGCAGTTTTTGACCCTACTTAGCTTTAGTGATCACACTGATCCAGGTGAAAATATTCCTGCAGGGGGAGCACCTGTGGTAATACATATTCTGGATCCTTTTTGAGCACAGAGAAGTGTATTAATTTTTAGCAATTTTTATGAAGCACTTACATTGAAGGAACTTTATGGACTAATTTTTATTATATTTTTCTATTTTCAATTTTTAATATATGTTCATATGAGTTCTGTTTTTTATTGTTTTACAAAATGTAAGTGTTGTAAGTGCACTGCATGATTAGTATTGGTTTCACATATGAAGTGATATTTGCGGCATCATCAAAATACTATATATTTTTACCATATATGCACTTTAGTGTGTTTAGTTTTAAGTGCTGCACAGTTGATTGTTTAAATGTACTGATACACATGTAGGATTGTGATTAGTGTCAGCAGCTTTTTAGGCTTCCCATTATCACATTATAGGAGTGGTGCTTAGGATTTTATATATATATATATATATATATATATATATACAATTTTTTATGTGTACATAGGTGTGTACTAGGCTTAACACAGCTGGCAAACAAATTGCACTTTGCATATAAAAAGGGCCACAGGAGTTTTCTAGAGGTGATTGTAAAATATAAATTTGTCTGATCAGACTTGAAAGGAATAGTAACGGTCCATGGGGGTTGGTAATGTAATTTGTTAAAAATGCATTTTTGACCATACAAGAAGTATTTATTGGTACTTTGGTAATAATTAGACTTGAGGGGTATTCATAGAAAATGGTGGCTTGTTTACCTGGTAAACACTAAAGTGACATTAAAAGGTTATTGCCAGTAATTACAAGTAGGGTATTTTCATGTTAAGCTCAAACGTATGTCAAACACTAGTATTTCAGGGGAAGTTTTGAGCTGTTAGAAGCATTCATTATTTCACATATTCTTCATCAAGAAGAAAACACAGGTCTAGATTATGATACACATTATTGCATGTATGGAAACTATATAGGTGTATTTTATAGATTGGACATATGCTGGATTGTAGTGTCTCTATGATTCCTAGGATATGAATGGAACTCTGAGGCTGATGTTTATTGTAATATTTACAAATACTCTGTTGGATTTTGTCATCTGTTGCAAGCATCTTGTGGACTTCTGTGCTAGGAATAAATAAACACTTCTCTCTGGATGAACCAAATTGCTGTGGGAATAACTTGAATTGTAATAATAATAATCAATCCTTATCCCTACTTCTAAATCATAGAAGTAGGAATAAGGACAATTAGTATACAATTATCCTAAGTACAGCATAACAAAGTACATTTAGTGATACATAAAGTATTAACAGAGTACATGAATATATATAGTATTTTTCCTTCTCTAGTGTTCTGTATCAAGACTGAAAGGGGGTAGTATTATACTCAATTTCACATACCTGATTCCTGTATCCATTTCATTGTTGTCCTATTGTTTTCCAATTTATTTTACTAAAGAATAGGGATGAGCCGAACACCCCCCTCGCACCAGAACATGCGAACAGGAAACCGCGAACACCGTTAAAGTCTATGGGACACGAACATGAATAATCAAAAGTGCTAATTTTAAAGGCTTATATGCAAGTTATTGTCATAAAAAGAGTTTGGGGACCCGGGTCCTGCCCCAGGGGACATGGATCAATGCAAAAAAAGTTTTAAAAATGTCAGTTTTTTCAGGAGCAGTGATTTAAATAATGCTTAAAGTCAAACAATAAAAGTGTAATATCCCTTTAAATTTCGTAGCTGGAGGGTGTCTATAGTATGCCTGTAAAGGGGCACATGTTTCCAGTGTTTAGAACAGTCTGACAGCAAAATGACATTTCAAAGAAAAAAAGTCATTTAAAACTACTCGCGGTTATTGCATTGCCGGTCCGACAATACACATAAAAGTTAATTGATAAAAACGGCATGGAAATTCCCCACAGGGGAACCCCGAACCAAAATAAAAAAAATGATGTGGGGTCCCCCTAAATTCCATACCAGGCCCTTCAGATCTGGTATGGATATTAAGGGAAACCCCGGCCAAAATTTTAAAAAAATGACGTGGGGGTCCCCCTAAATTCCATACCAGACCCTTCAGGTCTGGTATGGATTTTAAGGGGAACCCCGCGCCAAAATAAAAAAAAACGGCGTGGGGTCCCCCTAAGGATCCATACTAGACCCTTATCCGAGCACACAACCTGGCAGGCCACAGGAAAAGCGGGGGGACGAGAGAGCGCCCCCTCCTGAACCGTACCAGGCCACATGCCCCTTAACATTGGGAGGGTGCTTTGGGGTAGCCCCTCAAAACACCTTGTCCCCATGTTGATGAGGACAAGGGCCTCATCCCCACAACCCTGGCCCCGTGGTTGTGAGGGTCTGCGGGCAGGGGGCTTATCGGAATCTGGAAGCCCCCTTTAACAAGGGGCCCCCCAGATCCCGCCCCCCCTGTGTGAAATGGTAAGGGGGTACAAAAGTACCCCTACCATTTCACTAAAAAAATGACAAAAATGTTAAAAATGACAAGAGACAGTTTTTGACAATTCCTTTATTTAAATGCTTTTTCTTTCTTCTATCTCCCTTCATCTTCTTCTTCTTCTTCTGGCTCTTCTGGTTCTTCCTCCGGTGTTCTCGTCCAGCATCTCCTCCGCGGCTTCTTCTATCTTCTTCTCCTCGGGCCGCTCCGCACCCATGGCATGGGGGGAGGCTCCCGCTCTTCTCTTCATCTTCTTCTCTTCTTCATCTTCTTCTTCATCTTCTTCTCTTCTTCATCTTCTTCTCCGGGCCGCTCCGCACCCATGCTGGCATGGAAGGAGGCTACCGCTGTGTGACGCGTCTCCTCTTATGACGGTTCTTAAATAACGGGGGGCGGGGCCACCCAGTGCCCCGCCCCCTCTGACGCTGTGACTTGACGGGACTTCCCTGTGATGTCACGGGGAATGCCACAGGGAAGTCCCGTCATGTCCCATGCGTCAGAGGGGGGCGGGGTCACCAGATGGCCCCGCCCCCATTATTTAAGAACCATCAGAAGAGGAGACGCGTCACACAGTGGGAAGACCAAGGAAGATAGAAGAAAGAAGAAAGAAGAAGTATTTAAATAAAGGAATTGTCAAAAACTGTCTCTTGTCATTTTTAACATTTTTGACAGTTTTTTAGCGAAATGGTATATCCCCTTACCATTTCACACAGGGGGCCAGGATCTGGGGGTCCCCTTGTTAAAGGGGGCTTCCAGATTCTGATAAGCCCCCCGCCCACAGACCCCCACAACCACCGGCCAGGGTTGTGGGGATGAGGCCCTTGTCCTAATCAACATGGGGACAAGGTGTTTTGGGGGGCTACCCCAAAGCACCCTCCCAATGTTGAGGGCATGTGGCCTGGTACAGTTCAGGGGGGGCGCTCTTTCGTCTGGTATGGATTTTTGGGGGGACCCCACACAGTTTTTTTTTTTTTTTTTTTTGGCGCATACCAGACCTGAAGGACGATCGTCCATCCAAGCGTCTATAAGAAGCGCCGGCTGCGGGCTGGCTTGGCTCGGCTCCGATAGCTGTTACTCTTCTTTACTTTAGCCGCCCACGTGGCGTTGGCGGTTACCTACCGGCAGCGTTTCCAATTTTTATTTCTTCCCCTTCATTGGATACACATTCCTTGCTAACACACCCCTTACCGGTGGCCACTTTGTTGGCAATTAGGTGTTCTGGGAAGCTCAGGTAATACTATGACCCCTTCTGGTCTCCACTATTGTTTTTACACTCTTTCCTATGGCACAGGCACATACATATAATTCTAACCCTTCTGTTTATACTTTCCTTTCTCGGTTACCACATTATCACTTATTGGTATAATTTTCACTGTTCCCTCTGTTTTTTCCTTCACTACTGTAACCGCTATACCTCATGGTTTGGTCCGGTATTCACACACACTTTCTCAGCCTCAAATACTCCTACTCTCTATTATCTCCCTTCTATAGTCACCTTTATATTTCCTATTTTTTTAAAAACATTAAGATGCGATTCTCACTTTCAACATTTCCCTATAAAGTCGCCCTCTAGGTACCACCTCAGCTCCCGGGATGGCCTGACCTTCATCCCTGACAGGCTCACACCCTTGGGGCCCTCCACCCACCTACACAGGCTCCTTGTAAGTAACCTCTTATGGTTTTTTGACTATTATTACTACCTTGGGATCATGTTATAACAGTTTTTCCGACCTGCCCTGTGATTAGCTCCTGAAAATTTCTCCTACATCTTTTTATAGACATTACATATTGCATCTGCTCCTGAAGATTGGAAAGATCCATGAAACGCGTAGAGCTCTTAGATGCTATTTACATGAACAGCCCCTCTACATCTTTACCAGATTACGCCGTTTGGATGCCACCAACTGCTATGTTACTTTATTACTGTAAAGACACACAACTTCATAATTGAATTATTGTTACCTCACCGTTGCGTTCCACATCATGCTGCTATGTTGATGGGTCACCTTGTTATGTTGATTCATACTCAGGGAACAATTATTTCATATGTCATACTCCTTTACTCTGTATCCATGCAAGCTATGTGGTCATCAATGTGGCCCATTCACCAGACATTATTGATACTACGATGCAGTCACATGCAAATATCAGTCTGATGAATTTCTACTATGGTACCATACTGACCATAATAGGCTGCTATGCTATTATATTGTCTTTTGATGTTTTTACAATATATACCTTATTATGGAACAAAAGCTCCTGGATTTATTATAACTTATCGTTTATGTAATTATTACTATGCAACACGATGTGGTCGCATTTATGGTGCAATCAACAGATGTTCTTATTATTACCATGTTGTGTTATCTTCCCAGGCCTGTCTCATTTAAAGTCCCACAAACCCCCTTAGCTTTCTGTGTTTTTTATATATGCATTTTGGGGATGGAGGTACATTTTAGAAATGTCCTCATTTAAAGTCCCACTTAGTTAGTTAGTTTCTCTTGCTTCAAAATATCAGGGATGGAGACATGCTTGTTACCTTCTATAAATTTTACCTTGTCTTGGTGGCATTCAGTGTAAGTGCTATTTAGGCTTTTACTTTTTCAGTGAGGTTTTTATTTTTTCTGTAGATAGGATCGTAAGTGTTATTTTACCGCTTATTATTTCGGTATTTTCCATCATTAGTACTTGTATAACTCAATATTTTTCGGTACAATCCCCTTCCCCCCCTTTGAGGCTTCTCCCCAGAGACAGGTACCTATTTAATATCTAGATTACCATCCTATACCTTAAACTGTTTCTATTTCCCCTTGGACATTACCCTGTGTGTGGGGAGTATGGTTGGCCTCTGGGTGGGTTTTCTTGCCAGGGATCGCAATCCCGGGAGCTGCGATGCGTGCTGGGAGCCCTCCCCCTCCCCTGTCACGTGGGGGTTGGGGCGGACTTCCCATCACGCATCGACGCCACGCTCCCAGCGTCGTGCGTGTGACGTCGATATGACGCCATCACGTCGACACTGTGCGTCGTCCATCCAAGCGTCTATAAGAAGCGCCGGCTGCGGGCTGACTTGGCTCGGCTCCGATAGCTGTTACTCTTCTTTACTTTAGCCGCCCACGTGGCGTTGGCGGTTACCTACCGGCGGCGTTTCCAATTTTTATTTCTTCCCCTTCATTGGATACACATTCCTTGCTAACACACCCCTTACCGGTGGCCACTTTGTTGGCAATTAGGTGTTCTGGGAAGCTCAGGTAATACTATGACCCCTTCTGGTCTCCACTATTGTTTTTACACTCTTTCCTATGGCACAGGCACATACATATAATTCTAACCCTTCTGTTTATACTTTCCTTTCTCGGTTACCACATTATCACTTATTGGTATAATTTTCACTGTTCCCTCTGTTTTTTCCTTCACTACTGTAACCGCTATACCTCATGGTTTGGTCCGGTATTCACACACACTTTCTCAGCCTCAAATACTCCTACTCTCTATTATCTCCCTTCTATAGTCACCTTTATATTTTCTTATTTTTTTAAAAACATTAAGATGCGATTCTCACTTTCAACATTTCCCTATAAAGTCGCCCTCTAGGTACCACCTCAGCTCCCGGGATGGCCTGACCTTCATCCCTGACAGGCTCACACCCTTGGGGCCCTCCACCCACCTACACAGGCTCCTTGTAAGTAACCTCTTATGGTTTTTTGACTATTATTACTACCTTGGGATCATGTTATAACAGTTTTTCCGACCTGCCCTGTGATTAGCTCCTGAAAATTTCTCCTACATCTTTTTATAGACATTACATATTGCATCTGCTCCTGAAGATTGGAAAGATCCATGAAACGCGTAGAGCTCTTAGATGCTATTTACATGAACAGCCCCTCTACATCTTTACCAGATTACGCCGTTTGGATGCCACCAACTGCTATGTTACTTTATTACTGTAAAGACACACAACTTCATAATTGAATTATTGTTACCTCACCGTTGCGTTCCACATCATGCTGCTATGTTGATGGGTCACCTTGTTATGTTGATTCATACTCAGGGAACAATTATTTCATATGTCATACTCCTTTACTCTGTATCCATGCAAGCTATGTGGTCATCAATGTGGCCCATTCACCAGACATTATTGATACTACGATGCAGTCACATGCAAATATCAGTCTGATGAATTTCTACTATGGTACCATACTGACCATAATAGGCTGCTATGCTATTATATTGTCTTTTGATGTTTTTACAATATATACCTTATTATGGAACAAAAGCTCCTGGATTTATTATAACTTATCGTTTATGTAATTATTACTATGCAACACGATGTGGTCGCATTTATGGTGCAATCAACAGATGTTCTTATTATTACCATGTTGTGTTATCTTCCCAGGCCTGTCTCATTTAAAGTCCCACAAACCCCCTTAGCTTTCTGTGTTTTTTATATATGCATTTTGGGGATGGAGGTACAATTTAGAAATGTCCTCATTTAAAGTCCCACTTAGTTAGTTAGTTTCTCTTGCTTCATAATTTCAGAGTAGGCACTGTAGGTGATCTCCAACTAATCAAATGTCTTAGCAGATTTTTAGTTGGGAAGTGGGATCGACCCGTTTCCAAAAGTAGTAAATGCTTCTGAGGAGTATGGAACTGTGCTTCCTGTAACTTGCCTAATAAGAGAATACACAGTAGGAACATATTATAATGTTATAATTATAATATAATATTATAATGTTAATATTATAATATAAAACTACAATTATAATATGCTATTATAATGCTATAGTAGTTACATTTTATTATAATGATAAGGGTAGGAGTCCTACCAAAAAAAAAAATTGAAATTCATCTACTGAGTGTGTGCCCTAAAAGAACATTTGTGAGTTAAGGCATAGATTGTACCATCTGTCAAAGAGAGATTCAAATTATTTTATCATTGTTGTTTGAAGGGAGTGGCTTTGGTGTTTAAAGATTACTCAAGTGCAGAGAATATCAACAACAACAAATGGGTTTCTGGCCCTCTACTTGTACAATTTTTTAAAAAAAGCGTATGAGATTGTGCATAACTAGCTATGTGTTTTGGTTGTGTCAGAAACTGTTAGATTCATAGGTAAATCCTCAAGGAAGATTTCCCTTTGCCATCCAAGCCTCAATTTCAGCTCTAAACAGGAATGTGCCCGGGTGAATAATGTTCTTGCTAGGGGGAATTCCTATCCTGTGAGTAAGGAAGGAAATCAGAGGAATGCCCATGGAAAAAATTGGTTTTCCCTATCAGCAAAGAGAAAGGGGTTCCTCATGTAGAAAAGGTTGGGACTTTACAGTACTAGTTAAATGTTTGTAGCATCACCTATCAGTCGATATCGTCTTTCATCTAAGTAAACTTGTTAGCAGTCCAATTCTTTTATATATTCACCCATGCTTTTTTATGTGAGTATAGAAATGCCTTGTTTCTTTTTCTCTGTGGCAAGGTACAGCCTGGAATTTGCTGCTGTGCCTTTGCTGTTGCAGTGCCATCTTTGAGCTTTGGATCAGCTGTTTAGGCTGTATAGTGGTGCAGTCCCTGCCTTTGCCTGTTGGCTTGTTGGCCATAGAACCTTCTGCTAAATAGCATTGCTATCACAGGCAGTCCCATTCTCTGTGGTGTGCAGATGCCTCTGTTTGAGCTGTTGTAAGTGCCAGCAGCGTGCAGAGCAATTTGCAACAAGTCCACTATCCCGTAACCACATACACACTACCTCAATTGAATCGCTATAGTAGTGTTTCTCAACTCCAGTCGTCAAGGAGCCCCAACAGATCATGTTTTCAGGATTTCTCTTAGATGAAACAGCTGTGGTAATTACTAAGGCAGTGAAACTGATCAAATCACCTGTGCAAAATAATGGAAAGCCTGAAAACATGACCTGTTGGGGCCCCTTGAGGACTGGAGATGAGAAACACTGTTCTGAAGGATGTTAATTTTGGAACAGAAAGAGGAAAGCTATGACCTGAAGAAGGGCAGTTGTACTTTCCAAAAGTTAACTCCAGAGGGTTCTCATTTATTGAGAAGAGGCCCAACACAGCATTGCTGAATCTGTGGATGATATGTTTATAATGTTTTTTTTAACTGTATGACAAAAAGGTATACTTTTTTTCTGAGAAATTTTCTTGTCTTTTTTAATACAACTTGTAATGCAGTGAACTGATAAAGGGCCAGCAGACGATTAGGTAAGCCGCCTCTTATGTTGGTGTAGGTATCTGCTGCCCTCTACTGTCTGTATTTGTAAATATATGTTCTTTGTTATTTACTGCAGAGATAATTAGATATAGACAGGTACTTCCTGCCCCTACCCCTACCCCTGCTACCTGGGTCAGAAACCCTAGTTATAGAGGACTGTGATAACTTATAAAGGAACGTTTCCAGGAAGTAGAGAGAAAACGGATCCATGTGACCTAATACACACAGGGGCTTCTGCTGCTGTTTTTCACCCAGACCAAAAGCAGAGACAATGAGGCAAGTATTTCTATGTTTTAATAGTTTAACTGCTGCATCTGCACATATCTTACATCTGTTTATGTTTTACATGCAAAAAAATTGCATTTATTTTTATTTTTTTAAAGTGAACTTATCCTTTAAAACTGGGTGAGGAACGAACAGCCAAACTCTGCTACTAAGGTGAGGTTGAGACCATTTCATGTCACCGGTCATACACCATTGCAAGACTGAGCACAAGACACAAGGAAGTTATACTGCACCAGCAAGGTCTCTCCCAGGCAAAAATTTAAAAGCAGACTGGGATTTCAAGATGTTCTTTTCAAGCTCTTTTGAAGAAGCACAAAGAAATGGGCAACTTTGAGGACCGCAGATGCAGTGGTCAGCCAAGGAAACTTAATGCAGCAAATGAAAGTCACATCATGCTTACTTCCTTTGGACATCATAAGATGTCCAGCAGTGCCATTAGGACAGAACCTACAGAAACCAGTGGGACCCAGGTACACACATCTACTTCAGCCAATCTACTGCAGCCAAAAAGCCATATCTTTGACATGGAAACAAGACTAAGCAACTAAACTATGCACAACTACATAGGAACTGGGTGCAGAAAATGGCCGCAGGTGACTGGGAACTGTCCCAAAAAAATTGCTTTAAAATGGTACCTTCTAAAATCCTGAAATCTCACTCCATTATGCTGGAGAGGATGTGGCTCAGTAGAACACTTATTGCATATAGTCTGGTCCTGTAACCATCTCCCCAGCTTCTGGCATGAAAGTTTTTGCATAATTTTGTAGATTTTAGGGGAATATTCACATCACCAAGTCCAGGGCTAACAATCTTGAATCTGGGCATAGATTTTTCTCCTTTCTCCTAATGCAATATAGTGACACATATTGTAATAGTGACCCAAATACTCATTACCAGATGATGGAAATAAAATTTAGCACCAAATATAGTAGAAGATGTTGAGATGGTTATCATGTCACATCATATCACATCATATGTATAAATGTCTTTTGGCCTATAAATGAGGTAATGTAGTGATATTCGACAGCCAATGGAACCTTTGGAATGTTTGGATTGGAGAAACATTATCATTTTGTTATTAAGTTTGATATTGTAATACACTATCTATTTTTGATAACAATAAAAACGAATGTAACAAAAAATGGCAGCAGGTGCTCTGAACTAATGAGTCAAAATTTTAAATATTTGGTTGTAACAGGAGGCACTTTGTTCACTGAAGGGTTGAAGAATGGTACAATCATGAGTGTCTTCAAGGGACAGTGAAGCATTGTGGAGGTTCCTTGTGAGTTTGGGGTTGCATTTCTGGTAAAAGGAGTTGGAGATTTGGTCAGGATCAAATGTGTCCTCAATGTTGTAAAGCGCTGTGCAAACTGTTGGCTCTATATAAATCCTGTCTAATAATAATAATAATGTTGAGAAATACAGGCATATACATATCCATAATACCATACCATCAATGCAGAGTGTGGTTGGCCCCAAATTTATTCTACAGCAGGACAAAGACATATATTTTCATTAAGAACTATCTTCAATGTAAAGAAGAATGAGGAGTCCTGGAAGTTATTGGGAAAGTCCTGGGGATTTAGACTGGGAGGGAATATTGGTATTGATAAACACAGAACAGAAATGGGAATTCTTCAAAAAGACTGTTTGGGACCTCACGGCAAATTATATTCCCATGGGCAATAAGTTTAAAAGGCTAAAAATAAAACCTATGTGGCTCACGGTCAAAGTTACAAAAGCTATAAACAATAAGAAAAGAGCTTTTAAAAAATATAAAAATGAAAGAACACTAGTGTTGTTTAAATGTTACAAAGAATTTAACAGAATATGTAAAAAGGAAATCAAGGATGCAAAAATTCTAAATGAACGACAGATTGCAAAAGACAGTAGGAAAACCCCCCAAAAATTCTTCAAATATATCAATAGTAAAAAGGTCAGGTCTGAGCATGTAGGCCCTTTACAAAATAATCTAGAGTGAGTCACTGGGGACAAGGAGAAGGCTAATTTATTAAATACTTTCTTCAGCTCTGTGTATACAAAAGAACATGGGGGAGCTCATGTCCATAATGGGGATGGTATTGACACAGCCCCGAATGATCCACAATGGCTCAAAAGTAATATGGTCCAGAAATATTTAGACAGTATAAAGGTGGATAAAGCACCTAGACCTGATGGCATCCACCCACGGATCCTAAAATTGAGCTCTGTAATTTCAAAGCCATTGTATCTAATTTTTAGGGACTCATTAATGACGGGAATAGTACCACTGGATTGGTGCAGGGCTAATGTGGTGCCTATATTTAAAAAGGGATCAAAGTCTTTACCAAGTAACTATAGACCTGTTAGTTTAACTTCTATAGTCGGGAAGATACTGGAGAGTTTGATAAAAGACCACATAGATGAGTTCTTGTTGGAAAAAAAACATTTTAAGCAACAGACAGCATGGATTCATGAAAGACAGAAGTTGTCAGACGAACCTGATTTCTTTTTATGAAGAGGTAAGTAGAACCTTTGACAGAGGGGTGGCTGTGGACGTGGTATACTTGGATTTTGCAAAAGCGTTCGATACAGTTCCGCACACACGGCTCATGTGTAAGGTAAAGTCTACAGGCTTAGAACTATCAGTTTGTAAATGGATAGAAAACTGGCTAAAAGACAGAATTCAGAGAGTAGTGGTTAATGATTCTTAATCTGAATGGTCTAAGGTTATCAGTGGTGTACCCCAAGGTTCAGTGCTGGGACCCTCACTCTTTAATATCTTTATAAATGATATTGGGTCTGGGATCAAAAGTAATATTTCTGTCTTTGCAGATGGCACCAAGCTATGCAGTGGAATAACATCCTTACAGGATGTCTCCAATTTACAAGCTGACCTCAATGCACTGTCTAATTGGGCGTCTATGTGGCAGGTGACATTTAAGAAATGTAAAGTTATGCACTTGGGGGCTAAGAATATGCATAGATCATACATACTAGGGGGAGTACAACTGGGGGAATCCATAGTGGAGAAGGATCTGGGGGTTTTGGTAGATCATAAGCTCAATAACAGCATGCAATACTGTCTGAGGTTCCCAGGCCAAGAGCTCTTGGCCTGGGAACCTCAGATAGCGTCTGTCTAGGAGAGCATAAAGTGGATGTCCGGCTGGGAACGACATTGCAACAGGGGATTACGAGTCCGCCCCCTCCCCTCTTCCCCTTGTGAATGGATGACCTGGATTGGGCTACTTGGAAGGACACCGGTACCTGAGGAATCAGAAGGATACTAACACCTGAGGATTAACATCTTATGCTCATACCCCTGCAGGGGTAGAGCGCTCCGGTGAGTGCAATCACATCAGGGGGAGATTGTTAATAACCACTGCACGGTTTTTCTATTATAAAGGAGAGATTTCTTGGAAGACACATTATTTCATCTTTATGAACATTTTTTGCTGCACATCATATGGGACTTTTTCTTGATATATAGTCAACTGAGGATTTGTTATAACAAATTATTATATATATTTTTAGTTTTTTGCACATTATTGCACAGTGGTTTGAACACCACGGCATTTATTTCGTATAACTTGGCACTTGTCACTTTGTATTCCCAAACAGAGGAACAAATTCATGGTTTACAGTATTTATATTGGGTAATTTTTTCTGTTTTTTTCACTATATGGAATTGTGTTAATGTATGTATATACAGTTTACATTTTTCTTGCACTAAACCAAGCACTTATCATTTTATATTTATAATATACACTATTGCATTTTTGGTTATTTTTATATTTAATTTATTATTACACCTGTCTACTCACATTTGTGAAGAGATTGAATCACCGCACTGGTGCACTTGTCACTTTAGAGCAGTGTTTTTCAACTCCAGTCCTCAAGGCACCCCAACAGATCATGTTTTCAGGATTTCCTTCAGATGAAATGGCTGTTGTAATTACTAAGGAAGTGAAACTGATCAAATCACCTGTGCAAAATAATGGCAAGCCTGAAAACATGACCTGTTGGGGCGCCTTGAGGACTGGAGTTTAGAAACACTGCTTTAGAGAGTAGAATAATTTTATACCAATACTCCCTCTGCACAACATAGCGCCACTCCCTATTTCCGGATCTCATTATCTCAGGGTTTCACTGAGGTGTTCCCTATTTACATAGGGGGGCAGCAGTTGTTAAAATATCCTGAAGCGTGGATCCATTGGTATATCTTTGTGGGACACTGTCCATCTTGATGAATAGACTGCCACCTAGTTGAACTTTTTGATCAAAGCGGTTTGCATCATTATTGCTTGTGATTGCAATATGGGCAATGAAGGTGTTAAATAACCTTGACTAATCAGAATTGAGCACTGGTGCTTTAAGGTTGGGAGTAGATTCTTTGTTTTTTTGTATTAAAACACCCACATGATTTATGAGTTAGGGGATAGAATATTAACGGTAGAAAAAAAGCATGATGTTTCAAGGTTCAGCAGATAAATACCATCAAATGTGAAGTTAAAATCTGGTATTTAAACCCTGTTGTTGCTGGCCAATATCTGAATCTGAAACTGATTAATAATCTGTAGTTATAGCAGGATTAAAAACAATTTCTTATCTGTGCTAGAACAAATAACTTGTGTTTTATTTTTTTAAACATACACAATAATGACAGTGTAACATAACAAAAGGGCATTAAGAGCAATTACTACATTAATTTAATCTGCAGATTCTAGTACATTATATGTTTGCCAGAAGCAGTTTTTGACAATCTGAAAGTTTCTGTCTAGGAATCTGTTTGTATAGTTGTAAAAATTATTAGATCAGCTATAAGTACAGTGAATGGAATAGACAGACATAAGATTTTTTTTTAAATGTAAATTTAAATGTATTTCTCAGAACTTTACATTTAAATAATAGAAGATATATTCTACGTGGGGATATAACCTACAGAAAAAAAGAACAGTGTTGTAACTTTTGACATAGCTCTGTGATGTTTCTTTCTCTTTTTTCCTTCTACTAAGTCCACAAAAATATTACATTACAGATGTCTCCTGTGCAAAAGAAAAGAGAAACATTAAGGAATCACGACAGCCTGTCCCAAATCGCCTGGCTTAATTAGAGTTACCAGATGGCCCTAGTTCAAGAGAGACAGACCGAGCAAGTTCTGCTCTTCTGAGTTCAATCCCAATGGATTGTGGAATTTGTATATCTGACTTAAATTTTCATCATGTTTTTTTTTTTTTTAATTGTTCACATTTTGAGGGAAATAACAACACCATTTAAATTTATTAAAATTATATTTACATCAATTTATTCTTATTTGCAAATCAGCTAGATTAGCTATAGTTATGAACCATTTTTTTTACCTATAATATACAAACTGAGAAAAAAAAGAATTATGTGATTTGAAATGCATTTCCATAGTACATACCATGATCTCTTTTAGGCCTGTTAGGCGCCCGTCTTCTCCTTGTGGCCTAGGCTCTTGGAGATGGCTCAGTGGAGGTCCTCGCCGGCGGTTAATCAATTACACATACACACACATTAGGTATGCTGAATGATTACAATTCTTTATTTCAGGATTCGCTGTTTTATGCTGTCTTTACAAGACTCTGCCCCCAATTTGGGGGCCAATCAAAATAATACATATTAGCATATTCGGTAATTTCTTAATCATATACTGGGTGTCTTAATCTTGTGATTTTCCATACTTTAATAATGCCTACATCTTGTGATCTTAAAATGTTAACCCCTAAGTTCAAGTTTAATAGGTCAAAAGATTCCTTATTTTCTGTCACCGTCTGCTGGACTATGAGGTGTCCAACCACTGCTTCCCTAAAAAACTAATGTTAGCTGCTGTTGGCCCTCTTACCCAGCAACAGTGTACAGAGATAAAAACCACAGACAGATGTTTCCTCAGATGGAGACATAAAAGAGGAAAAAACAGACAGGGTGATATTGTGATGAGATAATTCAGTAAGTCATAAGACAGTCTGTCATTCACTAAAATATACCAAGATATTTTTCTAATTATTTAAGCAAAATAAGCAAAATAAGCAAACCCTGGACATATCTCATGAACAGGGTGAAATCAACAATTAATCAATAATGAAATGTATTATGGAATCTCCTTACAATCCTCCCTTTGACCATTCGATATCATCGAAATGGTCATTCTACCTTTTCGTCACGCCTCAAGGAGTCATATTCCTCGGCTACCTTTTCGTCATGCCTTAAGGATTCATATCCCTCGGCCTCATTTTCCTGGTTCTCGTACCATACCGTGGGATCTCTGGTAATGGAAGTCAGCTTCATGGTTTCGGAATGTGCTTCGCTACCCTTTTTGTAGAGGCATTTAAGTAACATGAAGCATGCATACAAGAACAGTATGAAAAGCAGTATGGTAAAAATTGTCATTGCAGTGTTCTTAAACCATGAAGTGAGACCTCCCAAACTGAACCCGGTAGAGAAAGGGTCCCATGTTTTCCCAATATCCCTTGCATCCTGTTGTAGCTTGTTTACCTCTTTTCTGTGTTGTGTAATAATGTCATAGTAATCAGGGATCTCGATACTCGTGTTGTGTATCCAAGTGCAGCATTCATAGTCCTCAGTAATTTCACAGAGGCCAGTGAGGGCTGCACTCATGCTTTCTATAGCCAGGTCATGTAGCTCCAATTGTTTTCTAATTGCTCTGGCTTCTAGGTTTAATTTTGAGATGTCATCAGAGTCCTTCTCCAAGATCTCATCAATGATTGAGGTGTAGTTATTTAGTTTCTTCATCAAATCTATTCCCCAACCTGTCCAGGAAGGGAACCAAGCCCAGGTCATATCTTTCTCTAGGAACATTTCTCTCTTTCCAAGATGTTTTAGAGGGTATCTTGGGTGGGTGCTAGCTTTAAGTAGGTGTCCTTGCCCATTATCCCCAACTACTCCCATTACAGGAACTATTTTAGCAAGGTAACACCATCCCTGAGGTTCTTCAGGAATCCATGGGTAACAGAGCAGCTTGCCACAACAGATGTAAGTTGTGTTACCTAATGCCAAGGGTCGTTGACTAACAACGGTCCTTGCACCCTTTGAATGACCAGATGCCACCAGCAGAGCTAATAACTGTGCGACCATGGAGTGGGAACTAGAATTAAAAAGGTCATAGATGGTAGCATTTATCACAGGGTCTGAGGTGCGAAAAAGTGAGTTGTCGGTAAGGGAAGCCATGGAGACATTAAGTTTTGATCGTTTGCACACCTCAGCTCCCCTGGAAATGTTTCCCAGTATGAAACACCAATCTGGGGCGTGGCTCCTGCCCACAATTTGAAAACTGAGGGGCTTATTGGGATTTTTTCTTACGACATTGGCAAGAATTATGGGGGGTGTTCCATTCAAAAAAGGAGTGATGTTTAAGGGAATGGCCATCAATGGGATTCTGGCTGTACTGGGGTGGAGTTTGCTGCATATCCAACATTTCTCAAAACCAGACTTTTGTGCATAACTGTACTTAAACCTCAACAACGACATCTTGTCAGTGAAACCTGAAGGGGGTTCAGTGGGGGACATACTTCTTTTATATTTTATACTGGGTGCTTTGGCTGTCTGGGCCTTTCCACATATCCCTTTTAGTAGCCCTAAACCTTCTGGATGATACACACAATTCGCTATTAACCAAGTAGGTAGGAATACTATCAGAATCAGACATGTCCAGAGGCATAATGTTTTTCCTGACACAAAGGTGGAAATCATTTTGTCAGGTACTGTGTGCAAAGTTCTGTTATTCGTTTCTTCTTGTTGGTGGGGAATTCGTCTCGTCGTCCAGAGAGATTTGTTTTATGCCTTCTTGAATGTCCTTCAAATCTGGTCGCTGTTCCTGAAGAGAGAAGTCTTGGGATGCTGGTGGAGGGTCAGGGGTCTGGGGTTGCTGTGGACACTTCTTTAACCGGCTGGCGTGGATCCAGGTGTTTCCTAGATCGGTCAGTACAGCAGTTCTGGAAACCTTCTCTATCTTCCAAGGTCCAGAGAAAATGGGTCCAACCTTCTTTTTGTGTGCCAGTTGTTTCACCAGTACTTTGTCTCCTGGGATGAAGGGATGAGTAGGTTCTGTTGAAAGAGGAGAAAAGGTGACAGAGACTTGTTCGTTCATATCTTGTAGCATACTTACCAGATTTTTCACATACATTTCCTGTTGAGAATAGATGTTAATGTCAGTATTTTGATCTAAGAGGGGCAGCTCTATGTTTGCAGGAACTCCCATCAAAATCTCAAAGGGCGAGAGTTTTGTTCTAGCATGTGGTGTTGTCCTGATCTGGAATAGGACAGAAGGAAGGAAATCCAACCATCCTTTCATGGTGCCCCCCGTGGCCTTTTTTAACTTGTCCTTAATGTTCCTATTCATTCTTTCCACTACTCCTGCACTTTGTGGGTGGTAAGGGATGTGCAGTTTCCACTGTAAACCTAGTAGCTTAGCTAAAGTCTGTGTAACAGAGGAGCTGAAGGCAGGCCCTCTGTCTGACCATATGGCCGTTGGTATTCCGAACCTACAAACCCAATGGTTCAGTAGGCATTTGGCAGCAATTTTAGCAGTCTCACCTGTACATGGAATACCCTCAACCCAACCTGACCATTTGCATACGATCACGCAAAGGCATTTCAAATTGCCTTTTTGTTTGGGCATGTGTGTGAAGTCTATTTGCAAATCTGTTAGGGGACCCAGGGGTGAGGGCAGGTGGCCATGTAATCCATGATTTTTCCCTTGGACATTGTTTTGTGCACAGGTCAGACAACTGCTGGTGAGGAGTTTTGCCTGTTTACTTAAGTTGTTTGTGCAGAAAGACTTTGTGTATATGTTTGTTAGGGCGGTGGTACCTATATGTCCTGGACCATGGAGATAGGAAAGTATGAGAACACTGCTTGATTCTGGTATTCCCAATATCTTCCCCTCTTTTGACCAAAGACCTTCTTGGTCCTTGGCCAAGCCATCCTTGACCCAAAAAGAAACATCCTCCTCTGTAGCTAATCCCTGTATTTGTGCCACAACGGTTTTAAAGTTGGGTGATGTGAAATGTTCTTTGAAGAACATTGTTGTGGGGGCTGGTTGACCAATGTACAGGGCAGCGGCTTTTTTTGCTTCTCTGTCTGCCAGAGCGTTTCCTTTGGAAACTCTGCTGTTATCCGATGAATGTGCCTTTACCTTGACGACCGCTATCCTCTTTGGGAGAAGAATCGCTTGCAGGAGTGCTTTAATTTGCGTAGAGTTAGCGATTGGCTTGTTGTCAGCGGTTTTAAATCCTCTATTCGCCCAGATTACGCCATAGTCGTGCGAGACCCCAAAAGCGTACCTACTATCTGTGTAGATGTTTACCTCCTCATCAGAGAAAAGTATGCAAGCTCTTGTGAGTGCCTCCAATTCTGCTACCTGTGCCGAGGAGGGTGGTAAGGCTTTTGCTTCCAACACCACATCAGGTAGTTGGACAATGGCATACCCTGTCAGGAATGTTGCATCAGAGGGGCGAGTACAACTGCCGTCTATGAAGACGTCCTGTACTCCTGGTAAGGGAATGTCAGTGAGATCTGGGCGAGGGCTGGTTATTGCTGCAACCTGTTCAACACAATTGTGCTTCTGATCTGGGTCTCGTGGCAGCTTGAGCAAAGAATGTAAAAGACGGACAGTGGGATTACTTGGTGGTGCGTGTTTGAGGGTGAGGTTGGTAGTATTCAGAAGTGTGATCTCATACCCACTAAGCCTTTGTGCTGTCATATGCTGTGTGTTCATGTTTTGCAGAAGGTGAGTTACTGAATGAGTAGTGTAGAGAGTCAGTTCATGGCCTAATACTGATTTGTTAGCCTCCTGAACTGCCATAGCACAAGCAGCAAGGTTTTGTAGACAAGATGGCATCCCCTGTACTTGGGTAGGCAACTTTTTTGAGAGATAGGAGACTGGTCGGTACCCGGTTCCATGTTGCTGTGTCAAAACCGCAGCAAAAGAATTTCCCGATACCACACAGTATAATTGAAAGGGTTTGCCATATTCTACCAATCCCAGGGCGGGGGCCTGAGTCAGACTTTGTAACAAGGCCTGAAAAGCACAGAGCCTTTCTGTTGTCCAATCTACTGTTTTTGGGGCGGTGGACAAGGTAGCCTCCCTCAGAATGCCATCATAATATGAACAATCTGGGATCCATTGGCGGCAATATACGATTGCGCCCAAGAATGAGAGCAAAGTTGCTTTGTCTCTTGGAGGACTGAGAGCCTGCAGGGCTGCGGCACGTTTGGGGGATACCAGCCTGGTTCCCTCCTTCAGAATGCATCCCAGGTATTCTACCTGACTTTGACACCATTGTATCTTCTTCCGCGATGCTAGGTGGCCAGACCTGGCCAGGTGATGTAACAGAGATGTGGAATCGACCGCACAATCTTCAGCAGATCGACTTCACAGGAGCAAGTCGTCCACATACTGTATTAGCACCGACCCGCGCTCAGCAGTCCATGACTTCATTGTCTCATTAAGGACCATGGAGAAGGCTGCGGGACTGTCCACATACCCCTGAGGTAATCTTGACCAGGTCAACTGCTTTTTCCTCCCCCATGAGAATGAAAACATGGGCAATACCCCATCATCGATCGGGATGCTAAAGAATGCATTCGCCAGGTCTACTACTGTGTAGCAAAGGGAATCAGTAGGTATTTTCAAAAAGATGAAAGAAATATCTGCCACCAAAGGTGGCAGAGGTATAACCTGCTTGTTCACGGCCCTTAGGTCCTGTACAAGCCTCCATTCCCCATTTGCCTTTTTCACAGGGTAGATTGGTGTATTCCAGGGGCTTATAATGTGTTTCAGAATCCCTTTTGCTATGTAATCATTGATTAATGGTGTGATGCCTTCAATTTTTTCAAGTGGCAGGGGGTATTGCTTGTGATATTGTACTACAGCGTCTGGACGCATTTGTGGTGTGTAAGGTGTACAATTAATAAAACCCACACTCCCTTTGCTGTCTGCCCATATAGCATGTGTTTCTAGAGTGGGTGGCAATGATGCAAAGAGTCCCCTGAAAGTGTGTCTCTTTGGAGCATGTAAATCACAGAACGGTGAGCTGGCAGTGAGGGAGCCCCCTCTGTCAAATTTAATGGTGATATTCAGTTTTGAGAGTAGGTCCCTCCCCATTAAAGATACTGGGCAATCCACAAGGACAGCAAAACTCTGAGTGCACAGTTCCTGCCCTTCTGGAGTAGCCACGGGCAATGGTGGAGTGATGGGGTGGGTAACTGATGTCCCATTTATACCAATAGAGTTTCCCTCAGTGCAGTGCGGTGTGTCATATATGGCATCATTCAGACTACTGAATGTAGCCCCTGAATCCAAAAGTAGACATATCAGGTGATTGTCTACCCGCAATAGTACCTGTGGAAGACTTTTCCACGATGGATTATAACACACAAGGCTGAGGGACGGGACATACTCTTGGCATCCCTATTGTGGTGTCCGCCGAGCGGATGGCCACTGCATCGGAATGCGTGGGGGTGGTCTGAGGCTGGTATTGGGGTTGTGGTGGGGGTGGTTGGGGTTGTGGTGGGTGAGGATACCTGATATCCTGAAGGCGACGGGGGCCGGTGTTAAGATTCCTACCTCTTCCTCTCTGGGCGTTTGTTCTAATTCTGTAGGGACATTGGGACTTCCAGTGCCCCAGTTCCCCACAGTTAAAGCACCCCTGGTCTGGTGGGTAAACCTGGTCTGGGGGATAAGATTGCATTGGTGGATAAGGTTGCATTGTCATTATGTGGGAGGGCGGAGTCCCACCAGTTGGCAGAGTCTGGGTTGGTGTTAGGGAGGGAAAAATGCCACCCTTCTGTTCAAATACCCCTGATGTTTCTCGTGACCTAGCATCTTTCATAAATTCATCTGGGGGTTGTTCTGCCCACTTTGGATTAGTGAATTTAAGCAACTGTGTCACCTTCGTATCGCCACCAGCCATAATGGTGGTGGTGAACAATTGGGGGTTGGCGTTATCTACTGCTTTCCACAGACCATATACCCGGGTACAAAATTCATAGAACTTTTCCTTCGGTCCCTGTTTTGCTAGGACAAGTTCCTGAAGTGCAGATGAACCCTTGTATATAGCAGACCAATGATTCCCCATACCTTTCCAAAAAGACACCCAATCTTTATTTTCTTCTATGTGGGCTGTCCATAAGGCCTCTACAGGATGCCCTTCTGGGCTGTCAGGGTCAACTATACTAAGAATCCCTGCTATATCTTCTTTATCCAGGCTTGTCCCTGCACTGTATTTTGCAAGGAAAGCACCAGCCTCCCTAGGGCTTTTCTTTGGGCTGGGGCATAACTCCTTTATTTTTGACAGTGTGCCTAGGGGTAGGGGAATATGCACTACCGTCTCCCCTATATGCATGAGTGGTGCTTTAAAGGTGGCACCTAGAGTTTCCTGTTCCACTTCCATTTCTCTTTCCTCAGTAGAGGATTCACCCTGCTCCCTTTCCTCCTGTGGGGGTTTCTGGCTTCTGAGTGTAGTGGATGGCTGTGAAATTATCTTTTCCTCAGCTTCCTTAATCCTTCTTGCCTTTTTCTCTAGTTTCTTCTCGTACGCCTCTAAATCTTCCCTTTTCCTCTGTATCCTTTCTTCCTCTTCCTGCTGTCTCTTATTAAATTCTTTCTGTTTCTCCTCCCATTCCTTTTCCCTGGGGCTTAACTTCCTGACTCCTTCCTCTTCTCCCTTTTCCAGGGACATTCCATCCCTTTCTTCCTTTGTTATCGCAGAATACTCTCTCATCTCACCATCCCTCTTATCTAGCTCTCTTTTGTAATGTTCTAGCTCTTCCTCCCTTTTCTTGAGCTCTTTTAACTTCTCTTCTAATTCCCTTTCCTTCGGATCCAACCTCCTAATCCTCTCTTCTTCCCTCCTTCGTATACCTTCTGCCCGGACTTCCTCTTCCCTGTTTCTACTTTCGTTTTCCCATCGTGTAACTTGTGCCTGATCAGCTGCCCCATATACCATGGTAGCCAATACTGCTGGATCCAAAGATGGATACAGCTGAAGACATGGACCCAATGTTCCATCCTCCTGTTTAACCATCACATAAGGGGGGGGTGCTTCGGGTTGCTGTGAAAGGGCGGGTGAATTTACAGGTTTTGGTGTGGGGGCTTTAGTTACATACTCTGTTTTATATTTGGCTAAGCATTTATTCCATATCTTGTAACAATTTTTCATATACTGGATGTCTTCCCAT
This sequence comes from Lithobates clamitans, assembly GCA_037952925.1. Lineage (NCBI taxonomy): Eukaryota > Metazoa > Chordata > Amphibia > Anura > Ranidae > Lithobates > Lithobates clamitans. Next base: position 136,439 of record JBBGZY010000062.1, read on the forward strand.
TTCCCAGGTGGGTAGGAGTGCTTGTGTACCTGACACACCTTGCTCACTTCCTTCCACTCGTCCTCAGAACAGGGTCCCACTGGCCCTGGGTCATGTATCCCCAGCTGTTGGCACCTCTCTCTGACCTGTGTCCAAAACGGTTCTACCTGTGACCCTGGCAGTGTGTTTTTAACATACTCATAGGGAGATGGATTGGCCATGGTCTGGGTTACCGCAGAATTCCCCATCTAATAACCTTGGTAGTGTATGACTAGTACAGGGACAGAGATGAAAGCAGCCTGTTTGTGCTATAATCTGTTCCCTGACTTGGGAGTAAGTCCCTTGGTCTCTTATGGCAGTGGGGCTGAAATAGCTATGAAGGTTAACTCTTAGTACCCGGTGTAAAGTGCCCCTTCTTGTGGCAGGATAGACCCCCCTTGCACCAAGTCGGTATGAAAATCCGGTTGGTCTAGTGGTAAGCAGGATCCACGTCCTGTCAACACTAAGGAACAGTAAACCAAAGGTGCAATGTGGGCAGGCGGGCGCTATCTCACTACAGTCAGGCTCCTGTCTTAGGTCGTTCATTTAGTACATATATGTGTAATACAATATCTTAACAAAAAAATCCTCTAAATCAATACAGTACTTTACATTCAGTTGTCATACACATATATATCATACACTTATCTCTAATTCTCTAATACTCTATACACTCTAAATACTTACGGTGGTACCTAAAAGAAAACAAGCAAAATCTTATATATACAGTGGCAAGATAAAGTTACATTATATGAACATGTTATAATAAGTATAATAAGTGCACTTTTCAATATTTTCCCCAAAAATTGGGCGTCCACTCAGCCACTCCTTATACTACGGGCGTATTCTATACTTCCCGAGTTTTAAACACACATATATCTACTCAACACAGTCAGACCAACCTAGTCAGACTACAAAAAACCAAAAAAAAAAACAAAAAACCCTGCGAGCCCTTTCTTTTAACCCTCCAAGGGGCCAGCCTAGCCCGTTGCGAAGGCACAGTTATGTAAGTGGGTGGACATACAAGGCTATTTGAACAAGGCAAGCATCAACACCAGTTACCAAAAATAGGTAAAAAGGAGTTAAAAAATGACTTACCTGTTCAAAACACCCCACTTCTGGTACCAAAACTGTTAGGCGCCCGTCTTCTCCTTGTGGCCTAGGCTCTTGGAGATGGCTCAGTGGAGGTCCTCGCCGGCGGTTAATCAATTACACATACACACACATTAGGTATGCTGAATGATTACAATTCTTTATTTCAGGATTCGCTGTTTTATGCTGTCTTTACAAGACTCTGCCCCCAATTTGGGGGCCAATCAAAATAATACATATTAGCATATTCGGTAATTTCTTAATCATATACTGGGTGTCTTAATCTTGTGATTTTCCATACTTTAATAATGCCTACATCTTGTGATCTTAAAATGTTAACCCCTAAGTTCAAGTTTAATAGGTCAAAAGATTCCTTATTTTCTGTCACCGTCTGCTGGACTATGAGGTGTCCAACCACTGCTTCCCTAAAAAACTAATGTTAGCTGCTGTTGGCCCTCTTACCCAGCAACAGTGTACAGAGATAAAAACCACAGACAGATGTTTCCTCAGATGGAGACATAAAAGAGGAAAAAACAGACAGGGTGATATTGTGATGAGATAATTCAGTAAGTCATAAGACAGTCTGTCATTCACTAAAATATACCAAGATATTTTTCTAATTATTTAAGCAAAATAAGCAAAATAAGCAAACCCTGGACATATCTTATGAACAGGGTGAAATCAACAATTAATCAATAATGAAATGTATTATGGAATCTCCTTACAAGGCCCATTTCAGATTTGTGTGGTGTGCTTTAGGTGCATTGTGCCACAGGTTTTGTACCCCCTTTTTTGTAATAAAGAAACTTTTTACTACAGAATTACAGTGTTTCTGGCTTTTACATACATTGTTACTTGGATACAGTTTGGCTTGCAGAGCCTGAGAGCCAGGCACTGGTGTGGATATTTTCCTCATAATGAGAGATAGAAGGTTGAAGCATTGTCTCTTGTTCCTTTGAGCTTACTACATTAATTGTAGGTGTTTTACCATTGGATTCTATGCAATGGGGGTTATTTACGAAAGGCACATCCACTTTGCACTAAAAGTGCACTGAAAGTGCACTTGGAAGTGCAGTCGCTGTAGATCTGAGGGGAAGATCTGAAATGAGGGGAAGTTCTGCTGATTTGATCATCCAATCATGTGCAAGCTAAAATCCTTTTTTTATTTTCCTTGCATGTCCCTCTCAGATCTACAGCAAAGTAGATCTGAGGGGGACAGTGCAAAGTGGATTTGTCTTTAGTAAATAACCCCAAATTTGTGTTTTGATGAAAGCGCATCAAAGATTCCTTAAGCAGGGTTTTCCAAAAGCACTGCACCTAAAGTGCACACAAAATGTACAGGTGTAGACAGGGCCTTAGAATAATTTCTTAAAATTGGTGAATAAGAGATGTTTTAAGAATGTTTATAGCTCCCATTAACACAGGATCTCATCTCTCCTTAACCTCCCTGGCGGTATTCCCGAGTCTGGCTCGGGTTGGATTTTTCATACCAAAAGCGGTATCCCCGAGCCAGACTCGGGCTTGCATCGCAGGATCCAGGAAGAGCATACTTACCTTGTCCCCTGGATCCTGCGATGTCTCCCCGCTGTGATCGGCGAGCCGCTGTGTCTCGCTCGATTCACAGTGCCGAGCTCTGTTCCCTGCGAGCATTGCGACGCACGGGGACGGAGTTCGGCGGTAAATTCAAAAGTGAAACACATAGTATAGATACAGCATACTGTAATCTTACAGATTACAGTACTGTATCAAATAACTACACATCCCCTTTGTCCCTAGTGGTCTGCCCAGTGTCCTGCATGCAGTTTTATATATATAAAACTGTTCTTTCTGCCAGGAAACTGGAGATTGTCCATAGCAACCAAAACTGTCTCTTTACATTAAAAGTGCTTTTAGACCAGCTAGAAAAAAGCGATAATAAATTAGAATCACTCGCAGAATTGAGCGATAGTGATTTGTGGGGAAATCCGTCACCAAACACTAAAAATAACAAAAGCGACAATTCTGCAACTGAGCAAATTTCAATGTTTTTGATTTGATTACATTATTATATAATTTTTATTATTATTATATTACTATTTGTTATAATTATTTATAGTTATTTATTATATTATAATTTTTTATTTCGTTTTTTAAACTTTATCATACCCGGGATGTCTACTAGACTCTTGTTTGGACAGATTTAAGTGAACTATTCCTAAGAATTACAGGCCTACAATATAAAACGCCAAATTTCTGTGCAAAATAATTGTACCACTTTCAGCACCTAAAATCAGAAATAATCATACCGCCAGGGAGGTTAAAGGCTGGAAGCTGCTTTAGAGTCATGCTTAGTGTGTAAGCATGTGCGCATAGGAGAGATTCTAAAAAAGATGTACAGGGAGTGGGGGCTGTTATGCTACTCCAGAGACATCATGAGGGAAGAAGAAGAGATGTCAATAAAGAAACTGGGATATCAGATGATATCACATTGATGAAGAGGGGTGTCAGATGGTGACAGATGAAAAGATTTAAATTGGATGTAAACTCTCACTTATACCCAGTGAAACCGGCCGTGGTGTCCCTAACAACCAATGAGTCATCAGCTGTCAATGGGTTTCCTCGCTGACAGCTGAAAAAAAAAATGCTGGTTTAAAAAAAAGAAAAAAACAGCATGGGGTCCCTCCTCTCCAGTCCATATCTTAACAACCAAAGAGTCATCAGCTGTCAGCGGGGTTTAGCTGAATGTAAAAAAAAGAATTGCCAGCAAAAAAACCTGCCAAAATAAAAATAAAAAAAATGGCGTGGACTCCCCTCCAAAATCCATAGCAGATCCTTATCGGGCATGCAGCCTGGCAGGTCAGGAAAGGGGGACGAGCGAGCACCCCCCTAGTGAACTATACCAGGCCACATGCCCTCAACATAGATGGGTGGGTGTCTTGGGACTCTTCCGTCCACCCCAAAGCACCTTGTCCCCATGTTGATGGGGACAAGAACCTCATCCCAACAACCATGGCAGGATCCCGACCCCTTCTTATGTTAATGAGTATAGGGTACATAGTGCTCTTACCCATTCACCAAAGAAGTGTCAAAACGTAATAAAAACACACACAGTTTTTGACAATTCCTTTATTTTAAAAAAATATATAGTGCTCCCCCCAATGAAAATGCGGGCTGCGCTTGATATGTTATTCAGGCACGTTTTCCAATGTGTTTTGCATTTTTAAACCCTTGTTTTTGCATGCAGTTTTCATGCATTTAGTATTTTGCATTATTTTAATTTCTCTTTAAACACTATAAACACACTGTATATAGCTGGTTGCTAAGGAGCAATCCGGAAAGCAGGCCGCCACGTCATCAGCTGTCACCTGGTTTCCCACTAACAGCTGAATGTAAAAAATAAATTGGCAGCAAAAAAAATTGTGAAAAAAATGGCATGGAGCCCCCCCCCCCAAATCCATACCAGGCCCTTTGGGTCTGGTACAGATATGGAGGGGACCCCCACATCCAAATGTAAAAAAAAAAAAAAAAATGGCCTAGAGCCCCCCCCCCCCAAAATCCATTCCAGACCCTTATCCGAGCATGTAACCCAGCAGGTCTGGAAAGGGAGAGGATAAGCGAGCACCCCCCTCCTGAAACATACCAGGCCGCATGCCCTCAACATGGGGGGGTGCTTTGGGGTGGGGGGATTCTACCCCCCCACCCTAAAGCACCTTGTCCCCGTGTTGATGTGGACAAGGGCCTTTTCCCCACAACCCTGGCCAGTGATTGTGGGGGTGTGCGGGAAGGGGGCTTATCGGAATCTGGAAGCCCCCTTTAAAAAAGGGGCCTCTGGACTCTGGCTCCCATATGTGAATGCGTATGGGGTATATTGTACCTCTACTCATTCACCAAAAAAAGGAGGGTAGTGTTACAAAATACAAGAGATGGTTTTTGAGTCCTTTATTAACCACTTCCTGTCCGCCTTATAGCAATACACTTAATTATACAGAAGATCCCCCCTCTTCTCTCCATACAATAATACCACCCTTAAAACTAGACAAAACTTTACACCACTACTTACTCCACTTCACTCCTTCCACCCACCAAATGCCCCTATTTCCTTTTTTTTAATACATTCTTTTATTAAAGATGTTTAAGTTTTTCAATGTAAGGAAAACATATATAAGCATGTTCAACAAGAACAGTAACATATGAATAAATAAATAACAGAAAAAATAAAAAATGTTCACAGTATTGGCAATGAGATGAAACAACATAGAGTTATGATAAACATAACATATCATGAGATAACAAATGGATGTTGAAATAACATACTGTACTGTTGTTGTTGTTGTTTTTTTGTACTGTTGGGAAATAGGAAGGAAAGAGGGGTGGGATGGAAGTGAAACCTCTAATCCAAATCGGGAGGATACAAAGGTCTATATTGTGAGATTGAGGTGATTAAACTCAAGCGGTAGGTGCATTTACAATGAGTTGCACCAGTCCAAAACTGTATTTTAGGGGCATGGCAGCCCACTTTTGTTTAAAAGCAAGTCAAAGTTGTCACCATCACTGCTGCAAAGACAGCTTTATTGCTCCAAGTACCTCTGCAGGCTCTTCCTGACCATCAAAATATTTTGGTCTTGCTGACCATAAAACACATCCCAGTGGTATACATAGATGCTGAATTTTAGCTCTGCATCTTTCCTTGTCCCTCCTGGACTCTCTCTACAGCTCCCTGGCTGCTCCCATCCCAAATGGACTTCCTCTCAGCCTTGTGGCGTTTCTCTCTCCCAACCTGACCTTGTTGCACAGCAGCATCTCACACGGCTCCCCTCAGACACACTGACCTCCCTCAGGAGGGTGGGCCCTGAGCTCTTACTCTGCCTCTATTATGAAGCCAGCACACACCTGAGCCATCAGTGTGCTTGCTTCTCCCAATATCTGGCGTAAACCACCAATTTACAGAGTAGCATGGGGTCACCCTGCTAAATATCAACCTTGTTTTGAACCGGAGGGAGGAACACATGAATCTGTCATTATGGATGGGACACATCTATGCCAGCCATTAGCTGTGTAGGTCCAACTCTTCTTCCAGGTACGTTTCCACAAATACTATACCTTGGCACCTCTGTGTCGACTATCGGCAACAGGAATCCTAACCTGTCCAACCTCTTTCTAAAGGGTCACTCCACCCACATCTTTTTCCAGGTGTGCTTCTACAAGCACTTCATCTTGAATCGTGGGCTCCCACTAATCTCTCTACTATCCATCTATCTTATGGCCTCAGGATCCTAGATTTCTTTTTATCTATACCAGACTTACTCTCCCAGGACTGTAGGGGGTCTACCTTTATGTCACATGTCAGGGACTGTCCTCTTTCATTACCTGGCTCTGTGTGGTTACCCTTGGCAACCAAACCATCTAAAATTAACACCCCATCCTTTTTTTTAACCTCAACATTACACATATCATTATCATCATCAGCATCACCCAGAACTCTTGTCCCATTGTTTGCTAGGGCAGTGTCTGTGGAGGGACCATATACAAGCCACTCCCTATGGGACCTTCCCAAAGTTTCACATCACCCCCTGTTGTCCAACACTCCATAAGCATTCTAAAAGCGACTGTTCTACCAACTGACCTTTTCCAACAGATTTTTGTACACAAGTTTCTTTAACAATGTCCTCTGGTACTTCAACAAACACCTCCAACCTGTCAAACAGGGCTCTGGAGTGCCTCTCATAACCAACATCAGTAGGAAACAACCCAGCACACTGTGAGATGACATTCAACATTGGTTTATGCACTTTCCTGTTACGGTTACCAATACAATTTCATGTCAGAGTGTCTCCAGGTACCTTAATCTGCACCCATTTTCCGGTGATGGACAGAATTCCTGCTACTGCCTTGTCTTTTCTGGGCCCTTTCTTCACATGAGGTCTAGCGGGTGAGACAGTATACACGCCATATACCAACAACTGCTCAGCCGAACCTCGGACCACACCAGTAGGAATCCATCCCATCACACCATTAGACAGAGAGACTTCTAACTTGTCTGTCTTTTCTTATTTCTCTAGCAGTTCTCCCAAATACCTTCCACACATAATAGCCACTGAGAGCAGTCTCACAAAAAACTGTGAGACCACTTTCCACACAAGTAACCAACATTGCAGTAATGACTGAGTAGCATGGGATCACCCTGCTACAATATATAAAGACATCATATGAGTGATGAACAGAAGGAAGTTAGTGTTTTAGTAATAGGGGCTCCCTGAAGGGGAGAGGGAAGAGTCTGTCAGGATATGATAGTATTTGTCAGAATGGGAGAAGTTCTTCCAGCTGGACCAAATATTGTTATATTTTTGGTTGTATTTTTGAGAAAACTGGTAAGATTTTCCATATGTTCGATATCATAAATTTGATGGAACCACTGCCATATGGTGGGTGGCGAGGAGGAAGAGGTTTTCCAAATAGCTGAGATGCAGGTTTGGGCTGCATTTACTAAATTATTAAGGAATTTGTGTATGTTTTAAGAGGAATGTCATTATGATGTAGGAGGAAAAAGCTTGGGTATTTAGGAATAAAGTGATCAGTAAACTTATGAGTAATGGTATAGGTCCAGACATGATCAAGACAGGGACAAGCCCAATGGATATGTAATAGATCAGCCTGTGGGGTATTGCATCGCCAGCAGGAATCTGAAACAAGTGGGTAGATTGAATTTATTAAGTTAGTAGTACGGTACCAACAAGAGAGAAATTCATAATTGAAAAAATGTAATTCCTGGTATTGATTACTTATAGATGAGTGAGTCGATAATCTAAGTATTTGAGATCTAGCCTTAGGTGTAAATTTAATGTTCAGAACCTGTTCTTATTTATCTACTGTATAAATCTAGGAGTTTGTTGTAATGAATCAGAAAGTAACAGTTTATAGGAGAAGGAAAGGGCATAGGGAAAACGGCCTTTGCCCGACATGTTTGTTCAATTGTTGTAAGTGAGCAAGCATCCAAATGAATCTGAATTTAGCAAAGAGCATACAAAATTTAAAGGTTTTGTAGAGGTCCAATTGAAGAGAAAGAGGGGTCAGATGACAATTGATCAGCTGACAACCAACCTGAATTTTGTATAAATTGGAATGCAAGATATTTATCCTTAGCTATTAATGTACGACAAGTTTTATTTTGTCTACCTTGGGTGAATTTAGGATGGTCTAAAATTTGTAGAAGTGTAGTGGGGAAGGGGAGATCCCTGTTTATTAAAAATTTGTTTCCAGTGTTTCCATGTGGTTTTAATGGTAGGATGAGTTCTTAGTACTGATTGTGGAAGCATTGGGCTCCATAGGAGAGCAGAGGAGGGAATGGAGGAAAAAGGTTGTTCTGTGGAAACCTATTGTTTAATATCAGAGTGTTGGCACCAATCTATGGCTCTCGAAAGGTGAGTGACTAAATAGTAAAGCCTAATGTCAGGGAATGCAAATCCTTCAAAGGTTTTTGGTCTGTGGAGAATAGTATGTTTAAAGTATTACTAAACCCACAACAGTAAAATCAGTCTGTATATGCAGTAAAGCAAGCTTGTTAGACTCACTGTGGAACCTAAGGGGTTAATCCTCTGCATTTTGTAAAAAGGCTGTTTGATCCTGTCTTCTCTGATACTTCCCCTTCTTTTACTGTCCCCAATCCATCTCCTGATAGAACAGAGCATTGGGGACAACCTGTGCATGCTCGGTTAGATTTGTATTGCTAGAGAGTTTTTTTTCTTGAGAGAGTGCATGTGATCATCACTGTCCTGACAGAGGGTCAGGGGTCCTGCAGGCTCATAGGACAATGGAAATAGAAAAGTCCTGGATAGCCACACTCCATCAAAAAAGCATCTTTATTGGGTATAAAAAATCCAAAAACGCAGATAGGTAGAAGAAGTAGACACAGAGGGGATCAAATCGCTAACGCTTTCACATCCAAAGATGCTTACTCATAGCTATGCTGCTTCTGCTACCTGTCTGCGTTTTTTGATTTTATATACCCAATAAAGATGCTTTTTTGATGGAGTGCCGCTATCCAGGACTTTTCTATTTCCATTATCTTGTGCACAGCCAGCACCCAAGGACGGCAGCACCCTGAAAATATGGAGCCTTATAGAGCGGCATTCCTCATTAGTTTCTCATTGCCTGGATTTAGGTTCATAGGACAGTCAGAGGAGAATGAAAACTCCTCATACAAACTTTAACCAGGCACTGGTAGAAGTCCCAAGACTGCTATATACTGCTGATGAGAAAAGGTTCTTAGTAGTTTTTATTTCACTAAAATAATCGCATTTCCATGTTCTGTGTATTGTGGGAGACAAGATATAGTCAATACAGGGTCCTGGGTTTAGTAATACTTTAATCCTGATGGATTTGGAAGCCCAAACAAATTTGTTAAGTACAGATTGTAACATTTAAAAAAAAACTAGATGGAATGTTTGTCGGGATTGTTTGAAAGAGATAAATAATCCGGGGGAGTACATTCTATTAAAAACATTACATCTGCCCATTCATTAAAAATTACAAAAAGACCAGGAAGACTTTTTTGGGCAAAAAATGGAAATCAATGGAAACAAATTAGGCATGTACAATGTAGATAGGTTTGAAGGTAGTAAAATACCCAGATATTTAATGTGGGATGAGGCCCATTTGGAATGAAAATGTATCTGTCGATTACAAAGGGTATTTGTCGGGATGGTGAGATTTAGTGCTTCAGATTTTTGGTAATTAACATGAAAGTTTGAAAAGTCTTCGTAGGGCTTAAATTCCATGATGAGGGGCGTGGCTTGGCGCGCGGCGGAGATGGCTGCTCACTGAGGAGGCTCTGAGGCACAAGCGGAGGTTCTAAGCCTAACACCCGACCTACAGCTTACAAATGCCGGGCAGAAAGCTACACTGGACCCCCAGATCCCGGACACGCCGAAATTCGGCTTCAGCCAATGCTAACATAGCTGAAATCTTCAGGCACAAGTCAGCAGCTCGCAGCAGGACCACGAGAAGCAAGATGGCGCCGACGCCTCAGGAGGAAGGGGAGAGCGAGGACTCGATGTCAGCTACCGAAGACATCAGCAGGGGTAAGTCCAGACCGGACCACCTGCTCACGTTTGCAGACATGTCTGTGTTTGCTGCGGACATCAAAGCTACGTTCTCAGCCGCCATAACAGATCTGAAAACGAGCATGATGGTGATAAATGAAAAGATGGCGGCGGCCGAAAGTGCAGGCAGACAGAGAGACAAGGCAATTCATAAGCTGGAGATAGTATCTTCTAACCACATGCAGCACTTTATTAACATGAACAGGCACATTGAAGACCTTGACAATCGGGGCAGGAGATGCAACATTAGGGTCAGGGGGATACCGGAATCAGTGGATCAGGATCAGATCACCACAGCACTCCGGAGAGTCTTCAACAGCCTGCTTGAGAGGCAGGAAGACACAGAAATTGATTTCGTAAGAGCTCATAGAGCTCTCAGGCCTAGAGGATCTGACACCGCACCGCCCCGTGACATAATCTGCTGCTTACAGAGCTTTGCTACCAAAGAGGAGATTATGCGGAAAGCGAGACGAAATGACCAAATTATATTTAATGGCGCCACGATTATGCTGTTTCAGGATCTATCACAGATCACTCTGAAGAATAGGCGTGCACTGCGACCCCTACTGGAGAAACTAAGAGCAAAGGACTTGAGATATGCATGGAGATTTCCCTTCGCCCTCACAGTCACATATAATGGCCATCAAGCTATTCTCCGCACGCCGGCTGATTTACCGGAGTTCTGTGAGTCATTGGACTTGGAACCATTGGATTTACCAGAATGGTATGAAGAATTTTTGCAACCACCCCTGGTCAGGAGTCCTCCCTCCTCTCCGCTCTCCAGACAAAAGACTGCCGAAGAAATACAAACAGAACAGGGGCAATAGTTCCCACGCGGATACCCCGAGGAGAATGGCCGGTTCATCCAGAGCTCAGGAATGTGAATAGATGCCTTATACCACTATGGCCCTGTCCTTAGCAAATCTGATGTTTGCAATATAATTCTTGTCACACAGGTATCCTCGCCACACGTATCGTCACCCATGGGTTATCTTCCCCAAGAGGGATGAACACTCTTGAAAGAATCAACCTAAGAGGCAGTTCTGACAACACCCCAGAGCCTACTGCACAGCCAATATGTCCAGGATGCGGGTACTGGCACAAGCCTTGGTGGAGAATTGCCAAACCCGAGCCACACTCCTTGTTTGACTGAGGGAGTGGCAATGATTCCAGATGTGAAAGCAGATATGCCCTGGACGTGGCTCATTGTTACACTAGCATCCTCCCCAAGATTCTTCGAGACTTCAGTTGAGAAGCACAAAAGTTTGCATAACTATGCTGGAAAGGGGAGGGTGGGTGGGGGAGGATTGATGGGGGAGGGGGGGTGGGGGTGAGGGGTGTTGGGGGGGGTTGGTTTTTTTTTTGCCTGTGTTGCCCTGAACCGATTCAGACTGATCAGCTTTGAAATGGATGTGCACTTAGTATGGGGATATACCTATGGGTGACAATTAATGTTACTTACTAAGATAACAGTTTGATATCATATTTGTTATAGTTATACCTGTGTGATTCATAGAGTTCACGTTTTCACTATTAGACCCGAATTTATACATTACACATCCTGGTCGGGTGTGATCAATATACTGACACTACTTTTATCTGATTGAACCACCGTGTGTGCTCCGTTGAGACCGTTCTTATTTAGTTACCACAGTTCTCCAACTACTTGGAGCCTGGGTTAGATCTAACCGTGGTCGCCTCCCATCGACCCCACAAAACCTTTCTGACTCCTCTGGGAGAAAGGGAAGACATTTACATTACGTCTGGGGGCGCCTCTCCTTCCGGGGCGTTTTAGTTGCTTTTGGAGAGTGACCCCCCATTGTAATAACCTCCCGCTAAACTTTCTTTTTATTCTCTGTTCTTTTTTCTCTCCCCCCCTTTTTCTTTCACTAAGACACTTGTTTGTTTAACAGTGGGAGGGCACCCACTCGGATAACTAGAGAGGTTTTGTCCCTGAGCGGAGTTCCAGTGTCAAATCTCAAATAATAGTTTTGTCTTTGCAGATCTAAACTCCGCCCGTCTCCTCTTTTGCCACCACCATGGTATACTCATCATTGGGGAATCGACCCCTTGTGATTTCACATAATATCAGAGGCCTAAACATCCCTGAGCGACGCTCCACCCTTTTGAGAGAACTTAAAAAAGGTAAGCCTCAATTGTGTGATCCCGAGGGAAGATTCGTGTTCCTGAAGGGCTCATACAATGACTTCCCACTGACCTTGGCCAATGTTTACTTTCCCAATAAGTCTCACATCACTTTCTGCCAGCACATTGTAGGGAGGCTACAGGAGTTTGCCAGTGGATGCATTATACTAGGGGGGGATTTTAACATCCCCCTAAATCCACTATTGGATACATCCAACGGTAGGACTTGCATCATCTATAAAATTCTGAAAAAAATGAAGTCACTCCTGCAACAACTCCAGCTGGTGGACTCCTGGCGCTTCCTCAATCCTGATGGTAGAGACTATACCCATTTTTCGGTACCGCACAACAGATATGCTCGTTTGGATTGCATATTTGTCTCTCAGAGAGATCTATCGAAAATCTCTGCTGCGAAAATAGGTGCCCAAACAATATCGGACCATGCACCTATTTCATTAACATTAGACCTAAAGAACACAACTAGACAACAATCGACATGGAGACTAAACACGTCTTTGCTGACAGACCAGACACTCCTACCCGTCCTTATGAGAAACATCACTGATTTTTTCAAACACAATAACACTCCTGGGGTAGACCCCCTAATAATGTGGGAAGCGCATAAATGTACCATACGAGGAGTTCTGATAGAGATGGGTTCTAGACATAAAAAGGAAAGAGACGCTCAGGTTAGAAAATTATTCACCCAAATTGAGTCACTGGAACTACTACATAAACAATCTCTCTCGGAGGCCTCAGCCAAGAGCCTCCTGGAGGCTAGGAAAGAATTACAGCAGATACTCAACGCTAAGGCCAAACGGATGCTTTTCTTTAAGAGACGGCTCTATTATGAGTCAGGCGACAAAGCTGGGAGGTTCTTGGCGAGGGCCCTGAGAGAACAAAACTCAATTAATAAGATAGCTGGAATCAGAACTAAAGAGGGAAAGCTGGAAGTAGCTTCAGAGGCAATAGCAAAACAGTTCCATGCTTTCTACACAAAGCTCTATAACTTACCCCCACAACATAAACACCCACAAATGTCAGGGGTCAGAGTGCAAATCATACAAGATTACATATTAAAAAGTGGACTCCCAACCTTGTCTAATGAGGATACAGATCTACTAGAAGGACCAATCACATCAGAGGAAATTAAACAGGCCATTAAATTACTAAAAACAGACAAGAGCCCGGGTCTTGACGGGTATTCCGCCACCTATTACAAGTCCTTTATATAGATTCTAACTGAACCCTTAAAAGATGCTCTGAACTCCTTACCCAAACCAAGATGTGTTACCCCGGGTTTCCTTTCAGCACACATCACGGTTATACCGAAAGATGGCAAGAACCCCGAGGAGTGTGCTAGCTACCGTCCCATTTCTTTGCTGAACCTTGATGTTAAGTTGTTCGCAAAGATTATAGCGCTGAGGATGGGGCCGTTGCTTACAAAACTAATTGGTTTGGAGCAGGTGGGCTTTATGCCAAACAGAGAGGCCAGAGATAATGTAACCAAGGCACTCTTGCTAACACAGGCAGTTAGACAGCGGAAGATCGAGGGCTTTCTCCTCTCGACAGACGCGGAGAAGGCCTTCGATCGCGTAGCATGGGACTTCATGCTGGCGGTCTGTGGAAGGGTGGGTCTAGGACCAAACATGCTGAATTGGATCTCGGCCCTCTATCAAGATCCGACAGCAGAACTAAAAATAAATGGTATCCTCTCAGAAAAAGTACATATTAAAAATGGGACTAGACAGGGCTGCCCCTTATCGCCCCTATTATTTATTCTCTCGCTAGAGCCCTTTATCAGAACAGTACAAAATAATACCGCAATACAGGGTTTCCAGATTAAAAATAGAGAGTACAAAATAGCCGCATACGCGGACGGTTTATTGTTTTTCTTAACGAAACCGACCACAACGCTCCCTAACCTGCTACAAGAATTCGCACACTATGGATACGTATCCAACTTGAAAATTAATTACACAAAGTCAGAGGCTCTGAACCTCTCCCTACCAGACAGCCTACTCACCTTGATGTAGGCTAACTCGACGTTTAAGTGGGATAAGACCAAACTAAAATATTTGGGGATATGGCTTACGCCATCTTTAAAATCTGCCTTCGAGAGAAATTTCGTGACCTTTCTTAAAAACTGCTCGAAAGACCTAACAAATTGGAATGAGAAGTTCTTCTCTTGGTTCGGTAGAGCGGCCATAGTAAAAATGGTTATACTGCCCAAATTCCTGTATCTAACCCGCTCATTACCGATAGAGATTCCTCAGAAATTTTCAAAGAACTTAATTCATTGGTTACGAGGTTTCTTTGGCAACATAAAAAACCCAGAATCAAACTAGCCACCCTGGTCAAACCCAAAGACCTAGGAGGAATTCAATTCCCGAACTTTCGCCGGTACTATCAGGCCTCACACATAACCAGAATCATAGACTGGCATTGCCACTATTCGGTGAAGGACTGGGTCACACTGGAGACAACGTTGGCCATGCTTCCGCTTAAATACTTACCTTGGTCCTCCTTCAAAAGACTACCTCACGCCATCCGGACACACCTGATCACTGGCACGACGTTGAAGATGATTAACTTGTTAGCTAAACATAGAAAACTGACCACAATACCTAGCCCGACCCTCAAGTCGATCCTGGCGGGTGATCCCCTACTGGCAGGAGACTGCTATACTGAAAACAAATTTAGAGACTGGATGTCCTTTAAGACAGAAAAAAACCTGCCTCAATTGAAGCAATGGACATACTTCCAGATAAGAAGTTACTTAGGTAACATTAAGGAACCTCAAACACTACACAGACCCCTGACGGCCTTGGAGTCAGTCTGTCAGGAGGGGAATCCAATTGACAAGGCTACCTCTGTTGCATATGCGTGGTTGAGTCACTCGAGGGCAGATACGTCAGACGGGCACAGGAGGAGATGGTCGAAGGAACTTGAAATGGAGATTTCAGACAAACAATGGAGGTACGTTGCTATACTAGCGCATAAATGTTCCATAAGCACAAAATTGCAAGAGACAAACTACAAACTACTGACCCATTGGTATAGTACACCTGACAAATTACACAAATGGGACATACAAAAACCGGACACATGCTGGAGATGTCTCTCAGAGAAAGGCACACTAGCCCACATATGGTGGTACTGCTCCAAAATAGAACCCTACTGGAATGAAGTAAAGAATTTAATTAAAAAAATTACAGAGACTAGAGTGGAGCTGACTCCAGCATGTTGTCTACTACATCTGTCCAATTCCTCTTTTAAACGCTACAAACGCTCATTGACGATTCATCTCCTCAATGCAGCTAAATCCCAAATTCCTCTACATTGGCTGTCTACTTCTACTCCCTCTGTCAGGGATTGGATGTCGAAAGTTGTGAAATTCATGAAATGGAAGACACATTGGCCCAAGACAAAGGCCACATTGAACGATTCCACAAAACGTGGCAACCATGGCTGATTTTCAAATACTCTGCAGATTTCCTTATCTGAATTATGTGTGGGGAAGATACTGGAACCTTGGGTGGGTGCCTTCCCTCTGTACCTTATATGTCTCCTTTACCCTATATCTTCCTACTCTCCTCTTACTCTCTTCATTACATTTTCTACCTTGTTCCTTCCTTGCTGACCTTTAACCTCGCCTCTTCACTGGAATATATCTATTTTACATGTACATCTCCCTTATGCTTGAGAAAGATTGCTTTAGATAGATACAGAAACCTCACTTATACATGACATCAATACTAAGCGTTCTGAATACTTGGAAAGATGTTTCTGACACAATGGATAACACAGTGTATACAGAAATCTTATAACTCATATAGACACAAAGATAACTCAGTGGAAATAACCTTAGACCCTTAGTGTTTGATAGTTATTGAGACCTTTGTACAAGCTTTACACAAACAGTTTATTATGAAAATGGCGAAAAGTACGCAGTTGCACCTGCAAAATTTGCATTGTACAGTGCATTTCTATGTTTCTTTCTTTGTTTCAATAAACTTGAAATGATAAAAAAAAAAAATTTCATGATGAGGTTTGGTAAAGGTAACGGTTTACTAAGAAAGAATAGTAGGTCATCTGCATATGCCTGGATCTGCACAAACAGTTTTCAGGAAGGGTTCTAACAGTGGTGGCCCATGCATTGTGGGGGCACGGGTGCCGCCCCCCCTGACACCTCTGCTGCCCTCCCTATTTATGTGCCCGGCCCCTTTCAGGATGCCGGACACATGAAATACTATGGCAGGGATAAGCGGGGGGGTGTATTTTGAGGTACATGATTAGAGGTAGAGGCTCTAATAGTCTTCAAAATAGGGAGGGCTCGGGGCCCAGAGCATTGCATCCCGATCCTACCCTGTTGTGTGACATAGCAAATTAATTTTCGCTATTTTCACACTAACGTTCCTTCCAGCCAATTAGCGGGTAGATCAGTGAGACCTGTCTCCCGATTGGCCAAAGCATTAGGTGATCCTATTGGATGTCTAACGCTTTGGCGGAAGAGGAGACATGGTGGAGGAAACCTGAAGAGCCTAACAGACACAGGAGCTGCAGCCGCCACTTCCCGCCAAGGAGGAGAGCCCCATCACTCCAGGAGAGGAGCAGAGCCCTGCCACACGAGCTGTAAGTGCAACCGGACTGGCTACGGGGGGTTAGTGAAGTGACAGCTAAGCTGGGGGATGCGCCTGGCTGCATTTGATGGGCACAAGTGGCTGCATTTGATGGGCACAAGTGGCTGCATACTATGGGCACAAATAGCTGCGTATGATGGGCACACATGGCTGCATTTGATGGGCACAAGTGGCTGCATTTGACGGGCACAAGTGGCTGCATTTGATGGGCACAAATGGCTGCATTTGATGGGAACAGTGGCCGCATATGATGGGCACAAGTGGCCGCATATGATGGGTACAAGTGACTGCATATGATGGGCACAGTGGCTGCATTTGATGGGCACAATGGCTGCATATGATGGGCACAAGTGGGTGCATATGATGAGCACAAGTGGCTGCATATGATGGAGCACAGTGGCTGCATATGATGTGCACAAGTGGCTGCATATGATGGGCACAAGTGGCTGCATATGATGGGCACAAGTGGCTGCATATGATGGGTACAGGTGGCTGCATATGATGAGCACACATGGCTGCATATGATGGGCAAACATGGCTGCATATGATGGGCACAATGGCTGCATATGATGGGCACAATGGCTGCATATGATGGGCACAGTGGCTGCATATGATGGGCACAAGTGGCCGCATATGATGGGTACAAGTGACTGCATATGATGGGCACAGTGGCTGCATTGATGGGCACAATGGCTGCATATGATGGGCACAAGTGGGTGCATATGATGAGCACAAGTGGCTGCATATGATGGAGCACAGTGGCTATATATGATGGGCACAAGTGGCTGCATATGATGGGCTCAAGTGGCTGCATATGATGGGCACAAGTGGCTTCATATGATGGGGCACAGTGGCTGCATATGATGGGCACAGTGAATGCATATGATGGGCAAAGTGGCTGCATATGATGGGCACAGTGAATGCATATGATGGGCACAAGTGGCTGCATATGATGGGCTCAAGTGGCTGCATATGATGGGCACAAGTGGCTGCAAATGAAGGGCACAAGTGGCTGCATATAATGGGGCACAGTGGCTGCATGTGATTGGCATAAGTGGCTGCATATGAAGGGCCCAAGTGGCTGCATATGATAGGGCACAGTGGCTGAATATGATGGGCACAAGTAGCTGCATATGATGGTCACAAGTGGCTGCATATGATGGACACAAATGGCTGCATATGATGGGCACAGTGGCTGCATGTGATGGGCAGAAGTGGCTGCACAGGATGGGCACAAGTGGCTGCATATGAAGGGCACAAGTGGCTGCATATGATGGGGCACAGTGGCTGCATATGATGGGCACAAGTGGCTGCATATGATGGGCACAAGTGGCTGCATATAATGGGATACAGTGACTGCATGTGATGGGCACAAGTGGCTGCATATGATGGGCACAAGTGGCTTCATGTGATGGGCACAAGTGGCTGCATATGATGGACACAAGTGGCTGCATATGAAGTGCACAAGTGGCTACATATGATGGGACACAGTGGCTGCATGTGATGGGCACAAGTGGCTGCATATGATGGGCACAAGTGGCTGCATATGATGGGGCATAGTGGCTGCATATGATGGGCACAAGTGGCTGCATATGATGGGCACAAATGGCTGCATATGATGGGCACAAGTGGCTGCATATGATGGGCACAGGTGGCTGCATATGATGAGCACACATGGCTGCATATGATGGGCACACATGGCTGCATATGATAGGTACAATGGCTGCATATGATGGGCACAATGGCTGCATATGATGGGCACAGTGGCTGCATTTGATGGGCACAATGGCTGCAATTGATGGGCACAGTGGCTGCATTTTATGGACACAGTGGCTGCAATTGATGGGGGTTCACTATTTTTCAGTTTGTTTGCGCCACCCCAAAAATTTTGAGCACCAACTGCCACTGGGTTCTAATGTTAATATGAAAATATGTGGCGACAGAGGACATTCCTGTCGAGTTCCATTTGTTAAAAAAAAAGAGAGGGAAAGAATACCATTCACACAAACTTGTGCAGAGGGATTTGAATAGAGGTCATCCAGAGGGAATCCTGGATTGCATACATGGACCTAAGACTATAACATCTAAAGTGAGACTCATGAAACTCCAATCGACCCTATAGAAGGCTTTTTCTGCATCTGTAGAAAGGATAAAAGTGTGATCAGTCTTCAAAAATGCTGAGTGGATAACATTGCTAGCATGAATTGTTCCATCTCTAGCTTCTTTAGTTGGCATATATTCCATTTGGTCTAGGTTAATACGTTTCTGGAGATGTGGTATAAGTCGTAATGCAAGTATTTTTGCAAATAATTTAATGTCAATGTTAAGTAATGAAATGGGTCTGTAATTGCAAAATAATGTAGGATCTTTTCCTTCCTTGGCTATCACTGTTATATACCCCGATAAAGCCATTGGACAAGTAAAGGGCAGTTAATGAAGAGAATGAAATGCTTTGATAAAGTGAGGAGCTAAGAGAGGTAAGAATTGTTTGTAATATGAAAGTGTAAAGCCATCTGGTCCAGGAGCTTTCCCAGATGAAGTTTTTTTAATAGCCTAAGCCAGTTCTGAATCTGTGATCGGTTTATCCAAGAGAGAGAATGTGATAGTTGACAAGGAAGGGAGACCTGATTGAGAAAGACATATTTATTGCACATAGATTAAAAGCAACTCTCAAGATAGTGTTGCAAGGTAAATGGAAGATACGTCTGTGCTACTAATAATGAATAACTGTGTGATTAAATATTTAAGGTTGCTGCTAGACACCAACTGTTATTAGCAGGAAAAGTGAAAAAATATTAAAAAGATGAAGTGCTACCTCAACACCACACACATATAATGCTTCACTAGCAGTATAGACAATAAGTGCACAGCAGTGGCTCCTAGTGGGAGTAATAAATATGCCACTTATAACTTTAAATAAACAAAACAAAGTCCATATGATAAGTGCAATCTTCTTGTTAACAGGTGCAATCCGCAAGTGTTCCAACCATGAATAGATAAGTAAGTGACAAACACCAAGTAGACCCTCCACCAGTCACACTATGTGCTCTCCTCCCAGAATGGCCACAAATTAGGCCTAGTAGCACCTTCCCCTCTTGGGGTCACAATCCGAGATGTCTTTTTAAGCTTCCATCAGTGGGCTCCTGCAAGTGTGGTCTCTCATAGGTGATGTCAACATATGGGTAAATAAGGAACTAACATAGTGTAATACTGTAAACTTAATTTATTAAAAAACATACAACTTTTCAACTCACATTTAAGAATGCACTAGCCCTGGTGCATACAGGTGATGAACTTAGGCATTTACAGATCAGTCCCTAGGGTCACAGAATCATCCGCAAGTCCTCTGCCCTGCTGCCCTCATGGGAGATTGTAGCTTCCTAGGATAAACCAATAATGTCATAAGCCCCGCCCTGAGGTGTTTCATCACCACACATGTGACTTTATCAAAGGGTATGTTTTTTAATATACATAACAAATACAAAAGAGTAGTCTTAGGAAGTAGCATGAAGAGAAAAGAAATGGCTCAGAATGAATACCAAGTGCGGATCCAAAATAAGAAAGTTTGAAATTTAATGAGGAAGGGAGAGTAAGTTAAGGGAAACCCCTATTCTCAGAATAACAAACTTTAGTCAAGTCTAAAGAGTAATAGTCTACCATTGTCTATCAGATACATCAAGACAGAGGAAGTAAGGGGATAAGAGGACTTATAAGGATATAATATATACACAGTAAATGCTTTAAATATTATAATAGGTAACAATAGTCTTAGTATTCGGGCAAATTGCACTCTGTTTACACCAACTCATATTTTACTGTACTCTTTTGAAGACAAACAGACAGGGGAATTCTGGAGAAATGTTTCAGGTGAAGGCTCCCAACTATAATTGACTAGTCAGTTGAATAATGGTGACTCTGAAGAAGTGGAGATCTTTAACTAAGATTTGAGAAACCATCCTTGGGCAGGATGATAAGATGTCCTGCACCAAATACAGGACAATCCTAGGAGTAAACCAATTTCACTTTAACAAATACTTTAAATATACAGATAAGTAACAATAGTCTGGAAAAACCCGTATTATACTATATGATAAAGTATTATATAGAATGAATAAAATATAGAATAAAATAATATATCATAGAACAATGTTTCAATTAGAGATGGGCGAGCTGTTCGGGCCGAGCATTGGTTCAGCCCCAAACAGAGCCCATTTGGTTGTTTGCCGAGCACCCGAATTTGCGCGCTGCACAGTGCATCTTAGGGCCCTGATTGGCTGAAGCAATGCACCTGGCCACTAATCAGGTGCAAGGCTTTGTCCAGTTATGGCACAGGGCCCTGTCAGAGCCCTGATTGGACAAAGTCATGATGACTTTACCCAATCATGGCTCAGTGCTCATGGTCCAACCCCACACTATAAAAGGTTCCTTCCCACAGAAACCTTTTGCTGTGCGTTGTTGGGGATAGATAGAATAGGGCTCAGTAATAGCTAGTTAGTGTTATCGTGACTGAGTGTAGAGTGTCATTGTAGTGTTAGTGTAGTGTCAGTGTAGTGTGAGTACAGTGTAGTGTGTCAGTGTAGTGTGAGTGAGTGCAGTGTTTAACAGCATTGCATTTAATGCTGTATACAGTGCTGTATACACAATTTTTATTTTTTTTAGTTTTTCAATTTGTGTCAGCGGCAGTCCCCGTTTGTACACAGTTTATAGTGCACCGAGCACCACATTTAATTTTTTTTTGTTTTAATATTGTTGTTGTTCCTCTGCCCCCTTTTTTAAATTGTCAGCAGCAATTTGTCTTATTGCAGCGCTGGTGTTCCCCCTTTTTTATTAATAAATATATATATATTTTAGTTTTTCAATTTGTGTCAGTGACAGTCCCCAATTGTGCACAGTTTATAGTGCACCAAACACCACTTTTTATTAAATAAAGTGCATACAATCACCCATATCCTATTAACTAATACATTTGTGTAAAAAGCTTCCCCCTTATCATGTCTGGGAGGCCAACAAGGAGAGGCAAATGTTCCCATGACACTATGAGGGGGCCAGCAGCGTCTGTGTCCACATGCAAAGGTGGATATGGTCTCTCCTCAGCCAGGGCACGTTTGTCTATTTTTACTGATGTTAGCCGTGCTATCCAGCCACAGCACAGAGAGGAGGCGGTGGACTGGCATACTAAACCATCCTTGTCATGCTCATTCTCTATCACCCAAGCTGACACTAGTTCATAGTTCACCCCAGCTGCCAGAGTGGCCTATTATGCCTCCTTGTCCACAGCTACTCCTGCCTAATTTTTCGGCACCTGTGTAGAGTCCAATCCTGCATTTACCAAGATGAACTGTGAAGGTGTCACCAACATCCAAGGCCCAATTTTTCTGCACTTGTTACTTCTATCCAATGTCTGCAAAAGAGACCCTAGACTTTATCTAAAACAAAATTGTTAATCTTGGCTAGAGTGTACTATAATTTGACTTCTTCATATAAGGCTTGCTCACTGTAGTGCAAAACATTGTTATTTCTCTCCAAAGTCGGCCAAAGAGACACCAGAATTTATCCAGAACATCTTTAATCTTGTTCTGAGTGCACTAAAATGTGACCTCATCATACAGACTGGTTTCCCAAGCCATTGTTTACTAAATAAGGATAAAATAAAGATAAATAAACAAAATAAAGAACGCTTGCAGGGTAAATCATTTAAATGTAATTTTATTTTAATTGTAATTTTTTCTTTATATATGTCAGTTTTGCCCCCAGGCACTACATTTAAAAGAATTTTTCATTTTTATTGTTTCATTTTAACTGCTTGCCGACCTCCACACGAAAATTTACGTTGGCAGAATGGCAAATGGGCGTACAGGTACGTCCCTTTAGAATTTGCCGGCATGTGGTCGCGTGCGCGTGTAAACAAGCATTTTCCCATTCTGCCTAATGACACTGACACTGATCACAGCTCCCTGTGATCGGGAGCGGTGATCAGTGTCTTGTCACACATAGCTCATCCCCCTACAGCAGAATCACTCCCTAGGACACACTTAACCCCTGCAGCGCCCCCTCCTGGTTATTCCTTTCACTGCCAGTCACATTTACACAGTAATCAATGCATTTTCAATCGCACTGATCGCTGTATAAATGTGAATGGTCCTAAAATAGCGCCAAAAGTGTCTGATCTGTCTGCCATAATGTCGTAGTCATGATAAAAATTGCTGATTGCATTACTAGTAAAAAAAAAAAAAATTATTAATAAAAATGCCATAAAACTATCCCCTATTTTGTAGACGCTATAACTTTTGCGTAAACAATCAATAAACGCTTATTGCAAATTTTTTTACCAAAAATATGTAGAAGAATATGTATTGGCCTAACCTGAGGAAAAAAATGGGTTTTTTTTATATATTTTTGGGGGATATTTATTCTAGCAAAAAAAAATTATGTGTTTTTTTCAAAATTGTTGCTTGTTTTTTTTTTTATAGCGCAAAAAATAAAAACTGCAGAGGCAATCAAATACCACCAAAAGAAAGCTCTATTTATCGGGAAAAAAGGACCTCAATTTTGTTTGGGAGCCACGTTGCATGACCGCGCAATTGTCAGTTTAAGGGACGCAGTGCCGAATCGCAAAAAGTGCTCTGGTCTTTGGCCAGCCAAATGGTCCGGGCCTTAAGTGGTTAAGCATCATTAAAATCAGTGCTCATTTAAAAATTATATTTTTGAAAGGTTTTTTTTGCATTGATACATGTCCCCATGGCAGTTCCCGGGCACCCATATCCTTTTTATAGCTAATAACTTGCACACAAGCATTAAAAATTGGGACTTTGGGGGTTTGTGGGTTCTGGTTTGAACTTTTTCCCTGCTCTGGATTTCTGGCATAGAAGTGTTCTGCCCATCACTATTTTCAATGTGGTCCCACGTTAAGCAAAGGAAAACTATTATTTTACTGTTGATAAAATTAATATCTACAAAAATGAAGTGTTATTTTCAGTGTAGGTAGGAGATCAAAGGGAATGTGAGTATGGCCACAATTGGTGTCATATTATTAAATGGGTTTATTTATGGGGAAAAATATTGAAAATAAAGTCTGCAAACCTCTCTAGTCTGGAATTATCCTTATCAGTCTGTGAATAGAGACCCACATGAAGCAGACAAAAAAAAAAAAACAGGCTCTAAGGAGAGTTTTTCAAGATATTAAAATAGGTTGAGTCACACATGTACAGTAAACACAAATACAAGACAAAAGGATGACAGGTCCACTAATGGTACCTCCACCATATATGTTAATTAATACAGACCTGAAGCCATTCACCCAGGTAAGGTGTTGCTGCCATAGCCAAGCAAACTGGATGAAAAGAAAAGATGGGGGAGACCTCAGATGAGAGAACCCCCAGAGATAAAGCAGCTACTAAGGCAGAAAATGGCAATACTAGAGTCTGGTAAAAATACAAAAAGTACAAAAGGTACAGAAGTCTATTCAAAGTAAAGAATAAAAACATTGCTCAAAATTCTGAGAATCAAATTATATCTACACTGGTTATGGTTTGTTGGGTCCCACACTGCTGGGATGGAGTGTGGTACTTAGTGTGGTACTCCATCCCAGCAGTGTGGCTACGGCAGCAACACCTTACCTGGGTAAATGGCATCGGGTCTGTATTAATTAACATGTATGGTAGAGGTGTCATCAGTGGACCTGTCATCCTGTCGTGTATTTGGAGCAATGTTTTTATTCTTTACTTTGAATAAACTTTTGTACATTTTTACCAGACTCTAGTATTGCCCTTTGCTGCCTTAGTAGCCACTAGGGATGAGCTTCGAGTTCGAGTCGAACTCATGTTCTACTCGAACATTGGCTGTTCGCAAGTTCGCCGAACAGCGAACAATTTGGGGTGTTCGCGGCAAATTCGAATGCCGCGGAACACCCTTTAAAAGTCTATGGGAGAAATCAAAAGTGCTAATTTTAAAGGCTTATATGCAAGTTATTGTCATAAAAAGTGTTTGGGGACCCGGGTCCTGCCCCAGGGGACATGGATCAATGCAAAAAAAAGTTTTAAAAACGGACGTTTTTTCAGGAGCAGTGATTTTATTAATGCTTAAAGTCAAACAATAAAAGTGTAATATCCCTTTAAATTTCGTACCTGGGGGGTGTCTATAGTATGCCTGTAAAGGGGCGCATGTTTCCTGTGTTTAGAACAGTCTGACAGCAAAATGACATTTGGAAGGAAAAAACTCATTTAAAACTACCCGCGGCTATTGCATTGCCGACAATACACATAGAAGTTCATTGATAAAAACGGCATGGGAATTCCCCACAGGGGAACCCCGAACCAAAATTAAAAAAAAAAAAATGATGTGGGGGTCCCCCTAAATTCCATACAAGGCCCTTCAGGTCTGGTATGGATATTAAGGGGAACCCCAGCCAAAATTAAAAAAAAAAATTGACGTGGGGTTCCCCCTAAATTCCATACCAGACCCTTCAGGTCTGGTATGGATTTTAAGGGGAACCCCGCGCCAAAAAAAAAAAAAAAAAACGGCGTGGGGTCCCCCTAAAAATCCATACCAGACCCTTATCCGAGCACGCAACCTGGCAGGCCGCAGGAAAAGAGGGGGGGACGAGAGTGCGCCCCCCCCCCCCCCTCCTGAACCGTACCAGGCCACATGCCCTCAACATTGGGAGGGTGCTTTGGGGTAGCCCCCCAAAACACCTTGTCCCCATGTTGATGAGGACAAGGGCCTCATCCTCACAACCGTGGCCGGTGGTTGTGGGGGTCTGCGGGCGGGGGGCTTATCGGAATCTGGAAGCCCCCTTTAACAAGGGGACCCCCAGATCCCGGCCCCCCCCTGTGTGAAATGGTAAGGGGGTACTTACCCCTACCATTTCACTAAAAAACTGTCAAAAATGTTAAAAATGACAAGAGACAGTTTTTGACAATTCCTTTATTTAAATGCTTCTTCTTTCTTCCTTCATCTTCTTCTTCTTCTGGTTCTTCTGGCTCTTCTGGTTCTTCCTCCGGCGTTCTCGTCCAGCATCTTCTCCGCGGCGTCTTCTATCTTCTTCTCCTCGGGCCGCTCCGCACCCATGGCATGAGGGGAGGCTCCCGCTCTTCTCTTCATCTTCTTCTCTTCTTCATCTTCTTCTTCATCTTCTTCTTCATCTCTTCTTCCTTCTTCTCTTCTTCATGTCTTCTGCGGGCCGCTCCGCATCCATGCTGTGGCATGGAGGGAGGCTCCCGCTGTGTGACGGCGTCTCTTCGTCTGACGGTTCTTAAATAACGGGGGGCGGGGCCACCCGGTGACCCGGCCCCCCTCTGACGCACGGTGACATGACGGGACTTCCCTGTGACGTCACGGGGAATGCCACAGGGAAGTCCCGTCATGTCACCGTGCGTCAGAGGGGGGCGGGGTCACCGGGTGGCCCCGCCCCCCGTTATTTAAGAACCGTCAGACGAAGAGACGCCGTCACACAGCGGGAGCCTCCCACCATGCCAGCATGGCTGCGGAGCGGCCCGCAGAAGACATGAAGAAGAGAAGAAGGAAGAAGAGATGAAGAAGAAGATGAAGAAGATGAAGAAGAGAAGAAGATGAAGAGAAGAGCGGGAGCCTCCCCTCATGCCATGGGTGCGGAGCGGCCCGAGGAGAAGAAGATAGAAGACGCCGCGGAGAAGATGCTGGACGAGAACGCCGGAGGAAGAACCAGAAGAGCCAGAAGAACCAGAAGAAGAAGAAGATGAAGGAAGAAAGAAGAAGCATTTAAATAAAGGAATTGTCAAAAACTGTCTCTTGTCATTTTTAACATTTTTGACAGTTTTTTAGTGAAATGGTAGGGGTAAGTACCCCCTTACCATTTCACACAGGGGGGGGGCCGGGATCTGGGGGTCCCCTTGTTAAAGGGGGCTTCCAGATTCCGATAAGCCCCCCACCCGCAGACCCCCACAATCACCGGCCACGGTTGTGAGGATGAGGCCCTTGTCCTCATCAACATGGGGACAAGGTGTTTTGGGGGGCTACCCCAAAGCACCCTCCCAATGTTGAGGGCATGTGGCCTGGTACGGTTCAGGAGGGGGGGGGCGCACTCTCGTCCCCCCCTCTTTTCCTGCGGCCTGCCAGGTTGCGTGCTCGGATAAGGGTCTGGTATGGATTTTTAGGGGGACCCCACGCCGTTTTTTTTTTTTTTTTTTGGCGCGGGGTTCCCCTTAAAATCCATACCAGACCTGAAGGGTCTGGTATGGAATTTAGGGGGAACCCCACGTCAATTTTTTTTTTAAATTTTGGCTGGGGTTCCCCTTAATATCCATACCAGACCTGAAGGGCCTTGTATGGAATTTAGGGGGACCCCCACATCATTTTTTTTTTTTTTTTTTTGGTTCGGGGTTCCCCTGTGGGGAATTCCCATGCCGTTTTTATCAATGAACTTCTATGTGTATTGTCGGCAATGCAATAGCCGCGGTAGTTTTAAATGTGTTTTTTCCTTCAAAATGTCATTTTGCTGTCAGACTGTTCTAAACACGGGAAACATGCGCCCCTTTACAGGCATACTATAGACACCCCCCAGGTATGAAATTTAAAGGGATATTACACTTTTATTGTTTGACTTTAAGCATTATTAAAATCACTGCTCCTGAAAAAACGGCCGTTTTTAAAACTTTTTTTTGCATTGATTCATGTCCCCTGGGGCAGGACCCAGGTCCCCAAACACTTTTATTGACAATAACTTGCATATTAGCCTTTAAAATTAGCACTTTTGATTATTCATGTTCGTGTCCCATAGACTTTAACGGTGTTCGCGTGTTCGAACGAATTTTTTTCCTGTTCGCATGTTCTGGTGCGAACCGAACAGGGGGGTGTTCGGCTCATCCCTAGTAGCCACGTTATCTCTCAGGGTTCTCTCATCTGAGGTCTCCCCATCTTTACTTTTGGTCACATATGTATGGTGCCTTGAAAGAATATTCATACCCCTTGAAATTTTCCACATTTTGTCATGTTACAACCAAAGACGTAAATGTATTTTATTGGGATTTTATGAGATAGACCAACACAAAGTGGCACATAATTGTGAAGTTGAAGGACAATGGTAAATGGTTTTCAATTTTTTTTACAAATAAATGTCTGAAAAGTATGGGGGGCATTTGTATTCAGACCCCCTAAGTCAATACTTTGTAGAACCACCTTTTAGAGAGTTAAATTTTTGCCCATTCTTCTTTGCAAAATAGCTCAAGCTCTGTCAGATTGGATGGTGAGTGTCTATGAACAGCAATTTTCAAGTTTTGCCACAGATTCTCAATTGGATTTAGGTCTGGGCTTTGAAGGGCGCCATTTGAACACATGAATATGCTTTGATCTAAACCATTCCATTGTAGCTCTGGCTGTATGTTTAGGGTTGTTGTTCTGCTGGAAGGTGAACCTCCACCTGAAATCTCAAGTCTGTTGCAGACTCTAATAGGTTCTCTTCTAAGATTGCCCCTGTATGTGACTCAATCCATCATCCCATCAACTCTGACCAGCTTCCCTGTCCCTACCACATGATGCTGTCACCACCATGTTTTACGGTGGGGATTGTGTGTTCAGGGTGATGTGCAATTTTGGTTTTCCGCCACACAGTGCTTTGCTTTTAGGCCATAAAGTTCAATTTTGGTCTCATCTGACCAGAGCACCTTCTTCCACATGTTTGCTGTGTCCCCACATGGCTTCTCGCAAACTGCAATTGGGACTTCTTATGGTTTTCTTTCAACAATGACTTTCTTCTTGCCAGTCTTCCATATAGGCCAGATTTGTGGAGTGTGTGATTAATAGTTGTCCTGTGGACAGATTCTCCCACCTGAGCTGTGGATCTCTGCAGCTCCTCCAGACTTACCATGGGCCTCTTGGCTGCTTCTCTGATGAATGTTCTCTTTGCCCAGCCTGTCAGTTTAGGTGGAGGACCATGTCTTGGTAGGTTTGCAGTTGTGCCATACGCTTTCTATTTTTGGATGATGGATTGAATAGCGCTCTGTGAGATGTTAAAAGCTTGGGATATTTTTTATAACCTAACTCTGCTTTAAACTTCTCCACAACTTTATTCCTGACCTGTCTGGGGCATTCCTTGGCCGTCATTATGCTGTTTGTTCACTAAGGTTCTCAATAAAACCTCTGAGGGCTTTACAGAACAGCTGTATTTATGCTGAGATTAAATTACACACAGGTGGACTTTATTTACTAATTAGATGACTTATGAAGACAACTGGTTCCACTAGATTTTAGTTAGGGGTATCAGAGTAAAGGGAGCTGAATACACCACATTTTTCAAATATTTATTTGTAAAAAGTTTTGAAAACCATTTATCATTTTCCTTCCACTTAACAGTTATGTGCCATTTTGTGTTGGTCTATAAAATCCCAATAAAATACAATTACGGTTTTGGTTGTAACATGACAAAATGTGGAAAATTTCAAGGGGTATGAATACTTTCCCAAGGTACTGTATATGTATAATAAGGACTGTCTGACAGGTATTGGTAATTTCAAAGAGAAAAGATCTTTCAGCAAAAAACAAAATGGCACATTTTGAGTTTGCAAAAAGGCATGTGGTAGACTCCCAAAATGTATGGTGGAAGGTGCTGATGAGACTAAAATTGAACTTTTTGGCCATCAAAGAAAACACTATGTCTGGCGCAAACCCAACACATCACCCAAAGAACACCATCCCCACAGTGAAACATGGTGTTGGCAGCATCATGCTGTGGGGATGTTTTTCAGCAGTCGGGACTGGGAAACTGGTCAGAGTTGAGGGAAAGATGGATGGTGCTAAATACAGGGATATTTTTAAACAAAATCTGTACCACTCTGTGTGTGATTTGAGGCTAGGACGGAGGTTCACCTTCCAGCAGGACAATGACCCCCAAACACACTGCTAAAGCAACACTTGAGTGGTTTAAGGGGAAACACGTAAATGTGTTGGAATGGCCTAATCAAAGCCCAGACCTCAATCCAATAGAAAATCTGATTTCAGACTTATGCTATGTACACATGATAGGATTTTCCGACAACAAAACCATGTATTTTTTTCGGAAGGATGTTGGCTCAATCCTGTCTTGCATATACACGGTCACACAAATGTTGCAGGAAATTCCGAACATCAAGAACGCGCTGACATACAACACATATGACGAGCCGAGAAAAATGAAGTTCAATAGCCAGTGCAGCTCTTCTGCTTGATTCTGACCATGTGTGGACCTTTGTGCATCGGAATTGTGTACACACGCTCAGAATTTACGACAACAAGTCTTGTTGTCAGAAAATTTGAGAACCTGCTCTCAAATATTTGTTGGCAGAAATTCCGACAACAAATGTTCTATGGAGCATACACACGGTCAGACTTTCCGACAACAAGCTCACATCCAACATTTGTTGTCGGAAAATCCTATTGTGTGTACAGCCCATTAAATATTGCTGTTCGCATGCGCAAACCATTCAACTTGAAGGAGCTGGAGCAGTTTTGCAAGGAGGAATGGGCAAAAATCCCAGTGGTAAGATGTGGCAAGCTCATAGAGACTTATCCAAAGCGACTTGGAGCCGTGATAGCCGCAAAAGGTGGCTCTACAAAGTATTGATTTAGGGGGTGAATAGTTATGTATATTGACTTTTTCTGTTATTTTTTTATTCCTATTTGTTGTTTGCTTTACAATAAAAAAAATAAAACATCTTCAAAGTTGTGGGCATGTTCTGTAAATTAAATGATGCAAATCCTCAAACAATCCATGTTAATTCCAGGTTGTGAAGCAACAAAACACAAAACATGTCAAGGGTGGTGAATACTTTTGCAAGGCACTGTATGTATGGTGTCAAATTACAAATGTGAAGTGACAACACGTATCACATACAGGGTCTGACTCTAAAACCAGACAGTGAAAAATCAGGTACAGCTCTACACAGAAACCAACCAGCCTCCAGATTTACTGTCCATGCTTAGTTGAAAAAACCAAAGCTATAGGTTGACCGACCAATATGCACAGTCACTGCACAGTCACAGTAAGGAGAGAAAGTTTGATTAAAAAAGAGAGGTCAGAGGGACCTAGTTTAACATCATAGAAACTCAGATATCAGGATCCAAGTCTAGCAGATTGAGGACTGCGATACAATGGGAACAAGAGATGTCTGGAGTTACTGTCTGGATGCATGGACAGGTGATGCAAAAAGACGTTGACCCCCATGAATCTTATGACGATGTGAATCAGTGTGTTCCAAGTAAATTAACCAATCATTAAGTTGGAAACTTAATTCTGAGTTTCTCAAATACAAGAGAGACATCTACATACATAGTGTCATTGTCTTTTTTGACGATCAAATGTAAAGGGTAAACCCATTTGTAAGCTGCACCAGAGTCACATATTTTCTCTAATGGGGTTTAAGAATGGCTCTCCTGCATGTGTTCCTAGATATGTCAGGAACAACTTGTATACTAACTCCATTAAAGATTACAGTGCTTAGTTGTCAGGCTCTGTGAAGAATTTTGTATTTTACTTTGTAAAAGTGTACATGACAAATAACATTCCTAGAGCATTTGGGATCCTTGGGTTTTGGGCATAGAGCATGATGTGTGGCAGGTTCAAATAGTAGATTTGTAGGAGAGGAGCAATGTAATATACTGCTGTCAACAGCAGGTACCAAGTCCTGAGAAGCCAGCTGTGAAGGGTTGGAAACCTGTGTCATTAGCTACTCTCTAGCAAAAAAAGGGGATTTGGGACTTTGAATGAGGAACATATGTGGTGTGCCTCCATCCCTAACACATATGAATACGAAGGGTAGGTGGGGCTTTAAATGAGGTTGTTGACATTGTGGAGGTATGTTGAAGTACAAATTTATTGATCATAGAAAGATGTATAAAAGCATAACAATGTTAGAGACCACATTCATAGTAGGTATATACATTGATATGTAATCCACCCACACATCTACATACTCATGTGGAGTGGACAGGAAAATACATGAGTATCTAAAAGCTCTAAAACAATTGCATTGCATTAATTCATATAAGTACATATAACATATGAGCAGCACTAGCGACAAAGTGAGAATATAGAGGACAGTAGAACTGTAATTAATAGATGGATAAAATCAGAATTGGTAAGTCTATTGCAGACATGTATCAGCATCATAATGGTCTAACGCGTTTCATGTAAGAACACTCTTTAGGGGCAGTTGTTCAAGCATATCTATGGGGTGTAGTAGAATAAAATTAGTCTAATTGTAACTGAAAATATTAGGAAAAGGCAAGTTAGCCCATCCTGAGTACTTACATAGGGTCCAATAGGATGAAATGCGGCAACCATAAGGCTAAGGCCCCACAAACTGTCTATCCCATGAGCTGAGGTAATATCGAGCCTCGTGCAGCAAGGCGTACATACAGAATCCCCCCAAGAACACACAACACAAGTTGCTAATTCATAGGAAGCACAGAGTGAACCAGTGACGACTGCCTAAAAGCGAATGAAAAGTGTAATGTCAGTGTATTGATAGTACTAGTGAGTCTGAATGGAAATGATGAATATAAATGAACATGATGATGATGAGTGAAAAAGTGAGTGTGTGAACTGTGATGAATGGACAAAAAAAACATGAGAAAAAGTGAAAGGAGAAAAAGGAAGAAAAATACCACTAAACAGAACAAACCAACAAACCCAATTGGTCAAATTGGGTTTGCGGGGCCTATATGTATGTTTTCCTCCCCTGACACAGTCTTGTTGCTCCTCATTTGAAGACGCTACACTCCTTTTTGCCACATATGTACGATCTTTACAAGGCCACTTTACACATTGCTTTGGCACTTTCATTTTTCTTCTTGCTTTTGACCAGTTAGGTTTGTTGGTTTGTTCTGTTTAGTGGTCTTTTTCGTCCTTTTTCTCCTTTCACTTTTTCTCATGTCTTTTTGTCCATTCATCACAGTTCACACACTCACTTTTCAAGCATCATCATCATGTTCATTTATATTCAGCATTTCTATTCAGACTCACTAGTACTATCAATACACTGACATTACACTTTTCATTCACTTTTAGGCAGTCATCACTGGTTCACTCTGTGCTTCCCATGAATTAGCAACTTGTGTTGTATGTTCTCGGGGGGATTCTCTATCTATGCCTTGCTGCACGAGGCTCGATATTAACTCCCTGGAGAGACAGTTTGTGGGGCCATGACCTTATGGTCACCCCATTTCATCCTATTGGACCCTATGTAAGTACTACACCCCATAGATATACTCTAGCATCTGCCCCTGAAGAGTGTTCTTACATGAAACGCGTTAGACCATTATGATGCTGATACATGTCTGCAATAGACTTACCAATTCTGATTTTATCCATCTATTAATTATGGTTCTAATGTCCTCTATATTCTCACTTTGTCGCTAGTGCTGCTCATATGTTATATGTACTTATATGAATTCATGCAATGCAATTGTTTTAGAGCTTTTAGATACTCATGTATTTTCCTGTCCATGCCACATGAGTATGTAGATGTGTGGGTGGATTACATATCAATGTATATACCTATTGTGAATGTGGCCTCTAACATTGTTATGCTTTTATACATCTTTCTATGATCAATAAATTTGTACTTTTTCCAACATACCTCCACAATGTCAACAACCTCATTTAAAGTCTCACCTACCCTTCATATTCATTAGCTACTCTCTTTTAAACAATGTCGGGTATTATGGCCCAACAGGTCTGGATGCAGCGTAGGTCAGGGATATACATCCATCTTCTGTGGATACAGAGTCCAGACAAGTTCCAAGTGAATGGAGATTAATCTGTGTCAACGGATCCAAGCTGCCACATTATTCTGAGCATGATGTCTGCATCATCTTCGATGTCTGGAGCTCCGCTGATGAATCTGTAAAAGTGCAGTGAAAGAGGGTGATATCTGGTACCAAAGTATTTCTCTTCCTTCCCAGGGAATTCCTGCTTTTGGACATTGGGTTAAGGGGAAGATAAATTGTAAAATAAGCGCTCTTGAAGACGGTAAAGGTGTTTAAGATGCGGGAGCTCCTGAGGTAAGCACCTTATTCAGCCATGCTCTAGATATGCCCCCCAAATGTCCCTATATTCTTTGCACCCTCATAACCTATTTTCTAATATTCTAATATCACCATTTGCATAAGCAAATAGAGCCTTCCATAGATCACTGATACACAATCCCTCACTCCCATCTTCCTTCTCTTCCTTTTCTGGAAACAAGAATATTCCTCACAGCCTATAAACTTTCTTTCACCCATTGGTCCAAAATCTGCAACATCTTCCTTTCACTTTTTCCAATATTACATAATCAAAAATTCTTTATTTCAAAATACATTTTCTCCACCCCAGTCAAAACTTTAATCATTTTTTCCAGACTCCTCCAAACCTTATTTGCATTACAACACCCCCAAAGTAAACAACACTCTCCACCCTCCTCCACCCTCCTATGACACAATTTACAATTTACTATCAACCAACCTCCTCTTTCTCTAAAACTCTCATCAGCAAACATCTATGTATAGCCCTTCATGCCACATCTGTCTGTCTGTTCACCAACTACTTTTTACCCACATTTCTGTTCACCAACTACTTTTTACCCACTTTCTTACTCTGTTTATCATTCAAACTCACCATCTCCAACTCCTCCCTCCTTTATAATAAACCCTTCGCTTTCTTACTATCACACCACACCTCCTTAGTACCTCTTCTTTACGAAGCCTATTAAAAGACAGTCTAAAAGCAATCCATACCTCTTCATACACCTTTCAGTTCTCATGTAAAACCATGGTGCATAAAAACATACAGCAAATCCATTTCATGTAGCTTATATTTTCCCACCATGCTCCCACTTGCATATTTCAACACTTTCTCTCTCCTCAGCTCCTACATTCTTAAGCATCACAGAAATGCAAAACACAATTTAATCACTTCCTTCAATACTCATTTAGGCACTGGAAACACTTAATTACCAAGGCCTTCAACTTTAGAATTCACAAGGTTTCTTAAAATATTATTTGGCATATAAAACATTTGGAATTATTATTATTATTATTTTGTGGAATTGTATTTATAAATATTGTATGATATTTTAAATAAATAAATAAAAAAAAATAAAGGGGCGACTAAGAGACCTATGACCAAGGCACTTGACATTTTGTTTACATTTTGCCAAAAGGCATGTAGGAGACTCAAAAGCCAACTGAGAGAATATTTGATGGGCTGATGATACGAAAACTTAGTTTATTGGTCATTAGACTAAATTAAGGCTTAAAGCCAACCACTGCACGTCATCATAAACACACCATTGCTGATATTAAGCAAGATGGTGACATGAAACCTGAACTTAAGAAAAAGATTTGTCTTCAAGACATTGACTATAGCATAACGCCACAACTATACCCAAAAGGTTTAAATAACAATATTATTGTTATTAAATGGAAAACTCAGATTCCAAATCTTAGTCTTTTTCTCTTTCTCTTTCTTTCTCTCGTCTGTTACTGATGACTTTTATGACAAAATATCACCCCTGTCCTGTCCTGATCTTGATACTTCTGTCTACTACAGCGTACTGTCACCCTCCTGCTTTGTTCTACCCTCACTTATTCACATCTTCATCATCTCCCTTTCTCCTGGCATCTTCCCATCCTCTCTGCACTGGTCACCCCCATGCTTAAAAAACATCAACGGATCTCACCAGTTTTAGCAACTTAAGACCCATCTTCTTGCTCTCTTTGGCCTTCAAACTCATCAAATTGCTAGTCTTTTACTGTCTGAACTGCTACTTCTCTGATAACAACCTTATTGACCCCTTACAGTCCAAATTTCACCCACAACACTCAACAACAACACTCAACAGAAATTGACCTTCTAAAACTCACAAACTGACTTACTAATTCCTGAAACCAATGGCCACTACTCAGTGATTTTACTGTTAGACCTTTCTGCTGCTTTTGGCAGAGTTGACCACCCACTCTCTCTAAAAAAAAACCTACATTCCCTTAGCCTCCAAGACTCTGGTTCTCCTCCTACCTACCATATCTAAGTGCTTCTTCGGCATCACCTACAACTCTACTTCCCATTCTCCTCTTTCTTTTTACTAGCGGGGTCTTCCCCTTTTGTTCCCTTTTTACACCTCTTCCCTTGGTCAGTTGATAAGCTTGTATGGCTTCCAATTCTGACTCTATACTGATGCCACTCAAATGTACTGTATCTCTCTGCTCCTCAGTGCACCCTTTCAGCCTTTAGTCTCCTAGCAGATTATTGATCTACTGACTTACATATCAGTATGGATATCAAACTATTTTCAACCTTTCAAAACCTCAAAAATGTATAATATTGTCCATCTCCAGACTTTTCTCTCAAGATTAATAGCACAACTATCTTTCCCTCCTTTCACATCAGGGTGCTAGGTGTAATCCTTGACTCCAACCTCTCCTTTCAGCCCCACATCCAATCACTGTCCACATCTTGCCCCCTTCACCTCTGTAACATTTTTTTAATTAATATGTCACTTCTTAACCAAGAACACAACCAAGCTGCCAATTCACTCTCCTGTATCTATTGCCTTGACTACTGTAACTCCCTCTTCATTGGCCTACATCTACACAGGCTATCCCATCTTTAATTTATCACAAATGCTTTTGCCAGACTTATCCACCTTACCAACTTGAAAGACAAAATGTCATTATGAAACTAGTTTCACTTTTATTCCTGATTATGATCAAATTTCTCTAGTAAAAATAATGTGTTTGTAGAGTTCATAATGATAAATTAGTGGCAATATTAACTCTGTAATATATCATAAGAATTTAATTTGTTTGTTCCAATTTTATCCTTAATTCCTATGGACTTTAACTTTTAAATCACATTTTCATAGGAATGTTCTCATAATCCAGACTTTCCTATAGTTTATAAAAAGAATAAGAATTGTTCTTTTGCTAAAGTGCATTATGTTTATGGGGGATATTAATTGTAAATAACTTTCTGTGATAAAAAATATGTTTTACTTATCTTTGGCATACATTAATATATTTCTTCAACTTGTGATTTATACACACACCGATCAGCCATAACTTTATGATCATGGACACGTTATTATTCATTATGTTGTCCCTAAAGTTGATGTGTTGAAAGCATTGGAGTTTGTTGTGTTTGGGGCTGCATAGCTGCAGACTATTCAGGGTGCCCATCCTGACCCCTGTCCACAGTCAAAAGTGCCTACAATGGGTGTGAGCATCAGAACTGGACCATGGAGCAATGAAAGGTGGTAGCCTGGTCTGATGAATCATGTTTTCTTGACCAAGTGACCAAGTACACTCCTTCATGGAAACGGTATTCCCTGATGGCAGTGGTCTCTTTCAGAAAGATAATGCGCCCTGCCACACTGCAAAATTGGTTCAAGAATAATTTGAGGAACACAACAATGAGTTTGAGGTGTTGAGTTGGCCTTGAAGGTGTGAGCCCTCAAATGCATCAGGGGAGAGAAAGAGCATGTAAGGGGGTTTCAGGGAAAAGGCTCACTCCTGTGATAGTGAAGGTGAGCAGTAATGACTAGGCCTCACTTAGCAACATCCTAGCAACACCCTGGTAGTATTCTAGTCAGGCATCAGGAGGAATGTAAATGGCCTACACCTATAGCAACGGCATTATTCATTGTCAGTCAGAGCTGCACAGTTTGTTTTTATCAAAAAACACTCCTTACCTGTGTAGGCAGTTTTCTTTTTGTAGAGGTGTACTAACCTAGTTCACTAAACTAGTGTGGATGCAGTATATCATGGCATCAAGGTTGGAACTATGCCACGCCTTCCTATATTTCTCTCAATACAATGTCCTGATCTTTTATAAAACAGAGAAGCTTGTGTTTTAGGTAGAGCATGCTCAAATCTGCTCACTGAAAAATTGCATGTTTAATATTGTTCACAGAGCTTAATCACCTCAACACAGTGCACTTTCACCCCCTTTCTGCTCAAGCCATTTTTCAGCTTTCAGCGCTGTCACACTTTGAATGACAATTGCGTGATCATGCAACACTGTACCCAAATGAAATGTTATAATTTTTTTCCCACAAATAGAGTTTTCTTTTGGTGGTATTTGATCACCTCTGCGGTTTTTATTTTTTGCGCTATAAACAAAAGAAGAGTGACAAGTTTGAAAAAAAACATATAATATTTTTGCTATAATATTTTGCTATAATAAATATCCATTTTTTTTTAAACAATGTTTTCTTCAGTTTAGGCCAATATGTATTCTTCTACATATTTTTGGTAAAAAAAAAATCGCAATAAGCGTATATTGATTAGTTTGTGCAAAAGTTATAGCGTCTACAAAATAGAGGATAGATTTATAGCATTTTTATTATTATTTTTTTTTTTTACTAGTAATGGCGGCAATCTGTGATTTTTATCATGACTGCGATATTGTGGTGGACATATCGGACACTTTTGACACATTTTTGGGACCATTCACATTTATACAGTGATCCGTGCTATACAAATGCACTGATTACTGTATAAATGTGACTGGCAGGGAAGGGGTTAACACTAGGGGGTGGTCGAGGGGTTAATTATGTTTCCTAGGGAGTGATTCTAACTGTAGGGGGATGGGACTCACAAGGGGAGGAGACCAATAGGTGTTCCTCTGTACTGAGAACACACCATCGGTCTCCTCTCCCCTTACACACACAGATCCACGGTCCTGCTCTGTTACCGGGCAAACGCGGGTGCCCGGCAGACATCGCAGCCGCCGGGCACATGCACTGGGCCCCCAGTGACACGGCAGGCATATGCAAGTGCCGTCAGCGGTGCACGCGCACCCCCTGGTGGGCCAGGAAGGCGAGGGCGTCATATGACGCCCTTCCAGAATGAGAGCCACGCCGCCTGGCTGTCATATGACAGCTGACGGGTGGCAAGTGGTTAAAGTAGAGTTAAATTCCACTTTTAATCTTTAACCTACAGGTAAGCCTATAATAAGGCTTACCTGTAGGTACAGTGAAAATCTTCTAAACTTCCACAGTTTAGGAGATATTTACAAGCGATGCTGCTGGTGAAGTCACCGCCACATGTGCTCTGAAGAAAGAGAATGCCCGTGCTGTACTTTCAGAGCTCTGTGCCGAGAGTGACATCATCTGTGCCG
Source organism: Lithobates clamitans (assembly GCA_037952925.1). Taxonomy (NCBI): domain Eukaryota; kingdom Metazoa; phylum Chordata; class Amphibia; order Anura; family Ranidae; genus Lithobates; species Lithobates clamitans. The sequence goes on from JBBGZY010000062.1 coordinate 175,519, forward strand.
AGAGTGACACCACTGCAGCTCCGGCCATTTATAGAGCTGGAACCTGTGAACCCGGAAAGAAGACCGGGTGAATATTGCAGTGCAGGGGATCCATGACAGCACTGTGCGGGAGAGATCTGCTTTACAGGTAAGTATGTTATAATATGCTAGTATGCTGTGCATACTAGTACATTATGATTTAACCCTGCAGGGGGGCCCAGTTCATTTTTATTTCAATGCCAATTTTTATTTAAAAAAAAATCCAAACGAGCATGTCACGCCTCCTCTTCTCCAGAGCAACACAGCCGTCCCAGCAAGAGATCAGGCTGGGCTTATGGCGCAGTCCCCCTATCCAATAAATTTGTGTGCAAATACTGTCTAGAGGAGTCTGCAGAAGAAGCTAGTACGGGATTCCTTGTCTGAGTTTACCTCAGCCCAGCCACCCGCCCAAAGGGTCCCATTGGAAGATCAGCCGGGGACTTCAGCAAGCAGTATGACCATGCCCAGTGTAAAAAAAAGGCTCTCGAACTCAGGAGAAGAAAAGCTCCAGGGAAGACGTCTCTGATCCTCTTCCCCAGAGCAAGAGTCCTGCAGGGCCCGTGGTGCAGTATCTATACCCAGGAGGCTGGTGAGTAGACACTGCCTGGAGGAGTATACAGCTAACAGGTAATGCCAAATGTCTTTATTATTGATAAGAGTGGCACAAGATTCTGTTTTGAACTTGCCTTAATTACCTGAAGCAACTGTTACACTTGTATTGGAAACTGTTGGAGACTGTTGCCATAGGAGACAGCGCTCTTATCCGTGCAGATGTGCCATCTTGCTGGATGCTTTTCCCTGCGTGGCTGTCCTGTAGAAGTCCGGGAGTTTACCAGGTTAGCATTACACAGACATATTCGGGTGCCCCAAGGGGAGTGGTAATGTAGCGCTCAGAGCGCGCTAGTGGGTGTGGCCAAATTGCCCTTGCTGACATCATCACGCTAAAGTGAGGCCAAACAGCCACCTATGACGGCAACAGATTTGTGTATGACTATCTTTATTACTTGGGGAACCACAGCCTGGTCCAGGTAATATGTTTGGGTCTCAGAGGGACTGAAACCCTGACACATGATTCAAGACCCGAACTGTCCGGATGAATCCTGGACAGGTGGTACACCCTAGGTGTCTGGCACCCATGAATCTACTTTGCACTGCACCTACTATGCCTTATGACTAGGGATGAGCTTCGAGTTCGAGTCAAACTCGTGTTCGACTCGAACATCGGCTGTTCGCAAGTTCGCCGAACAGCGAACAGTTTGGGGTGTTTGCGGCAAATTTGAAATCTGTGGAACACCCTTTAAAAGTCTATGGGAGAAATCAAAAGTGCTAATTTTAAAGGCTTATATGCATGGTATTGTCATAAAAAGTGTTTGGGGACCCGGGTCCTGCCCCAGGGGACATGGATCAATGCAAAAAAAAGTTTTAAAAACATCCGTTTTTTCGGGAGCAGTGATTTTAATAATGCTTAAAGTGACAATAAAAGTGTAATATTCCCTTAAATTTCGTACCTGGGGGGTGTCTATAGTATACCTATAAAGGGGTGCATGTTTTCCGTGTTTAGAACAGTCTGACAGCAAAATGACATTTCAAAGGAAAAAAAGTCATTTAAAACTACTTGCGGCTATTAATGAATTGTCGGTTCGACAATAGACATAAAAGTTCATTGATAAAAACAGCATGGGATTTCCCCACAGGGGAACCCCGAACCGAAACTAAAAAAAAATGGTGTGGGGGTCCCCCTAAATTCCATACCAGGCCCTTCAGGTCTGGTATTGATATTAAGGGGAACCCCGCACCAAAATAAAAAAAAAGGTGTGGGGTCCCCCTCACAATCCATACCAGACCCTTCAGGCCTGGTATGGATTTTAAGGGAACCCCGTGCCAAAATTAAAAAAAAAATGGTGTGGGGTGATCCCGCCCCCTCTGGCATCACAGGTAAAGCCTCAGGGAAGTCCCCGTCAAGTTCCTGTGCGTCAGAGGGGGGCAGGTTTACTGGGTGGCCCCGCCCTCCGTTATTTAAGAACCGTCAGAAGACGAGAAGCGTCACACAGCGGGAGCCTCCCATCATGGATGCGTAGTGGCCCGAGAACAAAGAAGGGAAGAAGATGCCGTGGAGGAAGAAGCATTTCAATAAAGGAATTGTCAAAAACTGTCTCTTGTCATTTTTACATTTTTGACATTTTTTTGTGAAATGGTATGGTTTGGGACCCCAAAGCACCCTCCCAATGTTGAGGGCATATGGCCTGGTATGGTTCAGGAGGGGGGGCGCTCTCTCGACCCCCCTCTTTTTCTGCGGCCTGCCAGGTTGCGTGCTCGGATAAGGCTCTGGTATGGATTTTTGGGGGGACCAACACACCATTTTTTTTTACTTTTGGCGCGGGGTTCCCCTTAAAATCCATATTCAGGGAGACCCCCACGCCATTTTTTTTTAAATTTTGGTTCAGGGTTCCCCTGTGGGGAAATCCCATGATGTTTTTTTCAATGAACTTTTATGTGTATTGTCGGACCGACAATTCATTAATAGCCGCAAGAAGTTTTAAGTGACTTTTTTTCCTTTGAAATGTCAGTTGCTGTCAGACTGTTCTAAACACGGGAAAACATGCGCCCCTTTACAGGCATACTATAGACACCCCCCAGGTACGAAATTTAAAAGAATATTACACTTTTATTGTTTCACTTTGGGCATTATTAAAATCACCCGAAAAAACGACCATTTTTCAAACTTTTTTTGCATTGATCCATGTCCCCTGGGGCAGGACCCAGGTCCCCAAACACTTTTTATGACAATAACTTGCATGTAAGCCTTTAAAATTAGCACTTTTGATTATTCATGTTCGAGTCCCATAGACTTTAATGGTGTTTGCGTGTTTGAGCAAATTTTTTGCCTGTTCGCATGTTCTGGTGCGAACCAAACAGGGGGGTGTTCGGCTTATCCCTACTTACGACCCACTTGTGGAGGGAGGTCGACAACTCATGGCTCTGAAGGTTCTCATTGGACTGAAGGAGTCCTGGGTCCTTGCTACATATATTATAGATGCAGCAGTCTGCTACTCAAAAATAGGGAGGCTGACCAGGAATTCCCCCCTAGTTGCTTGTATAACCACTGGAGGAGCACCCTAGCACTTTGGCTGTTAGGGAGGCCATATGATTGAGACCCTGGACTGTGTATTGCTTCCCAGAAACAAAAGTGGGGAAGAATGGAAGGGGTTTGAGAAAAATGCCCGTATAAACAGGCTGTCAAAATTGTGTACCCTGAACAAGCTAATGGTCAACCTGCTCCTACATACTGTAGCATCTGCAAGTGCTGGTAGACCAGCAATATCCAGCCCATGTACTGGGTGAGTCTAATGGGAATTGTTTAATAAGTATCAACCAGCTGCTGCACCTGCAGGACTCTGAGGACAGTGGCAGGGTCTGCATCCCTTTAGACATGATTTCTTATTGGGAGTATCTTGCAAAAAAATATATTTTTGTAGCAGTGGATGCCAAAAATCTGACTTGTATTTTAGTGCAGACTTCTGGGAAAATCAGTGAGCCAGTCACACAATTGCATACCCAGACTCTTAAGGTAAGACCTAGAAGGCACGCTTCATCGGTTTCTGGACAGCATGCTGTACAGAGCCTTGGATAAATGTATCAGACACTCATGGTCACTTCGGGAAATTCCTCTCTGCTCCTCCTCCAGACCATTTCTCTCCCACAGAGCTGCCAAGTCCACTACAACAGCGGGTGGGCTTCTACAATGCTTACAGACACCTTAGACCCAAGAGGGATTGCAGGTTTTCTACCCAATCCTGTTTGGAGTTCGCAGGGGATGTTGGTTAGTGTCCAGTTGCAGATCGGAAGAAGACCTCTTTGAGATTTTTAAGACGGAGTCCATTAAACAGTATAACCACATGGCTGAAGACTGTTTCTGGATCGTCAGGATGCCTATTCTATCCTCACACTTTAGAGGGAAAACAAAGCCAACCTTTCTCCATCCCAATGGTTGGTGTACCCGGTGGTGCTCTGCTATTTCCTCTGTTTTATTTCCATCAGAGGAAGTTTTCGACAGTCAGGAACAGAATTATGAGGATGAATATTTCTGTTTGTTTGATGGCTTCTCACTGCCTGAGTCATCTGGGCACAATGTCATCATGCATGTAGTTGATTCCTGGGGTGCATGGGCACCTGCACAAATTTGAACTAGAATTCTTAGTGCAAGGGAGGAAACAGGATAGAACACAGTTAATAGGTATTACTCAGTATGAGTATCAGTCCGCGGTGTTGGAAAGACCTTAAGGAAGTCTTGGTCCGTTAGGACTGTTAGACTGGAGAATGGTTATGAATCATGTCTGCAAGACAGCTGTTACCATGCACTGCAAAGGACTTTTGGTCAAGGCAAGCAGAGATTCCCAGCCAAGGAGGATAACCTTGAACGCGCTGGGGGTTCAAACAGCCCTTTTAGCACTTTGGCCTTACTACACATAGTCAAGGAGGACCAATCTCCTTGCAGTTTAGCAACAGGGCAGCAGTCACCTATATTCAGCTCCAGGATGAAACTCATAGCAATATGCTATTGAGAGAGGTGAAACCCATAACACCTGGGGCAGAAGATCACCAGCAAAATTTCGGAAGCAGTTTACCTCCCAGCGGTTTCTTTTGAACAAGTACAAGCTTCCCAGAGCACAACAAGTGAGTTTATGACCCAGGTCTTCTCTGAGCTGATCTACAGGTGGGGCCTACCACAGACAGACCTCCTCATTTTCCACAGTAATCACAAACTTCGGTCTGATTTTGTCTGTACCCCAAGGTGCAGATGCTCTGGTCACTCCTTGGGACTACAATCTAACCTATATATTTGTCCCCAACATTTCCCGTAAATGAGATTCCCCTTGAGGCTGTCAAGGGAGAACATAATTGTCATAGCCAGTCCTCCATATTGACCAGGAGGCCCTCGGTTTTCCCTGGCCATTCATTTCAGGATACAGAAGACATTTACCCTCTATAACTTACGCAGACTGGGGCTGCAAGCAGGGACACTAAAGGGGGAGGATGGACAACTCCAGTTGCTCCAGTTTCACTCCAGAGTGATCTCTACTTTGTTGTGTGTGAGAAGACATTCTACATACAACATCTAGGTCTAATTCTGGAACAAGCTTTCTTGGTAGGGCAAGACATTGATCCTACTGCTCTGCCAGTGTCAGCTGTTCTATACTTCCTCCAGGCCTTAGCCTATCCTCACATAGCTCACGAGTGTGGGCTATATTGGCAATAACACATTTGAATGGGCCAAGAATCCTTAAGTTTGCACAACTTTTGAGGACAATCGTGAAGAGTCGGTCACTAAGGAAGAAAGATCTATTGCAGTTGCTGGATCTCATATCAGTTTAACCGTTTGTTCCAACAGAGCAGTGTTCGGTTCAGGCCATCACTTTCAAAGCAGTATCAAAAGCAAAAACTTTAAGCAGAAGGTTATCAGAGATTCAAGCTCTTGGAGCTTCAAAGTAAAAAAAAAATATATATATATATATATATATATATATATATATATATATATATATATATATATATATTTTCCTTCCTTTCCAGAAAGAGTAGAGTTGGATCTTGTTGATCATCCTGCATCAAACGTAGCAACAGACTGCTATTTAACAGACAGCTGGACATTACCTAACTTTCCAGAACATCACACAGGAAAGTCACACTAACTGTTCATTTTCAGAACTTCAAAGGAGTATCTCTCCACAATTGTCCCTTTCAGGTCATCTAAATAAACCTTTTGTCATTCCAGCTGGGAATCATCAAGGGAAAGAGGTTACTGCCTGGATCCTAGCAGGCTTGGGTTGTGTATATAAGACTATAGGTCGCGAGCCTCTGTCAGTGGCAGTGGAGCACTCTACCAGAGCAGTTAAAGCCTCATAGGCAATACATTCAAGAGAATCTATGGTGCCCATCTGTACAGGGGTATCATGGTCGCTCCAACATTCCTACTCAAACTTGACGGAATAGATGCGGGGGGCCTTGTCATCAGGGGACTTTGTAGGAAGGATTATTCAGTCCTCTGTCTCATCCTAATTAGAAGATTGGTTTGACAAATAGATCCCACCCTATCAGCTAGTTATTTATCACTAGTATGCTGCCATGTTGGCGTCAGGAAAATTGTATCAAATACTTACCGTAATTTTCCTTACCTGACGCCAAACCATGGCAGCATATGTGCCCACCCATGTGCGTTCCGGTATGTGGCTTGTTACAAAGAATGGGGTGGTGGCTAACCATGCCTTCATTTATGCTATTCACTGGTCCTGAGGGGGTGGTCAAGAGGCGGAGCTCTATAACTAGTATGCTGCCATGGTTTGGCATCAGGAAAGGAAAATTACGGTAAGTATTTGATACAATTTTCCAATTTATTTAAAAATATAAACACTAACGGGTGTATTTATATAAAAAAAATAAACTGCAGCGCTAGTCACCCTATGAAACTGCATGTACATTAATTCTGTGTGAATGGGAGAAAAGCAAATGTTATTAAAGCAGTATTAAACCCGAAGCCATTAGTTTCCTTTTTATAAGCTCCTTTTCCTCTGTTTTTATCTGGTGATCTGGCCAGTAATACACATTCTGTATTAGAGTACCCACACGCTGGATGAAGAAGCAACATAGTCAGGAATGGGGGTAGTGTTAGATGCATCAGAAAATTTAAATATGCTAACAAATTGAAGCCAAACAACAGCTAATGCTTTTTAAGCAGTTACAGCAATATATTTTTTTCTTTCAGGATAAAGGTTTTACATGAATAATGAATAAAAGCTGATCAATTTAAGCACCCCTGCCAGCGTTAAATGGTTTGTCTCAACCCTCTAGCTACTACATCTGCAGGACAGTTTGCACTGTTGAAAAATATGAGACCTACTGGCAGGAATGCCAAGTGAAAATAAAATTTAAAAAAAGCCTAGAAACTAATGAAGACATCACATCTAAGAATTGGTAAGTTGCAATGTAATAAATATTTGTTTTTGGGTTTAATATCACTTTAAGACATTTTCTTTCCAGGTTGATGTTTATTTTTCTCATAATGAATAAAATGAGTAAACCAGATAAATACCACATTATGGCCACTAAATGGAGCCAATGATCACAGAAAATAAATACCTATTTACGATGATTATCAACACCATCTAGTGGCCATAATGCAGTATTTTCTTGATTCACTCTATTCTGTGTAAAAAATGAAACTGCTTAGGAGAAAGGCACCCTTCATTAATTCTGTTATTTTTTTTTTTCCAAAATTATTTTTATTACATTTTTTCATATACAAGGAAGGAAACATATTGTTGTAGAACACATAACATGTGTGCATGTATACATCTAGAAGTAAATAGTGGTGTACAGTCTGTTAGTCCAAGCAAGGTAGAACTCAGAGGAGAAACCAAGCTCCAAGTGTTTGAATCTCTGATAACCTCCTGCTTAAAGTTTTTGCAATTGTCCTGCCTTGTAAGTGATGGCCTGAACCTTACTTACTCACACATAGGATTGCAACCAAAACTTCCAGATGTTTTTAAATTTGGTAATGCCGCGTAAACACGACCGGACTTTATGGCATACTTGGTCTGGTGGACCGGAGTCCATCGGACAATTTGTGGGCTCAAGCGGACTTTTTTCCCCAAAAGTATGATGGACCTAGAAATGAAACATGTTTCAAATCTTTTCGACGGACTCGAGTCCGGTCGAAAAGTCTGCTCTTCTGTATGCTAGTCCGACGGACAAAAAAGGACGCTAGGGCAGGTATTGGCTACTGGCTATGAACTTCCTTGTTTTAGTCCAGTCATACGTCATCATGTACGAATCCCTCGAACTATGGTTGATCGTGTGTAGGCAAGTCCATTCATTCGGAAAGTCCGTCGAAAAGTCCGCCGGACAAAGTCTGCCGTAAAGTCCGCTCATGTGTACACGGCATTAGAGTGTTGTGTTTTAAGGCAGAAGTGTATTCATAATCTTTGATCAAGTTTATTTGGTGTTTAACATCAGAAACATTTGGAATTAAAGAGCTTCTCCATTTGCGCAATTTGAGTAACCTAGCAGTAAAAAGAATATCCATCGTTATGGTTCTGAATTCAGTGGGAGGCTTTTTATGTTTGACCAGTGTTTGAGAGACAGATCAGGGAGTAAGAAGTTGAATACTTCCACAGGGGGATATACTGAAAGGGTGTGTTATGTTAGGGATGTGTTTTGGAATAGGAAGCGCCATGCCTCAACTGCGGCCGCTATCGTTGAGTGATCTGTTTTTTTGGGTTTTATGTGAGTTTTCTGAGCTAGCAGAAGAGAGCTTACATTGCCTTCAGTTACAAATGACTGCTCGATAAATTGCCATTGTTTGTGAAACAGAGGCATAAACCAATGTCTGATTTCATCCAGTATTACAGCCATGTAGTAATCTTTTGTGTCTGGGAAGCTCATACCTCCTGCAATTTTGTGTTTTATAATAGTGGCATAAGAACAACGAGGTTTCTTACCTTGCCATATAGATGCACTCAGTAATCTTTTAATAGCTTGGAAAAAAGATTGGGGGACCTGTATTGGTAGAGCTCTATATAGGTACAAGAGTTTCGGAAGGGTTATCATTTTAAAAGCTGCTGCCTCTCCATAAGCCCAGGAGAGAAAATGTTTGCTTAGTTCTTGAAGATCTTTCCTGCAAGTGTGGAGAAATGGCAGGTAGTTGCAGCTATATAAGTTTGAGGATGGAGATGTCAAGGATATGCCCAAATAAGGCATTGAGGAAGATGCCCATTGAAAAGGAACTGTAGATTGTAGACGCAGTTTGCTAGATTTAGCAATATGAATGCCAAGGACATTGGATTTGGAATCATTTACCTTGTAAAAAGAACATGCTTTGAAGGTATTTAAGATTTCCCATATCTTTGCCAGGGAAGAGGCCAGATCAGTCAAAGTGAGAATTATGTAATCCGCAAATAGTGTGATTTTAAATTCTTGACCTTTAATTTTGATTCCTGAAATGGAGTTTGAGGATTGGATTTTTTGAGCCAGGGTTTCCATCATTAGTGTGAAAATCAATGGAGACAAGGGGCATCCCTGTCTTGTTCCATTGTTGATGATAAAAGGGTCTGAAAAGACCCCATCTGAGAGAACTCGAGTGCTGGGGTTAGAATACAAAGCTAGAATGGACGATAATATGTTGCCTTAAAATCCAAATTTTGCGAGAGTGTGTTTAAAAATAACCCCAGTGAATCCTATCAAATGTCTTTTTGGCATCTAGGGTAATGAATAGAGTTGATATATTATGTTTTTCAGTAAAATGTAAGAGATTTAGTATTTTTTTGGTGTGGCAGCTAGGGCTTGTCTACCTAGCGTGAACTCCACTTGGTCTGGATGTATGATGTGGGGCATAACGGGGGTTAATCTCTGAGCTATTAATCTGGCATACAATTTCATTTCATTACAATTTCATTTGGGAATTGACCAGAGGAAACAGCAGCGCTGAACATATCACAGATATGGAGGGCTAAGGTTTTGTTGAATAATTTGTAATATTCGGCAGAGAAGCCGCCCGGGCCCGGTGCTTTACCGTTGGGAAGTGTGGAAATAGCTTGGGAGATTTCTTGTATGGAGAATGGAGCGTTGAGGGATATCAGTTGTTCAGAGGAAAGTTTGGGAAGATTCATTGATTCTAAAAAGTCTGATATGTCAGAATCCATGGGTTGTATTATGTTGGGTCATCTTTTAAGTTATATAGCATGCGATAATATGCACCAAACGCATTAGCTATATCTTTGGGGTGATACACTTTGTCTCTGGTAGAGGGATGTAGGATATGCAGAATTTTATTTTTGTTATGCCTTTGTTTGATTTGGTTTGCTAACAGTTTAACAGCTTTATTACCGGCTGTGTAGAAAGAAGATCATATTTTTAATAGTGACTTGGCGTGTTTGGCATTTAAGAAGGTTTTAAGATCATTTCTGGCCATAAAAATGTTATCGCTATAGAAGTGCATGGGGGATACTTTATTTATTCTTTCTAAGTGTTCAGTTTTATTGAGTAGTTCTGTCAGCTGCTGTGTCCTTTGGCACCTCGTTTGTGCATTCAGTTGAATTAGAAAACTTCAAATAAACACTTTGTGGCCTGTTCTTAATGTAGCAGGATTGCTAGCAGTAGGCATATTAATGTCGAAGTATTCTGTCAGACATTTTTGTATGAATGTGGTATTAGCAGGTATAAACATGAGGTATGGATCATTTCTCCAGTTGGTGGCAAATGAGTTAGATGACTTGTCTCCTATACATATGGAGATGGGTGCATGATCTGACCATGTTATGGTGTGAATTTTTGTCTCAATGGCGCCTTATAGGAGTTGTTTGTCTCCAACAAACAGGTCGATTCTTGAATAAGTGCAATGTGGTTTGGAAAAGAAGGTAAAGTCCTTTTCCATGGAGTGTTGGCATCACCATATGTCAAATAAGCCATTGTCTTAGAGTAGCGGAGTCAGAGTAGATTTCCGGCGTTGTATAGGAGAGGGTCCCTTAACATCAATGGAAGGGTCAGGGACTAAATTGAAGTCCCCACAAACGAGCGTACGTCCTTGCTGGTTTTCATGTAATTTTTTCAGTAGTTTCCGCAGGAAGCGTAATTGGCCCGTATTTGGAGCGTATAAATTTATGATAATGAAGGTAGCACTATTCATTTTGCATATTAGGATGAGTTATCTCCCCTGGAAATCTGAAATTGTAGATATCAAATTAAACGCTACCGTGTCTCTGATTGCTATCAATATTCCTTTTGTTTTGTTCTGAGAATTAGCACAGAAGATATGTGGGAAGTTTTTGTGAGACATTTTTGGCGCCTTATCATGACAAAAATGAGTCTCTTGGAGGCACAGTACATCACTATGAAGTTGGGAATATCTTTTTCCCGGGTGGTTTAAGCCCTTTACATTAAGTGACATTATTTTGATTGGCATATTGGATGGTAGAGTTACCACTGAATTAGTTGGAGATATATGTGTGGGTTCAGTGAAAAAATTATTAGACCCCCGCGCTTATGGTGAAAATGAAAAATGAAGAGCTGCAGCCTCTATCAATAAATTCACCCTAAGGTAAATATAGAAGAAATGTGAAAGAGCGGGGATAGGTATGGCGCTGCTCTTATTAAGAGGTGACCTACAACCTCTAAATACTTGAGGGATGTGTGTCATGGGTGCATTTAGTGCAAAAAGTGACATTAAAAGTGCAGAAAACAAATATTTGTATATTCACAAAAATCCACAAAAAAATCCTACTGTGTAAACTTCCTAACTGCTTAAATATATTACATATTGTTCTGTTCAAACGAAAATAAAATAAAATAAACACAATCCTGTGCAAAACCTAGCAATTCAAAGTGGCATTTCTGTGGAAAAAAATCCAACATATATGACTGGTGTATATTGTTGCTGTGAAACTGGGTTCAGAAATATGCATATACCGTCCTTAAACCCTGGTGTATAAAAAAAGTCCACTGCGTAGCCTGTGGAGTGGGAGGTAAGTTTCCTCCCACTCCACAGGCTACACAGTGGCTCATACTGTGAAGGTGAAATACCTCCTTGTGGGGTGAATAATAGCGGTGAGTGCATTTCTTATGGGGCACTGTTTTCCAAGAATCACAAAACAATTTGAAGGAGTAAAACTTGTCACTTTATTTGACTTTTTTTATACACCAAGGTTTAAGGACAGTATATGCATTGTTCTGAACCCAGTTTCACAGCAATAATATACACCAGTCATATATGTTGGATTTTTTTGCACAGAAATGTCACTTTGAATTGCAGGTTTTGCACAGGATTGTGTTTATTTTATTTTATTTTCCTTTGAACATAACAATATGTAATATATTTAAGTGGTTAGGAAGTTTACACAGTAGGATTTTTTTGTGTTTTTTTGTGAATATACAAATATTTATTTTCTGCACTTTTATGGTCACTTTTTGCACTAAATGCACCGGTGACACATACCCCTCAAGTATTTAGAGGTTGTAGGTCACCTATTAATAAGAGCAGCGCAATACTTATCCCCTCTTTTTCATATGTGTGGGTTCAGCAATATGGTTTAGAATGAAAGTAAGTTAGTGGTGATATCTTGTGTATTAAAAGGGTATGCAGGTGCTGGTAGATGGTGGACTCACTGTTTGTGGAGAAGTTATTTTAGGAACCTTGTAGATCAGGAAGTCGTCAGACACTGTAGGAAGAAGCTTGGCTGGTGGAGAAAGGGTGTTGGACTAAATACTGTAAAAAATAAGAATAATCAGAATTTAAACAGTTAACTCTCGTATAATGTTTCCAGGGGGTTGGTGAAATCTAAAAAGAGAAAAAGCAGAACTTGAGCGGTCTGTGCCGCGACTAAAACTGGGGGTTTAGGCTGACGAGCTGGGCTCGGTCAAGAAATCTAGGGCTTACACGTAAGCTAGAAATAGATTTAGAGACTCAGGTGGTCATATCATCAGATGGATCAAAATCATCCCAGTCACTGGTGGTGCGGGAGTCTTGGCTGCAATTATGCTGCCTCTGTTCCAGTGGTTCCAGGATGTGCCATTGTCACAGAAGAGAAAGACTTTCATCCAAGGTATGGACATAGTGGGATTTGTTGTCCTTAGTGATGATCAGCTTAACTGCATGACCCCACTTGTATGATATCTGATTATTTCGCAGGGGTTTCCTAATAGTGGCTAAGTTTTTGCGTTGCATCATGGTATATTTAGATAGATCGGAGTAGAAAGCCAGATTGGCATATTGCTGGGGGTATTCAGCTTGGTTGCATGCGGCACACATCAGATTTTCCTTGACGTGGAAAATATTAATTTTAACAATAGTGTCTCTTGGGACATTTTCTGGCAGATAGGACGGTTTTGGCAACCGGTGTATGCGATCAATTATTAATTCACCCGGGGATGCGTCAGGGAGAAAAGCAGACATCAACTGTGTGAAATATTCTTTTAATGCTGAGGGTTGGACTGTCTCTGGTATGCCCCTTTTTTTTAAGTTGTTTCTTTTGGAACGGTCTTCTAAGTCAGAGATCTTAGCTTTCATCCACTTTATATCTTCAGCCCCTTCACTCTGAGCATCCACTAAGGTATTAAAGGAGGAGGTCACTTCCCCCATTTTGTTTTCAATGACAGTGACTCTCTCTCCCATACATGTCATTTCTGAGGTAAAATGATGCATCATTTTGAAGATATTAGAGTGGATGGAGGTTTGCAGTGTGAGAAGCATGTCTCTCAATGTAGTGTCCAGCACAGGATGATTAGTAGTGGGATATGCATCAATGGAATTATCTATAGCTGGGCACATAGGGGGAGCTAATGAACTATGGCTCACCTCAGTGTCTTGTGCTGCGCCCTGCGAGAGCTTCAATTTAGATTTGGCTGGGCTTGTGGATGGTGTGGAGGCAAGGGAACTATTCCCATGCAGGTCAGGAGAGGATATTGCTGTGTGTGCAGCATTCTCTTGTGCCTGTGAGAAGTTCGGGGCACCGCGGGATGCAGCCGCAGGTCCGCCGGCGCCATTTTGGAAGCTGTTTTTCCCTGGGTAGAATTCTGTGAGTTTCCATGGAGTGGATCCCTCATTCCTTCATTTCGACATGGTCCTGGTATTATGGTGAATCAATTGATCCGGTTGTTGTGTATTTTTGAGGTGATCACCCGTCGCTTAGAGCCCCAGAAAGCCACCATCCCTCAGAGCTGTTTCAGCAAGCAGCCATCTCGGTCGTCTTCCAGCCACGCCACCGTGTTATTAAATCTTATGAAAGGCTCTGGGCACTGCTAAGATGGCAGCGGGTCACAGGATGAGGTTTGAAGTAGTGATTCACAATGGAGGGTCAGGCCAGCCAGAAAATAAGCACTGGGAGAGATGCAGGGAAGGGATTAGGAGAAGCCGGGCTATGTAATTTGCGCTCCAGGTGTGCAGGCACTTGGATGTTTGCAGATGAAAATCAGGATAGCCCAGACCCATCTGCCGCAGCTCACTTCCCGGGCTCAGAAAGTTAGGCTTGGGCAGGAGATGTTTGGGGACAGACAGGGCAGTAGAAAAGGCTCACCAGGGTATGATGGAGGAAGGATGGTTGGAGATGTCCGGGGGCAGACAGGGCTGACAGCTCTCCATAGGCCCCAAGATGGTGGTGGGCTGCGTGGAACCAATCGGATATCCACACAATCGGCCTTCCAGGCTCGGAAATTTATGCTGGATGTCCAGGGACAAGTAGGGTTGCAAGGCAGACTCACCAAGCTTCTGTGGAGGAAGGATGGCGATGGATGGCTGAAGGATGACCGTTCTCCATAGGCCTCAAGATGGCGGTGGGCCGCAGATGTGTGGAGCTGGCCGCGGCTTGGATATCTGCGCGATCTGTGGTCCGGGCTCAGAAATTTAGGCGGAGCAGAGGCAAGAGATGTTCAGAGACAAGCAGGGTCATGAGGCAGGTTCACCAAGGTGCGCTGGAGGAAGGATGGCGGTGGATGGCTTCAGGATAACTGGAGCTCCTCTTTAGTGCGTCCTCCTTGGCTCACATCCGGACACACCCCATTCTGTTAGAATTTTGTTGTTCAAACACTATAATCTATTATTTTTTTGTAAAGTCATATAAAGAAAGATGTACAAGTAACATAGAAATAATATAATAAGAGTTATAGTAAATTACTTTGAAGGTTAACAGGTAGTTACTTGCACAGAAAATGTGGCTTTTCTTTGTGCTATGGATGAACCCTATCTTGTTTTAGTCTATAAAGTAGGTGAAGCACAAAAGTTATTAAAATGATCTGTGCATTTCCTACCTTACTTTGCTAGAAAGATATGTTCATTTTATCGTCATGATGAGGGCAGCAGTTCAGCCAGTTTGTAATAAAGATTAATGCTTACATTCTACATTTAAATTTTTGAATTTGAATCCCTTTGTCCACGCTGCTAGCTGACATCTAGAATAAGATAATAATATCCCTTTAGTTTTGTTCTATTCCTTTCCACACCTCCCCCTAATTATCCCTTTGTATTTCCAGTCTGTGGTCTCTTTGCATCTAATACATAGCTGCACTGATTTCAGGGCCCCTAAGGCTTGTCAGGTTAAAGATTAATAAGTTGACTTTACACAGAGGCTTTACAAAGGTTAAACATAATTACAAATGGGTATTTTATGCAGTATTGGGAAATGTGCAAGCAGCTTAAACAGGAAGAGTAGAGAAATCTAATGAAACTTTGGGGATTCAGTCTTGTAATTTATACCATACAAGCAGTGAAAAAATTAGCATAACAAAAGTGATTGCTGCCCCTATCCCCACATATCAGAATAACATAACATATGGCAGAAATTATAATAATATCTTGCGTGAATTTGTTCTGCTTGATAGTCTAGGCTGTTTGTTAGATAAATGATGTGCTGTACCACTTACATTAGTATTCTTAAAGTCTGAATTTAAGGAAGCAGAAATCCACAGCTTCTTACATAAAAATGATGAATAATACAATATTGTTTCTATGGCAGCCATCATTCCAGTGAATAGGTATAAGGTAATAAGTACACAGTCTTTCATCTATACATCTAAACCAGTAACATAATATGACACCAATGTAATTTAATATGAGGAACAACTCTTTCTTTAAAGTGGCTCTGTCGCTGGATTAAAAAAAGTCTTCCTGCAAAGATAACATTTAGTACTTATCTGTTTATCCCCCCACAGTTCTCCACTAGGGATGAGCTTTGAGTTTGAGTCAAACTCATGTTCGACTCGAACATTGGCTGTTCGCAAGTTCACCGAACAGCGAACACCCTTTTAAAGTCTATGGGAGAAATCAAAAGTGCTAATTTTAAAGGCTTATATTCATGGTATTGTCATAAAAAGTGTTTGGGGACCTGGGTCCTGCCCCAGGGGACATGGATCAATGCAAAAAAAGTTTTTAAAACGGCCGTTTTTTCGGGAGCAGTGATTTTAATAATGCTTAAAGTGAAACAATAAAAGTGTAATATCCCTTTAAATTTCGTACCTGGGGGGTGTCTATAGTATGCCTGTAAAGGGGCGAATGTTTCCCGTGTTTAGAACAGTCTGATAGCAAAATAACATTTCAAAGGAGAAAAAGTCATTTAAACTACCCGCGGCTAATAATGAATTGCCGGTCCGACAATACACATAAAAGTTAATTGATAAAAATGCCATGGGAATTCCCCACAGGGGAACCCCGAACCAAAATTAAAAAAAAAAATTACATGGGGGGTCACCCTAAATTCCATACCAGGCCCTTCAGGTCTGGTATGGATATTAAGGGGAACCCCGGCCAAATTCTTTTTTAAAAAAATGGCGTGGGGTCCCCCTCAAAAACTATACCAGACCCTTCAGGTCTGGTATGGATTTTAAGGGGAGCCCCACGCCAAAATAAAAAAAATGGCATGGGGTCACTGTGCGTCAGAGGGGGCGGGGTCACCGGGTGGCCCCGCCCCTCGTTATTTAAGAACCGTCAGAAGAGGAGAAGCATCACACAGCGGGAGCCTCCCTCCATGCCATCATGGATGCGGAGCGGCCCGAAAAGAAGATGAAGAGAAGAAGATGAAGAGAAGAAGATGAAGAGAAGAAGATGAAGAGAGAAGCATCACACAGCGGGAGCCTCCCTCCATGCCATCATGGATGCGGAGCAGCCTGAGGAGAAGAAGGGAAGAAGACGCCGACGCCACAGAGGAAGATGCTGGACGAGAACACAGGAAGAAGAACCAGAAGAACCAGAAGAAGAAAAAGATGGAGGAAGAAACCGAAGGAAGATAGAAGAAAGAAGATAGAAGAAAGAAGAAGCATTTAAATAAAGGAATTGTCAAAAACTGTCTCTTGTCATTTTTAACATTTTTGACAGTTTTTTGTGAAATGGTAGGGGTACTTTTGTACCCCCTTACCATTTCACACAGGGGGGAGGGCCGGGATCTGGGGGTCCCCTTGTTAAAGGGGGCTTCCAGATTTGGATAAGCCCGCTGCCCGCAGACCCCCACAACCACCGGCCAGGGTTGTGGGGATGAGGCCCTTGTCCTCATCAACATGGGGGCAAGGTGTTTTGGGGGGCTACCCCAAATCACCCTCCCAATGTTGAGGGTATGTGGCCTGGTAAGGTTCAGGAGGGGGGGCGCTCTCTCGTTCCCATTCTCGTTCCCGTTCTCATTTTTCCTGCAGCCTGCCAGGTTGCGTGCTCGGATAAGGGTCTGGTATGGATTTTTAAGGGGACAATTACGCCATTTTTTTAAAATTTTGGTGCGGGGTTCCCCTTAAAATCCATACCAGACCTGAAGGGTCTGGTATAGATTTTGAGGGGGACCCCTGCCATTTTTTTTAAAATTTTGGCCGGGGTTCCCCTTAATATCCATACCAGACCTGAAGGGCCTGGCATGGAATTTAGGGGGACCCCCCACGTCATTTTTTTTTAAATTTTGGTTCGGGGTTTCCCTGTGGGGAATTCCCATGCCGTTTTTATCAATGAACTTTTATGTGTATTGTCGGACCGGCAATTTATTATTAACCGCGAGTAGTTTTAAATGACTTTTTTTCCTTTGAAATGTCATTTTGCTGTCAGACTGTTCTAAACACAGGAAACATGCGCCCCTTTACAGGCATACTATAGACACCCCCCAGGTACGAAATTTAAAGGGATATTACACTTTTATTGTTTCACTTTAAGCATTATTAAAATCACTGCTCCCGAAAAAACAGCCATTTTTAAAACTTTTTTTGCATTGATCCTTGTCCCCTGGGGCAGGACCCAGGTCCCCAAACACTTTTTATGACAATAACTTGCATATAAGCCTTTAAAATTAGCACTTTTGATTATTCATGTTCGTGTCCCATAGACTTTAACGGTGTTCGCGTGTTCGAACAAATTTTTTGCCTGTTCGCAAGTTCTGGTGCGAACCGAACAGGGGGGTGCTCGGCTCATCCCTATAAATCCCCACCAATCTTTGCTCTCTTAAATATGGTGAAATTTGACACTCTTCTAAGACGGGTAAATGTCTAGATCCCCACTGTGCTTGATGGTTTATGCCACTGATAAGTCACTACAGGAAAAAATACTAGTACATTTCTATGGATAGATCTTCTATTGTTGGGACATATAATAAACTGTCTTTTGGTAGAAATGACATGGATTTTTCCATGCAGGTGCAGCAGAAGTAAAGGATTGGCCAGCAGAGTTTGCAGTAGTGGCTTTGTGGATCCCCTAGGGCATGGCATGAATCTGGTAGGAGTGCAGACAGGTAATTAAAGGATTTTGAGAGGATGTTGGTAGGGAAGATTTGAAAAATATACAACTGCATAGTTATCCTTTAAAAGTAATCCTGTCTTGAAAAAAATGTGGGCTTTCCTTGCTAACTTCTTCTTGAAATGCTAGTTGCTTGGTTGTTATGTTGTTCACCTACTTACTGACCTGGGACAAATATACAGATCAAAGCATCAGACAAACTCAGCTATCTTTATCTGTATACAATGGTTTGAATCAATGTCTCAAGTATTGGTGCATGGATATCAGCATGATGATCAGGCAGCG
Organism: Lithobates clamitans; assembly: GCA_037952925.1. Taxonomy (NCBI): domain Eukaryota; kingdom Metazoa; phylum Chordata; class Amphibia; order Anura; family Ranidae; genus Lithobates; species Lithobates clamitans. Next base: position 194,060 of record JBBGZY010000062.1, read on the forward strand.
AATAGTTTTCCACCCAGGAATGAGCAGAAAAAGGACATAATTAGAAATATAGTGTTTATCATCACATTATGTCTAGTTCTTAAGACAATTTGTTTGATTAAAAAGAAATATTTTAGTATGGTGAATGAGGATTAGTCCATTACATCTGCTGCTAATTAGTTCTTCTTTCCCACTACATATTTGATAATGCATTGTTGTTGTTTTTTTTTTTAAATACTACTTTCCCTTTTTTACTTCTAATCAGTTTTTTTTGGAAAACACACTTAAACAGTTAGTATGTGAATTTATTTGGCTATCTTAATCATTAGAATATCTACTTAATTGATTAATCTCTAGAGGATTAATTAAAATAACAGTGATGACTGTTCCCTGTTATAATACAAACCAACCTCATTTGAAACATTACAATTTAGAGATTAACCAGCTTCATAACTTAACAGGTTTAAGCAGAAAGGGCATATTTTAATTGGCCTATTATCAATGATGTAACTAATAAAAATGTCAAAAAATATGTATTAATTAATGAAATCTATTAGTTTTTATGCTGTAATTGTAGCATAATTCTAGACCTCTGTATGCAACAAAATTATAAGAAATAATTTTAGCTTTAACTAGTCATGAACAATAAACATGGAAGTATCTGCCATCATTTTACCCTAAGGCCATTCTTAAATAAGCAAATAGTTCAAAGAATACAATGGTACACGACCTGTGCATCAATTATTTAATTTGTATAGTTGCAATTTTATACGAATATACATATACTGTATTTTATATAGTTTGCACTAAATGATTTAACATCTGTAATGTAATGGTATCCAATACTTTGGGGACATTTAAATTAGTTATTCATAATGACTCTGCCCTGAGGCTTTATACACACAAATCAAAATGCTTGTGCTGAAGTCACCTTGATGGTAATTCAGATTAAACCAGGAAAACATTAATACAAACTATATATAAAAAAAACTTCTTGAAATATATTTAACTGATGAGAAACAGTGAGCATTTTTAATGATCATACATAATCAAACTTTATCAATACAAATATGTTATCAAATAACATAATAGAATATTTTGTTTTATGATCTTGACATAAACACTTATGGAGGGCGATTTACTAAAGGCAAATAGATTGTTCACTTTGGAATGAAAGTTGCACTTTGCAAGGGAATTTTCCCTAGAACTCAGTGAATGAAATGAAGATTGTGGATGTCTATAATCCAAACATGTGAAGCTAAATTGCATACACACAAAAGCACCACTCTAACAGTGAGAAACTCCAATTGAATTAATTGATCACTGGTATCTCCACTCCAGGTGCTCAGTTTCAGACGTCCTCCCACTCGTCACAAACACTTAAATAGAAATTAATTGGAAGAACCGGAACTCTGGAATCCATCAATATGCTTTATTCAAATAAAACCAAGTTACAAGGTAAATGCTGACATGTTGCGGCGAGTAGCCTTGCTCACAGCATAGTCACCAACATGAACAACACACATATATGTATAAAACAAAGTGACTGCAACCACTCCCATTAGTTAATTGGTATAATTAGCAGTTAATGAGAATTACTGCGGCAAAAAAGACTCTCTAGGAATGGAAACTTGACAGATAAAGATATATATAATAATACCTGGATAATTATATGCATGAAAGAAAGAAAATGTTACAATTTAATGAACACAAATACTATAGTTTAAAAATTATTAAATAAAACCATTCTACATGCATGGATCAAGACTAAGATTTCAAAAACACCAAGGATGGAAATAGATGGAAGAGACACAAACTGCGGGTTAACGGTAATAATAGCTAGTGTCACTAACTAACGTAAAAACAGATCCACATCATATCTGTAATTCATTCCAACCGGAATTCTCATTTTTAAATTGAATATGCACCAGACTTCTCTTTCTAGAAGCTTACGGTGAGTATTACCCCCTATAGGTGGCTTTCTCACTCTCTCCAACCCATAGAAAGTAAAATAGGACATATCTCCAAGATGAACATATTTAAGATGCATCTCCAAGATGAACATATTTAATGCTTAGAAACATTTGGCAGTCCCTTATCACTTTGATACAATGCTCCATGAAAATTCTTGTCCTTAGAGGCCTCGTTGTGCAGTCCATATACTGTAGATTGCACAAAGTGCACTCTACAGCATACACCACATTGTAATAATCACAATTAATGTAATCCCACAGAGAAAACTCCTTCCCTGTTGAACAAGAATGAACTGTTTTGTAATTCTTGGCATGTATTTTACAAAAGCGACACGTATTTACACCACAGGCATACGATCCATTGGTGTTTAACCCTGTCCTCTCCAAGTCTTAGGATAAAAACAGACTAGGTGATAACATACTCCCCAGGCTTTTCGTCCGACGGCTGGAGAATCTACATCCCTTCTTGATGAATGGAGAAAGATCCCCATCCATGGACAATATGGGTAAATGTTTTAAATTTATATCTTTTATTAAATTAAATTCCCCTGAGTATGTGGAGTTAAATGCTCCTTTTTTGCTTGCAGGTAATTGGGTACTCTTTGCATAATAACATTTTTCCCACATTTACTAAACTCTGGGGAAAATTCCCCTGCAAAATGCTAATTTTCTGACAAAGTGAACAGCCTATTTGCCTTTTTGTAGATCAACTTCATGATGTTTTGATGACCTTAATGATAGACATGTGCAGAATAGAAAAAATTGTTTTGTTTGGTTTCAAATAGATTCTTTATGTTACTAATTTAGTTTTGTTAATTCATTTATTTTCAGAATTTGTTTAGTTTTGTTTCATTTATTCATTTTTATATGAATTACAAATTTCTGGAATGATTCAAATTCAAAACGGTTGAAAAATTATCGGTCCATTCAAATTCAATGTGAAGAATAGCTGGTTGTTAAGGAGTGGGCCAAGAAGCTGGCCGACATGTTCTTAACAACCGATGACTTATCAGCTGTCAGTGAGCTTCCCCACTGACAACTGAAATGTAAACAAAAAAATGCTGGCAATGAAAAATGCAGCCAAAAAAATACAGTGTGGGGTTCCCCCAATCCATACCAGGCCCTAAAGGGAACCCCATGTCAACATTTTTTAACAAAACAGTGTGGGTACCCCCAAAAGCCATGCTAGACACTTATCCGAGCATGCAGCTTAGCAGGCCAGTGATGTCGCCAGGTGGGGCCGTCCTTCACTATATAAGAACTGTCAAACAGTGGAGGAGGCATTCAGCCATCGATGAAGGTGGAGCATTTTTTTGTTATTTTTTGGGTGTTTCAGGCGGCGAGATTGATGATGGATTTACATTTGGGGGGCTGTTTTTTTTTTTTAATAAAGGAATCGTCAAAAACTGTCTCTGTGTTTTTATTACTTTTTAAAGTATGCTTCCAGATTCCGATAAGCCCCCACCCACAGACCCCCGCAACCACATCCCAAGGTTGTGGGGAAGAAACCCTTGTCCCCATGAACATGGGGACAAGGCGCTTTGGCTCCCCTGCCCCAAAGCAACCCCCATGTTGAGGGCATGTGGCCTGGTATGGTTCAGGAGAGGGATGCTGTCAGACTTACCCGTATGAGACTGACGAACCCGATATAGCAGAGGATGGCCTCCCGTACGTATCTGGTTCCCGGCCCCTGATAGAGCACACAGAAGGCACGGGAGCACAGAATGGTATGAGAGCCTGGCGGGTGGTTAGCAGGGATGAGGCCCAAAGTCCTGATGCAAGCTGGCAGGAGATGATAGGTAGGCTGTAGGTCAGCTACAGGTGCAGAGCAGGAGCAGGCAGATCCGAACACAAGCAAGGTTGGCAACAGGCAGTCAGCACGGTACAAAAGAAGCAGGCAGATACAAAGTCCAGGACACAAGCAGGTTTGGCAGCAGGTGGTCAGCACGGTACAGAGGGGTCAGGCAGGTTCAAAGTCAGAGGCAGGCCAGGGGTCAGATGCAGGCGGATAGCAGAGCAGATTCCAGTAAACAAGCTGGGTCACAGAGAGATCAAACAGTACACAGGAAACAGGAAGCACGGGAACAGGAAGCTGATGATCGGACAGCACCGAGCTCAGCATCCCAGCAACCTAAATAGGGCAACCAGCTCCAGAGTGCCCAGCAAGTGTCCTGAACTGAGATCCTCTCTGACAGTGCCCCCTCCTTAAGGGCAGCCTCCGGATGCCCAGCCGGGCTAACCTATCCGCATGGGTACTCTGAAAATTCCTTAAGAGTTCTTCAGCGTGCAAGTTGGCCTCCGGTTCCCAAGAATTGTCTTCTGGACCATACCCCCTCCACTTCATCAAGTACTGGATTTGGTTGCGTCTCTTCCTACAATCCAAAATTGCCTCCACCCCAAACTCCTCCTCGTTGTCGATAATTATGGGTTCAGGAGGGCCAGTATTGCGACCCGAGAAAGAGTTGGGGATAACGGGTTTAAGTAGGGATACGTGAAAAACCGGATGGATTTTCAATGAATTAGGTAAGTCCAGCTCATAGGCCACATCATTGATTTTTCTCTTGACTGAAAAGGGACCCATGAACCTGGGACCTAACTTTCTCGAAGGACAAGCCATCCTTAAGTTACTGGTAGACAGCCAGACCTGATTGCCAGGTTCTAGCAATAGTTGTCCTCGTTTCTTCCTGTCATACATTTTTTTGTTGTATTCCTGGGTTCTAGCCATTGTTTCTTGCAATAGTTTGTTGTTGTTGATGAAGAAGTTCATAGTTTCAGAAACCGCGGGAATCGCACATTCAGGTAAGGAACTGGTTAAAAAGGATGGGTGAAACCCGTAGTTCGCAAAAAACGGTGTCTGTTTGATGGCCGAATGCACAGAGTTGTTGTAGGCAAACTCGGCAATAGGCAGGAGAGAGACCCAGTCGTCTTGTGAGAAGGCAGAAAAGCAACGAAGGTACTGTTCCAGTGACTGATTAGTTCTCTCCGTCTGCCCATTCGTCTGGGGGTGGTAGGCCGAAGAGAATGCCAATTCTATCTCCAGAGACTTACAGAGAGCTTTCCAGAATCTGGAGGTAAACTGAACCCCACGATCGGATATTATACTTGAAGGAACTCCGTGGAGGCGTACAATTTCCTTAATGAATATTTTTGCAGTTTCCAAAGCTGATGGGGTACCCTTCATGGGTAGAAAGTGGGCCATCTTGGACAGTCTGTCTACAATGACGAAGATGGTGGAGTAGCCTTCTGCCAACGGGAGCTCAACGATGAAGTCCATCGCAATCATTTTCCATGGCCTTTCTGGCACGGGTAAGGGCCTTAATAGCCCCCAGGCCTTCATTCAGCTGCTCTTGTTCCGAGCGCAGGTAATACAGGACTCCACAAAACTCTTGCAGTCGCTTACCAGCTGGGGCCACCAAAAAGTACGCTGTACAAGTTCTGTTGTCTTCAACACACCAAAATGCCCAGCCAATTTGTAGTCGTGGCAGAGTTCCAGTACAGCAATCCTCAGATCCTCTGGGACCAAGATTTTATCCTTGTATCGGAATAAGCCGTCTTGCAAGCTTACCTCGCCTTCCACAGAAGGGAAACAATTTCTTGAGGCCTGTTTGATCCGGGATATAAGATCTCCCTGAAAAAGCAGAAAACTTCCAGCAGGGAGAATGGTGTCTGGAGGCAGAGATTCCCTGGAGTCATGAAACATACGGGATAATGCATCTGGTTTGGTGTTCTTGGTACCTGGCCTATACGTAATGTGGAATTGAAATCTCGAGAAGAACAGAGCCCATCTTGCCTGTCGTGGTCTCAATCTTTTGGCCGTTCTCAAATACTCTAGATTTTTATGGTCCGTGTAAATCAGAATGGGGTGAGCGGCCCCCTCCAATAGGTAGCGCCACTCTTCAAGTGCGGCTTTAATGGCCAGCAACTCACGATCTCCTACATCGTAATTTTTTTCTGCATCAGAAAGTTTTTGTGAGAAGAAGGCTACGGGATGAAGGAGAGCCTTGGCACCTTGCCGTTGAGACAGTACTGCCCCTACCGCAACCTCCGATGCATCCACTTCAAGGACAAACGGTAAGGCAGGGTCTGGGTGCTTCAGGATAGAAACGGAAGTAAAAAGTTCCTTGAGTTTATCAAAGGCTGCTTGCGCCTGGGGAGACCAACAGAATCGATTTCCCTGTTTCATCAGTTCTGTGATGGGTGCGATTATAGTAGAAAAGCTCCTTATAAATTTCCGATAAAAATTGGCGAAACCGACAAAGCGTTGGACCCCTTTTTTATCAGAGGGAGCGGGCCAGTCCAGAATAGCTGCAACCTTTTGCGGGTCCATTTTAACACCATCGGTAGAGATGATTAGGCCAAGGAACTGAATGCACTGGAGCTTAAAATCGCATTTGTCCAATTTAGCATAGAGTCCATGCTGCCTGAGCCGGGTTAACACATTCCTGACATGCCTGCGATGTTCGGTAACAGGTGAGGAGAAGATCAGAATGTCGTCCAGGTATACAATAACATATAAATCCAGGAGGTCACGAAAAATGTCATTTACGAAATGTTGAAAAGTTGCCGGTGCATTGCACAGGCCGAAGGGCATGACGAGGTATTCAAAATGTCCGAACCTGGTACGGAAGGCTGTTTTCCACTCGTCCCCCTCTCTGATGCGAATCAAGTTATAGGTCCCACGGAGGTCGAGTTTGGTAAATATTTTTGCTGAACCCAATCTTTGGAACAGCTCTGGCACAAGAGGTAAGGGATAGCGATTTTTGATGGTCACCTTGTTGAGTTCTCTATAATCGATGCAGGAACGTAGTGAGTGGTCTTTTTTCTCGACAAAAAAGATGCCTGCCCCGGCTGGTGATGTCAGGATGGATAAAGCCTCTCTTAAGATTTTCATCGATATATACCTTGAGAGTACCCAGCTCCTGCTCTGTTAAGGGGAATATTCTCCCAAAAGGAACTTCAGATCCGGGCAACAACTCAATAGGACAGTCGTAGGGTCTATGAGGCAGAAGGGTCTCAGCCCCTTTTTTGCTAAAGACATCGGAGAAGTCCTGGTAAGGGATGGGAATCGCCTGCTGCGATTTCGTGTCGGTGTTCAGACACAAGAGTTGACTGGGTTTTGCAGGAGTTCCGTACAAACAGTGCTGTTGGCAGTAACTGGAAGAGAACTTGACTTCCCCAGAAACCCAATCGATACTGGGGTTATGCGCCTGCAACCAAGGCATTCCTAGAATAATAGGGAAAAGTGGTGAAGAAATGGCGTCCAGCCGGAGAAATTCCTGATGACAGGTGTTCATGGTGGCTAGCAGTGGGGTGGTTTCCAAGGTGACCGGACCAGAGCTGAGAGTGGAACCACCCGCGAGATAGACAGCAAGTCCCTGCGATTTTGTCCGGAGAGGGATACGGTGTTGAGTCGCAAAGGTGAGATCAATGAAGCAACTGCATGCTCCTGAGTCAATTATGACTGGGGTAATCCTGTCCTGGAAGCTGGAGGGTAATGGAGAGAGCCAGATGGTTAGCAAGGTTAGGCAAGGCAGGTGCGATTTTAGAAGTAGCTGAAAGAGACTTACGTGTCTTATTTGGGCAGGATCTCACATAGTGACCTGATTCCCGCAGTACATGCAAAAGTTGTTGACCCATCGACGTTGTCGTTCTTCGGGAGTGAGGGATGGGCGGAGAAGCCCCAGTTGCATCGGTTCAGAAGTGTCAAGGGCTGAGGCAGCCGGTACCTGAAGGCTTTGGCCTATGGAGCACTAGGGATCTTGGGGAGGACCCAAGTGGGGCGGAACTGGTTGACCGACCTCTCGGAACGACGCTCTCTCAAGCGCCGATCAATCTGCACTGACAGGTTAATAAGGTCTTCAAGAGTTTGGGGTACGGCTACCCGTGCCAGCTCGTCTTTGAGCGAATCGGATAATCCTAAGCGGAATTGGTATCGCAGGGCCGCATCATTCCATTCAGTGTCTGAACACCAACGCCTAAATTCCAGAACATAGTCTTCTGCAGGCCTGCACCCCTGTTGTAGGGCGTGTAAGGCGGATTCAGCCGTGGCTTTTAACTGAGGGTCCTCATACAATTGAGACATGGCAGTAAAGAAGGTATCCAGATTATCCAAGCAGACTGACTTTTGCTCCAGGAGACGGTGGGCCCACGCCTGTGGTTCTCCAGATAGAAGAGAGATGACAAAACCCACCCTGGTTGCTTCCAAGGAGAAGGTGCGTGGTTGCAAGGCGAAGTACAGTTCGCAAGCGTTACGAAATGCTGGATACTTGTTGCGCTCTCCGGTAAACCTTTCGGCTGTAGGGACCCCGGGTTCGGGAGGTAGCATAACCACTGAGGGTGCAGGTGAGAACCCGGTAGCAGAAGCACCTTGCGGGTTAGCAGGTGAGGATAGCACCTGAACTCGTTCCTCCAGTCTGGTATAACCTTCTGGAAGGCTCTTCACAGCCTGCGTTAGACCCGCCAGGTGTCTGCATAGCTCCTCCATGGGAGAGGTCCCCTGCTCGGGCTCGGACATGGCTGTCCGATACTGTCAGACTTACCCGTATCAGACTGACGAACCCGATATAGCAGAGGATGGCCTCCCGTACGTATCTGGTTCCCGGCCCCTGATAGAGCACACAGAAGGCACGGGAGCACAGAATGGTATGAGAGCCTGGCGGGTGGTTAGCAGGGATGAGGCCCAAAGTCCTGATGCAAGCTGGCAGGAGATGATAGGTAGGCTGTAGGTCAGCTACAGGTGCAGAGCAGGAGCAGGCAGATCCGAACACAAGCAAGGTTGGCAACAGGCAGTCAGCACGGTACAAAAGGAGCAGGCAGATACAAAGTCCAGGTCACAAGCAGGTTTGGCAGCAGGCGGTCGGCACGGTACAGAGGGGTCAGGCAGGTTCAAAGTCGGAGGCAGGCCAGGGGTCAGATGCAGGCGGATAGCAGAGCAGATTCCAGTAAACAAGCCGGGTCACAGAGAGATCAAACAGTACACAGGAAACAGGAAGCACGGGAACAGGAAGCTGATGATCGGACAGCACCGAGCACAGCATCCCAGCAACCTAAATAGGGCAACCAGCTCCAGAGTGCCCAGCAAGTGTCCTGAACTGAGATCCTCTCTGACAGACGCTCTCTCGCCCCCCCCCCATTTCCTGACCTGCCAGGCTGAATGCTTGGATAAAGGTCTGGTATGGATTTTGGAGGGAACCTTATGCCAATAGCCAGGTGCCAGCAATTGCAACCACAAAAAATCAATTTAAATGTGATTTGACTTGTTTTTTTTCTTTATAAATGTAATTTTTGCTGCAGCATGTTGTTTGCATGCTATAGATGCCCTATTTTACAGGCAGACCAAGGGGACCCCCAGGCACTATATTTAAAGGGACTTTTCATTTTTATTGATGCACTTTAAGTACCAATAAAATCACTGCTCCTGAAAAAACAACCATTAAGAAAAAAAAAAAAAACTGGCATTGATACATGTCCCGCAGAGCAGTACCCGGACCCCCATACCTCTTGTATAGCCAATTACTTGCAAATAAGCCTTCAAAATGGGCGCTTTTGATTTTTCCTGTTCGGCTCCTATAGACTTCAATGGGGTTCTTCGTCTGGGTTAGAACTTTTCCCCTGTTTGGGAGTTCTGCTGCGAACTGAATGGTGTTCGGTCCATCTCTAATAGTAAGTATAGGAAAACCAGGGTTTCAATAATACCTTAATAATACAGTCCCAGTCCTATTCTTCCTTTAAACACATGCCGACTGGGCCATAGCCGAAAGATGGCTACAGCGTGGTCGGCTTGCTCTGGGAGGGCGCCCATGGACATCCTCCCGAACTCGCGTTTCCCGCATGCCCCATGGGTTGCGCTCGCGGAAGTGTCCGTGCTCGCCGGGTTCACGGGACCTGACGCAACACGGATCTCGGTAAAGGGCCAATGATAGCGGCCCTTTACCATGTGATAGCTCCCGTGATCAGAATGTAAACAAACTGGGGTCACGCAGAAGTCCAGCTCTCTTCTCTCCTCACACTGATACAGCATGTGAGGAGAGAAGGGAGATCGAGTGCAACAGTGAGTCCAGATATATTTTGCAGTGTAAGACAGTGCCCAGCAGTGCCACACAAGTGCCACACAAGTGCTAATCTGTGTCCTACAGTGACACTACACTACCCATCAGTTCCCCTACAGTACCCATCTGTCCACCAGTGCTACAACAATACCCATCAGTGCCACTACAGTACCCATCAGTGCCACTAGTGCCACTATAGTACCCATCAGTGCCACTAGTGTCCATCAGTGCCACTACAAGGCTCATCAGTGTCACTACAAGGCTCATCAGTGCCACATCAGTGCCACCAGTGCCACTTCAGTGCCCCTCGGTGCCACCAGTGCCACTAAAGTGCCCATCAGTGCCACACCAGTGCCACTACAGTGCCACTACAGTGCCACTACAGTGCTACTACAGTGCTCATCTGTGCCACATTGGTGCCACCAGTGCCCATCGGTGCCACCAGTGCCACTAAAGTGCCAAGTGTCACTACAGTGTTCATCAGTGTCACATTAGTGCCATCAGTACCACATCAGTGCCACTAGTATCCATCAGTGCCACTACAAGGCTCATCAGTGTCACTACAAGGCTCATCAGTGCCACTACAAGGCTCATCAGTGCCACATCCACCAGTGCCCATCAGTGCCACTTCAGTGGCTATTGGTGCTGCCTGTGCCACTACAGTGCCCATCAGTGCTCCACCAGTGCCACACCAGTGCTCATCTGTGCCACCAGTGCCACATCGGTGCCACCAGTGCCCATTGGTGCCACCAGATCCCATCGTGCACCAGTGCCATGTCGGTGTCCAGACCCACTACAGTGCTCATCAGTGCCACATTAGTGCCATCAGTGCCACATCAGCGCCACTATAGTGCTCATCTGCACCACTTCAGCGCTCATCAGTGCCACTAGAGTGCCCAATAGTGCACATAAGTGAGTGCTTATCAGTTCCACCATATCAGTGGATCCTCATCAGCGCCCATCAGTGCCGCCTTATCAGTGCACATCAGTGTCAAATAATCAGTGCTGCCTCAGTGTGGTGCATTAGTGTACATCAGTGCAACCTTATTAGTACCCATCAGTGCACCCTCATCAGTTCCCATCAGTGCACCCTCATCAGTAGCCAGCAGTGCACCCTCATCAGTAGCCAGCAGTGCACCCTCATCAGAACCCAGCAGTGCACCCTCATCAGAACCCAGCAGTGCAGCCTTTTCAGCACCCAGCAGTGCAGCCTCATTAGACCAGCCTCATCAGCACCCATCAGTGCAGCCATCACTGTCCAAGTGTCCCTACCACAGCAGTTTGTCACCACAGCTCACAGTCACGAGTATGGCAAGAAAAAAATTTCCGCTGAGGAGGCATACCAACAGCTTAGCTTGACCGACTAGAGCAGCAGGGAGCTTTCTGAGTCTGCGTCTGATCCTGGTTCAGAATATGATCCTGTTGTAAGCAGTGGGTCTGATACAGAATCGGAGGAAGAGCAAAGTGTGCCCATGAAACAAAGGAGTTCTGGTATGGAGCAGAAGGCTACCACAAGTAGTGCTGTGACATCAACCAGCAGCTCAGTGCCATCCACCAGAAATGCAGTGGCATCAACTAGCATCTCAGTGCCATCCACCAGTAGCACAGTGCCATCCAGAAGAAATGAAGTACCACTGCAGCAAAGGCCACGAACTAGCGGGGTGTCATCTTGGCCCCAAAGCGTTAGGACCCATGCCGGCCTTCCCTATGCCCTTGAAAACCCTCTGTGGCTTCCCCCTAATTCAAGAGCAGCAAACATTCCCCTTTCAGCCAGGTGTTCAGGTGAACACAGAGAATTTTGCCCCTATTGATTTTTTTTATTTAATTTTTCCCCAAGACCTACTACCCTCCATCGTGGCCCAGTGCAACCTCTATGCATAACAATTCATAACAAGCAACCCTGGTTCAAGTTATGCCCGTCTCTATGAGTGGAGAGCATTGACAGTGGAGGAATTTAAATTATTTTTAGGCCTAACATTCAATATGGGACTCACAAAAAAAATGAATTATACTCCTATTGGTCCACCAACCCCATCCAACACATGCCAATCTATTCATCCTTTATGCAAAGATCAAGATACCTCTTGGTAATGTGTTTCCTCCATTACAATAACAACACCCAGTGCCCTCCCCGAAATGACCCATCACATGACAAATTATTTAAAATTCGGCCTCTTCTAAATTTTTTCTCTGAGAAATTCCCTCAGTTATTTATCCCCGACCAAAATATCTCCGTGGATGAGTCATTGGGCCACTTCACAGGCAGGCTTGGCTTCTGTCACGTACCTTACAGCGGAGCCCGAAATGATGAGGGTGGCCTCTTGCACGGTTCCGGTCCAAGCACCCCTGGTGGTGGGTAAAGGGAGTGCGAGGGCAATGAAAGGGTGCAGGTGCCTGCAGGCAGGAGGCTGAAATTTGGAGATATAGGAAACTCTGCTGAGGAGATTTAGAAACTGATCACCAAACTTGTTCAGCGGGGGCCAGATCAGGATCAACTGCAGAATCAGGAACAGGCAGAAGTTGGCAACAGGCTGGCAGTGGGGTACCAAGTCAGAAGGCAAAACCGTAGTCAGGAACAGGCAGGGGTTGGCAACAGACGGGCAGCAGGGTACAGAATCAGGAGGCGGAGCCGTAATCATAAGTTCAAGCCAAGGTCAGTATTGCAGGTAGAGGCAGGCTCAGCAGGCAGGGGAGATCCAAGAGAATGGTCAGAATATAGCCGGGTTTTCAGGAACAAGGTCAATCAGGCAGAGTAACAACAGGAACACAGGAACAAGCTGAAGACAATCCAGCACTGATGCTAGGCAGACTCTCTGTTTATATAGGGTGCTGTGTGCTAGGATTCGCGCCAGCGTACGCACGTACGTGCATGCACATTAGCAACTTAGCACATTGGCACAGGCGCGTTAGCACATTAGCACCTTGGTACATTGGCGCATGCGCGTTAGCACATTAGCGCTTTGGCACTCGCGGGTACATGTTAGCGTGTGTGCACGTTTGTATGGAGGTACAATTGTGCATGCCCACCCTGGATCTCATTTGTCTCTGGCTATGGTTCCGTGCATGCACCTTGGCATTAGCAGAACGATGATTGGCAGCTGCTGCATGGAGACGAGTGCTTGCTGTGTGAGTTCTCTGACAGCTTCAAGCAGTTTATCACCAGCAAAAGGGCCTGATATGGGGTTAAGCTCTACAAGCTATGTGACATAGAAATGGGGTATATCTACGCCTTCCGGGTGTACAAAGGGAAGGACACCCAACTGTATCCCCCTGAATGTCCAGAGTACATCGGAACCAGCAGAAAGGTTGTTTGGGAGCTTGTATATCCACTCCTTGGAAATGGTTACCACCTTTATGTGGATAATTACTATACAAGCTCTGAATCTGCTGAATCTCTTCTGCAATCTTTACCACAAGGACACACCAGCATGTGGTACAGTGCGAGCCAATAGGAAGGGCTTACCGCAAAGGCTTGTTACTGAAAGACTACGACAAGGGGAGGCGGTATCTTTGCAGAATGAAGAGATATTGGCTCTCAGGTGGAGGGACAGACGAAACGTCCACATGCTCACAACGATCCCCAATGACACCTACGTAGAAATCCCCAGAAGAAATGGCCCAATCCAGAAACCAAAATGTGTCCATGACTATAATTTGTTCATGGGGGAGTCAACTTCAATGATCAGATGATCAAACCCTACCTTCCCACGAGAAAAAGCCGCTTTTGGTATAAAAAAGTCTCCATATATCTTTTCCGTTTGGCCATTTACAATAGTTTTGTTATTTACCGTAAATCTACAGAGAGCCCCATATCTTATCTTCAGTACCAAGAAGAAATTATCTCCACCCTTTTGTACCCTGAAGGCACACCAGAAAGCATTCGCTCGGATTCAGTGAGCAGTCTCCATGAACACCACTTTCCTGAGAGACTCTCCCTCCATGAAACAGGCCGTAAACTTCAGAAGAAATGCCGGGTGTGCTCCAGAGGAGGAGCTAGAAAAGACACTGTGTATTATTGTCCTGATTGTCCTTCCCAACCAGGCCTTTGTATTGATAAATGTTTCCGCCGTTACCATACTTTTCTACATTATTAGGGAAGTATGGTAAACGTAATTGTCATTTACCGCCATACCACTTTATGCCACTGTACATAGCGCTGCCTTCTCTGGAACAGACCCTGGCCTGCGAAATGACCACGCTTCTGCCTAATGCTAAACTGTACTTACCTCTGCCTTCTCCGGAACTGACCCTGGCCTGCTAAACGAACACGCTTCTGCCTAATGCTAAACTGTACCTACCTCTGCTTGCTCTGGAACTGACCCCGAACTGTTTGACCATGTTTTTTGCCTGCCTCCTGGACTAGTCTTTTACTCTGCTACTGGAGTAGTGGGCTTCATAACAAAGGGGTCTTACATATGTGAGGGGCTCCAGAATTGTTTTTCTGGATGAAGAAAACTAATTTTTTAGTTTTCTCATTCCCAGATTAGGGTCTGGAGACTCAGAGGCTTCAAAGAGATTTGGGTGGAAGAAACCTCTACCCCTGTCCCCATTCTTTCCTGGCCTGCTACTTGGACCATGTTCCTGCTTACTACCAGGACCAATATTTTGGCACTGCTGGCAATGTCTCTACTAGGGATGAGCCGAACACCCCCCTGTTCGGTTCGCACCAGAACATGCGAACAGGAAAAAAATTCGTTCGAACACGCGAACACCGTTAAAGTCTATGGGACACGAACATGAATAATCAAAAGTGCTAATTTTAAAGGCTAATATGCAAGTTATTGTCAATAAAAGTGTTTGGGGACCTGGGTCCTGCCCCAGGGGACATGAATCAATGCAAAAAAAAGTTTTAAAAACGGCCGTTTTTTCAGGAGCAGTGATTTTAATAATGCTTAAAGTCAAACAATAAAAGTGTAATATCCCTTTAAATTTCATACCTGGGGGGTGTCTATAGTATGCCTGTAAAGGGGCGCATGTTTCCCGTGTTTAGAACAGCCTGACAGCAAAATGACATTTTGAAGGAAAAAACACATTTAAAACTACCGCGGCTATTGCATTGCCGACAATACACATAGAAGTTCATTGATAAAAACGGCATGGGAATTCCCCACAGGGGAACCCCGAACCAAAATAAAAAAAAAAAAAAAATGATGTGGGGGTCCCCCTAAATTCCATACAAGGCCCTTCAGGTCTGGTATGGATATTAAGGGGAACCCCAGCCAAAATTTAAAAAAAAAATTGACGTGGGGTTCCCCCTAAATTCCATACCAGACCCTTCAGGTCTGGTATGGATTTTAAGGGGAACCCCGCGCCAAAAAAAAAAAAAACAACGGCGTGGGGTCCCCCTAAAAATCCATACCAGACCCTTATCCGAGCACGCAACCTGGCAGGCCGCAGGAAAAGAGGGGGGGACGAGAGTGCGGCCCCCCCCCTCCTGAACCGTACCAGGCCACATGCCCTCAACATTGGGAGGGTGCTTTGGGGTAGCCCCCCAAAACACCTTGTCCCCATGTTGATGAGGACAAGGGCCTCATCCTCACAACCGTGGCCGGTGGTTGTGGGGGTCTGCGGGCGGGGGGGCTTATCGGAATCTGGAAGCCCCCTTTAACAAGGGGACCCCCAGATCCCGGCCCCCCCCCTGTGTGAAATGGTAAGGGGGTACTTACCCCTACCATTTCACTAAAAAACTGTCAAAAATGTTAAAAATGACAAGAGACAGTTTTTGACAATTCCTTTATTTAAATGCTTCTTCTTTCTTCCTTCATCTTCTTCTTCTTCTGGTTCTTCTGGTTCTTCCTCCGGCGTTCTCGTCCAGCATCTTCTCCGCGGCGTCTTCTATCTTCTTCTCCTCGGGCCGCTCCGCACCCATGGCATGAGGGGGGAGGCTCCCGCTCTTCTCTTCATCTTCTTCTCTTCTTCATCTTCTTCTTCATCTTCTTCTTCATCTCTTCTTCCTTCTTCTCTTCTTCATGTCTTCTGCTGGACGAGAACGCCGGAGGAAGAAAGAAGAAGCATTTAAATAAAGGAATTGTCAAAAACATTTTTGACAGTTTTTTAGTGAAATGGTAGGGGTAAGTACCCCCTTACCATTTCACACAGGGGGGGGGCCGGGATCTGGGGGTCCCCTTGTTAAAGGGGGCTTCCAGATTCCGATAAGCCCCCCGCCCGCAGACCCCCACAACCACCGGCCACGGTTGTGAGGATGAGGCCCTTGTCCTCATCAACATGGGGACAAGGTGTTTTGGGGGGCTACCCCAAAGCACCCTCCCAATGTTGAGGGCATGTGGCCTGGTACGGTTCAGGAGGGGGGGGGCCGCACTCTCGTCCCCCCCTCTTTTCCTGCGGCCTGCCAGGTTGCGTGCTCGGATAAGGGTCTGGTATGGATTTTTAGGGGGACCCCACGCCGTTTTTTTTTTTTTTTTGGCGCGGGGTTCCCCTTAAAATCCATACCAAACCTGAAAGGTCTGGTATGGAATTTAGGGGGAACCCCACGTCAATTTTTTTTTTAAATTTTGGCTGGGGTTACCCTTAATATCCATACCAGACCTGAAGGGCCTTGTATGGAATTTAGGGGGACCCCCACATCATTTTTTTTTTTTTTTTTTTGGTTCGGGGTTCCCCTGTGGGGAATTCCCATGCCGTTTTTATCAATGAACTTCTATGTGTATTGTCGGCAATGCAATAGCCGCGGGTAGTTTTAAATGAGTTTTTTCCTTCCAAATGTCATTTTGCTGTCAGACTGTTCTAAACACAGAAAACATGCGCCCCTTTACAGGCATACTATAGACACCCCCCAGGTACGAAATTTAAAGGGATATTAAACTTTTATTGTTTGACTTTAAGCATTAATAAAATCACTGCTCCTGAAAAAACGTCCGTTTTTAAAACTTTTTTTTGCATTGATCCATGTCCCCTGGGGCAGGACCCGGGTCCCCAAACACTTTTTATGACAATAACTTGCATATAAGCCTTTAAAATTAGCACTTTTGATTTCTCCCATAGACTTTTAAAGGGTGTTCCGCGGCATTCGAATTTGCCGCGAACACCCCAAATTGTTCGCTGTTCGGCGAACTTGCGAACAGCCAATGTTCGAGTAGAACATGAGTTCGACTCGAACTCGAAGCTCATCCCTAGTCTCTACTTGAACTGACTCTGGACTGTTTATGGACAGTATCCCTGCCTATACTGACTATGGACAATATTCCTGGCTGCTGCCTGGACAATTACATTTACTGTCGCTGACCACGTCCCTGCCTGCTGCCTGGATCAGGCTCACCTCCTGTGGACAACTGAACTACTAAAACCACAGGTAATCTTTTGTTTACCCTTTGCTCAGCATAATGTATTTTAGAGTGTAATTCTTGGTATGTTTATGCTATGTGTTAGAAATATGAAGGGCCTTCAAAAATGTGATAGATTGTAAGGAAATTAGATGTGTAATTTATGCTCCTAGAACGCCTGAATGTGCTACTTCAATGTTGGGCCTCTGTATGTGGCCAGGCTGTGTAAAAGTCTCACACATGTAGTATCGCCATGAGCAAGATGAGGAGCAGAATATATTTTGGGGTGTCATTTTTGCTATGTACATGCTATGTGTTGGAAATATCTTAAAAATGGACAACTTTGTGTAAAAAAAAATGTGTTGTCATTTTTTTTCCACATTTTCCAAAAACTTCTGGAAAAAAATGAACCGTTCAAAAGACTCATTATGCCTCATAGATTATATGTTGGGGTGTGGGCATTTCCATTGTCCTGGTGCTCCAGGGCCTTCAAAATTGTAATAGGTGGTTGAAAGATTAGATGTGTAATTTATGCTCCTAGAACACCTGAATATGCTACTTTAATGTTGGGCCTCTGAATGTGGCCAGGCTGGGTAAAAGTCTCACACATGTGGTATCACCATACTCAGGATAAGTAGCAGAATATATTTTGGGGTGTCATTTGTGGAATATACATGCCATGTGAGAGAAATAGCCTGTTATAATGACAATTTGGTGTGAAAAAATTAAGATAAAAAAAAATCTTAATTTTGCAAAGAATTGTGGGAAAAAATGACAACTTCTAAAAACTCACAATGCCTCTTACTAAATACCTTGGAATGTCTATGTTCCAAAAAGGAGTAATTTTGTGGGTATTTGTACTTTTCTGGCTTGTTAGGGTCTCAAGAAACGAGATAGGCCTCAGTACATCAGGTGTGATCAGATGTGATTAATTTTTAGTGATTGGCACCATAGCTTGTAGACTCTATAACTTTCACACAGACTAAATAATATCCACTAATTTGGGTCATTTTTACCAAAGATATGTAGCAGTATAAATTTTGGCCCAATTTTTTAAAGAAAAATTACTTATTTGCAAAATGTTATAATAGAAATGAAGAAAATTTCATTTTTTTACATAATTGTCTGTCTTTTTTGATTTATATCACAGAAAAAAGCCCCAGAGGTGATCAAATACCACCAAAAGAAAAAAAAGGATGAAAATGTAATATGGGTACAGTGTTGCATGACTGAGTGTCACGTACCTGGTAGGTTTTGAGCCCGAAGTGCAGAGAAAGACCTCCCTTACAGCTCCCACTCCTGTTCCTCTGGAGTGGAGATAGAAGGCCCAGGAGTGAGGAGTGGTATGGGTGCCTGGCAGGATCGACAGTCACCGGAAGTTCAGGAGTGGTGGCACCCTCTGGATCCAGAAGCTGAAGAGGAGGCTGGAATGCAGAGAGGACCCGGAGCCACAGCAGGTAGGAAGCAGGTAGGTAAGCAGGTAAGTAGGCAGGACTGGAACGCTGGACTGGAACCAAGAACAAAGCAGCAGGTAGTAGCCTGGAACGCTTGACTGGAACCAGGAACAAGCAGCAGGTAGTAGACTGGAACACTGGACTGGAACCAGGAACAAAGCAGCAGGTAGTAGACTGGAAGGCTGGACTGGAACCAGGAACAAGCAGCAGGTAGTAGCCTGGAACGCTGGACTGGAACCAGGAACAAGCAGCAGGTAGTAGACTGGAACGCTGGACTGGAATCAGGAACAGAGCAGCAGGTAGTAGACTGGAACGCTGGACTGGAACCAGGAACACAGCAGCAGGTAGTAGACTGGAACGCTGGACTGGAACCAGGAACAAGCAGCAGGTAGTAGACTGGATACAGGTATCAGACTGAGGGATGGTCAAACAAGCCAGAGGTCGGTATCGGTCGATCAGCAAAGGTACCAGGGACAACACAGAGGGATGGTCAGGCAAGCCAAGGGGGTCTGGTGCAGGCGGATAGCAGGATGGTCTAACAGGAAGCCGGGTCAGATAGCAGAGTACACAGGTCAGATCAGGTTAAGGCACACGGAACGCTGTAGAGCAGACAGCGGGGATAGAGTGTGACAGGCTGGTTTAAATAGCCCGGCTGGCACTAGCGAGAGTGCGCGTGCGCGTGCCATGCGTGACCGCACCCGTGAACGCACGTGCATGCACAGTGGAACCCGCGGCCATGTCCCCATGCGTCTGGATTGCTAATTACTGCCAGGATCTTCATGACATTGCCCCCCCAAGGGGCAGCCTCCGGATGCCCCTTTGAAGAAATTTCTCCGGATGGGCTCTTTTAAAAGATTGCAATAGATTTTCAGCATGGATATTATCCTCGGGTTCCAAGGAATTCTCTTCTGGGCCGAACCCCCTCCATTTTATCAGAAATTGATTTTGGTTACCTCTTCTCCTATGGTCCATGATAGCCTCTACCTCAAATTCCTCCTCCCCATCTACCAAAATTGGATCAGGAGGATCCGTACTTCGACCTGGAAATGGATTAGAAACAGAGGGTCTGAGTAGAGACACATGAAATACTGGGTGCACTTTTAATGAATCCGGAAGTTCAAGTTCGTATGCCACCTCATTAATTCTTCGCTTGACAGGAAATGGTCCAAGAAACTTGGGACCCAATTTCCTTGATGGGCAAGCCATCCTGAGATTTACTGTAGATAACCATACCTGGTCCCCGGGTGTAAGTAACAGCTCCCCTCGTCTCTTCTTATCAAAAGTTGCTTTATTATACTCCTGGGTCCTGGTCATGGTCTCCTGCAAAACTTGGTTGTTGGAAGTAAAGAAGTCCAACCTCTCCTGAACTGCGGGTACTGTGCACTCTGGAAGAGAATTAGGCAGAAATGAAGGGTGGAAACCATAATTTGCAAAAAATGGGGTTTGTTTGATAACGGAATGAATAGAATTGTTGTAGGCGAACTCATCCAATGGAAGAACAGAAATCCAATCATCTTGGGCATACGAAGAAAAACAGCGTAAATATTGTTCAAGAGTCTGGTTTGTTCTCTCTGTTTGCCCATTAGTCTGGGGATGATAAGCAGATGAAAATGAGAGTACCCCATGGAGCCCGATGACTTCTTTAATGAATGCCTGTGCCGTTTGTGTAGCTGAGGGGGTGCCCTTCATTGGGACAAAGTGGGCCATCTTCGACAACCGGTCTGCTATGACAAAAATTGTGGTGAAGCCCCCAGCCGGAGGTAATTCCACAATAAAATGTATATAAAACATCTTCCAAGGCCTATCTGGGACAGGTAATGGCTTTAGCAAACCCCATGCCTTGGTCCTGTGCCCCTTGTTCCTGATACAGGTGGTACAGGATTCAACAAATCTCCTACAATCTTCACGTAACTGAGGCCACCAAAAGGTACGCTGTACCAGATCAGTAGTCTTAGCCACTCCAAAATGCCCAGCCAATGCATGGTCATGACAGAGTTCTAGTACTGAAACTCGTAGTTCTTCAGGTATAAAGATCCTATTCTCGTGCCACAATAACCCATCCTTAACTTGGAGTTCTGACCTAATGGAAGATCCCAACTCTGCAGAAGCCTGCTTAATCTGGGAAAGCAGGTCTCCCTGAAGCAAAAGAAAATTCCCCGGGGACAGAATGGTGTCCGGAGGGGAAACCTCTTGGGATTCGTGTAACATCCTGGATAGGGCATCAGGCTTGGTATTCTTTGAGCCAGGGCGATAAGTGACATGAAAGGAGAACCTGGAGAAAAAGAGAGCCCACCTGGCTTGGCGTGGCTTCAACCTTTTTGCAGATCTCAAATACTCCAGGTTCTTATGATCTGTAAAAATTAAGACTGGATGAGCGGCACCCTCTAGCAGATAGCGCCACTCCTCCAACGCTGATTTGATAGCCAATAACTCTCTGTCACCCACATCATAATTTCTCTCTGCCGTGGACAATTTACGAGAGAAGAAGGCCACAGGATATAACAGGGCCTTAGTTCCCTGTCTTTGGGACAACACTGCCCCTACTGCAATTTCGGATGCGTCCACCTCTAGTACAAATGGCAGAGAGAAATCTGGATAGTTTAGTACGGAAGCAGAAGTAAAAAGGCCCTTGAGAGTCTCAAAAGCCTTTTGAGCCTCAGCAGACCAGTGGAAGCATGTACCCTGTTTAGTTAACTGTGTGATGGGTGTGATGATGGCTGAAAACCCCTTAATAAATTTACGGTAAAAATTAGCGAATCCAACGAATCGCTGGATCCCCTTCTTATCTGTCGGGACTGGCCAGTCTAGCACTGCAGCGACCTTTTGAGGGTCCATCTTAATGCCTTTACTGGAAATGATTAACCCCCAAAATGGAATACTTTCCTGTTTAAATGCACATTTCTCAGCTTTTGCATATAGACTGTGTTGTCGAAGCCGGGCCAACACACTTCTGACGTGCCTGCGATGGGAATCAAGGGAACAAGAAAAAATTTGTATGTCGTCTAAATAGACGATAACAAACAGATCTAGAAAGTCTCGTAAAACATCATTGATGAAGTACTGGAATGTAGCAGGGGCATTGCACAGACCGAACGGCATCACAAGGTATTCAAAATGTCCATAACGGGTACGAAAGGCGGTCTTCCATTCGTCTCCGTCCCTAATACGAACCATATTGTAGGCTCCGCGGAGGTCAAGCTTAGTGAATATGGTAGCTGTCCCAAGTCTTTGGACCAATTCTGGTACCAGGGGAAGAGGGTAACGTTTTTTTACAGTGATTTTGTTCAGCTCGCGGTAATCTACACATGGTCTGAGGGTCTTGTCTTTCTTCTGTACGAAGAAGATACCTGCACCTGCTGGAGATGTGGATGGACGAATGAAGCCCTTCTTTAGATTCTCATCGATATATTCTTTTAAAGCCCCTTGTTCCACTTCCGTCAAAGGAAATATTCTTCCAAAAGGTATCTCAGCACCGGGGAGTAATTCGATAGGACAGTCATAGGCCCGGTGAGGGGGTAAGACCCCTGCTTGCTGAATACATCTAAGAAATCATGATATGCAGAAGGGATGGAGAGGTGTAGACTAGGATCTGTGTTCAAACAGAGCAAGGTAGGGTTCTCCTGAGTGTTCTGAAGTCTACAAGACTGTTGGCAATATGGGGAAGAAAAGGTAACTTCACCTGTGATCCAGTTAATGTCAGGATTGTGGGCCTGTAACCATGGCATGCCGAGGATTATGGGGAACAGAGGTGAATCGATGATATCTAGGCGTAACAGTTCTTGATGAGAATTGGAGATGGAGACGGGTATTGGAACAGTCTCAGACTTAATGGCGGTTCCATCAGCTAGATGGATGGAAAGTCCATGGGCTTTAGACAATAGAGGTATCCGGTGTTGGGTAGCAAAAAGAGAGTCCATGAAACACCTGCAAGCTCCAGAGTCAATAATGGCGGTGATTTGCAGAGTCTCTCCTGGAAGCTGTAACAGGATAGAGAGAGCAAGGTGAGTAGTGTTCTTAACCAGAGGTGTAACATAGTCAGTGGACAGGGATAGGCACTTACGGAGTTTAAGGGGACAGTTCCTGACTAGGGATGAGCCGAACACCCCCCGGTTCGGTTCGCACAAGAACCTGCGAACGGAGCGAAAGTTCGCACGAACGTTAGAACCCCATTGACGTCTATGGGACTCGAACGTTCGAAATCAAAAGTGCTCATTTTAAAGGCTAATTTGCATGGTATTGTCCTAAAAAGGGTTTGGGGACCCGGGTCCTACCCCAGGGGACATGTATCAATGCAAAAAAAAACTTTTAAAAACGGCCGTTTTTTCGGGAGCAGTGATTTTAATGATGCTTAAAGTAAAAAAAAAAAAAGTGAAATATTCCTTTAAATATCGTACCTGGGGGGTGTCTATAGTATGCCTGTAAAGTGACGCATGTTTCCCGTGCTTAGAACAGTCCCTGCACCAAATGTCATTTTCAAAGGAAAAAATCTCATTTAAAACTGCTTGCGGGTTTAATGTAATGTCGGGTCATGGCAATATGGATGAAAATCAGTGAGACAAACGGCATGGTTACCCCCCAGTCCATTACCAGGCCCTTTGGGTCTTGTATGGATATTAAGGGGAACCCCGCACCCAAATTAAAATAAGGAAAGGTGTGGGGCCACCGGGCCCTATATACTCTGAACAGCAGTATACAGGCGGTGCAAACAAGACAGGGACTGTAGGTTTGTTGTTAAGTAGAATCTCTGTGATTTTGAACGGGTACATTTTTAGCTCCAGCCAAAAAATCTTTTTTAAGCTTTTTGGAAAACATAAGGAAGGGTTATCACCCCTGTGACATTTGTTTTGCTGTCTTTCCTCCTCTTCAGAAGATTTCACCTCACTTTTTGTCCCAATGAAAAATGTTTTTTGAAAATTTGGGTTTTTTTGTGGAAGAAGGATTGGAAAGCATCAGTGGAAAGGAGAATTTTTTTTCCCATATTAACTCTTACAGGAGAGAATTTCCCTTCCTAGAGGTAGATTTCATCTCACTTCCTGTTGTCTCCTTCCGTTTGCAAGTAGGAGTCGTTTGTAAGTTAGATGTTTGAAAGTAGGGTCCTGCCCTATATACTCAGCAGAAATTTGGGCCTTAGGTGTTGCTGTGGCCACAACACTGTAAGCCCTCACAGGGCCCTGCTGTGAAATATTAGATCAAGAATTTTAATTACATGCCCCTGTTGAACAGGAGCTGAAAAATTAGGCCTTAGGCACTGGTGCTGGTGCCACAACACTGCAACCCCTCACAGACACTCTAGTTGGAACGCAGGAACGAGCCCTGCTGCAAAGTATTGCATCAAAAATGGTCGGTGGACAGACGCACCCTGTGATCGGTTACCACGCCTCCAGCAGCACTGAATGTGCGTTCCGAAAGAACGCTGGATGCAGGACAGGCCAGTAGCTCAATTGCATACTGTGCAAGCTCTGGCCAGTGATCCATCCTCAAGACCCAGTAACCCAGAGGATTTTCGGTGGAAAAGGTGTCCAAGTCTGATCTTGCCCTAGGTATTCCTGCACCATGTAAAACAGACGCTGGCGATGGTTGCTGGAACCGATCATACCTTGGGGCTGCGGACCAAAAAATTGTCTGAACGCATCGGTCAGACGGCCACCTTCTCCACCGCTCCTTCTTTGACTGACCGAAGCCTCAGCAACACGTTGTTCAGAAACAGGAGTTTGTAACCTCCCAGTCTCTGGGGACGCGTTGCACAGACCTTTCTGCAAGGCCTCCCGAAGATGTTTCATCCTCTGCTCCCTCTGCGATGGCAGGATAAGGTCCGCAACCTTACCCTTGTAACGTGGATCAAGGAGGGTTGCCAGCCAGTATTGGTCCTTCTCCTTGATACCACAAATGCGAGGATCCTTACGCAGGCTTTGCAGGATCAGGGAGGCCATGCAGCGTAGGTTTGCTGAGGCATTCGGTCCGGAGTCTTCTGGGTCACTAAGGACGACAATGTCCGGAGCCACCTCCTCCCAGCCACGTACAAGTCCATGTGTTTCTTGGGACTGATTCCTTAAAGACTGCTGCTGATGCTGAGTGCCAGGCTCCACCTCCATACTGACACAATCTTCCTCCTCCTCCTCCTCCTCCTCGTCCTCTTCCTGTGTGATCGGCGGGCACGCAGGAACACTGTCTGGATAAAGGGGGCCTTGAGAGCTAAGGAAGTCCTCCTCTTCCTGCCTCAAGTGCCCTGTCCATTATTCCATGCAGCGTGTGCTCCAACAGGAGGACAAGGGGGACAGTGTCACTGATGCATGCACTGTCACTGCTCACCATCCTCGTGGCCTCCTCGAATGGTGACAGGACAGTGCATACATCCCTGATCATGGCCCACTGGCGTGGGGAAAAAAAACCAGGCTCCTCTGACCCTGTCCTGGTGCCATAGTCGCACAGGTACTCATTGATGGCCCTCTGCTGCGTGTGCAGCCGCTGCAGCATGGCCAACGTTGAGTTCCACCTGGTGGGCATGTCACAGATTAGGCGGTTCTTGGGCAGGTTAAACTCCTTTTGGAGGTCCGTCAGCCGAGCACTGGCATTATATGACCGGCGGAAATGCACACAGACTTTCCTGGCTTGCCTCAGGACATCCTGTAAGCCCGGGTACCTGCCCAAGAACCGCTGCACCACCAAGTTAAGGATGTGAGCCAAACAGGGCACATGGGTCATTTGTCCCTGTCGGAGGGCAGAGAGGAGGTTGGTGCCATTGTCGCAAACCACCATTCCTGCCTTAAGTTGGCGTGGCGTCAACCACCTCTGAACCTGCCCCTGCAGAGCTGACAGAACCTCTGCCCCAGTGTGGCTCCTGTCCCCCAAGTACACCAGCTCAAGCACCGCATGGCATCTTGTGGCCTGCGTACTTGCGTAGCCCCTTGAACGACTACGGAGTACCGCTGGTTCCGAGGAAGAGGCCATGGAGGAAGAAGAAGAGGAGGGGGTGGAGGAGAGAGGTGTGTCACAATCATTAGCATTTTGGAGGCGTGGTGGCGGAACTACCTCCAACACTACTGCACCTTGTCCTGCATCCTTCCCAGCTGCCAGCAGAGTCACCCAATGCGCCGTGAAACTTAGGTAACGTCCCTGTCCATGCCTGCTGGACCATGAGTCAGCGGTAATATGCACCTTACCGCTGACTGCCCTGTCCAGCGAGGCATGGACATTGCCTTCCACATGCCGGTTGAGAGCCGGAATCGCCTTCCGTGAGAAAAAGTGGCGTTTGGGTACCTGCCACTGAGGAACCGCACATTCCACAAACTCACGGAAGGGGGCAGAGTCTACCAACTGAAAAGGCAGCAGTTGAAGTGCTAGCAATTTTGCCAAGCTAGCATTCAACCGCTGGGCATGTGGATGGCTGGGAGCAAACTTCTTCCGGCGGTGCAGCAGCTGGGGCAGGGAAATTTGCCTGGTACAATCTGACGTCGGTGTACCAAAAGCAGATTGCCCACAAGTACTTGGCTGTGACACACCTAATTCTACACCTTCATTCCTCTCAGTGCAGGTCTCAGAGAGGACTGGAGGTCTAGTGGGGTTGGAAATCTCAGCTGATGAGGAGAAAGGAGAGGTCCTCTTTGTTCTTTGGTGTGGGTCTTTTAGATACGCTTGCCAACGAACTGCATGGCAGGTCAACATATGTCTGGTCAAGCATGTGGTACCCAAGCGGGAGATGTTTTGGCCACGTGAGATACGCTTGAGACATATGTTGCAAATTGCAGCGGTGCGATCTGATGCACTCGTCTCAAAAAAGGCCCACACCAAAGAACTTTTTGAATAACGCACAGAGACTGCAGCGCCCTGCACATGTGGAGCTTTGGGGTGTGATGCAGTCAATGTGCTGCCCTTAGGCTGGCCCCTGGAGGGCATCCTGCCTCGTTGGTGATGTGCCGCCTCCTCCTCCTCCTCCTCCTCCTCTCTCCTATCAGGCACCCACGTTGAGTCAGTGACCTCATCATCCCCTCCCTCCTCATCACTGGAGCAAACCTGGCAGTATGCTGCAGCAGGGGGAGCATGACTGCCAGATTGCTGTCCTTCTTGGGCACCCCCTCTGTCCATGCTCATGTTACTGTCTTCATCGAGCTCAGTATCATCATCAGAGCCTTCCAAACGCTGGGCATCCTCCTGGAGCATGTACCCAACACTGTGGTCAAACAGTTTGAGGGACTCCTCAGGAGGACATGGTGGAGCTAGGGAAGGAGTCACTGATGACATTGAGCCGAGGGAAGAGGCCACTGCTTTGCCAGACAAAGCACCCTGGGCATGGGTGAGAGAAGATGAGGAGGATGAGGACGGCTTGGTCATCCACTCGACCAAGTCTTCTGCATGTTGCGGCTCAACACGGCCAGCTGCCGAAAAAAAGGCCAAGCGTGTCCCATGGCCACGTGCTGATGAGGATGCACCGTCTCCATGACCAGCACTAGACACAGAGCCTGCTTGCCCTTATTGGCTTGTGACTGTCTGCTTCTCCTTCTTGGCCTTCCAGACATACTAATGGCCTGTAGCTGCACTAAGCTGGGATATATATATATATATATATATATATATATATATATATATATATATATATATATATATACATATATATATATATATGTACTGATACTGCAGCTAGCAAAATCAACTGCCTGCCTGTAGTATGAGAACACCACCAACCTTCTACAGGTAGCTTTAGCTGAACACTGTGAGGTGGACGCACCCCACTAACTTGTAGGTTTAGCTGAACACTGTGAGCAGGACGCACTGCACTAACTGTAAATAGTCTAGCTGCCTGACCGTGGTACTAATAGGATCAAAAGAACACCAGTAATTTTCTTCAGGTAGCTTTATATACTGTAACAAGACAAGTCTGCTTGTCAGTAGGAAGATAACAGGAACGGATCTAGCTGAACACAGTGAGCAGGACGCACTGTACTAAATGTAAATAGTCTAGCTGCCTGACCGTGGTACTAATAGGATCAAAAGAACACCAGTAATTTTCTTCAGTTAGCTTTATATACTGTAACAAGACAAGCCTGCCTGTCAGTAGGAAGATAACAGGAATGGATCTAGCTGAACACTGTGAGCAGGACACACTGTACTAAATGTAAATAGTCTAGCTGCCTGACCGTGGTACTAATAGTATCAAAAGAACACCAGTAATTTTCTTTAGGTAGCTGTAAATACTGTAACAAGACAAGCCTGCCTGTCAGTAGGAAGATAACAGGAACGGATCTAGCTGAACACTGTGAGCAGGACGCACTGCACTAAATGTAAATAGTCTAGCTGCCTGACCGTGGTACTAATAGGATCAAAAGAACACCAGTAATTTTCTTCAGGTAGCTTTATATACTGTGAAAAAGACAAGCCTGCCTGTCAGGAAGATAGCAGGAACGGATCTAGCTGAACACCGTGAGCAGGACGCACTGTACTAAATGTAAATAGTCTAGCTACCTGACCGTGGTATTAATAGGATCAAAAGAACACCAGTAATTTTCTTCAGGTAGCTTTATATACTGTAACAAGACAAGCCTGCCTGTCAGTAGGAAGATAACAGGAACGGATCTAGCTGAACACTGTGAGCAGGACGCACTGCACTAAATGTAAATAGTCTAGAAGATTACAGGAACGGATCTAGCTAAACTGAATACAGTGTATATATATATATGCAACACCTGGGATGCATATATATACACAATACACTTTAAGTGCAGCTAACTGACTGACTGTTCTGCCTAATCTAGCTAACTCAAATGAAATGACACTGTCTCTCTCTCTCTCTAAGCACACCGGAACACACTGCACAGGGCCGCCGTGCAGGCGGCCTTATATAGTGTGGGGCGTGTACTAAATCCCCTGAGCCATAATTGGCCAAAGCCTCCTTGGCTTTGGCCAATTACGGCTCTCTGTTCAGGCGGCGCTGTGATTGGCCAAGCATGCGGGTCATAGTGCATGCTTGGCCAATCATCAGCAAGCAATGCACTGCGATGCCACAGTGAATTATGGGCCGTGACGCGCCACATGAATTTGACGCGAACGACCCATATCGTTCGCAATTCGGCGAACGACCGAACAGCCGATGTTCGAGTCGAACATGGGTTCGACTCGAACACGAAGCTCATCCCTATTCCTGACATAGTGCCCAGGTTCCCCACAATACAGGCACAGAATATTCACTCAACGACGTTGTCGTTCCTCCTGCGTAAGAGAAGGCCGCAGGACCCCTAATTGCATTGGTTCAGGTGAGTCAAACGTGGAGATTGGTGGTGCTGGTGACGTATGATGAGGAACTTTAGGGGTAACCCAAGTTGGACGAGAAGTTCCCATAGCTCTCTCAGTCCTACGTTCTCTTAGACATTGATCGATTTGGATGGTTTGATCGATCAATGCATTCAAAGTCTGTGGGGTACCCACCCTGGCCAATTCATCTTTCAGAGAGTCAGAAAGTCCCATTCAAAACTGATAGCGGAGAGCCGCATCATTCCAATTTGTGTCCGCACACCATTTTCTGAATTCCGCCACATAGTCTTCTGCAGCCCTGCGACCCTGTTGAAGGCTGTGGAAAGCCGCTTCTGCAGTCACAGACAGCTGGGGGTCATCGTACAGCTGACCTAGTGCATCAAGGAAGGTGGAGAGATTAGTCAGGGATACGTCCTTTTGTTCCAAGAGGCGGTGGGCCCAGGTTTGGGGGTCACCAGAAAGCAGAGAGATTAGGTAGCCCACCTTAGTAGCCTCCAGGGAAAAGGTACGTGGCTGAAGAGCAAAGAACAATTCACAGGAGTTGCAGAAAGCCCTGAATTTAAGGCGATTTCCGGAGAAACGTTCAGGCGTCGGGGCCTTGGGTTCTGGAGGGAGCATCACCACTGTTGAGGAAGGCCCGACTGAAGGAGCAGGAGCGGAAGGAACTCCCTGAGCCCCAATGGGATTAGACAAGGTTAACACTCGTTCTTCCAGCCTGGTGTATCCTTGCTGTAGATTTTTGACTGCTTCAGTCAATCCTGCCAGGTGTGCACAAAGTTCCTCCATGGGAGACGTTCCCTGCTCAGGCTCAGACATGGCTGTCTGCTACTGTCATGTACCTGGTAGGTTTTGAGCCCGAAGTGCAGAGAAAGACCTCCCTTACAGCTCCCACTCCTGTTCCTCTGGAGTGGAGACAGAAGGCCCAGGAGTGAGGAGTGGTATGGGTGCCTGGCAGGATCGACAGTCACCGGAAGTTCAGGAGTGGCGGCACCCTCTGGATCCAGAAGCTGAAGAGAAGGCTGGAATGCAGAGAGGACCTGGAGCCACAGCAGGTAGGAAGCAGGTAGGTAAGCAGGTAAGTAGGCAGGACTGGAACGCTTGACTGGAACCAGGAACAAAGCAGCAGGTAGTAGCCTGGAACGCTGGACTGGAACCAGGAACAAGCAGCAGGTAGTAGACTGGAACACTGGACTGGAACCAGGAACAAGCAGCAGGTAGTAGCCTGGAACGCTGGACTGGAACCAGGAATAAGCAGCAGGTAGTAGACTGGAATGCTGGACTGGAACCAGGAACAAAGCAGCAGGTAGTAGACTGGAACGCTGGACTGGAACCAGGAACAAAGCAGCAGGTAGTAGACTGGAACGCTGGACTGGAACCAGGAACAAGCAGCAGGTAGTAGACTGGATACAGGTATCAGACTGAGGGATGGTCAAACAAGCCAGAGGTCGGTATCGGTCGATCAGCAAGGGTACCAGGGACAACACAGAGGGATGGTCAGGCAAGCCAAGGGGGTCTGGTGCAGGCGGATAGCAGGATGGTCTAACAGGAAGCCGGGTCAGATAGCAGAGTACACAGGTAAGATCAGGTTAAGGCACACGGAACGCTGTAGAGCAGACAGCGGGGATAGAGTGTGACAGGCCGGTTTAAATAGCCCGCCTGGCACTAGCGGGAGTGCGCGCGCGCGTGCCCGTGCGTGACCGCACCCGTAAACGTGCACGCATGCGCAGTGGAACCCGCGGCCGTGTCCCCATGCGTCTGGATCGCTGATTACTGGCAGGATCTTCATGACACTGAGTAATTGTCATTCAAAGTGTGAGAGCACCGAAAGCTGAAAATTGGTCTGGTTAGGAAGGGGGTTTAAGTGCCCAGTGGTCAAGTGGTTAAAAAGTTATTTTAAATTCTCACTGAATCTTGTTGCCCCTAATACATGATAGGGTCAAATAAGGATTTTTATCACAATCCAGTTGTCTGTGTTTTCTTCCTTTCACACTGTACTCTACCCTTCCAGAAGTTATATTAAAAAGGGAGAAAATCAAAACCATATAGTGTAACACGGTTTAAAGAAAACCACAATGTACTGATAAGTGATTGTGCTCACACTTACTGTGCCAGTACAGTGCAACAATCACTTTTCTCTATGTGGTTTCTCTAACAATTGCCTTATCCCAGAAGTCAATATACTCTTACCAAACTCTGTTGCCCGAACGTCCTTTTCTAAAATCACACATATCCCAGCTTTCTCTCAAATCTCCACCTTAGACGCCAGTGTTCGTCACTTCCATTTTTTTCCACATTTAGTACCCTCAAAAAAATAAAACTTTATAGTGTAGTACACTAAACCGAAACTGTAAAAATAACTAAACAATTGTGCTTGCATGTATTTGTGATCTTCAAGTGCAACAATCACCATGTGTTTTCTCACCATGTGCCACATACAACATGTCAATATACCCAAAAATATTTGCCCTCACTTGCCAGGGCTAGAAAGCTTGTGTAATAAACTATTTTCCCTTTCTTACAATTCACTACAGTCTCCACAGTATGGTTTACAGCATCCCCACATGGTGATTCATGGATTGTTGCACTTGAAGATCACAAATAAATGCAAGCACAATTTATTTATACAGTTTGGGTTTGTTATACTACACTATACATTTATTTATTTATTTTTTTTTTTTGGGGGGGGGGGGGGTGGATACTAGCTGTGGAAATAATGGAAGTGACGAACACTAGAGTCTATGGAGGAGATCTGAGAGAATTGGGATATGCATGATTTTTGAACAGAACTTTAGGGCAACATAGTTTGGTAAGAGTATATTGGCTTTTGGGATAAGGAACTTGGTGCAGTAACCACATGGTAAAGAGTAATTGTTACACAAAGCACAATCACTTATCAGTACATTGTGGTTTGCGTTAGAACATATTATACTATATGGTTTTGTTTTTCTCCTTTTTTTAATATAACCTCTGGAGGGGAAGAGCACGGTGTGAAAGGAAGAAAATATGCAAAATCATACTTGGGGGGCACACCCTAAAATGGGTTTACATTCAAAATGGTGATACTATAAGACCAACAAACTGTACAAAATAGATTACAGCACACACATACAAAAATGACATTTAAATCCTGCAAGGCTATTTAAAAACACCTAAACATATTAAAAAAATATGGGCATTTGGTCACACTATATGGTCATATAGTGTTAAGCCCACTTACTGTGTCAAAGTACCCCATTATCAGTGGGTCCTAAACTAGTAATAGAATGAAAGATCCTGCGTCTCAACCATGGGATACAAGCTCCTCTATGTGGAAGAACTGAAGGGATTCCTCCCATGAACTGGTGGACACTAATAAGTGGTAATTGGGGGTGGGGTGCTCCGGCCCAAGGAACCTGGTCAGAGTCCATACAATATACATATAAAATCATACTTGGGGGGCACACCCTAAAATGCGTTTACATTCAAGATGGTGCTGCTACAAGACCAACAAACAGTACAAAATACATTACAACGCACACATTCAAAAATGACATTTAAATCCTGCAAGGCTATTTAAAAACACCTGAACATATTCAAAAAATATGGGGATTTGTTCACACTATGGTCATATAGTGCTAAGCCCACTTACTGCGTCAAAGTACCCCAATATCAGTGGGTCCTACACTAGTAATAGAATGAAAGATCCTGTGTCTCAACCATGGGAGACAAACTCCTCTATGTGGGAGAACTGAAGGGATTCCTCCTATGAACTGGTGGACACTAATAAGAGGTACACCTGAATTGCGAAAATAAGCTTTATTTGACCTTCACATGCATTAAGGGTCACAAGATTCAGTGAGAATTTAAAATAACATTTTAAAGGAAGAATAGGACTGACGATATGGGACTGCATGTTTACAGTTAATATTGAAGTGCTGGTTTACCCATACTTGCTCTTAAGATACCTGTCTGGTCTGGGCAGAGTAGTTCCAGCTGCTGGGGAAATTGTATAGTTTCACCTGAGCACTGAATATCAATCTAATATACTATAATAAATCTGGGGCTCTAACATGTGTAAAAAAGTGCAGCTCTAGTTAAAATTGTCATCTTCTTCCTGGCACTATCCGCTGCAGTACCTATTCACTGCCTTTTTATGTCCTCAGGTTGGCAAGAGCCAAGCATTGGGCTTAAAACAAAGTTTTTTTTCTTTGGCTTCTTATTGTTAAATCATTGTACATTCTGTATTACAATTGCTCAACTGAAGTCTTTTATATATGAAAATATGAATGATATTATTTGGTAATATTATCCCTGTTGCAATAAATGCAGATATGGTGTCCACTACAACACCTGTAACGCCATACATGGGGTGCACTGAAGTGAAACCCTTGCTTCGTGTAATATGCCTCAAACAAAATCAGATCCACGTATGGCTGGCTTAAGGCTTATATAGGAACAGAGACACTTTCAGTGAGTGCTGGGCTTCAGAGAAAAAGGAGGTTGATGACTCGGTGTTCTCAGTCTCTTTTATTATTGCTTAGAATCCTTATATTTCTAAAGCCCCCAGTACTAATAAAATCCCCCGAACATCCCTACAACACCTCCTCTAAACCAGTGTTTCTCAACTCCAGTCCTCAAGGCGCACCAACAGGTCATGTTTTCAGGATTTCCACTATTTTGCACAGGTGATTTGATTAGTTTCATTGCCTTAGTAATTACCACAGCTGTTTCATCTGAGGGAAATCCTGAAAACATGACCTGTTGGTGCGCCTTGAGGACTGGAGTTGAGAAACACTGCTCTAAACACACATTAAAAACACACAAACACGTGCACTATACATATTGTAATAATACACATTACATGTGCTGGTGCACTGAGCATTATTGTGCTTTCTAGCTCTGGCAAGTGTGAGTGTTGTGTACATGTGTTGTAGTGTGTTGTTACAATGCATTTTCAAATTGTATTCATGGCATGGCATGGCAGAGCATTGCAACTTGTTGCCAGTGCATCTCAACATGCTATACTGCCATAAAATGTATGCTGGCATAATTTTTTTCACAATGCATACCAATGCAGTGAACACATGGCATTGTGGATTCGAGGTTAGCACAACACAAAAATGTGAAACCAATCTGCAGTTTTTAGTGAAGTTGCTTACAGTTGTATGTACCTTTAATTTTCACAATTTTGCAAATAAGCAAAACAAAAATATGACTTTGTTAAACATTTGTGAAACTTTAATAGGACCTATATAATCATTAGCATCATCTGTTTATTTTAATTGTCATATGCTTTTAGAAAATGTTTTTTTTTTTTTTGGGGGGGGGGAGTATTTTGCAAACTCTAAAAGATGTGAGTAAAAAAATAAGTAACAACTTTGCAAAAATGGTCTGGTAAAAAGTTCAGCAAAATGTATATTGGAAGTAGGATTTTTGGGCAAAAAAAAATATTGCAACAAAATCCTATAGCTTGTGCAATGTAACCCTTGAATAACCATTTTTTTAATCATAATCACAGCCCTGATCTGTGGGGGTAGCCAGCATGTTTTATTTTTTTTTTTCTTTGAGCTTTGGACTCCAAAGCTTGTGGAAATTTTCCTTTGTGGAGAGTAACTTGTCCATTGCACTGGCTTCCAAAAGCCCAACTAAGTAGTGCCCAGTAGGAATTTGGCTTTGAGATTGCATTTCTCTATCACCTATGTGGGGCCGGCACATCATCATTAGCTGGCCTGTCGACATCTGAATTGCTCTGAATTTTTTTTGCAAATACCAACACTACCCAATTAAAACAAAAAAGTATCACTTAGTTTTTGCTGATTTGATCCTTGTGTTGAATATTTTCACATGCTTGAAATATATGCCTGAAACCTTGGTCTAAACAAAGCTTAAGATCCCTACTGCTAGCCATTATTTCTGCATACTCCCTTCATTGCATCCATTACCATGAACTGAGGTCTCCTGAGAAGTCTTCTTTCTGGTGACTTTCATGAGTATAGTACTGTGATTCTACCTCCTTATAAATTGTTACAGTATTACATTAACATGCCTTTCTCTTTCCTTATGCATCTTCCAGTTTTAAGAGTTTCCCTGCTCAGTTTTGAGGCTGAAAAATGTACAGGTCAGCATTGGGACCTTCTTGATTATTTTCTCTGCTTTAGTTGCATTGCTCTGAAAACTGGATTGCGTTTATTCTTGCAGATGGGTTAAGAATCCTTTTTGTTGCTCCTAGTTTTTGACAATACAATTCGTTGTAGGTCAGAAAAGTTTCTTTCACCCTTTCATGTGCAAAAAATGCTAACCTTAACCTTAAACACGTGCAGAAACCATAATTATTACCCTAGTGGTTAACCCAAATCCTGGTACTCTAATATGAATTTTAATGTTATTACCATGACCTCATTAAATTATTAAGTCAATTGATCATGATATCCATGTGACTTGTTAAAACAACAAAACAATTTGCTAAGTTCTGGTAATAAATAGCTTTGTTTGTCAGTCTTTAAAGTTTTATTCTGCTACTTGTAGATGATTCTGCAATACCTAAATTTAAAAAAAATTACACTACCATTCCTTCTGTACTGTTGAAATACTTTATTTGAAGGGTCATTGTAAATAATATAAGAACATTGGAGCTGATTTATTGAAGGCATAAAGTATGTTCACCGTGAAAGGGAATTTCCACGCATTTTAATCAATACAGTGAAAATTCTCTTTGCAAAGAGTCAATCACAATATCAATTGTATGCATGGAAAAAAAAGAATTTTGCTAGGGCATAATTAAATGAAGGCAGTCAGTACAATTTCCCCCAAATTTACCAAGCTAAGAAAACATGCTCTTGTCCTTTATTAAAACCATATAACTGGGTAGTGGGAACAAAAGAACAGGAACCTGTTAAAAGTTGTCTTTAGTAGTTTGATTTATTGAAAGTTGTAAAACAGCAAATTTAGTAAATTGTGTTCCATAGTATATGGATTCATTACTTTATGATTCATGCTGTTGCATTAATAATAATAATCTCTATACATACAAACATAACATGTTTACAAAGCAGTGAATGTGACATTC
Organism: Lithobates clamitans; assembly: GCA_037952925.1. NCBI lineage: Eukaryota > Metazoa > Chordata > Amphibia > Anura > Ranidae > Lithobates > Lithobates clamitans. The sequence continues at coordinate 230,081 of JBBGZY010000062.1, forward strand.
CCCGGGCAATGACCGGTAGCAATTAATCATTTACTGCATAATAAAATACATTGACTAGAAAGATTCCCCTGCAGTGATGTTTGGTGAATGTCACAAATTCACTGCCTTATAAATATTGTATGCGTCTAACTATCTTTCCCTTATGTAACCCAAAACTGTGTGTTTCTTTATTTGAAGACCTACAAACATTATTGCAGACTAAAATTAGCCTGAGGTAATAGCCTTTTAACACTCTAGCTATCATTAAATAATACTAATCTAAAAGGTATAGATAACAAACAACTATTAACATAGCTGCTGGAATCTAATCGCTGCCTTTGTAATTTCCTACTGATGATTGCATTTACAATTTTAACAACATCCTAAGTCTTCCAATGTCAAATATCCAATTTACTTCTTTGTTAGTATACTTATTATTTTATCAACTGAACACATTCATGCAAAAGACTAATAAACCCATAATCCATGTATATAAGGTAAAAGCAATAAAAGAAAAAGGCATTTTATATGTGATGTCCATTGTTCTCTTTTCAATTTGGTTTTCCATGCTAATTAGTCCATAGAAACTGTATCTACACCGCTAGAGAGTATGAATGGAGCTTTAATGCTCAGAAGACATCTGAAAGATGTAAACTACCTGTTTCTTCTTGTTCTTCCCTGAAGTCTTGTCCTGGTGTAATGTATTTAGGATTAGAACCAACCAGGGATATCTAAACAAGCCCAATCAATCTGTCATGCAATATGAACACTTATATCTGTGCGCATAATATTTTAGTCTTTACCCATAGTATATCATCATATCCATGTATTAGGACACACAATTTACCTAGACAGTGAAACTAAGGTAATCATTCTCTACTACACACAAAACAACATCTTTACGTATCAAAGTCTGAAAAAATAGTCTATATTGCTTAATGCTTAATTTAAGACTCACATTTTTAAAGCAACTCTTTCACATTGACCCCCACATGGTATGGTAGGCATGACTCCTATCAATTTGTATGGACTCAAATAATGTCAGACCTAACAGATGGTTAAATTCTTAGTAGTGAAAGCATTAAAAATCCATCTTATATACTCTGCTTAATTTCCATTTCATAGGCTTTACTACCAATGACAAATAACATGAGGGAGGAACATGCTTGAATAGTACAAACAATGTTCAATAAATAAGCAAAATCTAAAATAAACACAACAATGCATTAATACATGCATACAGTATGTACAAAATACAATCTATATGAATTTCTCATGTTAAGGGCTAGGACATAAAATGTTAAACATATTAGCATTTTTGTAGTCAGGAAATTATTAAATGATATGAGTTAAAAATTTTACAATAACTGCAGATTTTTTTTCTGTGAGTAGTCTGTGTATAGACAGACCTGTAAGAAAAGGCATTCTGTGCACAGGCTAAAACAGATTCCTTTTCGTGCTCACAAGGATTGGGCATTGGCTAATACAAATGCATAGACGCAAAATTGCGCGCACATGAGCCATTGTGCATTCTTTTGTGCAACAACATGCACCCGTGACAGATGTTGGCACCAACCAGGCTATTTAAACTTAGCCAGTGCTCATGTTCAGTGCTGCTTTGTCTTTGAGCATCCTGTGTATCCTGTGTTCCTGTTATCCTGTTTCCTGATTCCAGTTACTGACCCGGCTTATCTGACCACTCTCTGAACTCCATCTGCACTGACCCCTGCTTGTCCTTGACCTCCGCTTCTGTCTGCTCCATTGGCTTCTATTGCACCGATTGGCTCCTGACCCGGCTTGTACCCAGACCATGCTAATGCCTGCACCTATGTACCTGATTTGTCCTGCCAGTGTATGACCCAGGTTGCCTGACTCTGCTTCTGGACACATCCTGCTGTGCCTGCTTTTCTCCAGTCTGCTACCATGCCTCACCTGCCTGCTGTCACCTCAGTCTGCCATCCTCCAGCTGCCCGCCTGCTCACCTGCTTGTTGGAGCCATCTGATGACTTTGCCTGCTCTGCTGCTAGCAAGACTTACAGGCACTCGTGCCACTCTGCACTCCTGCTCCTTCTGTCTACACTATCAGGGGCCCCAAGTCCGAGGTGTAAGAGAGGCCTTCCTCATCGTATCAGGCTCTGCTACCAGGTACGTGATATGACATCTGTAGCAGAGCAAAGCTGAAGAGGGAGATTCCACCTTCTCTGCTCTGCTCATGCATCTCATATGGATTTTGAGTTATATTGGGACTGTGAAAGAATGAGTAGATACTGCTGGGTTATCTCTTTAGGGAAACCCCAAAATGATCAGGGGAAGTTCCTGTCATATATAAGATATAATTTATTGTCATTGTATATGTACAACAAAATGTATCCGGATACTCTTTACAGCAGCAATAAAACACTTCTCAACAAAACCACATATACATGCTCCTAGCACATGCTCACATATCTACTTAAATATAACAAAATATAAAATGTTATTTAAAAAGATTAAAATTCCACATAATATTACTAAAACACTGTACCTGGTGGGTTATGGACAATACAGCCCTAGAGAAAGTACTTTAAGGGATTAGTGTGCTTTATACTTTACTTTAAGTGATTAGCGTTTTCCTTGATGGCAACACACTGTAACCTGGGTGGGTTAGATCAATACTAATAGCTTTTGCCTGCTTTTTTAATCGGCTAGCATATGCTGTGTCCAAATTCAGTAGCTCTGTTTCTATGATCTGCTGTGCTGTTTTTACCACACAAGTCCTGCACAACAATGGATATAGGCCCAAAGCTTTTAACTCTTTTACTAATTTGTTCCAGTAAAGGGAGATGGATTTATCTACCCTTAGTAAAAATGAACACTGTGAGAATAATGGGAAGGAAAAGAAAAATAAGGTATGCAAACAAATACATGCCTGTAATTATTTATACCTACCTTATATTTCCCCTTAATGTAACAGTCTTTAAACTTCTAAACTTGAAAAAAGGTAGAATAATTAACTAAACAACATTGTAGTGGGGGCGCATGCATGGCGGGCAATGATGGCGGACGCTTGAAAGAGTAGCTCCGGAACCGCTCCTTCCATCCCCAGACCCTGCTCAGCAACGCTAGCTTAAATAGATCCAGGATCCACTGGATAAGCTCCCGGAACCTTCCGGGCATCTCATGGGGAAAATAGGATCCCAGCGGCACGTCTACCAGGGATTTGTCTCGCCTCCGACCTCCCGGCCAGGCTCAAAACATGGAGCGGTTCCTGTATAGGCCGCAATCCACGGCCTCAATTAGCCAGACGGCTGCAACGCTCGCCGTGGAACGAACGGCAGACACAGCAACCATCACACCGGACCTCTCTGCTCACAATCCCCTAACCCGAGAGACACCCCTCTCTGCACAACAACAAAGGGGGGAGACCTCACACAGCAACTACAGAGATATAGCAGAGCATGCTGCACACCACCTTGCTGATCATCCTGCATTGTTCACAGGTACTTCTATCTCTACTCCCCCACCCCAAGGGAAAGATTCAGACAGTTCAGTTACAGTTGCAGTGCTGGACTTAAAGCTACAGACCCTGCTACAAGATCTGACCCGTAACTTTACAGTAGCAGTAGGGAAACTGGCTCAGGAGCTCCGAGGGGAAATCGATCAACTTGGCGATCGAACGGACACTTTAGAATCCAAGTTTGACGAACTGATGAAATATGTGCACGTACTTGAAGAAGATAATGCGACACTCAAACAAAATGTTTTCCAGGTCCAATTACAGCAGGAAGACCTGGAGAACAGAGACAGACGCCAAACTGTGAGGATCCGTGGAATTCCGGAAACAGTTCCTGACAAAGAAATACGTCCCTATCTTCTAGGACTGTTTGTCACTATAGCTCCACATATTCCAGATATCGATTGGAGGCTAGATAGGGCTCACCGGTCCCTAGCTCCGAAACCACCCCCTGGTACCAACCCGAGAGACGTAATAGCTCGCTTCCACTATTATGAAAGCAAAGAAGCTCTCACAATGGCCAAACAAAATAAAAATCGCATTGAGTATAAAGGTGCTAAACTTCAAATTTTTAGCAACCTATCCCCCATCACTCTAGCCAAAAGACGTGACTTACGGCCAGTAACCATGCACCTGCAACAACATCAAGTTGTCTACAGATGGGGTTTCCCTTTTCGCCTCTCGGCCTCGAGAGATGGTACTCAATACTCAATGCGTGCCTTACACGAATGTGAAGCCTTTGTCCGTAACTTAGGATTGCCGCCTATTCCTGAAGAAGATCTCCCTCCACCACCTCTAAACCTGATTCCCGCTCCTCTTCAACCGCTTGCAGCGATCTGGACCCCAGTTCGTCGGAGACGTCAAAGAAACCTTTCCACTCCTCAACGTCCTGCTTCAGCTAGAATGCCTACCTGAACATTTTTCACTTAATGAGGAGAAGCTCCTCAATGCTTTTTCCTACCATTTTCCTCGGTACTCCGGGGGTTTTTGGGGGCAGTTCCCTGGTGACCGCAGAGAGAGACCTCCCTAATCCTGTTTTTGCTGACCTAGTTTAATGGCAACTGTTCCAGTTTGTGGACTTCAACCCCCCGGTTGATATGGTCCCCTCTCTCTTTCTATTTTTTCTCCCCCAGAATCCAAAGTTTAAAGTTTGCATATATAATTTTCTTTTCTTTTTGGAGGGAGCGGGTACCGCTCCATCCATGTTGCTGACCGGCATGCCCCTCTACAGGCCTAGGGCTGGTAGCCAAGGCCCCCTGAAGATTTTTTCACCTTCAGGCTTTCAAAATGTTTTTTCTTTATTACTTTTTGGATTTTTTGTAGTTCATATTTTTTCTTTTTCTTTTTTCCTTTTCAATCCTAGGCCCTTTTTTGGCCTGAATATATGCCTAACATTTTCTATTTTTTTTGTTAATGTATATATGCTCACTGTCTACATGACAATTGAGAAATGTGTAAAGGTACTACCGATTAACCTACTTTGGTTAAAAATGCTGCTGTTTGTTATTAAGATTTCACTTGCTGTACAATACATGTCCTCCTCATGGCTCTGAAGGTCTTCTTGTGTAACGTGAAGGGTTTGAACTCTATCCACAAACGCTGGCTAGCCTTGAAGGAATTCAGAGCCTCTGGAGCCGATGTGGTCATGGTTCAGGAGACACACTTTCGACCGGGAGGCTCCTTTAAGTTCCCTTCTAAATTGTTTCCTAATACGTTTGTAGCCTCCGACCCATCTGGGAAGGCAGGTGTAGCAATTTTGTTGAAACATTCATGTCCTATAAGAGTAATTGACTCCCGGGGGCATTTTGTCATCCTGAACTGTGTCCATTTAAAGACAAAACTCACGTTAGTCAACATCTATGCACCCAACTCGGGACAGATAGGATTCCTCACTACGGTTCTTGAGGAAGTACAAAACTCCTCTCATCCATTTACAATTGTGGGAGGAGATTTCAACATGTGTATGTCCGCCAACAAAGATAGACTTAATCTCTTTCAAAATACCCCCCCAACCCAAGCTTATAGGCTATCTACTTCCTTCCGCAAATTAATTCGTACCCATAACCTGTTTGACTCTTGGAGAGTGAAACATCCCACTGGTAAACAATTTACTTTTTATTCCCCCCCACACAAAGGATATTCTCGTCTTGATTACTTCCAACTTTCCGCACCCCTGCTAACCCAATTAGTTGCCTCTGAAATTGGTCCAATTACGTGGTCCGACCACGCACCCATAACTTTAGATCTATCCCTACATTCCGCATCTCCCAAGTCATGTCATTGGAGACTTAATGAGTCTCTCCTGAAAAATGAGGTCATTAAACAGCAACTCCAAACAAAATTGACTGAATACTTTCAGCTCAATGACGGCTCTGTATCGGACACTTCCATATTGTGGGAGGCCCACAAGGCCTTTTTTAGGGGTGAGTGCATATCTGCTGGGTCGCACAGGAAGCGTGACTCGCTTCAACAAAAATCTGAACTCTTGACTCAACTACGCTCAGCCGAGATGCACTTGCTTCATGCCCCCACTACTACCCGTTTACGGAAGGTGATATTTATCCGTAATAAAATTAAGTCTTTAGATATGAATAAAATCTCCAAAGCCATTTTATGGTCAAGACAGAAGTTCTATGAATATGCTGACAAACCTCACAGAATGTTAGTGAACAGGCTGAAACCACGCCCAAGCCTTTCCATCCCTGATCATCTAACACAAATAGATGGAACTCCCACCTATTGCTCTCAATCCATGTCTAGAGTTTTTGGAGAATTTTATAACAAATTATATAACTGTTTGAGCTCTGATCCACTCACCCAATTCACTCAAGGAAAATTTGATTCATTTATATCCTCTTTGAAGCTTCCACAATTATCCCCTGACCAGCGCTCCTCATTAAATGCTCCCATCACCACTGAAGAATTGACTGAAGTGACTAAACTACTCCCCCTACATAAATCCCCAGGTCCAGATGGACTTCCCTACTCTTATTACAAAACCTTCCTTCCTATATTATCCCCACACATGTTAAATTTATATGCCTCTTTATTAAAAGGTACCATACCCCATCCCCAATTTCTTCATGTCCATATTATAGTCATACCAAAACCAGATAAGGACCCATCTGCCCCTGACAATTATCGTCCTATCGCCCTATTAAACTCTGATTACAAAATCTTCACCAAAATTTTGGCAAATAGACTCTCAAAAATTCTACCGTCTCTGATAAATAGAGATCAGGTTGGATTTGTCCCCTTGAGACACGCGGGGGATAACACTAGACGCACCATAGATCTTGTCGACTTGCTTACTAGAACTAAAATCCCGGCAGTAATATTAAGTTTAGATGCACAGAAAGCATTTGATCGCCTTAGTTGGCCCTTCATGTTTGCAATCCTGTCCAAATATGGTTTTTCGGGTCCCTTTGTACAGGCTCTTAGATCCTTATACTCTCACCCAACTTTCATCTTATCTATCTTCCCCATTTCCCCTTAGCAATGGTAATAGACAGGGATGCCCTTTGTCACCTCTACTTTTTATACTCAGTTTGGAACCCTTAGCTGCGACAATTCGTGAGTGTCCCTCCATTGTAGGAGTACGCCTGCGTCAGTTAGAATACAAACTATCCCTTTTTGCAGACGATATTCTTTTAACGCTTACTCAACCACATACGTCCCTACCTTCGCTACATAAAATCCTAAATTCTTTTAGTGAAATCTCTGGCTTTAAAATTAACACTACCAAAACGGAAGCTCTTCCCATAAATATCACACCATCTAATTTGGTCACCCTTAAACAGAATTATAATTATCATTGGAGCTCTACATCCGTGAAATACTTAGGTGTCCGAATTACAGCATCATACTCCACTTTATATCAGGCGAACTTCCCCCCCCCTATTCCAAGAAATTAACCGCTTGCTGACCCATTGGACCGCTCTGCCCATCTCTCTCCTTGGATGTATAAATATTCTAAAAATGTCTATTCTTCCTAAATTATTGTACCTATTTGAGACACTTCCAGTGGCAATACCAATGTCTCAGTTGAAAAATCTTCAAAGAAGAAGCCTCCGTTTTATATGGAACAACGCTTCACATAGAGTGGCGGGCTCAGTGGTCATGGCACGTAAGCTTAAAGGAGGCCTAGGAGCTCCAGACTTCATCGAGTACTATTACGCCTCTCATCTAAGGGTCCTTACTTCATGGACCAATAGAACAGCCCCAAACAGATGGGCGGATATTGAAATGAGCATAACTTCCCCAGTACACCCATGTTACATGTTGTGGCTGTCCACTGACAAATATATGCCCCAGCTGAGGGCTCTTTGCCTGGCCCCAATGCTCTTTACATTAGCAATATGGAAGAAGTGCTCCACTAAATATTCACTTTCATCCCCATGCTCACCTCTCACCAACATCCTTTTTAACCCGGACATCCCGGATAGTTTGTCCTATGACCGTATGGTGCACTGGACTAGGGCCGGGATTTTCAGCTGCCGCAGCTAGTCAACCCAGCCACGAGACACTTATTATCCTTTGAGGACCTTAAAAAACATCACCAATTACCCAAAACAATATTTTACTCATATCTACAAATCAGACACTTCTTTTCTATCAAAACTCCTACACTATCTTTAGATAAACCTACTGAATTTGAAATGCTTTGTGCTACAGGCCCCCATGAACCCCAATTGATATCCACCATCTATAGAATACTCCATGAAGCCACTCCCCTAAAAGTAGATACACATTATTATATGAGGAAATGGGCACAGATTCTCCAACATGACATATCTTTGCTAGACTGGGATAAGATTTGGGTCTCCACTTCCAAAAGTTCCCGATGCATTTCTCACAAAGAAACTGCCTATAAGGTACTTATGTTTTGGTATAAAACTCCGGAAAGACTACACGCGATCGATTCGTCCATATCCCAAATTTGTTGGAGATGTAATAAGGCGGTTGGCTCCCACTTTCACATCTTTTGGGAATGTTCTTTAGTTTCCCAATTCTGGGAGCAGATCCAAACCCTACTAGAGAAACTGTTGGGAACCCTCGTTCCTGTAGTCCCCATCTACTAGGCCTCCCCTATCAAGGTCTTCACAAATCAAAGCAGAAACTGATGTCCTTTGTGTTATTAGCAGCTAAGAAAATTATCCCTAAACTTTGGTTATCCACTTCCCCTCCCACCCTTTCACATACTCTATCTACCTTAATGGACATTCGCAGAATGGAACATCTAACTGCCATTGTTGAAGATTCCATACAGAAATTTTCTCTTATATGGCAACCATGGGATGGTTATGAATATAACATTAAGACAAATGATATTAGTTGAATTGTTAGATGTACATAGTAATCTACGCCTTCTATCTCCTCGGGTTACTATATATCTTACTCTTTTGATTGTGTAGGTTTTCTCTAATGAGTTCTCAACTTTCTGTAAGACATGTATTGTACTTACCGTAGAATTGCTTATTTAGTAATCAAAAGTTCTTCTTACTCGGTATTACCAATCTTAAAGCTGTATTGTAGGTCACCTTACAGTTTTTGATCTGTTTTTTTTTTCTTTCTTTTCTGTACTCTTTTATATTCAACGTTTTAAGCTTGTGTACCCTTGATTAACAGTGTTGAAGCTTTCTTTTTTTTTCTTTTCATCCCGAATGTGACATCAATGTTATTATATTTGTCATGAATAAATGTTAAATAAACAATTAAAAAAAAAAAAAAAACAACATTGTAGTAGCAACAACAATCAATATGAGTAGCTTTAAGATAATGTTTCAAATACATGCGATTTATAAATGCCAATATACACAAGCATTACATTTGTGCAAATTAGGGTCACTAGTACATGTATTCAAGTCAACATCTTCCTAATTTCTGTATTTTTTATACAGTATAGTAGTGTTTAGATCAAACACTACAAAATTGTCAACTAACTATTATTTTAATTACTTTGTCTATTAGTTCATTCAAAGTATTTTTATTCAAAATAATTCTAAAATAGTTTTTTGGTATCTTTGCTATATAACTGCATTGTTTCAATGGTGATATTATTGCTGTTATTATTTTGGCACAAAACACATAAAAGAAAGAAAACATCAATATTTAATGGAGCATGAGAAAGCAAACACTAAAAGATTGGAGATAAACCTCAAAGTAAAATACAATGAAATCAATATTGCACAGCTTCCCTCTTAGCATTTTTAAGAAAACTCAGTGCCATAGAAAACCAGCATTAAGCAGGGGAAATATCTAACACACTGCAAAAAATCTATATATTTTTTTAACTTTAACAAATTAAGTCTGATCTTACAGTACCTAATAGAATAATCAAATAGGTATATATAGACAGGAAGAAAAGAATAACTGGTTGAATGAACAAGTGTAGTGCATATTTAAATGTAGGGAAACAAATACATATATAATTAAGTCATCAAGAAAGCCAAGCTTAAGTTTGTTAAATAATAGTATTTTATGTTGGAATTCAGCCACTGACATTGTTTGCTCAGTTGCTAAAAGAAACAATATATAACCTAGAATCAACAAAACAAAAAAAGGTAGGGAAGGGAGACATTATGAAAATTTGTGGGGGCTTTTTAGGGGCCCAGGTTGCTTAGAAACTAATACAAGTACAGCATGACTTGTAGGGTAAGGAAATGTTGGTTTAATCGTTAGAAATAAAATACAAATATCCACTCATATGCGTTCCATAAAAAAATCAGTTGTGACACAATCTTCTATGCAAGTCTTCACTGTATATCCGCAATGGTCCACCTCAGTTCTAATCCACACTATTAGCATGTATATCATGTCAGAGGCACACTATTAGCATGTATATCAAGTCAGAGGCAGATGGAGTGTCCTAAAGAACGATTTTAGGGACTTAGGAGCTAAATTGAGGAAAAGGACCTCCAAGGTAGTGTTCTCAGGAATACTACCGGTACATCGAGCCACACCAGAGAGGCAGAGGGAGATTAGGGAAGTAAACAAGTGGCTGAAGAGCTGGTGTAGTAAGGAGGGGTTTGGGTTCCTGGAGGACTGGGCCGACTTCTCAGTCGGTAACCGGTACTATAGAAGGGACGGACTGCACCTAAATGAGGAGGGTGCAGATCTGCTGGGAATGAAGATGGCCAAAAAGTTAGAGGGGTTTTTAAACTAGGCGATGGGGGGGAGGGTCCAGAGACAGTGATAGCCAGCGCGGAAGATACTCCAGAGGGTAGTATTGGGGGCATTAGTGGTAGGTTAACCAAAGCACAAAAACGCAAGGTGAGTATAGTAGCAAGTCCAAGTTGCAATCTTGAAACACCCAATACGAGGACAATATGCGACCGGTCTAAACTATGTGGCATGTTCACCAATGCCAGGAGCCTGGCGGACAAGATGGGTGAACTAGAGATACTGTTGTACAAGGAGGATTTGGATTTTGTGGGAATTTCAGAGACCTGGTTCAACAGCTCTCATGATTGGCTGGCAAACATTCAAGGGTATACCCTATACCGCAAGGATAGAGAGGGTAAAAAAGGGGGAGGGGTATGCCTATATATCAAGAATAATGTACAAGTGAATGTGAGAGATGACATCACTGAGGGGGCTAGGGAGGGGGTGGAATCTTTATGGGTAGAGCTCCAAAGGGATGAAGCTAAGGGGAAAATAATACTGGGAGTATGCTATAGGCCCCCTAACCTGAGGGAGGAAGTGGAGACGGATCTCCTATCACAAATTGGATTAGCAGCAAGGATGGGAAGTGTTATCATAATGGGGGATTTTAATTATCCAGACATAGACTGGGCGGAGGGAACCGTGCATTCATTTAAGGCTCGCCAGTTCCTTAATGTCTTGCAGGACAATTTTATGGGTCAGATGGTAGACGCACCAACTAGAAATAAAACATTACTAGATCTACTGATTACCAACAATACAGACCTGATAACAGATGTGGAAATACGGGGCAATTTAGGTAACAGCGATCACAGGTCAATTAGTTTCAGTATAAATCACACAAATATGAGACATGAAGGGAACACAAAGACACTGAATTTCAAAAGAGCCAACTTCCCTAAACTACAAACCTGGCTAAAAGGCATAAATTGGGATAAAATATTAGGAACAAAGAATACAGAGGAGAAATGGGTTTGCTTTAAGAGCATATTAAATAAGGGCATTAGCCAATGTATCCCATTGGGTAATAAATTTAAAAGAGCAAACAAAAATCCTGGATGGCTTAACTCCAATGTAAAAATGCATATAAAAGCAAAGGAGAAGGCCTTCAAAAAATACAAGGTTGAGGGATCATCCACAGCATTCAGAATTTATAAAGAATGCAATAAGAAATGTAAGGGTGCAATTAGGATGGCTAAGATAGAACATGAAAGACACATAGCGGAGGAGAGCAAAAAAAATCCCAAGAAATTCTTTAAGTATGTAAACAGTAAAAAAGGGAGGACAGACCATATTGGCCCCATAAAGAATGAGGAAGGACATCTGGTTACAAAGGATGGGGAGATGGCAGAGGTATTGAATTTATTCTTCTCCTCAGTCTTCACGAGTGAATCGGGGGGCTTCAGTAACCAAAACTGCAGTGTTTACCCTCATGACACAACACAGGAAGCACCTACATGGTTAACAGAGGACGGAATTAAAATTAGACTTGAGAAACTTAACATTAATAAATCACCGGGACCAGATGGCTTGCATCCGAGGGTACTTAGGGAACTCAGTCAGGTGATTGCCAGACCGTTGTTCCTAATTTTTACAGACAGTCTATTGACTGGAATGGTACCAGCTGATTGGAGAAAAGCCAATGTAGCACCAATATTTAAAAAGGGCCCAAAAAACATCCCTGGGAATTACAGACCAGTTAGCCTAACATCAATAGTATGTAAACTCTTGGAGGGGATGATAAGGGACTATATACAAGATTTTAGTAATAAGAATGATATCATTAGCAGTAATCAGCATGGATTCATGAAGAATCGTTCTTGCCAAACCAATCTATTAACCTTCTATGAGGAGGTGAGTTGCCATCTAGATAAAGGAAGGCCCGTAGACGTGGTGTATCTGGATTTTGCAAAAGCATTTGACACAGTTCCCCATAAACGTTTACTGTACAAAATAAGGTGCGTTGGCATGGACCATAGGGTGAGTACATGGATTGAAAACTGGCTACAAGGGCGTGTTCAGAGGGTGGTGATAAATGGGGAGTACTCAGAATGGTCAGGGGTGGGTAGTGGGGTCCCCCAGGGTTCTGTGCTGGGACCAATCCTATTTAATTTGTTCATAAACGACCTGGAGGATGGGATAAACAGTTCCATCTCTGTATTTGCAGATGATACTAAGCTAAGCAGGGCAATAACTTCTCCGCAGGATGTGGAAATCTTGCAAAAAGACCTGAATAAATTAATGGGGTGGGCGACTACATGGCAAATGAGGTTCAATGTAGAAAAATGTAAAATAATGCATTTGGGTGTCAAAAATATGAATGCAATCTATACACTGGGGGGAGAACCTCTGGGGGAATCTAGGATGGAAAAGGACTTGGGGGTCCTAGTGGATGATAGGCTCAGCAATGGCATGCAATGCCAAGCTGCTGCTAATAAAGCAAACAGAATATTGGCATGCATTAAAAGGGGGATCAACTGCAGAGATAAAACGATAATTCTCCCGCTCTACAAGACTCTGGTCCGCCCGCACCTGGAGTATGCTGTCCAGTTCTGGGCACCAGTCCTCAGGAGGGACGTACTGGAAATGGAGCGAGTACAAAGAAGGGCAACAAAGCTAATAAAGGGTCTGGAGGATCTTAGTTATGAGGAAAGGTTGCGAGCACTGAACTTATTCTCTCTGGAGAAGAGACGCTTGAGAGGGGATATGATTTCAATTTACAAATACTGTACTGGTGACCCCACAATAGGGATAAAACTTTTTCGCAGAAGAGAGTTTAATAAGACTCGTGGCCACTCATTACAATTAGAAGAAAAGAGGTTTAACCTTAAACTACGTAGAGGGTTCTTTACTGTAAGAGCGGCAAGGATGTGGAATTCCCTTCCACAGGCGGTGGTCTCAGCGGGGAGCATTGATAGCTTCAAGAAACTATTAGATAATCACCTGAATGACCGCAATATACAGGGATATGTAATGTAATACTGACACATAATCACACACATAGGTTGGACTTGATGGACTTGTGTCTTTTTTCAACCTCACCTACTATGTAACTATGTAACTATGTAATCATCTACCATATGTGCCTAAAGATGTGTGTTCACCTTAAGAGCTGGACATATAAAGTTATAGTAGGTTAGACAGGCTTGTATCAGGGGATAATTCAGTGCTAAAATGAAGGCTTAAATGAGACAGAAGAATCACAGTGTTTTCCACTTTGTATTTATAGAGAAACAATGGGTTAAAGACACTCAAATGTACATGATGTAAAGAACACTCTTCAAAAGCATAAAATTCTCAGATTTTGACATCCAATATCCCCTTGATAGTGGAAGCTGATACAGCACTCACATTCCTCTCAACAAGACATACAGTACTTCCAAGCATAAGGATATCACCGCCTACAGCTCTGCCTTGTACGGCCACAGGACTTCATCACAGTTTATGCAAAGCTGATTACCGGATTAACTCATGAGGGGTAACCTCCTATAGCTTAAAATGTCCAGCTCCTAAGGTGAGAACACATCTATAGGCACTTATGGTGGAAGATGTACACACTAATACTGTGGACTGTCACTGAGGTAGACCATTGAGTATTTATGGTGAATTCTTACACAAAGAATTGTGTGTCACAAACTGAAGTTTTTTTTTTTTCTTTTTTATTCAAAGCATAAATGTGTGGAGTTTGTATATAATTGTATAACTATTTTTAAGTTGTTATACTTTATCATGATATTTTATTGTGATTTTTTTGAGGTTTATCATCACACATTAGGGATTTTTCTGGCAATGCACATGGCTGCAGGGCATTTGTGGTGCCTGAATATCAGAAACAGCGACACTATGAAGGGGATTTTTAGAGGCACCAATACGCAACATAGATGTAGTCATTTATTAAAAGATAAAATGTCCATTAATCTTCAATCACGCTGCCCAACGAACCGAAAAAAACAAAAAACCGCAACAGCTCTGCCTCCATGGAAGGCTTCCGCTGAGTGACGCTTCTTCTTTGTGACAGCTGTTATATAGTTGAGGGCAGGGCCACTCTATGACATAAACGGGTGACCCCACCTTCCTCTGATGTCATGAGGCATCAGATGGGGGTGGGGTCATCCATTTACATCACCGGGTGGCCCCGCCCTCAGCTATATAACAGCTGTCACCAAGAAGAAGCATCACTCGGCGGGAGCCTCCCATGAAGGCGGAGTTGTTGCGTTTTTTGGGGTTTTTTTTGGTTTGCTGGGGCAATGTGATAGAAGATGAATAGACATTGTGGGACATTTTTATTTTTTATTTTTTAATAAGGGACTTGTCCCGAAGTGTCTCCTGTCTTTTTTACTATTTTTGCCACTTTCTTTTGTGAAATGGTAGGGGGACAATGTACCCCTTATCAATTCACATGAGGGGGCCGAGATCTGGGGTCCCTTTGTTAAAGGGGGCTTCCAGATTCCTATAAGCCCCCCGTCTGCATACCCTCACAACTACCAGGCAAGGGTTGTGGGGATGAGGCCCTTGTCCCCATCAACATGGGGACAAGGTGCTTTGGGGTGTACCCCAAAGCACCCTCGCAATGTTAAGGGCATGTGGCCTGGTATGGTTCAGGAGGGGGGCACTGGATTTTGGGGGACTCCTATGCCATTTTTTTTTATTTTGGGGCAGGGTTCCCCTAATTTCCATATCAGACCTGAAGGGTCACATCATGGTTGTGAGGGGGTGTACACTAGAATGTACACCAAGGGGGAAGGGGACTGGGAATCTCATCCTTTTCAGCTCCATGAATTAATTGCTTGTAGTCTCTAAAATGGCCTGAGTGGGGCACATTTTAGAGCACTGTGGTGTTATTTATTAAAGGCAAATCCACTTTGCACTGCAAGTGTACTTGAAAGTGCACTGAAACTGCACTGAAACTGCACTGAAAGTGCACTTGTAGTGGAAAGTGGATTTGCCTTTAGTAAATAACCCCCATTGCCACTGTAACTACACCAAATTACTCCAAAACTGGCATTGAGCACTGAAAGAAGAAGCCACACATTGTTGAGTATAAAACATTTTACTCAAAGCACATTCACAAGTGCATTATAAAAGGGTTTTTTAACAAATCATATATCCTTTTTTGGGCTAAACCTCCATGTTTAAAACCATAACACACACAACTCAGTAACTTACAAAGTTCAACTTTGATAAAGTGAAGGCAATGTGTGACATTAGTATGTCATAACTGTGTTGATTTTGCCTTCATCAGATGGGTGATGTCACCCCTGTGAAAGCCAAATTTTGAAGATGCACACAAATTTGGAGTCAAAATGTGGATTTCCCTCCTGATCCCATGCCTAATGTCAACATGTGCTAGCTCCCATCATGGGGGATCAATGGACATGTTTCGGGGATGCAACTCTTTCATCTACTTTAGTTGCGAGGAAGGGGTTGCACCCACAAAACGCATACATTGATATCCCGTGATGGCAGATAGCACATGTTGACACACTGTGTGCATCTTCAAAATTTGGCTTTCAAATTACTGATTTTTAAAAAAATATATATAAAATACAACCAGCAAATTTACAATTTTTGTTGTTTTTAGATTCTACCTAAAACATCAATGATGTTGGTCATTTTTTTTGGACATCATTGATGTTTTCCTTGATCTTCTCTAAATCAGGATTGCACACCATGATCGCAGCGATGAGGATCTGTGCACTTGCACTGTTGAAATGAGTTTCTTCTTCCACAACATCAACATCACCTAAAAAAAAAAAAGCACCATGTATTATAAATATGCAGGCATACAATTATTACCTGAAGCTGTGGTCTCAGACACTGACCTGTTGTGGTCACTGTTTTCCCCACTTCATTAACCTCTCACTCCACATCTTCTTCATGGTGTGTGGGGATTTCCCCTTCTTCATGAGTAGTGGGGTTTGTGGTGTCCTCAGATGTCCTGATTCTTTTCTTCCCTATGTGAATAAAAAAAAAAGTATACTTAGCACACAGATATTTGAGGCAAGAAATAGGAATATGAAACATTGCTTGGAAGTGTCGTACAATTGTCTGTTTTGGCAGAGTTCCAAGCTGAAAACATGTTTTTTTTCCTTTCTAAAGCTGGAATACTTACCTTTTTTGTAATTGAAGTTTCACACATGGAGAGATCCCTAATATCCACCGGA
The DNA here is from genome assembly GCA_037952925.1 of Lithobates clamitans. Classification (NCBI taxonomy): domain Eukaryota; kingdom Metazoa; phylum Chordata; class Amphibia; order Anura; family Ranidae; genus Lithobates; species Lithobates clamitans. The sequence continues at coordinate 246,881 of JBBGZY010000062.1, forward strand.
GCATCTGTGTGGGATACTTTAAAAAGGGTGTTCTGGTGTCCCACACTTGTGCTCCTGCGTCCAGATGTGTAAACAGCTGCTGAGTGTCCTCTCCTTACACTGAATCTAGTTTGCATTTCATTCTAGTTACAAACCCATCTAGACAACAATGTACTAAACTTATTTTAATACAAATAGGCGTGAACAAATGTAGTTAACCTGCATCTGCCAAAAACATTGTATTAGTGGGCGAACAAACGATGTTTACTATGAACGATTACTGTGCCCACGAACCTGAAACTTGCCATTTTAAACTGTACAACAGTAAACAAAAGCACATGGAGCAGCACGAAAGCAATAATAATAATAGGAACACACAACAAATACTTACTTTTTTGCAGCACTCTCTTGATCCTTCTGAACTGATCTTGCTCCCTCAAATGCAGGTCTGATCAGCATTTCCTCAATTGCTCCTTGTTTTGTCATACCCCAAAATTCCTGTGCAGACTCCTCACAACTTGGCCTTTCTTGCATTAGGGTTGCTATATGGTCCATACTTCCCATCATTGTCGGCCCTCTTCAAGATGTCCACCATCATCTCTACAAAGGACATATTTAAGGCCTTATATCTCCTCCTGAATCAGGAACTGCCTTGCTCCAGGCTTTCATTGTCCTCCTCGTTGCTGCTATTATCACGCACCTGTTGTCTCTCCGATATGTGCTCTCCCATTGCGCCAAAAGAGAAGGGGCGGGGAATACACTAGAAAGAAGGTCAGGGGCAGAGTTTCACGCATGCGCAGTGTATATAAAGCATAACACGCGTGCGTCATACGTACGATCTATGAGCGGAGGACGGAGTAGCATAAGCGCTGATGGTGCAAACAAAGGTACAATTTTAACTTGGGGCATCAGTGGTTAGTGGCCTATACTGCTTATACATTGAGGCGTATATTGGGACAAGATTAGGGGAGTTGAGCCTGACATTAGGGTTTGTCTTGTGTTGTGTCTTGCAGAGAAAATGGATACATTTACTGAGGAAGGCAGTGGTAGAGCAACTGTTGGAATTGGTGAATTGGTGAAGCCTGTGTATCCCAAGGCAGACATCACCTATTTAAAGGCCAAAATTGGTTGCCTGAAAAGATCCAGGATTCCATGAGATCAGGAGCAGCAGCAAATGACTCTTATGTCCCTAGGCTCTGGTACTACGACAGTGTTTTTTGTCAGACCATAGTGAACCCAGGCCATCACTATCTACACTTCCTTCCACACTTCCTTCAACATCAGATGAGGCTTCAGAAGTCCAACCTGGGCCTTCCACCCAGGAAGAAGACGTGGAGGAGCCAGGTATAGCATTGTTCAACATATTTTTTTCAAAAATGGAATGGTGGTAACTAGATGTTATTATTGATCACTAATTTCTGATTTAATAAAGTGGTTTACATATCAATAGACAATAGTAGACAAAAATGATTGGGACAAGAATGAAAAATGCTGGGGTCAGAATGATAGTCTTTTCTATTTGTTAACATTCAATTTGCAACAGTCATGAGCTCAAAATTGTGTGTGATTGATGACCAAAAAACTAAAACTATGTACCATTTTCATACACAGGAAAGTCTCAGCCAGGAGGAAGCAGTGGAAAGTGGCAGCCAGGAGGTGGCCATGGAAAGTGGCAGCCAGGAGGTGTCCGTGCCCAGCAGCCTGACCGAATCCCAGAGGGGGAATGAAGCGCTGACAGGTGCTGCTGATAGGTAGATAAGGGGTTGTAGCATGCGGGATAAGATTTGTCCAGGGGGTAATAAACAGTTAAAAACAGTTAAAGATGGTTAAGGCTTCTATGATGAGCAGCAGCTGACTTGTCAGAGTAGAAGGGACTCCGTGGTATGATAAAGCAGAAAGAAAAGCAGCGCTGCTCTAAGGGTAGTAGGTAGTTAAAAACAACACTTTATTATTACAAATTGTACACTCACATTTGTGTGATAAGAAATAAGCATTGGTAGGTTCTCCTGGGCAATGCAGAGTCACATCACGAACCAGCTGGGCTGTGGCGGGGCCGGCCTCGGCCGCTTGCGGTGGAGTCCGTAGCTCCGATGGCTTGGGGTTCCCTCAGACAGCGCATCAGCAGGCTCGTGATGTGACTCCATACCCCCTCCCCCTTTCAGTCCACCGCACTGTACCACTCCTTAACAGCGTTGTGCTATCAGCTGGCACTGAGCCTTGTTGTCCCACAGCGCCGGCCTATAAATAGCACAGCACTGACACACTGCCCCCTCAGGCCTATTGAAGGAGCAGCCGCTCCGAGCGCGTAGCCTATCTAGTGCTCTCCCACTGCCTGAATCCTTCCTCGATGTGAGCCCTCCCCCTGGAGTGTACCTGGAAGCCGGAAGCTGCCGAACGATCCGTGACGTCACGCACACCTTCTGTGCGCTCCACGCCAGCCCCAGCTTCCCCCTGATGGCCACAGGATGAACCACCTGCTGAACAGCTTCCCCTGCAGTCTTACACCGCTGACACACCATCCAGACTGGAGCCCGAGGAACTCACCACTATTACCTATCTACAGATGAGCCTTTTTAATTATGTCTCTTGTAAGTGTTTTTTAACTTTGTGTCATTAAAAGTACCTACTAATGCTGCACTTAGGTGGCACTTCCTTTCTTCACCCTCTCCTAGGAAGATAACGTCAAGTGGAGGAGAGCGGGAAGCCTGGCCGTAGCACTCGCGTTCGGATGCCTGAGGAAGGAGCACACATGCTCCGAACATGAGCGCTACGGTTACGCCCCCGCTCTCCTCCACCTGACGTCATCTTCCTATGAACCTGCTGATGTGCTGTCTGAGGGAACCCCAAGCCATCGGAGTTACGGACTCCACCGCAAGCGGCCAAGGCCGGCCTTGCCACAGCTCAGCTGGTTCATGATGTGACTCGGCATTGCCCAGGAGAACCTACCTATGCCTATTTCTTATCACACAAATGTGAGTGTACAATTTGTAATAATAAAGTGTTTTTTTTTCAACTACCTACTACCCTTAGAGCAGCGCTGCTTTTCTTTCTACCGAATCCCAGGTTCCTCTCCTCCACCTTCCAACAAAAAGGACCAGGAAGGCGAAGAACCTGGAGCAGTCAGCGACAGTTTTGATTTGGCAGGCTACTGCGGTCCTGACAACAACCCCTGGTGGTCCGGAATCATATGGCTATCTGACAGCCAGTAAACTGGAAGAAATGGAGGTGGGCCAACGTTTCATGTGGGAGGAGATAATAATTCAGGCCCTAAACAAGGGGATGGGGGGCCAACTTACAACTAAAACCCACCTGTGTGAGTTGGACCATATTACTCCTCCACCACCTCCAACAACACAGCCACCCAACCCACAACAGCAGCCTGGAAGGAAGCGTGGAAGGAAGTGTTGAGCGTGATGGCCTGGGTTTGGTGTGGTCTGGTAAAAGACGCAGGCTGTTGTAAGACTACAGCCTGGGGACATATATGTCATCTGCTGCTGCTGCCAATCTCTTGGAATCCTGGACCTTATTGTGCTCCCTATTAAATGGACTCTTCCGGTTACCAATTTGGCCTGTCAAATAATTGATGTCTGCCCTGGGGTAAAAAGGCTTCACCAATTTGAACTGTTTCTCCAGGGCTGCCTTCCTCTTTATTTTGTTAGGACCCCTAATAAATTTAAATTTTTGGTTTGGACAAATACTTTGCTATGTGTTTTACTTCAAAAAGGACAGTTTGTTCGTGAGTAGGCAGGTACATTTCAAAAATACAATGTCAAATTAACAAGGGACAACAACACCAACCAACCTTTTTGAGGTAACAAAATACAAGATAATAATGGTGTTGTGGTCACTTGACACACAAAACGAAAAAAAAAAAATACTATGGAGATCACTAGAAAAAAAATGTACTCTGGAGATCTGGAAAAATGTTTTTTTTTTAAAAAAGGAGATCACTATAAAAAATAAGAAAAGATTATTCTGGAGATCTTAAAAAAATAAAAACAACAAAAACAAAGATTATTCATGAGATCACAAGAAATACTAAAAAATCCGTTTGATAGAACTCTGTGTGAATATCAGCAGCAAAGCAACTTCATTATTCTAGCATTATAAAGAAGAAAAGAATGCGCTGCATTGAAAGATTTAAAAATTTGCTGCATGACGAATGTGCTATCTCCATTACGAACGTCAGTTTTACAAGACCAAGCGCTTCTGTCTCGTACTTGATTCTGAGCATGCGTGGACTTTTGTGCGCTGGACTTGTGTACACACGATCGGAATTTCCGACAACAAAGTGAAGTTGTCGGAAAATTTGAGAACCTGCTCTCAAACATTTGTGTGCGGAAATTCCGACAGCAAATGTTCAATGGAGCATACACACGGTCAGACTTTTCTGACAACAAGCTCACATCGAATATTTCCTGTCGGAAATTCCGATTGTGCGTACATGGCATTAGACACATATACGCGCTGACACAGAGGCTATTTTATGAGTTTGGTAACAAATCAGGGAAAATGCTCGCTAGAGCCCTCCAAATCAAAAAGGCGGCATCTACTATTCACGAAAACAAAGACCCTTTGGGAGACACAATTGTCACCTCAGAAGGTATAGCTAAACAATTTATGCAATTTTGCACCAAACCCTATAATTTACCAACCTCAAATACACCAAAGGGAAACATAGACCGTAGGGAAATGATTATCGATTTTCTCAATCAATATGGCCCCACAGAGGCCACAGAGTTAGAAAGCCCAATCTCCTTAGAAGAAACTACTAAGTCTTTAAAACAGCTGAAGACTGGAAAAAGCCCTGGCCCTGACGGCTTAACTGTAAGCAACTTTAAGTCCTTTGCAGAAATGATACTCCCTCATTTTTTTACATAATTTAATTCCTTATCCTCCTCCTCCCACTCAAACAGAGACCTTCTTGGAGCCCACATAACTAAGATACCGAGACCAGGTAAAGATACCTCTAAAGTGTCAAACTACAGACCAATATCACTATTAGACGTAGATGTGAAAATCTATGCAAAAGTACTCACAAACCGAATATTGCCCCTACTCCCCAATTTGGTATCCTTAGACCAAGTAGGATTTATCCCTGGGAGGGAGGCCAGGGACAATACCCTGAAGGTTATCAGCATACATTACTGGTTATCCTCGTTGTCTTCACCAGGCTTCTTTCTATCACTCGACACAAAGAAGACGTTGGACAGAGTGGCATGAGACTACATGACAGAATCTCTGAAAGCGGTGGGTTTCTGAGATCACATACTTCATTCTTGCTCTATACTCAAACCCAACAGCAAAAATTAGAGTCAATGGCCACCTGTCGAATGCCTTCTCCATGTCAAATGGCACACATCAAGGATGCCCCCTGTCCCCACTCATATTCATGCTCACCCTAGAACCTCTACTCCGCAGACTTAGGGCCAATCCAGACATTAAGGGGGTTACAATAAAAGACCGGCAATACAAACTAGCGGCTTACGCTGATGACATCTTGCTGTTCCTTACTGACCCTGTCAACACAATACCCATTATACTCAAAACTGTTTCCCTCTTCAAAGCGCTCTCCAATCTCCAAATTAACTTTTTGAAATCCAGGACACTAAACATTTCCCTTCCCACAGGTACCAAGACATTATTCCAAGCTAATTTTCCCCTTGGATGGGATCCTTATGCTAGTACCTATCTTCTAGGAACTTTCTTCCTATCCTTAAAATCATCCAACAAGACTTACAAAAGTGGAACTCAGGCCCCTTCTCATGGTTCAGAAGAACAGCAATCATAAAAATGAATATTCTTCCTAGACTCCTCTACCTTTTATAGACATTACCGATTAACCTATGTGAATGTGTGTGTGTCACCGGCGCAAAACCACTACTTTTCAAAAAATATATTGTGTTAAAGTTGCTGCATTCAAAAAAAACCCTCACTGAGGTGGGCTGAAAATGCTAATGTACCTCGGTATATATATATACCAAGGTGCAAGCCAAGCGTGGAGGCCGCACATTATCAACAGGCGGACCATGCAAACAGCCAGACACCCGCCCGTAACTGCTGGATAAGCTTCGTGCCGGCTCGAGGGCACTTTTAAATGTGAGTGAATACTCTTTCTTTGGATTTTAAATAAATAGTTTAAACATATTGCGCTATGATCGCTTTTTGTCCCTATGCTTCTATATGAGGAATACTAGAGTCCAAGGTTAGCCGGTGAGGAGTGTTACATAGGTGGAGTGGTTATCCCTTGAATGAACCAAAGGTGCATCTTTATATAAGCATCTGGTGAGTGGCCAATCTGGATGGTGGAGGTGTTTCACTAAGTCACACATGATTATTAAAGGAACATAGGAGCACGGCAGTCACAATTATTGATGAAGAATTTTGGAGCATATTTAAAGGACTTTTTATGCATTGGATGTTTAATTTTGGTTTGATTTAAAGCACATGATAATATTTATAAGTGGTTGTTTTGAAAAAGGGAATAATACAAGTGGTGGTAATTTGAAAGTAGCGCATTCACACGTATACATTAGCATTACCAATTAACCGCTTGTCGACCAGCTGCTGTCATTATACTGTGGCAGGTCGGCATGATCCCGCGAACCGTCGTAGCTATACGTCGGCTCACGGGATCGGGATAGTAGGCATGCGCATGCGCCCACTGCCCAGTGGGGGTGCCCATGCTCGTGGCCAAAGGCGATGACTGCTGGCCACAAGCGATCACGAGGGACAGAACAGGGAAGTGTGTGTGTAAACACACATATCCGTGTTTTGTTCTGAGAGAAATGACAGATCATGTGTTCCTATTAGCTAGGAACCAGGATCTGTCACTTCCTCTAGTCAGTCCCCTCCCCCTTCAGTTAGAATTACCTCCCAGGGAACACATTTAACCCCTTGATCGCCCCCTAGTGTTAACCCCTTTACTGCCAGTGATATTTTTACAGTAATCAATGCATTTTCATAGCACTGATTGCTGTATAAATGAATAATGGTCCCAAAATTGTGTCAAAATTGTCCGATGTGTCCGCCATAATATCGCAGTCATGATAAAAATTGCAGATCACTGCCAGTATCAGTAAAAAAAAAATAATAAAAATGCTATAAATCTATCTCCTATTTTGTAGACACTATAACTTTTGCGCAGGCCAATAAATATACGCTTATTGCGATTTTTTTTACCAAAAATATGTAGAAGAATACATATTGGCCTAAACTGAGAAATAAATAGCTTTTTTTTAAAAAAAATGGGGATATTTATTACAGCAAAAAGTACAAAATATATATATTTTTTTCAAAATTGTCGCTTTTTTTGTTTTTAGCGCAAAAAATAAAAACTGCAGAGGCGATCAAATACCACCAAAAGAAAGCTCTATTTGTGGGAAAAAAAGGACGTCAATTTTGTTTGGGTGCAATGTCCCAGGACTGCGCAATTGTCAGTTAAAGCGATGCAGTGCCTAATCACAAAAAATGGCCGTTCATTCTGCAGCCAAATCTTCCGGCGCTGAAGTGGTTAAAATCCCTCTAACATTCTTCTCCACATACAAAACAGATCTGCAAAAAATTAATCTGGGCCTCCAAATACCCTTGTATGAGCTGGGACAGACAAGTGGTCCTCAAACCAAAGGGAGGAATTGGACTTCCAGATATTTACAAGTACTACAGGTCCTGCCACTTGACTAGAATAGCTGACTGGCACGTCCATGCACACACTATGGACTGGATTAAACTGGAGGAATTGTTCTCCAAGCTGCCAATATGCCACCTACCATGGATCAGACCTAACATGATACCTAAGGAAAGCTCTGTACACCCCCTAATCGGCCCTACCTTACAGATCTTCCAGGCCGTACGCAAAAAAACGAACCTCGCCTCTTCACCCGACCTTATGACCCCTATTGCTCAAAACCCACAATTCCTTCTATGACTAGTGGAGCTTACCCCACTCGAACCGAATAGGGCAGAGACCTTCTTCAACAAGGGTAAGCACTTACATTTTTAAACACTCTCCTCCAGATACCCTGAACAAAACATTCCTTTTTTTTAAGTTCCTACAGATTAGACACTTCCTGCATAGTTCTAAACTACTCTCCAAATGGCACAGAGACTGCACCCCCTTCAAATTGATCTGCAGCAGATCGGAACCCCACAGACATCTGATATTGGATGTATACTCTCTTCTGTTCTCAGACAGCAACCCCAAAGAAAACACAATTAACCAACAATGGGAAAGAGAACTCGCAATAGACTTGTCAAAAGAGGATTGGCAGCATATTCATACCCACATCCAAAAAGGGACAACCAATATTTCTGCACAGGAAAATGGATACAAAATCTACTCAAGGTGGTATAGGACCCTAGATAAAATCCATAAATATCACCCCAGTGTCTCTCCACATACACCATCTCACCTCTCATATAACAACTAGGGATGCACTCTATGTTCGTGTCGAACGTAAGTTCGACTCGAACATTGGGTGTTCGCCTTTTCGGCGAACAGCAAACAATATGTGGTATTCTCAGCAAATTTGAAAGCTGCCGGAACACCATTAAAGTCTATGTGACACTAACATGAAAAATCAAAAGTGATAATTTTAAAGGCTTATATGCAATTTATTGTCATAAAAAGTGTTTGGGGACCTGGGTCCTTCCACAGGGGACATGTATCAATGCAATTTTTTTTTTTTTAAATGGCCGTTTTTTTCGAGAGCAGTGATTTTGTGAAACAATAAAAATGAAATATTCCATTAAATATTGTGCCTGTTGGTGTCTATAGTATGCCTGCAATGTGGCACATTTTTCCCATGTTTAGAACAGTACCACAGCAAAATGACATTTCTAAAAGAAAATTTGTCATTTAAAACTGATCATGGCTGTAATGAATTGTCGAGTCTCAGCAATATAGATAAAACTCATTGAAAAAAAGAGCATGGGATCCCCCCAGTCCATTACCAGGCCCTTTGGGTCTGGTATGAATATTAAGGGGAACCCCAAACTAAAATTAGAAAAAAAAATTGCATGGGGGTCCCCCTAAAATGCATATCAGGGACTTCAGGTCTAATATGAAAATTAATGGCATAGGGGCCCCCCAAAATTCATACCAGACCCTTATCCAAGCATGCAACCTGGCAGGCCACAAGAAAAGAGGGGGGATGAGAGAGCGCCCCCCTCCTGAACCGTACCAGGCCACATGCCCTCAACATGGGGAGGGTGCTTTGGGGTCTGACCCTAAAGCACCTTGTTCCCATGTTGATGGGGACAAGGGCCTCATCCCCACAACCCTTGCTTGATGGTTGTGAGGGTATGCGGGCGGGGGGGCTTATCGGAATCTGGAAGCCCCTTTAACAAGGGGACCCTCAGATCCCGGCCTCCCCCCTGTATGAATTGGTAATGGTACCATTTCACAAAAAAGTGTGAAAATGGTAAAAAAGACAAGAGACAGCTTGGGACAAGTCCTTTATTAAAAAATACAAAAATAAAAATGTCCCATGATGTAAGTTCATACCGCCCGATGGACTGAAAAAGAAAAAAAAGCCGCAACCGATCCGCCTCCATGGGAGGCTCCCACCTTCTCTGTGACAGTTCTTATATAACTGAGGGCGGGTCCACCCGTGGCATCAGAGGAGGGCAGGGTCACCTGTTTACATCACTGGGTGGCCCCGCCCCCCTCTGACGCCACGAGGAAGCCATGGGGAAGCCCCTGTGGCATCAGAGGGGGGGTCACCGGGTAGCCCCGCCCTCAGTTATATAAGAACTGTCACAGTAAAGATGCATCAGCTGGTGGGAGGTGGATCGGTTGCAGCTTTTTTTTTTTTCAGTCTGTCGGGCGGCATGAACATCGTGGGATATTTTTATTTTTTCATAAATTACTTGTCCCAAGCTGTCTCTTGTCTTTTTTACCATTTTGACACTTTTTTTGTGAGGAGTACAATGTACCCTATTACCAATTCACATAGGGGGAGGCCGGTCAGACCCCAAAGCACCCTCCTCATGTTGAGGGCATGTGGCCTGGTACAGTTCAGGAGGGAGGGCGCTCTCTCATCCCCCCTCTTTTCCTGTGGCTTGCCAGGTTGCATGCTCAGATAAGGGTCTGGTATGGATTTTGTGGGGACCCCTTTGCCGTTTTTTAAATTTTGGTGCAGGGATCCCCTTAATTTCCATATCAGACCTGAAGGGCCTAAATTTTTCCTTTAGAAATGTCATTTTGCTGTGGTACTGTTCTAAACATGAGAAAACTGCGCCACTTTGCATGCATACTATAGACACCCCCAGGCACGATATTTATATTTCATTTTTATTGTTTCACTTTAAGCATTAAAAAAATCACTGCTCCCCGAAAAAACATTCGTTTTTTTAAAAAGAATTTTTGCATTGATACAGGTCCCCTGGGGCAGGACCTGGGTCCCCAAACACTTTTTATGACAATAACTTGCATATAAGCCTTTAAAATGAGCACTTTTGATTATTCATGTTAGTCTCCCATAGACTTTAATGGTGTTCGTGTGTTCTGCCAAATTTTTTGCCTTTTCTCATGTTCTGCTGTGAACCAAACAGGAGGGTGTTCGGCTCATCCCTAATAGCAACCTACTCCCCAGACTTCACCCCAGCACAATACCTACTCCATCACACATACATACCTCAATTGGCCTACAAAAGATCTCTCACCCTTCATCTCATCAGCGCAGCCGAATTGTGTATACCCTTACATTGGAAAGATAGCACCCCCCTAACATCTCAGATGGCTCCAATGAATAGGGAGGATTGCTGAAATGGAAAACCTAATACACCAGGCAAGAGAGACACCAGCAAAAATTGATGAATTCTGCAGTCTATCAAACATAACACCATAGCTTGGCCTGGGAAACATCCAAAAGGTACCGGACAACCAATTCAGGAAATCCAATTACACACGTTCACCTCCCTTCCCCCTCACCTAGCCTTCCCCTTACCCTTCCCTCCCCCAAAACAGAAACTAAGGTTCCTCATCAAGCCCTAGAGCTACACCAGCCAAACGGTATTCTAATCCACTTCAGTATAGTGCTAGTGATTTTCCTCTTGAAGACACCAAGACACCAAGGTCGATATACAGGCTGACAGAGAAGTAGAGAGACTTGACTGCAACCCCAGAGAGAAACTGATAGATAATGGGACAAATATCGACTACAAGTACCCCCACCCACTCACAGTTTGAGCCCAATAGGGGTGTTTGGGTGTTATGGTGACAGACCCGATTTCTCTTTAAGCTCATCATTTAGTCCCTCTTATGTTTCAACTTACTACCCTTTGGGTCCGACCCATTGGATCCTTTATTCAAAAGCTCTACCTTGTTTATTAGGATATTGCTAAAGTTATCTTTATCTTCATTGTAAGTGGAATTTAACATTTATGTACACCTGTAATGTACTCTTTATTGTTATTCTTGTGCATTAAAAACTCAACCCTATTATCTGTCTAATAATTGTAAATGGTTTAGAATGACACGGGTTGAATTACTAAATATGTAGATGATGTTCAATTAGCCTAAAGTAAAAGCAAAGGCTAAACAAAAAGTCTACTGCTCCTACATTGCTCCCCATAAATAGCATACATTTTAGGACAAAGTGCACTGTAAATACCTTTTTTGTCAAAATTTTGCCATGCAACCACATACAGTAGCTGCAAAACTCCGGCTTCATTCCAGCTGAGCTGAAGTGGTGGGAGGGAAATCTCTCTCTCCCCCCAACATTGGCTACCAGTGGGTGACATTGGAATCCAGTGGGTGACATCACTGCTCTTCTCGCCCTGTTACACCACTTTAACCTACAGGTAAGCCTATAAAAAGGCTTACCTGTAGGTAAGTGAATATCTCCTAACCTTGCACATTGGCACATGCACATTGAAGAAACAGCTTGCTCGTGCTGTTTCTTCATGAGCTGTGCTATGACCAGTGGCTCCCGCGCGCATGCACAGTAATGACGTAATCGCGGCTCAGGCCAAACACAGCGCCGGAGCCCGCAAACCCGGAAAAAACTCTGTGTGACATGTCGCTGGTCACAGCAGTGTACAGGGACCGCTGCAACAGCTTTGAACCAAGGTAGGTATTTCATAATGAGCTAGTATGCAATGCATACTAGCTCATTATTCCTTTGTCTTGCAGGTTGTTTTTTTTTGTTTTTGTTTTTTTTAGAGTTTACAACCACCTTAAAATCAATGAATGTTTTCACACTGGAGCAGGGCGATTTTGCTGTGGTGACAAAAAAAATCCTGCTTGCAGCATCTTTGGAGCTTGTAAATCCTATTCAAAATTGGCTTGACATTAGGGAAACTGCAAATCCTTTGATCTGCTCTTGAGCAAACAACATTCCTGTTTTTATGTACCCTTGCATATGGTTGGATATTTTAGCTGAACATAGCTACAACATGTTTGTTAAATCCCAACTGAATGTTTAGATTAAATAAGCTAATACATCCCAAGTGCATCAAAACAAAAGGTGCTCAATGTCTTAATTTGTTTTCTTTTTGTGTTAATAAAAGTGCCTGAAAAGCTCAAGAAAAATGCTTCCCTTTAAAATCAATTAATGTTTTCACACTGGGGCGGTGCACTTTTTATGCGGTGAAAAAATACTGCTTGCAGCTTCTTTGGAGCATGTTTTGGAAGCTAAAAATCTCACTAAAAATTCTTCTCTCTATTGAAAGGAATGGGAACCACCTCAAAAGTGCCTCAAAAACACCTCCACTAAGCACTTTTGGTGCAGTTTTTGAGTCACATGTCCTTTATAAACTGCACCATAAGTGCTGCAAAAGTGCCACAAAAGAGCTCCATTAATACAAAGGCTTTTTACTGGAAGTTATGAAGTGAACTGCGGTTCACTTCAAAACTGCCAGTAAAACACGTAGCAATTAATGGAGCATTTTTGCCGGGCTTTTGCAGCATTTGCAGATTGTTTTTTTAAAGGACATGTGACCCAAAAATTGCACCAAAAATTCTTATGCCCTGTACACACGGTCGGACTTTGTTCGGACATTCCGACAACAAAATCCTAGGATTTTTTCCTACGGATGTTGGCTCAAACTTGTTTTGCCTACACACGGTCGCACAAAGTTGTTGGAATTTCCGATCGCCAAGAACGCGGTGACGTCAAGCACGTACGACAAGACTAGAAAAGGCCAGTTTAGAACCAAGCGAGGCACCCTTTGTGCTCCTTTTGCTAATCTCGTGTTAGTAAAAGTTTGGTGAGAGACGATTCGCGCTTTTTCAGACTCGTGGCTTTCAGATCGTTTTCTGCCGTTCAGTTTGTGCTTGTGGGTTTGTATTTGCTCTTCAGTGCGTGCAGTCAGTTTGTATCGGAGTTTTCTGTGCGATCTTGTCCGCTCGTTGCTGTTTTTCAGGTCGCTCTTCACAGGCCTTGCTGTTCTTCAGTGCGTTCTGTTACTTCGTTCTGAGCAGCCGACCGTTTTCTAGCCATGTTTCGTATGCGTACTCCTCGTACAGTTCGTGCTGTGCGGGGGCTTGGTGTTGGGGTCCTGACCTTGACACAAGTCCAGTCCATGAACAGGGTGAGGAGGAGTTCATGGACCAAGAATTGGTTGCTTCAGCGTGGCCAGTTCTGTCATATGCCTTTGCTCCGTGAGATCCGTGAGAATAATCCTGATGATTTCAGGAACTTTCTCCGGTTGACGGACCCCGTATTTCACCATTTGTTGGCTTCGCTGACCCCCTATATCAGCAGGCAGGATACCTGCATGAGGCAAGCCATCACTCCGGAGCAGAGGTTGGTCGCTACCCTGCGGTATTTGGCCACAGGGAGAAGCCTGCAGGACCTCAAGTTCTCGACAGGCATCTCCCCCCAGGCTCTTCTTTGTGGACATTTACTGCTTGTGTTTGTTTTAGCTGACCCTGACAGAAATGTGTGGAGTCCAGAAAATGTCGTGATTGTGTAACCTTATACAAAGCACTGTTGGCTGTTATTTACTAAATGCAAAGACACTTTTCACTACAAGTGCACTTGCAACTGCACTGAAACTGCACTTGTAGTGTAAAGTGGATTTGCCCTTAGGAAATTACCCCCATTTTCTCATCAAACAACAATTACATCACCCCAAAAGTGTTGTAGCGTTGAGACAATAATCCACACATTCTTGATGAACAATCTTTTTAATACCTGCACAATCACATGTGCATTTACCAAAGGTTTTTCTGACAAACCGACATGTTTGTTGTATAACAATTTTTGTGGTGTCATTATCCAAAATCAAAATGTGCATTTTATAGAAAACAGGCCTGTGTAAAACCCACAAAAAAGACACAAATCTTGATCTTACAAAGTTCACATTTGGTAGAACTGGAAGGCAATATCAGACATGAGTATTTAGGAACTGTTTGATATTGCATTCAGATGGGGGGAAATCACCCCTGGAAAAGCCAAATTTGGAAGATGCACACAAATTTCCCAATGTCAACATGTGCTTTCTGCCATCACGGGGGATCAAGGGATGTGTTTTGGGGGAGAAAGCCCTTCCTCACCGCTACTTTATTATTGAGGAAGGGGTTGCACCCCCAAAACGCGTCCATTGATCTCCCGTGATGGCAGATAGCACATGTTGACACACTGTGTGCATCCTCCAATTTTGGCTTTAGGAAAAATCACAAAAGCATTTCGCACATTGTAGCAGACAAAAGAAGAAAGTGATTTTGAGGGGCTTTAAACTCGCCCCAAAACATCAATGATGTTTTTATATTTTGGAATAACATCATTGATGTTTTGCTTGATGTTTTCCAATTCTAAATTACACCCCATGATCTCCCCGATCAGGATCTGGGCACTTTCGGATGTGAAAGGATCTTCATCCACAACCTCACGATCACCTAAAAAGAAAGGAAACCCAAAATAAATTAGGTCTAAAAAAAATGCCGCCATCCATCTCTTATCTGAGCCTGTGGTCGCAGACACTCACCTGTTGTGGTGACTAGTTCCACCACGTCTTCTTCCTCCTGCTCTTCTTGTGTTGGGGGGATTTTCCCTTCTTCCAGAGGGGGGGGGGCTCTGGTCTCCTCGGACGAGGGGTGTCCTCCGAGTCTTTTCTCCCCTATGTAAAACAAAAATGGTATACTTAGCACACAGATATTTGATGGCAGAACTATAAATAGGAAACATTGCTTGGAAGTGGGGTACAATTGTCTATTTTAGCAGAGTTCCAAGATGTAGCTTTTTTAGTGTCCTTTGTCAAGCTTCAATACTTTACCTGTTTGGTACAAGCTTCACAGATGTAGCCCCCCCTATAGTATACACTGGAGCACCTGTGTGGCCCCCCTAATAAAAAGGGTGTTCTGGGGTCCCACACTAGTGCTCCAGTGTCCAGATGTGAAAACAGCTGCTCAGTGTCCTCTCCTTACACACAATCTAGTTTTCATTTCATTCTAGTAACAAAGCCATCTACACAACCCAATTCTTTGAAGACAAGTATAGGGCCTCAAAATGGTGGCCAAATGCATATGGGCTAAACAATGGTATTTTATAGTCCGAAAAAAAAAATGTGTGATCCGAACGAATAATGTGCCCATGAACATGAAAGTTGCCATTTTAAACTGTACAACAGTTCCTAAAAGCACATGGAGCAACACGAACGTAATAAACACAAGAACAATAGGAACACAGCACAACTACTTACTTTTTTGCAGCACTCTCCGGATCTTTCTGTACTGCTCATGTTCTCGTAATTTCAGGTCCGACCACCGCTTCCTGAGCTGATCTTTCGATCGTCGTACCCCGAATTTCCGGTGCAGACTCCTGACCACTTTCGCCATGATCTTGGCCTTTCGGACATTGTGGTTGGGGTAAGGCCCATACTTTCCATCATAGTCGGCCTTCTTCAGGATGTCCACCATTTCCAACATCTCCCCAAAGGACATATTTGAGTCCTTTAATCTCCTTCTGGATCGGGACGTTTCAGGCTCCGGCCTTTCCTCCTCCTCCTCCTCCTCGTTGTTGTAATTAGCACTATCCTGCTGTCTCTCCGCCATGTGCTCTTCCTCCACTGCGCCGAACGAAAAGGGGCGGGGAATAGAATAGAAAGAACGTCAGGGGCGGGCGGAGTTATACGCATGCGCAGTGTGTATAAATCGTAACGTGCGCGTCTTACGTACGATCTGTGAGCGGAGGAAGGAGCATCGGAGACGCCGATCGTGCTAACGAAGGTAGGATCTAAACTTGGGCCTATACTGCTTCGAAATTGAAGCCTATATTGTAACAAGATTAGGGGAGTTTGGCCTGACATTAGGGTTTGTCTTGTGTTGTGTCTTGCAGAGAAAATGGATGGGTTCAATGACCACAATTTCCTGCCCCTGTTCATAGACAAGTACAGGGAGCTGCCCTGTCTGTGGCAAGTGAGACACCCCCACTATAATCACAAACAGAAGAGGCAGGCAGCGCTGGAGAAACTGCTGGAGTTGGTGAAGCCGGTGGTCCCCACAGCAACCATCCCTTATTTAAAAGTTAAAATTGGTGGCCTGAGGAGCACTTATCTCAGGGAGCGCAAGAAGGTCACAGATTCCCAGAGGTCCGGAGCTGCAGCAGATGACATTTATGTCCCCAGGCTGTGGTACTATGAGAGACTGCGATTTCTGTCAGACCACACTGAAGTCAGGGAATCCCTCTCCACTCTTCCTTCCACGCTTCCTTCCACCCCAGCTGAGGCTTCCGATGTCCAACCTGGGCCTTCCAGCCAGGAAGAAGTGGAGGAGCCCAGCTGGAGTCAGGTATAGCATTCTTCTACAGATTTCTGGGCAATAAAGAAATGATGTTTACTAGATGTTATTATTGATCATTAATTGCTGCTTGAAAGTGTTTTACATATCAATACACAGTAGTGGGCACCCAAAATTGGGACAAGAATGCAAAATGCTGGGCTCAGAAGGATAGTCTGTTATATTTGTTAACATTGAATTTGCAGCAGTCAGGAGGTGAAAATTGTGTGTGATTGATGAAAACAATACTAAAACTATGTCCCTTTTTCATACACAGGAAGACCTCAGCCAGGAGGAGGCTGTGGAATGTGGCAGTCAGGAGGAGGCGGGGATTAGTGGCAGTCAGAAGGAGACGGGGATTAGTGGCAGCCAGGAGGAGGCGGGGCTAAGTGGCAGCCAAGAGAAGCCTGGGACAAGTCGCAGCCTGACTGAGTCTCAGGTCCCTCCCCTCCGCCTGCCATATAAAAGGGCCAGGAAGGCCACTCCCAGTCCTGTGCAGGATTCAGTGTACAAGCTGATCCAGGAGGCTTCGGCGTCCCTCAGAGCCTTCCCCAGTCCTGCAGAGGCCTTTGCCTGCATGGCTGCCACAAAATTGCTGGGCATGCAGGAGGGCCAACGCAAGATTTCTGAGGACCTGATTTATAAAGTCCTTCATAAGGGGGAGAGTGGGGAACTGACACACAAGACGGATGTCATGGAGAGGGACGATCCTCCTCCTCCTCCTCCTCCTCCTGCTGCCACAACTCCACCACCACAGCCAAAGCCTGGAAGGAAGCGTGGAAGGAAGACCACAGAGTGATGACCCTGGGTTCAGTCTGGTCTGACAGAAGCTGCAGTCTCTCGTATGACCACAGCCTGGGGACACAGATGTCATCTGCTGCTTTCCGGATCTCTGGGACTTCTGGACCAGACTGCCCTCCCTTAGATAAGGACTCCTCAGGCCACCAATTTTGCTTTTAAATAATTGATGTCTGCCCTGGGGGTCCAAGGCTTCGCCCACTTCTGCAGTTTCTCCAGCGTTGCCGCCCTCTTTGTTTTTTTATAGTTGTGACCCCTTAATAAAATATTTTAAGGTAAATTCTACTCTCCTGTGTGTGTTTTCATCCAAAAAGGAGAGTTTGTTGGTGAGTATTCAGGTACATTTCTAAAGTACAATGTGAAATTAACAAGGGACAACAACACCAAACAATCTCCTACAGATTAAATAGAACAACATATCAATGGTGTTGTGGGAACTTGTCACAAAAAACACACAAACATTTTCGGGAATACAAGTCAAAATCAACAAAAAATAAAAAAATAAAAAGAGAAACACAAAAAAAGATTCTACATTAAAGTAAAAAAAAAACAAAAAAAATATGTTGTCAGATGTGAGAAATCAAAATATATTGAGGAAATCCCGATAAATAGTAACGAAAGAAGTTTGTGAGAAGTGTGTGTGAATATGAGCATCAAAACGACTTAATTCTTGTCACATTATAAAGAAGAAGAGAGTGCGCTGTATTAAACCATTTTTTACATTGCAGCGTGACGAAAGTGCTTTATCCATTACGAACGCTAAGTTTACCAGAACGAGCTGTCCCGTGTCGGAATTTCTTCTGAGCATGCGTGGCACTTTGTGCGTCGGAACAGGCCACACACGGTCGGAATTGACGCGATCGGATTTTGTGGTCGGAAAATTTTATCTCCTGCTGTCCAACTTTGTGTGTCGGAAAATCAGATGGAAAATGTCCGATGGCACCCACACACGGTCGGAAATTCCGACAACACGCTCCGATCGGACATTTTCCATCGGAAAATCCGACCGTGTGTACAGGGCATTAGTGGGGGAGTTTTTGAGGTGCTTTTGAGGCGGTTCCCATATATTTCAAAGGAGAGGAGCATTTTTGGTGCATTTTTTAGCTCTCCAAAATGCTCCAAAGAAGCAGCAAGCAGAATTTTTTTTCACCGCAACAAAAATGCACCGCCGCAGTGTGAAAGTATTCATTGATTTTGAAGGGAAGCATTTTTCTTGAGCTTTTCAGGTATTTTTTTTAATACAAAAGTGCTTGAAAAACTCCTCAGTGTGAAAGCAGCTTTGGAAAGAAAACAAATTTAAAGTGGTTGTTACCTTATAAAACCCTTTCACTGGCAGCCCCTCTCCTTTATCCAGTGATAACTCACAGCGTAAGTGTTTGTTCAACCTCTTCAGCCACAGAAGATTTTACCCCCTTCCTGATCAGAGCACTTTTTGCGATTCAGCACTGTGTCGCTTTAACTGACAATTGCACGATCGTACGACGTTGCACCCAAACAAAATTGATGTCCTTTTTTTCCCACAAATTGAGCTTTCTTTTGGTGGCATTTGATCGCCTCTGTGGTTTTTATTTTTTGTGCTATAAACAAGAAAAGAGTGACAATTTTGAAAATAACTCAATATTTTTTACTTTTTGCTATAATAAATATCCCCCAAAAATATATAAAAAACAATTTCTTTCCTCAGTTTAGGCCGATATGTATTCTTCTACATATTTTTAGTAAAAAAATCGCAATAAACGTATATTGATTGGTTTGCGCAAAATTTATAGCATCTACAAAATAGGGGATAGTTTTATAGCATTTTTATTATTATTATTTTTTACTAGTAATGGCAGCGATCTGCGATTTTTATCGGGACTGCGACATTATGCGGACACGTCGTCAATTTTGACACATTTTTGGGACCATTGACATTTATGCACCAATCAGTGCTATGAAAATGCATTGATTACTGTAAAAATGTCACTGGCAGTGAAGGAGTTAACACTAGAGGGCGATCAAGGGGTTAATGTGTTCCCTAGTGTGTGTTCTAACTGAAGGGGGGAAGGGACTGTACAGGGGAGATGACAGATCGCTCTTCATACTCTGTATGAACAGACAATCTGTCTGTTCTCCCCTCAGAGAACCGAAAACTATGTGTTTACACACGCAGATCCAGGTTCTCGGTGTGCCCCGAGCGATCGCAGGAGCCCAGCGGTGATCGCATCAGCAGGGGGCACACTTGCTAGTGGGCGAATATGTTACTGACGTAACATGATGGCAATTTGCGCAGCCAAGCCATGTTGCTGTGGTACAACTGCCACGGCTGGTCGGCAAGCTGTTAAATCGATGCCTCTGAATACCTTTTTTTCAGTTATCTTCAGGCTGGTCATGTGACTCCTGGCCACTTCCCTACTACAATCCAAAGGCTACAGCAGGAGGGGCCGAGATCTCCCTCTGATGTCAGCCAGGAGGTCCCGTGACCACTGTGCTGGCCGCTCAGCCCTTCCCACTGTAACCCTAGATCATAGTAGGAGAGCTGGAGTCACGTGACCGGCCTGAGGATAACTGAAAAAATGGTATTTAGAGGCATCAATTTAAAAACTTACACTGAGTTATGGGTGGATAAAGGAGAGGGGCTGCCAGTGACATTTCATAAAGTTTTATTTACTATGAATAGCGGCGGGGGGGGGGGGTGGAGACACAGACACCGAGCTGACAGGCAGGGTAGAGAACAAAGCTGCAGATTATGGAGGCATGTAAACTGACCATGGTAATCAGGGCTCAGTAGCCATGATTATTGTGGTCAGCACACAGAGGGGGACACAGGAACTGGCAGGATCAGCCAGGGTGTTTACAGTTTAGAGAGACGCAGATTAGACAGCACAAGCACTGTGCTGTTTAAACTGCTATAAGGGAGCATGATATCTTTTTTTTAGGGTTACAAACACTTTAAGACATTATGCACCTTTTGTTTTGATGTATTTAGCTTATTTAATCTAAACATTCAGTTGGGATTTAAAAAACATGTTGTAGCTATGTTCACTTAAAATATCCAGCCATATGCAATGGAAAAAAATACAATAATTTTGTTTGATCAAGATCAGAGCAAAGGATTTGCAGTTTCCCTAACATCAAGTCAATTTGGAAAAAAATGTACTGCTGTGCATGATCCCATTCCCCAGCACTTCACTGTCATCACTGCATTGTAACACACTGACTTTCTCAACCCCACTGCACTCTTTGCCACTTCACCAACATGCAATGCTTTCCTCTACCACTGCACTGATAAAAAAATGTGTCTCTTTTTTAGTCTGCATTGATGCTCACTGCTCCATTCTTTGCCACTGCGTCAATGCCCTCTTCCTCATTTGCTACCGCTGCATCATTGCATACCTCTTCACTCTCTGCCAATGCACAAATGAATACAACCACACTCTTTTCCACTGTACCATTGCCACAACCCACTCTCCACTGCACTGACACACACAATTGTACTGCATAAATGTGCCCTCTCACTCAGACTGTCCACCATTGCACCAAGGTGTACTTCCATATTCACCCACTTTAGTGAACCGAAACATGTTTGCTAGTTAATACAATAAGGATAAAATGATTAGCAAGACAAATAATATAGTTTATGGTTTGAAAACAAAAGAATTGTAAACACACTCCTTAAAAAGTTATTATTTACAGCAAAGTTTATTGATAGCATTTATTTAATAAATAAAATTAAAATATGGCTAGATGCAAGACAAAAATAAAATGGTTTATTGATCAAGAATAAAATAAAAGGAACAAAAAAGAAACTTTAAAAAGATGAAACAAAGATGATTAGTGATGAAATATACTGTATATAGGAAAGAAAATCTGTGGAAAAAAAAATGTGTCATTTTTATTTGTTTTTTATTTTTTTGAAGGGGGGTGCTTTAAAGTACCTTTAATGATGAAGGCATGCAAGTTGTTGTAAGACATTACTTGTCACTAACATCACTCACTTTTAAACCCCATTCACACATGAGCAAAGCGTTTTTGAGCATTTTTTCTGGCGTTTTGTCACGCATATTTGCAAGTTTTCATGCAACGTTTTCCTGCGTTTTTTACATTTTTTTATTAGCCAATAGGAAAAATTATCATCTATTTCATCATTTGTTGCTATGTTGTCATCTGCTTCCTGGGTGAAAATGCTCCAAAAATGCCCAAATCTGCCTGATTCGAGCGACAAAAAAGGGTCCAGAACTTGTATGAGCTTCAGGGGTTGGGCTTCAGGCAACTTGGAGTGGAGATGTGAACCATCTCCATAGAGAATAATGGATTTTTTCCCCTCATATGTTTTGTAGCTTGAGGCTTCAAGCTACAAAATGCTCAGGTGTGAATGGTGCCTGAAACCATAATGATGTCACAGGAATGTCTGGTCAGCTGAGCTGCTGTTTTAATCAGAGAAGATGTCAGTTTCTAGCAATTCCATGGAAGTGAAATCAGTCAATAAACTGGCAATGTTATCCCACAAATACTTGAACTATGCTTGAGTAGGGAAAATCCCAAAACAAAAGGCTCTGTGTTTTATAAACTACAGACATGTCATGTTGTAAAACAAATTGCACATGATCCCGCATGCAATGTACCATATATTTTAAAACACTTCTACATGCTACTTTAGGCCCCTTTCACGCAAACAGACCATTTGTCTGTTTGTCATCCATGTGTTGACGGATGGAAAATGGACAGCAATGCATCTCAATGGAAAAACAGATGTAAATGGATGATCATCCATTTACATCCATTTACATCTGCTTCTGTCAACATTTGTTTTTTGGAATGGATCAAAACCCTATTTTTCAACCATTAACAAAATGGATTGGATGAAAAACAGATGAAAAGTGGATGTAAACAGACAAACGATTCATTTTTGCATGAAAGAATAGCACCTGATATTAAAGGCTTATTATTTTAATGAAAAAAGGGTTTACTTACCTGCTTTGTACAACAATATTGCACAGAGAGGTTCCCTTATCTCCTCTTCTGGAAGTCCCTTGCTAGCAGGGTCTGCTTCTCCCTGCTTCAGGTATTTGCTTAGAAAGTCGTGTGCACAGGGGGCACCTGTGCATGCACATTCCGAGCTGGACTGTGTGCATCCATAGAACCACATATTACTGGCAAACCACATCCATGCTCCCTTCTCACTGCAGTTTGACTGACAGCAGCAGAAGCCCATGGCCCCAACTACATCAGTGTCTCCTGTGAGATATAGAAGTTAGGCGAGCCATGATGCAACTGGGACAGAACTTTAGCAGTGAGATAAGGCAGGTGCATTTTTAGAGATGGGGAGAAAAGTTAGCTTTGGCAAGAGACAAGTACATAGTAGAGATTGATGTGCTTTTTTATATTTCATGACTGAGATCTACAACCACTTTAAGGTTAAAAAACTATTTGTCTTTAGGACTGCTTTAAGCTACTTGTACAGTTCACATCATAGGAGCCCTTTGTTCCACCTGTACAGAGATTAGTTTCTGCCAGTTTAAGTAGCATGTTTGAGCAGCAAAAGTTAGTGTATTCTCTCCTTAGGTTGGCAAGTATACTGAACCTAAGGTCTCAGGTCCATGTATAGAGATTAAAATATCATGAGCATTTCTGACTCATCACTTGTTTTTTCTCCTGTATATTTACACATGGATTTGCCTTATCTGCGTTTGCCATGCATTTTAGGAAAAACAGGAAATAGTGGTTAGCGAAAGGCATACATTTTTTCTGATTGTGCTAATAATAATGCACATGTCCAAAACAATCAGAATATTTGCAATTCAACTGTTTTTCTTTAATGAATTTGCTCATTTCTTATGTAAATGACAATACAAGAATTCACAGAGCTCCCTACATGTGGACATGCTTGCTTTCCTAAACTTGTGCAGTGTAGATACATCATTCTGCTGTAATGTAACAATGCCAATTTTGTGAAAGTATTATGAGAAAAGACATACAAATATATATATTAGTGAGCAATCTAACATTGTTTTATGAAAGCTAGGGTATGCATGACACGATCATTTTTTATGATGAGAAAAATTTAAATTAGGATGTTAGAAATACTATTGATGTGACATATGTGGGTTTTGCTAAAGCTATTGAATTGACATATTTTTGCTAAAGAATTTGATACTGTTCTTCATAATAGCCTGGTACAGAAGTTTACATTTCAAGGATTAGGAGAAAATGTTTGTACATAGAAGGTCTGCCTAAAAGGCTGAGGACTAATAGTGAATATTTAAAATGTAAAAGAAAACCCATGTGCAAAAAAATGTCTATTAACTACACTCTCGCATAAAATAAATGCAGGTAAACTAGGAATGTTTCAGTGGCATCCTCTTCTTTCCTCTGCTGAAACACATAGAAAAGGCAAGCTATATATAGTCTAAAAACCAAAGTACAAAAAAAGTGTCCAATGCACTCAGTATACAGAGGTAAGTATAATAGTTTATACTTCCCAATGTCAGTCCTGTCCACATTAAGGATGAGCCTAAATTTGGACCAAATTTTGACTGTTTTGTTGGCTGGATAAAATTCCAACTTTAGGGACATTTAGCAGGAACTGATCCATCAATCATCCCATAATGCAGTGCCAATAACTATCATTGGTCAAAGCAGCATTCACACACTATAAAAGACTGCTGTCCCATCAGCCCTTTGTCAGTGTGTGAGAGTTTAGTGTGAGGGACAGGTGACAGAATTGAAAGCAGAGAGAGTTGGCAGCTACATATGCAATGCTGTTTATTGCCACCGATACTTTGCAGTGAATTGCAGTTTGTGTAGCTAGAGAGAGTGGAGTATAAGTTCAACTTTATTCACTGTGATTTCATAAGACTCTGCACTCTTTTTTTTGGACACATTTTTGTGTATGTGTGTGTTCCAGCAACAACTTCTATTGCTGTATTTATGCCATTGCCCTTTAGTGTTTTTGTCCTTTTTGAGGAGGGGGGGCTATTTTATCTTTATTTGTATTTAGCTTTTATATTTAAAAAAGTGGGATTTATTTTGCTTGTAGTGTTTTAGGGTTGCTGTTTGGGGGTTTGTTTTAGTTGTTTGGGGGTTTGTTTAATCTGGTGCAGTTTTGCATGGAAGCCAATCAACATGTAACTTCAGCTTGTTCAATTAGGATTTGACCAACAAAAACTGGATGGTTTTTGTTTTCTTTGCAGAGCTGGACCAGATTTTGCACTGTCCAGTTTTAGTAAATCAACCCCAATGATCCCTTGCAGCTATCACAGGGTGAGCAGCTTTTACTTTCACAAGCCAAAGTGCAATCTAGAGGCTACACACATGTGCCTTTCTTTTGTGGCAATGAACATTCTTTATACCCAGAGCACATGGAGGATGGAAGCCCTCATCATCCTCCTCCTCTGTTTTCCAGGTGCAGAGTAGCTGGAAGTTATCAGCAGCTTTTAAAGCACTTGGATATATCTCTTCATCCACAGCTACTCCTACCATTGCCCCACTGACAGGCATGGAGGAGTCTGCAAAGTTACTTCAGTGCAGTATAAGCCACTTGCTGCAGGAGAATGAAATTGATCGCTTCTGAGGTATACAGACACCTCAGATGGCTGCACTCCTTACTATTCTGGTTTATTGAAGAATCATGTATGTATACAGACATATGCTGGCAAAAGTGGGTAAGGTGGTACATGGAAGAGTCAACATTTTTCGTGCTGACACAGTGCTTAGTCAGCATAAAAATCATTGACTTTCCATGGTACCCATTACCCTCTTTTGCCTGTATATGCCTGTATACATGTGTTTTTATATGATTCTTCAATAAACTGGAATTGTGGAGATTGCAGCCATATGAAGTTTTTGTATATCTTGGTTCTCAGCAGATGAGCTGGGCATTGCACCCAATTGCTTAAGGAGAAGAGCAATTTGAGCCTGGAGGCACAGATGTTTCAGCAGCCTACTGCCAAGCACTCATGTGCAATTTAAAAATTGTACTGCAAATCTGTGCAATTTTTTTTCATTTGAATTTAAAGCAAATAAATAGTATTGTGCCATATGGCTAAATGTCAAGTTATCAATTTTATAATGAAAAATATAAATGCAGTGTAAAAACCTGGATGGTAGTGATGAGAGCTTTGTGGGAATCAATAAAGGCAAAAGATCTTGGTAGAAAACACTTGAAAGAATGGGACATAATCTTGCCTCAATACAAATAATTATTATAATCTTCTCTTAAATACATTTAATAAAATTTCCTGGAAATGTAAAGAGTGTAGAGTTCAACAAAACAAGGAAAGGGTATGGAAGATCTCTATTATAGAAGACAACAGCGTTGAACAAAATCTATTAACTCTTGAGAATAGGTGATTAAAGTAGGATAGGATCCCCCATAAAAATATAATAGCCTACATGGAATATAAAATGGAAAACTGCCCACTTTACGGTAATCAAAAACACATAATAAGTGCTGTTAATTATCAAAATAGGGTATATAACAATTATTTATCAGAATATTGGCATACAGATCTGTCCAAATCTCACTATTTAGGATTCAGAATATAGGCAATCATGATTAACATCATGATTAATATTTTATATAATTCTTTGTATATTGGAGAAACCTGGCTTTCATATGACTTGCATTTTTATTTGCTTAACATTTTTAAAGATTATTTGAAAAAAAAGTTTGCAGGCTTTTCAAAGTTACATAGTTACATAGTTAGTAAGGTTGAATAAAGACACCAGTCCATCCAGTTTAACCTGAGTGAGTGTGGGTGCGTGTCTACAATCATCCCTATTTATTTAAGGTACCCTTATATAAGGTACCGATATAGCACCGCCAATTCACGCAGCACTCCACACATACATGAAAAGATTTCATGTATTTCATGAAAGAACAAAAATTTCATGAAAGAACAAACATAATACACACAATATTGTTGATGTAGTGGTTTATGAGAGTGCCGCAAGAGTTCAAAAACGCTATTTTTTTCCTTCCTTTGGATCAGCTAGAATTTTAGATTTTGAAAACATCTCTTTTGTTTTCAGCCAGCTATGATACTACTATGTAACTATTAACTAGTCTGTTACTTTTAGAAACATTTTTCCACTTTGCATCTTCATTTTTCAAAGTATTTTAATAAAAGTTAAAGAGAGGCATAGTGAAAATGTACAAAGTTACAAATTACATTGCTAGCCTTTTGTAATCATACCCTATGAGCTCAAAGTAAAATCAATAACAGCACTTGAGAAAATAAATGCAGTTACATTTAAAGCAACTGTGATCCTTTTCATAGGTTTGTAAAATGATATTAAAAAGTGAAAAAAATACTGCTATATTTATAGTCATCTGAATGTTTTCAGAAAAAAAAATAATTCTTATTTACCTACACTAAAATTATACTACCATAGATGAGGAAATGTATGAATGTTTCTAGATAATATGAGTATGAGGATTATGTACTCTATTGAACTAGTGGTGAAGAAAAGGACACAAGGATAAGAACTAATTGTATTATTTGTTCTATTTTCCTATTTTTTCCTATGGTTTACCCTTTTATTTATCTACATGTAACACGGACTTATTATGTGTTGATCATACCAGGAAGTATGCAATTTTTCTACTTTCTTTAACAGACTAACATGTCAAGCAAAGTCACAGTTAGAGGGTTTAGACAAACTATTTAAAACTGACAGATGCTTACATTGGACAGCTTTTATTCATTTAGCTGAAACCATTATCCTATAAGGAAAATAACTTGTATCTATAACTGCATAAAGAGTACTAGGCTTTAATTTGTTAGTCACTTAAGTAAAGCCCATCTTCATCCACTATCCTACTAGTAATATAACTCTACTCTTTCCACAGGTTGACAGTGGTACGGTCCAAGGGTTTGCTACATTGCTCCTTCATAGATACAGTTGTGGAGTGAGCTTAGCCACGATCAGACTTTTCAACAACAAAACCATCAAATTTTGTTTGAAGGGTGTTGGCTCCAACTTGTCTTGCATACACACGGTCACACAAATGTTGGCCAAAAATTACGAACGTAGTAACGTACAAGATGTACGACGAGCTGATAAAAAGGAAGTTCAATAGTCATGTGCCACCCTTTGGCTCCTTCTGCTAATCTCGTGTTTATCTCGTGTTAGTAGATGTTTGGTGAGTGACGATTCATGCTTTTCAGCCTCATGCTTTTCAGTTCATTTCTGCTTTTCAGGTTGTGCTTCTCGGTTTGTATCTGTTTTTCAGTGCATGCTTGTCAGATCGTTTCTGTTTTTTAGTGCGTTCTATTTATAGTTTGCTTCTGATTTTCAGTGCGTTCTTGTCGAGTCATTTCTGATTTTCAGGTCGTGCTTGTCAGGTCCTTTCTGATTTTCAGTGCGTTCTGTCAGTTCGTTCTGAGCAGCCGTTCGTTTACTAGCCATGTGGCGTTTTTGAAGAGATTGTGCTATTGTTGGGCTTGGAGTTATTGCTTTGACCCAAGTCCAGTCCATGAACAGGGGGAGGAGGATTTCTTGAACCAAGAATTGGTTGCTTAATTGTGACCAATTCTGTCATATGCCCTTGCTGCGGGAGCTCCAGGAGAATAATCCTGATGATTTCAGGAATTATCTCGAGATGATGGACCGCATCTTTCACCGTCTATTGGCTTTGCTGTCGCCTTATATTACTAAGCAGGACACCTGCATGCAACAAGCCATCTCAAACTAGCAAAGACTCGTCACCACCTTGTGGTACTTGACGACCGTGAGAAGTCTCCAGGACATCAAGTTCATGACTGGAATCTCCCCCCAGCCTCTGGGAATCATTATTCCAGAGACCTGTTCTGCCATCATTCAAGTCCTGCAGAAGAACTATATTCAGCTAAGTTTTATCCTTTAACATAACATTCTATGTATTTAATGTTTGCTAATGTATTCATTTATTCATTCCATAATTACCATGATTGTAATATGCGGTGAATGTCCTCTTTGTCCTCATGCATGCTGTAAGCTTTTAATGCTCCTTTTTTGTCCTTCATGCATATTTGCCTTCACTAACCTCCCCAGCATGCTATCCTGGGCCCATACACACCTAGCCTAGTAACTTAACAATGTTTTTTGTCAGCTACATTTTAGTGCTTACCTTAAACACCCCCAAAAATGTGTCCAAATGTTATTGTTGGCCTTAAATTCAGGCAGAGTGCAAGATGCAATTTTTTTGGGGCCCAAACTCATTTGGAACCCTCCCCCCAACCGCTAAGTCAACCGATACCAATACTCTATCTGCTGACTTTGCCAAACCCATACACACTATACCTACCTCATTATACCTCATTATAAACGTTTTTTTAACAAACCAACAAACCAACTTGGTGTATAACATGTATGTTTGACATTAATGTGCCTTTTTTGGGGCTAAACAGACATGTTTAAAAAAATAACACCCTTCTTCTCCTCGGGCCGCTCCGCATCCATGGCATGGAGGGAGGCTCCCGCTCTTCTCTTCATCTTCTTCTCTTCTTCATCTTCTTCTCTTCTTCACCTTCTTCTCTTCTTCATCTTCTTCTCTACTTCATCTTCTTCTCCGGGCTGCTCCGCATCCATGGTGGCATGGAGGGAGGCTCCCACTGTGTGACGCTTCTCCACTTCTGACGGTTCTTAAATAATGGGGATGGGGCCACCCGGTGACCCTGCCCCCCTCTGACACACGGGGACATGACGGGACTTCTCTGTGGAATTCTCCGTGATGCCACAGAGAAGTTCTGTCATGTCACCGTGCGTCTGAGGGGGGCGGGGTCACCGGGTGGCCCCGCCCCTGTTATTTAAGAACCGTCAGAAGAGGAGAAGCATCACACAGTGGGAGCCTCCCTCCATGCCACCATGAATGCGGAGCGGCCCAGAGAAGAAAATGAAGAAGAGAAGAAGATGAAGAAGAGAAGAAGATGAAGAAGAGAAGAAGATGAAGAGAAGAGTGGGAGCCTCCCTCCATGCCATGGATGCAGAGCAGCCCGAGGAGAAGAAGGGAAGAAGACGCCGCGGAGGAGATGCTGGACGAGAACACCGGAGGAAAAACCAGAAGAGCCAGAAGAACCAAAAGAAGAAGAAGATGGAGGAAGAAACCAAAGGAAGATAGAAGATAGAAGAAAGAAGAAGCATTTAAATAAAGGAATTGTCAAAAACTGTCTCTTGTCATTTTTAACATTTTTGACAGTTTTTTAGTGAAATGGTAGGGGTACCCCCCTTACCACTTCACACAGGGGGGAGGGCCAGGATCTGGGGGTCCCCTTGTTAAAGGGGGCTTCCAGATTCCGATAAGCCCCCCGCCCGCAGACCCCCACAACCACCAGCCAAGGTTGTGGGGATGAGGCCCTTGTCCTCATCAACATGGGGACAAGGTGTTTTGGGGGGCTATCCCAAAGCACCCTCCTAATGTTGATGTGGCCTGGTACGGTTCAGGAGGGGGGGCGCTCTCTCGTCCCCCTCTTTTCCTGCGGCCTGCCAGGTTGCGTGCTCGGATAAGGGTCTGGTATGGATTTTTGGGGAGACCCCACGCTGTTTTTTAAAAAAAAATTGGCGCGGGGTTCCCCTTAATATCCATACCAGACCTCCTGGTATGGAATTTAGGGGGACCCCCCACGTCATTTTTTTTTAAAAATTTGGCCGGGGTTCCCCTTAATATCCATACCAGACCTGAAAGGCCTGGTATGGAATTTAGGGGGACCCCCCACGTCATTTTTTTTTAAAAATTTGGCCGGGGTTCCCCTTAATATCCATACCAGACCTGAAAGGCCTGGTATGGAATTTAGGGGGACCCCCCATGTCATTTTTTTTTAAATTTTGGTTCGAGGTTCCCCTGTGGGGAATTCCCATGCCGTTTTTATCAATGAACTTCTATGTCGAACCGGCAATGCATTAATAGCCGCGAGTAGTTTTAAATGACTTTTTTTCCTTTGAAATGTCATTTTGCTGTCAGACTGTTCTAAACACGGGAAACATGCGCCCCTTTACAGGCATACTATAGACACCCCCCAGGTACGAAATTTAAAGGGATATTACACTTTTATTGTTTCACTTTAAGCATTATTAAAATCACTGCTCCCGAAAAAACGGACGTTTTTAAAACTTTTTTTTGCATTGATCCATGTCCCCTGGGGCAGGACCCAGGTCCCCAAACACTTTTTATGACAATAACTTGCATATAAGCCTTTAAAATTAGCACTTTTGATTATTCATGTTCATGTCCCATAGATTTTAACATTGTTCGCGTGTTCGAACAAATTTTTTTCCTGTTCGCATGTTCTGGTGCAAACCGAACAGGGGGGTGTTCGGCTCATCAGTCCTGCCTACTTAACGCTGTCCAACTCACTTCATCTCTGTCTTTGCCTTTGGTCACATATCAGAGACTTTTTCCTGTGTTCCTGTTGAAGACTTGCTCGAGTGACATCCCTTCTGGCTTCTGATCCTGCTTGCTGTACTACTACGTTGATCTCTGGCTCGCTGACATTAGCATTGGCTGACTACCCGATCTGGTTACTGAACTCTGGCTATGTATTGACTACGCTTACTCTGTTTACCTTTTTATTATTATTAAACTAGTGTGATTAACTGTACTTCTGTCTCGGTCTGATTCATGGTTTCTGACAGTAGGCAAAGGCCATGAATTCAGAAGATGCAGTGGTAAATATTGGTAATATTTTTTCCAGATTGGATGACCAGGATCACCGCATGGATCAGTTTGCCTTGGCGTTACAAATGCTCCTGAGTCGCACGGCTCACCTGGAATCTTCCCCTATGACTGCTCCGGTACAACCTGTGTTGCAGGCAGTCCCTGCTGCTGCTCCAGTCTCTGTGCAGGCACCTGCCTCGAGTATTACCTCTATAAGAGGCATGTCTGGTTCCACTCTGCTTCCCCAGTGATTTGGGGGTGATCCAGTTCAATGCAGAGGGTTCCTCAACCAGGTTGAGTTATACTTTGAGATGCTGCCCCAGGTGTTTCCCAAGGACAAAAGC
Source organism: Lithobates clamitans (assembly GCA_037952925.1). Classification (NCBI taxonomy): domain Eukaryota; kingdom Metazoa; phylum Chordata; class Amphibia; order Anura; family Ranidae; genus Lithobates; species Lithobates clamitans. The sequence goes on from JBBGZY010000062.1 coordinate 278,340, forward strand.
AAAGTAGGTTTTGTGATATCTTTGCTTTCTGAGAGAGCCTTGGCCCGGGCAAACACCTCCATGGGAGACGCAAAAACTCGTTGTCCTGAGTTACCCAGAATTTGTGGCTTCCTTCAAAAGGGTATTTGACGTTCCCGCACTCTCTGCTTCTGCTGCCTAGAGCCTCATGTCCATCAAACAGAGTACGAGAACTGTTGCCGACTACGTACTCTGGCAGCAGAGGTTGTTTGGAACAATGAGGCCCTCATGGCTGCCTTCTCTCATGGTCTCTCGGATAACATCAAGGATGAGATAGCAGCCCGAGATATACCCACTGAGCTGGAGAGGTTGATCACATTTGCCATCCTCATTGACTCCAGACTCAGAGAAAGACTCTCTTTTAAGGAACGCTGGCACAAGACTCCTGTACATTTGTCTCTGAGCTTTGCAGTCCCACCCTTGTCTCCCTCACCTCTCATGCCTCCTGGTACCGAGTCGGCCTGTGAAGATGAACCCATCCACTTGGGGTTCAAGCGTCTCTCTGTGGATGAGAGAGCTCTTAGGAGGAGGTAGCGATTGTTCCTTTATTGTGGTCAGGCTGGTCACTTTTTGAAGTCTTGTCCTACCCGTCCAGGGAACGCCCAAACCTTGAAGTCCTGTCACAGACAGACCTTAGGTGGCGTTGTTTTGTCTCCAGTTTCCCAGAAAGATAAGCCCCTGGTTTTGGTTACCCTGCCTTGGGCTTAGTCATCCATCGAGATACAGGCTCTATTCGACACATGGGTGCTGCAGGCCTGTTCATTGATGCTGCCTTTGTATCGAAGCACTCAATTCCGCTGCAGCTGCGTGATACTCCACTTGCCATTGAGGCTCTTGACGGGAGACCTCTACAGCCTGCCCATGTGACTCATGAGACTGTTCCGTTGTCCATGGCCGTAGGGGCCCTTCACCATGAGATAATCCAATTCCAAGTTATTTCCTCACCTAAGTTTCCACTGGTTATTGGTTATCCTTGGTTACAGAGGCACAACCCTTTTTTTGATTGGATCCATGCTGAGGTTCTGTCCTGGTCACCACAGTGCAGTAAGAGATGCTTCCAGAAGGTAGCCAAGGTCCTGTGCACCTCTTCACTCTCCTCCCTGCGGGAGGAGTACCGCAACGTCCTAAGTGTGCTATGCATTCGTGTGGCTCCTTTTCCAAGAAATTGTCACCGGCAGAGTACAATTACGAGATTGGTGACAGAGAGCTGTTGGCGATTATTTTAGCCCTGAAAGAATGGAGACATTTCCTTGAAGGTACCACTGTGCTGGTTCTCATTGTTACTGACCATAAGAATCTCACATTCTTGTCTGAGGCTAAGTGCCTCTCTCCCAGAAGGGCGCGATGGGCTCTTTTCTTGTTGAGATTTAATTACATTGTCTCATTCTTACCCGGTACTAAGAATGTAAAGGCTGATGCCTTGTCACAACAATTTTCCTCCACTTCCAAGATGAAGTCAGTTCCTGTGATTCCTCCTGATCATATTCTGGCTACGGTTCCCACCAGTCTTACTTCTCCTTTGGGTGACAACATTTTTGCTGCTCAGGTGAATGCTCCTCATGAGAAACCTTGTGACTGCTGCTTTGTTCCCGAGAGTCTCCGTACTGCCATGCTCCAGACTTTAACATTCTTCCAAGACTGCTGGCCACCCTGGGAAGGATCAACTCTTTTGGGCCATTTCCCAACAATTCTGGTGGCCTAGACTATGTGCTGATGTAACCGCCTTTGTAGCTGCCTGTTCCATGTGTGCTCAGGGTAAGACTCCATGACACCTTCCAGTAGGCCTCCTACAACCCATACCCAATGGAGAGAGGCCCTGGACCCACCTGTCTATGGATTTTCATTCCACTAGAGCACCTGTGTGGGACACCATAACAAGGGTAAATTGAAATAATAGAAATCCCTTTGATAAAGTCACGTGGTGTGACGCAACGCGTCAGGGTAGGAGGAGCCAGGTGCCGACGCTTCCAGGGGACGGCTGTACCCGGAAGCTTGTACTGTTTCTGCTGTTACTTCTGCTGACAGTTTCGTTTTTACATGTAAGTTACTATGTTTTTACAATAAACTTGTATTGGAATTATTTCACTATGGAAGCATCTCCTTCTTCATTATCATTTTGGGGTCGGTGTGAGCGCTTGTGACTAGTTAGTGAGAGTCTGACTCATGTACATCCTTGGAAGAAGGGGACGGCTGCTGGATCATCATCCCTTACAGTTAAATATTAACTATCTGCCTGACTTGGCCCATTGGGGCTGCTGATTAAGGTGAGAGGCTGGGGGAAACACCTGTGTGCTGCACCAGTTTTTTCAAGTGAATGAATCCAGCACCAAGTCACGTTATTGGCATGTTAATATTAACCATCTGTATGGACATTTCAAATCACATTGCATGAAGCAATATATTTTTTGGACTTGATCACAGTTTATGCCACAGTTTTCTATTGTATAAGAAGTATGTTTAGGTGGAAGAGGTGTTACATATATATTTTGGAGTCCACTTTAGAGTCGTAATTTTAATTACCGTATTTATCGGCGTATAACACGCACCGGCGTATAACACGCACCCCAATTTAGGAGGGAATTTTAAGGAAAAAAAAACTTTTAGGAGGGAAGTTGAAGGGAAAAAAAACTTACATTTAAACGCCCATCATTGCAGCCTTCTCAGTGCAGCCATGTCAGTGCAGCCTTGTCAATGCAGCCATGTCAGTGCAGCCTTGTCAGTGCAGCCTTGTCAGTGCAGCCATGTCAGTGCAGCCATGTCAGTGCAGCCTTGTCAGTGCAGCCATGTCAGTGCAGCCATGTCAGTGCAGCCTTGTCAGTGCAGCCATGTCAGTGCAGCCTTCCCCAGTGCAGCCTTCCCCAGTGCAGCCTTGTCAGTGCAGCCTTCCCCAGTGCAGCCTTGTCAGTGCAGACTTCCCCAGTGCAGCCTTGTCAGTGCAGACTTCCCCAGTGCAGCCTTGTCAGTGCAGCCTTGTCAGTGCAGCTTTCCCCAGTGCAGCCTTCCCCAGTGCAGCTTTCCCCAGTGCAGCCTTCCCCAGTGCAGCTTTCCCCAGTGCAGCCTTCCCCAGTGCAGCTTTCCCCAGTGCAGCTTTCCCCAGTGCAGCCTTCCCCAGTGCAGCCTTCCCCAGTGCAGCCTTCCCCAGTGCAGCCTTCCCCAGTGCAGCCTTCCCCAGTGCAGCCTTGCTACAGTGATCCCAAAATCGCCGATCGCGATTTGAAAATGGCGCCGCCGGCGCCGAAATACACAGTGCCGGTCCTCGGCTCTTTCCGGCGGCTGTCGTTCATTTTCGGCTCCACTCGTAGTCCCGAGCGGAGCTATCCGAACCTAGCCGAGTAGGTTCGGATAGCTCCGCTCGGGACTACGAGTGGAGCCGAAAATGAACGTCAGCCGCCGGAAAGAGCCGAGGACCGGCTCTGTGTATTTCGGCGCCGGCGGCGCCATTTTCAAATCGCGATCGGCGATTTTGAAAATGTGACAGGTCGGATCGCAGGGGATCGGCGTATAACACGCACCTGCGATTTTCCCCTGGTTTTAAGGGGAAAAAAGTGCGTGTTATACGCCGATAAATACGGTATATGCACGGCTCTGCACCAATGTCACTTTTATGCACTTGATCACTTTTTGTTTATTTTATGTGATATTGAACTGCACTTTCACATTCATTATTGCATGCTAGCTGCTCTGATATTATTTATTCATCAGTAATTTTTATTATTTATTTTTGTATGTTTACTTATTATGTTGAAGAAACTATGCACATTTTATGACACAGTTTGAGGAACTGTTGTTTAATTTTCATCATTACCACTGTGTTTTAAAAGTATTTTATGGTCACATTTTTCATTTGGCTTGATTGAGGGACACATCAGTATTGGATGATTTAATTTGATGATTTATTAGGGATGTCTATTAGTATTCAACACTGTGGTTGATTCAGCTGCCCCCTAATGGGAGAAGATATTATTGTCTATTGTGTATTAAGGAAACATTGAGAATTCTTTGGAGATTTATGATGAGTGGCATATTTAGACTAGCGCCACATACTTTTAACTGTTAGTACCATAACAAGGGTGTTATGGTGTCCCACACTAGTGCTCCTGCGTCCAGATGTGTAAACAGCTGCTGAGTGTCCTCTCCTGACACTGAATAAAGTTGTCATTTCATTATAGTTTCAAACACATCTAGACAACAATGTAATAAACTTATTTTAATCAAAATAGGCCTGAACAAATGTAGTTAACCTGCATCTGCCAAAAGTGAAGTGTTAGTGGTCGAATGAACGATGTTTAATACGGACTATTCCTGTGTCCACGAACCTCAAACTTGGCATTTTAAACTGTACAACAGTAAAGAAAAGCACATGGACCAGTACAAAAGTAATAATAATAATAGGAACACACGACAAATACTTACTTTTTTGCAGAACTTTCCTGATCTTTCTATACTGATCTTGCTCCCTCAATTTCAGGTCTGACCAGCGTTTCCTTAATTGATCCTTGGATCATCGTACCCCAAAAGTCCTGTGCAGACTTCTGACAACTTTAGCCATGATCTTGGCCTTTCTCACATTAGGGTTTCTGTACGGCCCATGATTCCCATCATAGTCTATCCTCTTTAAGATGTCCACCATCTCCACCACCTCTTCAAAGGACATATATGAGGCCTTATGTCTCCTCCTGGATCGGGAACTGCCTTGCTCTGGGCTTTCCTCGTTGTTGCTATTAGCACGCACCTGTTGTCTCTCCGCCATTTGCTCTCCCACTGGCCCGAAAGAGAAGAGGCGGGGAATACACTAGAAAGAAGGACAAGGGCGGAGTTTGATGCATGCGCAGTGTATATAAAGCATAATGAGTGGTCGCTGTAACGGACGTAGGTACGATCTGTGAGTGGAGGATGGAAGATCGTTTTCACGCAAAGGGACGTTGAAACAAAGGTAATTATGTGAAGTATTCTTTTAGTGCAGATATATGGATGGATTCTGGTATGCCTCTTATCTTTAAATTGTTCCTTCTGGAACGGTCTTCCAAATCTGCGATTTTGGATTTCATCCACTCTATGTCCTCAGCTTCTTCCCCCTGTGCATCCAATAGATCATTAAAGGAGGATATCACTTCTCCCATTTTGGCTTCTATGGTTGTGACTCTCTTCCCTGGGTATGATATTTCAAGTGTAAAGTTATGCATCATTTTATTAATCTAAGAGTGGATAGAATTTTGCAGTGTGAGAAGCATATCTTTCAGAGTAGTGTCTAACACTGGCTGATTCAGCGTGGGGTATCCAGCAATAGGATTGGTGTTTACATGGCACATAGGAGATATCTGATTATCAGGGCTCATCTCAGTGACTTGATCTGTGTCCTGGTGAAGCTTCATTTTGGACTCACAGAAAGGGTGGAGGTTGAGGAGTAGTTGCCTGGGTGCTGTGGGTGAGCATGGCCCCCCTCTGCAGTAATCCCCTTTGTATTTGTAAAAGATTAGCCGCCTCATGCTGTGCCTGTATGTCCTCCGGCGCCATCTTGGAATTCCTTCCTACCGGGTAGCGGGTAGAACTCTGTGAGTTTCCGTGGTGCTGAGCGCTCTTTCCTCCTCTTAGCCATGGTGTAGGTCTCGGTACCTTGATGAGGTGTTGATCAGTGCAGATGTCTGTGTCTGCTCATCGCTTTTCACCCTGGATAGCCGCCGTTCCCTGGAACAGATTCAGAGAGCAGCCATCTCGGTCAGCTTCCGGCCACGCCCAAAGCCTTTTTTCCTTATTATACAAAAAGGATCCTGGAACAAAAAAACAACAGGCTTGACTGTTTTCCACACTTCGCAGAATATATCAATCGATCGAACTCCTGAATAATAAAAATAACAAAAAGAATAATGATAATATTATTGATAATAAGAAGAAGATGAATACTACATGTGTGTATACATATGTGAATGTGTGTGCCTAAAGATGCACACACATGCACATATGTGATAAACAGCAATTGATCAAAATTACACACATGATTTATGACCAAAAAAATAACATAACGTAAAACAAGGAAAAAATAGGAAAAAAGTAAGAACAAATATATACAATAACCAAGGAAAACAACATTAAAGAAATAAATACAGATCAAAATCAGAATTTAACCCCTTAGGTTGAAGAGTATCATGTCAATGTATTCAATGGACTTCTTTCTTCTTAAGCTCTAATTCTCTATTACCAGCCCGTCTATTTCTTGAAACCCCGTCAATCACCATGAATCTAAGTTGGGAGACTGTATGACCCTTATCTACAAAATGTCTTGATAAAGGCAGATTTTCTAGTTTGTCCCTGATGGAGTACTTATGTCTTGCAATGCGATCTTTTATTTTTATAGAGGAGACCACACGGACATTTAATAATATAGATAACATAGGTAAACTGACAGGTGTAGTAATCTCCAATAGATATATCATAGCCCTGTTGTGGATCAGAAAAACATTTGACTTTCATCAAGCTAGAACATTGTATGCACGAGAGGCAAGGAAAAGATCCCTGATTTTTAGGGACCAGAAATGTCACACGGGCGATAGGAGATGAATACTGATCTGATTTTGCCACTCTGTCATAAATGCTTTTACCTCTGTGATATGAAGACAGGGGGGGGGGTAAAACTCTGGCACAGATGGATAGCTGTTATTTAAAATAGACCAGTGTTTTTTTATAATGTTGTTAATTTTGGTGGTAAATGGATGGAATTGAGAGATGATGATGAAAGGCAAATGTTTTTCTCATCCACAAAAGGGCAATGATATATCTATTATGCCGTGTACACACGGGCGGACTGTTCGACCGGAATGGTCCAACGGGACAAATCCGTCGGACAATCCGACCATGTGTGGGCTTCATCGGACCTGCAGCGGACTTTTTCGGTCGAAAATCAGACGGACTTTAGATTTGGAACATGTTTCAAATCTTTCCGCCGGAACTCCACAGGACCCAGTTCCTATAGAGAAATCCGCTCGTCTGTATGCTAGCCTGACGGACGAAAACCGACGCTAGGGCAGTTATTGGCCACTGGCTATGAACTTCCTTATTTTAGTCCGGTCGTACGTCATCACGTATGAATCCATACGTTGGTGTGATCATGTGTAGCCGAGTCCGTTCATTTGAAAGTCCGTTGGAAGTCCGTCAAAAGCCCGTCGAAAGTCTGTCTGAAAGACCATCGGACCTTTGACGCTGAAAAGTCCGCCCGTGAGTACACGGGATTAGAGTTTACTACACCTGTCAGTCTACCTATGTTCTCTATATTATTAAATGTCTGTGTGGTCTGCTCTATGTGGGGTTAACCACACAGAAAATAAAAGATCATATTGCGAGACATAAGTATTCCATCAGAGACAAACTAGAAAATCTGCCTTTATTGAGACATTTTGTAGATAAGGGTCATACAGTCTCCCAACTTAGATTCATGGTGATTGACGGGGTTTCAAGAAATAGACAGGGTGGTAATAGAGAATTAGAGCTTAAGAAGAAAGAAGTCTATTGGATACATCGGCTTGATACCCTTCAACCTAAGGGGTTAAATTCAGATTTTGATCTGTATTTATTTCTTTAATGTTGTTTTTCTTGGTTATTGTATATATTTGTTCTTACTTTTTTCTTATTTTTTCCTTGTTTTATGTTATGTTATTTTTTGGTCATAAATCATGTGTGTAATTTTGATTGATTGCACTTTATCACATATGTGCATGTGTGTGCATCTTTATGCACACACATTCAAATTTGTATACACACATGTAGTATTCTTCTTTTTATTATTATCAATGATATTATCTTTATTATTTATTTATTTATTTATTTATTTATTATTCAGGAGTTCGATCGATTGATATATTCTGTGAAGTGTGGAAAACAGTCTAACCTGTTTTTTTTTTTCGTTCCAGGATCCTTTTTGTATAATAGATTTTGGACTTTTACTATAATGTTTCTCAGATCCAGTGATTAATTGATTCCAGACAGGCTGGTTGATTATTTAATAGTATGTATTTGCTCTATATAAATTGTACCATGTATGTCATCATTTATAGGCACCATGTTTTGAAGAAGGGCGTGATCTGTATTAGCCCGAAACTGTTACGATGATGGCCTATATATTTTGATTACCGTATTTATCAGCGTATAACACGCACTTGGGTGCGTCGTGGGTGCGTGTTATACGATGATCCCCGCTGTCGCTATGTGAATGTCGGCGATCGCCGCCGACATTCACATCGCGAGTAGTTTTAAATATGGCGCCGCGGAGTTCGGAGGGACTCGGCGGTGCTGAACGAGCGCCGCTGAAATCACAGAGCCGAGATACACATACCCGAGTGTATTCGGCTCTTTCTGGCGCCGCTCACAGTCCCGCCCAGTCCCGCCATTGGACCTGTGTTATGTCCATCATAGGGCGGGACTGGGCGGGACTGTGAGCGGCGCCGGAAAGAGCCGAATACACTCGGGTATGTGTATCTCGGCGGCGTTCATTCAGTTCCACCGGCGCCGAGTCCCTCCGAACTCCGCGGCGCCATATTTAAAACTATTAGCATGTGTATGGCGGTGGCGGCAGGCATGGACACTGGGGACAAAGCTGTACTGGGGACAGGGCTGCACTGGGGACAAGGCTGCGCTGACAAGGCTGCACTGGGGACAAGGCTGTACTGGGGACAAGGCTGCACTGGGGACAAGGCTGCGCTGACAAGGCTTCACTGGGGACAAGGCTGCACTGGGGACAAGGCTGCACTGACAAGGTTGCACTGGGGACAAGGCTGCACTGGGGACAAGGCTGCACTGGGGACAAGGCTGCACTGACACTAAAAAGGCTGCAATGACACTAACAAGGCTGTAGATGAACACTGATGAGGCTGCATTGATGGGCATTTTAATGTAAGTTTCTTTTCCTTAAACTTCCCTCCTAAAAGTTTTTTTCTTTAAAATTCTCTCCTAAACTTGGGGTGCGTGTTATACGCCGGTGCATGTTATACGCCGATAAATACGGTATATTTTTCATTAATATACCATATCTCACAAAAGTGAGTACACCCCTCACATTTTTATAAATATGTTATTATATCTTTTCATGTGACAAGACTGAAGAAATGATACCTTGCTACAATGTAAAGTAGTGAGTGTACAGCTTGTATAACAGAGTAAATTTGCTGTCCCCTCAAAATAACTCAACACACAACCATTAATGTCGAAACCGCTGGCAACAAAAGTGAGTACACCCCTAAATGAAAATGTCCAATTTGGGCCCAATTAGGCATTTTCCCTCCCTGGTGTCATGTGACTTGTTAGTGTTACAAGGTCTCAGGTGTGAATGGGGAGCAGGTGTGTTAAATTTGGTGTTATCGCTCTCATCTCTCAGACTGGTCACTGAAAGTTCAACATGGCACCTCATGGCAAAGAACTCTCTGAGGATCTGAAAAAAAAAAATTTGCTCTACAAAAAGATGGCCTAGGCTATAAGAAGATTGCCAGGACCCTAAAACTGAGCTGCAGCACGGTGGCCAAGACCATACAGCGGTTTAACAGGACAGGTTCCACTCAGTACAGGCCTTGCCATGGTTGACCAAAGAAGTTGAGTGCACATGCTCAGCATCATATCCAGAGGTTGTCTTTGTGAAATAGACATATGAGTGCTGCCAGCATTGTTGCAGAGGTTGAAGGGGTGGGGGGTCAGAATGTTAGTGCTCAGACCATACGCCGCACACTGCATCAAATTGGTCTGCATGGCTGTGGTCCCAGAAGGAAGCCTCTTCTAAAGATGATGCACAAGAAAGCCTGCAAACAGCTCCCTGAAGACAAGCAGACTAAGGACATGGATTACTGGAACCTTGTCCTGTGGTCTGATGAGACCAAGATAAATTTATTTGGTTCAGATGGTGTCAAACGTGTGTGGCACGCTCCCACAGAGCACGGCGGGCAAGGATGCCCGCTAGCCGCCGATGACACGGTGATGTATGGGTACGTCATTTTGCGCACCCATGACACTTTGCCGACGTATATCGCCGTGAGCCGTTTGGCAAGTGGTTCAGCTGTTCTGCTGCAGCAGCGGGGGTCATCTTGGGTATCTCCGACTGCATTGCGTGCCTGAACCACTGCACTTATAAATTTGAGATTATTTCCCTTTCATACTAAGTGTAGATTTACATATGTGTTTTACAGCTTCTTGCTAGATAAGTGAGCCTATTCTCATTTTTTCTTTAATGGTTGGAGTTAATTAACCCCTCAAGGAATTGTGTTTTCCATTAAAGGACTTCTGTGTTTTTATCTACATTTCAATCTTTGGGAATATTTACTAAGGGGTAAATGATAAAACCTCTCAACAAACATCCATATCCTTTTTGTGGAGACAGGATGTGAGGAAGACTCTCTACCACAACTAATTGCTTAAACTGATTGTGGACCACATCCCTGATACATAGAGTCAAAACATGAATTCCTCAGATTGGGACTTTAAACCAGACCAAAAACAATTTGATGGTAAAAAAAAATATTCAAAATGTATTACACATTGATAATATATAGCAACATGAACATTGGGATATATGCAACAAACACAAATATTGGGAACAGAAATAGAAACCAGCTGCATGGAAAAGTCCAGAGCTTTGTCAAACAGACAGAATGTCCAATGCATTTCGAAAAAAAAATGCAGATCTTCTTCAGGGACAGCGGGCTTGTGGGTTCCAGATCTGTAGCTTATATCTATGATAACAGAATGTATAACATCAGGGATATGCAGAAATACATAATGTGCATAAAAAACATATACATGTATTTTATATACATTCTAAATATGTTTTTAAAATTGAAACAGTAAAAACACAGCTGAGCGTACTGACCCCAAATTTTGATGTTCCACCCATGAAGACAAAGAACATAACTCAAAAATGAAAAGAAAGCTATGTCCGTCAGAACAGCACACAGGCAAAAGAGAACGTGAATAACTACCTTGCCAGACACCACCAGGCACATCTCCAGCTGCATCATTTTTGACTCCAACTTTAAGGTAAATTATATACAATATGTAGGCTTTTTTCTTTTGCCCTTTGACCTTACATGTCTTGTCGGTTATTATACAGCAAGATATATAGCAGTTCCGGGTAAAATCTATTAAGTTAACATCTTTTCCCTATGTGATCATTTCCAGATCCATAAGGCACATCCAGATATCTGGCTAATGGATACAACCATCTCTAATGCCGTGTACACACGACTGGACTTTTCGACCGGACTGGTCCGACGGAATGAATCCGTCAGACAATCCTATCATGTGTGGGCTTCATCAGACCTTCAGCTGACTTTTTCTGTCTAAAATCAGACGGACTTTAGATTTGGAACATGTTTCAAATCTTTCTGATTGACTCGAGTCCGATCGAAAAATCTGTATATCTGTATTTTGTCCGACGAACAAAAAAGGACGCAAGGGCAGCTATTGGCTACTGGCTATGAACTTCCTTATTCTAGTCCCTTTGTACTTCATCATGTTCAAACGAACGGACTTTCGACTTTAGTCCGTTCGTGTGTGGGCAATTCCGGTCATTCGAAAGTCCGTCGTAACTCCGCCGAAAGTCTGTCGGAAAGACCGTCAGACTTTTGATGCTGAAAAGTCCGCTCGTGTGTACGCGGTATAACCCTTGATATTCTGGATGGTTTAATAACTTTTGATACACACTCTCTATCAACTGAACCTGCATTAAGGGGAAAGTATTATTCTGCCTCTCCCCTATAGCTATGGTCTATATAGGTATGTGTTTAAGCCTGCTGTCTTTCTAAGGTGTATTCATTGGAAGTTTTCATTAGAATTAATTGGCAGACTGGGAACCATGTCCCATATTTGGTGGACTTGTCCCAAAAATTAGACTATACTGGAAAGAAATAATACAGGCAATAAAAGACATAACAAAAGTGGTAGTACAAGAAGATCCATGGGAGTGTTTATTCCACCTGACGAAAACTCAAGTCAACAAATATATGAGAACTTTGGTTCCCTCACTACTGAATGCAGCTAAAAGCCTAATCTCTAGGCATTGGCAGGACCCAGAGAGCCCTACTCTGAGGAGCTGGTGTAATGGAGTAGATGTTATTTTTAACATGATGCATTTAAGATTTAGTGGGGAGGAGGGATGGGCAGGATTTGAGGGAAAATTGAAGGAATGGCTCAAATTTGAGCATACAATGAGGTTTGCAGAAATAATGGGGACTTGACTAGGAGAGAGCGAAAAGGGTAGAAATACAGTGGTAGATACGTATTTAGGACCCAGATCCAGAGCAGTGGGGAGCGAGGGAAGGGGATCTAGGGGTTATTGGTAACAAATATTCTAAGGTGAGAATGAATCTTTTGATTAAATGTATGTTATCAATTTTTTATATGATATAAAGAAAATGTAATAAAAGATATTGAAAAAAAAAGAATTAATTGGCTGTTCCATTTTTCCCTAGAGTTATACTACTAAGTTATACAATACGGACCCCTGGCTGAAGGGTTAGAGATGGTTTTATCCATCAGCCAGATATCTGGATGTGCCTTACGGATCTGGAAACGATCACATAGGGAAAAGATGTTAACTTAAAGTGGAGGTCCACCCTGAAAAAAAAAATGCACCAAAAAATACCTAAAAAAATGGAGGAAAAGAAAAAAAAAATGTTTTACTTTCGTGAAATGGCTGTTGCTAGGCAGTCTTCCTAATCTGCCTCTTCCTACACCGTGGTGATCTTCAGTCTTCTACTTCCCGTGTTGTCTTCTGGGGAATGGGGCGCGGTGTGTTATGGGAACTGTGTGTGTCCCACAACACATCGCGTCTCATTCATAAAGCGCCGCGCCACTCGCGCATGCGCAGTAGGAAACTGGCAGTGAAGCCGCAAGGCTCCACTGCCTGTTTCCCTTACCTAGGATGACAGTGCCGGGACCCGAGAGCCGAGGGACGGGTCGGCTTTGGGCGGCCGACATCGCGGGCACCCAGGACAGGTAAGTACTTATTTAAAGTCAGCAGCTACAGTGTTTGTAGCTGCTGACTTTTAATTTTTTTTTATGACGGAATCCCGCTTCAATAGATTGTACCCGGAACTGCTATACATCTTGCAGTATAATAACCAACAAGACATGTAAGGTCAAGGGGGGGGAGATGCTGAGACGAGACGTCGGAGCGGGGGGAGGGGCCTGTCGGCAGCGCGAGTGTTAGGGAGAGGAGGCAGGATGAACGCCCCGGGAAACACAAGGAGCAGCCTGGGGTGAGAGCCCGGTGCCGCAGCGAAGTTAGGCATTCGTCGGACGTCCAAGGATCCCCCCTGCTTCACCCAGCCAGTATTAAAGACTCTTCCCCCCTTCGAGGTAAAACGCACAGCCACAGAAGTGCTCGAGGAACGAGAGCATGTGAAGGAAGAGAAGCCTCGCTGCTCACTGGCATAACGGCGCCTGGGCGATATTGCTCCGGAGCTCGGAGCCCGTGTTATTCCGCTCTCCCTGGGACACAGGGTGTGTACCCTCCCCATCCCCCCCTGGCTTTTCTCCCCTCCAGCAGCTCCTCATACACAGCATAGGAATCAACAGGTGAGTGGAGCCTAAAGAAACGGGACAACAGCAATCCAGGACCTGTAAGTGATCTTTTGAACTTTCTTACTGAGCAAACAGAAGACATCTTTTTCAGGTATGAGCCATACTCATTTTTTGTTTGCCTTATTATGATGATACCCTTCATTATACCTGTGAAGAGTTGTGATCATAGGAGCCAATAAGCTTTATACAAAAACTGGCACTTAAAGGAGGAAGGTGGAAGGAAAGAAAGGAAGGAGGGGACAGGGGGAAGAAAGGAAGAGAGGAGAAAACGGAGGGGACTGTGAGCCCAGGGGAGAGCATACGTTACACCTGCTGGAGCGTAGCTGGAGGGCCCTAAGCAAGGCCCGTGATGTAAAGTCCAGGAGTACCGGAGATAGAATAGCCACACGCAGGATCTTGATACCCCCCTTTGGTGGGTTTTATGAGAACGGGACTATAAGCTAACTATAACATTTCCCAGTACATAATTTACAAGTTCAAGAGGTCATCTGACCTGGATTGCGAGCCAGCAGGCGGCAAGACACTGGGCTAAGCATGAGAAGTCGTAACCAAAAATCTGCTGAGCCTAAGACCCCTAGGGAGAGCCTAAACTCGAGTTCGTTTCAAAAATACCTCAAGGAGACGAGTGTGAAAAGCCCCAGTACTGATACGAAACAAGGGGGAAAGAAAGATAAAAAGAAAGAACAGCTCAAGCAGAAGGGGGGGCTGGGAGAGAAGCCCAGAGAAAACCCTGAGAGTGAAGGTGGTCCTGGTACTAGTGAGATGGAGGACCAAAGAAAAACGGATGCATTGCCCACCAAAGCAGAAATGCTGGAGATGTTTTCAAACCTTGAAGTCGCTATAAAGTCAGAAATATCAAATGTGAGGACGGATATGGGTCTCCTACTGTGCAGAGTTGAGGAGGTGGAGGAGACATCGGGTATTCATGCTAAGGAGATTTTGGAGCTCAAATCGCAGTTGATTAAAGTGCAGAGTGATTATCGCATACTGACATATAAGCTGGAAGAACAGGAGAGCCAAAGTCACCGCCAGAATTTACGCATTAGGTCCCTTCCTGAACAGCAACACAAGGACTTGTTCTCTAAGATGAAAAAAAATTTTAACCCAATACTGGGCCAAGAGAATGAAGCGACATTAAGGATTGATAGAGTACACAGGATCAGAAAACCCCCCAACTTAAGGGCAGACATCCCTCGAGATGTGATAGTAAAATTTCATTCATTTGAGAACAAGGAAAAGATATGGAACAACTTACGGGGTACCCCCGCGGTTCGCTTCGAAGATAAAGACCTCCAGATCTTCACAGATCTCTCAGCAGGCACCTTGGCCAGGAGAAGGCAACTTAGACCGCTACTGGAACAACTCAGAAGGGCCAATATAAAATACAGTTGGGGGTTCCCAACATCCCTACTAGTGACTAAGGAGGGTAGATCACTGAGGATGAGGTTTCCGGAGGAGATAAAGGACTTTTGTGAAAAGCTGGGCATTCCCACCCCGGACATTCCACTTTAACAGGGGCTCCCCAAGAACAAGAAGAAGATAAAGATAATGAGGACTGAGTTCCTTGAACGAAATGAGGGACTGGGGAGGGTTTTTTTTTGTTTTTTTTTCTTCTTCCCCTCCTACATGTCTGAAGGGAGGAGCATCTTGGGGTTAATAATTAAAAGTTAATGTTGGTATGTAGGGGGAGGGGGGCTGTCTACAATTAGGATCAATGGAGGTGAGTATTGCCCCTCGAGTGGGGGAGCAGGGGGAGGGTGTAATTTAGGGCGGTGAGGTCTGCCTCCGGCACTCCCGTGCCTACTGCCTCTGTATTCGGAGGTAGGCGGGATACTGGTGGCTGCCATCGGAGTCTCACCCCATGAAACAATATTTAGAAGTTTGCAGTCAGGAATCGATATGTTCCAGACTAGCGGGCTTAGGGCCGTGGTAAGGCCGGGAGGGAGGGGGGGAGGGGGGGAGGAATTAAACCTGCAGGGGAGGTGACAGCTGTGCATTGGGTGACTGTTGATCATGGTTAAATGTTGTGAAAGTATAATGTCAGAGTTAAAGTTCTTATCTTACAATGTGAAGGGCCTGAACTCACCGAGCAAAAGGCATAAAATTTTAAAGGAACTCCAAGACTATCAAGCAGATATAATATTCCTTCAGGAGACACATTTGACCTTGGATTCAAATATCAAGCTTTACTCCCCAAATTTGCCCCTTTGGTTCTATAGCGATACCCCAGTAAGGAGATCAAAGGATGTAGCAATCGGCTTTTCTAAAACTTCAAAATTCTCTTTGATTAGTAGAGTTACAGACCCGGAAGGGCGCTTTCTTTTCCTTAAGGGCAGTGTGGGGAGTAAAATGTTTACATTGGCAAATGTGTATTGTCCAAATAGAAATCCGACTGTTTTTCTGGAGCAGGTCTTGGTGAAATTGACGGAGTTTAAAGAAGGAGAGGTGGTGCTTGCGGGGGATTTCAACTTCTGCCTGGAGCCCTCAGTGGATAGTACGTCCCGGGCACAGGGGACAAAGAAGGTTCAGTTAAGAAGGATTCGTAGAAGGTTGCACCAATGCCATTTGGTGGATATTTGGCGTTTACAGCATGCAAAAGTAAAAGATTTCACCTTCTTCTTCCCTGTGCACGGGACGTACACAAGACTGGACTACATTATGACAGACCACAGTTTACTGGACTATGTAGTCGACACCAAAATAGAGATTACATCACTATCTGATCACTCCCCGGTCACGATGGTGGTTAAACTGCCTGAGTTGCAAAGACAACCATTTTCCTGGAAACTAAACGAAAACCTCCTTAAAATTCCCCAAGTTTCAGACAAGCTGCAGGAGGAAATTGATTTCTTTTTCAAGGTTAATGATACAGGTGATATTTCTCCATCTACCCTATGGGACACACATAAGGCATACATTAGGGGTCTTCTTATCTCCATTGGGGCAGGCGAGAAAAAAAAGAGAAAAGAAAAAAGGGCAAGTCTAATAGATGCAATTGCTATGTTAGAAGTGAACCACAAAGAGCCCAAGGGACAAAGGCAGGACAGCTACCGTCTCTTAGTGTCTAAAAGGGAGGAGTTAAAGGATAGCATGGAACAGGACGCTAGGAGGGTATTTACTAAAATAACAAGCGAAAGATACTATAATGGCAATAAATCTAGCAAACACCTAGCAAGGATATTGAGAAAGAAAAGAGATCGGAATTTCATTGAGAAAATACAAAATAAAAAAGGAGAAATAGTAGCGGCCACTAAAAAGATAGCAGGTGAGTTTAGGAAATTTTTTGAAACCCTGTATACCATTGGACAAAGGGGTGGGGGCGACCAACTAAATAGTTTGAAGACAGAGGAATTCTTGAAGGGAGCAGAGATAAGCAGAATTACAGAAGAGGAAAAATCAGTTGTAGATGATATAACTGAAGATGAAATATATGCTGCTCTGAGTACTTTGCCGCTGGGGAAAAGCCCCTGTCCTGACGGTTTCACCAACATTTATCTGAAAAAAAACAAACACATTTTAGTACCCAAATTATGTCGATATTGGAATGAACTGGGCCCTAACTGCCCTATGGGGGAGGAGGCCATTTTGGCTACTATATCACTGATTGTTCAAGCTACAGACCTATTGCTTTGTTAAATGCTGATGTGAAACTGTACGCAAAGGTGTTGGCCAACAGGCTTAGGGACAAAATGAGCATTTTGTTGCATCCAGACCAGGTTGGATTTGTCCCGGGTAGGCAAGGTAGGGACAACGGAGTACGAACACTGCTCCTGCTGGAATCCATAAAATCAGGGGGACCCCCAGCTCTATTCCTATCAATGGACGCCGAAAAAGCGTTTGATAGGGTAGAATGGGGTTTCATGGTCAAAACTATGGAAGTGATGGGGATCAGTCCTAGGTTCATTGACTGGGTGAAAATTCTATATAACCATCCCTCTGCCTCTGTAAGGGTAAATGGGGTTCTTTCTACGCCATTCACGATGGAGAACGGTACGAGGCAGGGATGTCCCCTGTCCCCACTACTGTTCATTTTGTCCTTGGAGCCTCTACCATACGAAATAGTATAGACTGTAGAGGGGTGAGGGTAGGGCAAGATGAACATAAATTAGCGGCATTCACTGACAATGTTATCTTCTACATAACAAACCCCAGGATAACAATACCTAATTTGCTCGGAATATTGAGGAGGTATGGAGATTTCTCAGGCTTTAAAATAAATCCGAGCAAATCAGAGGTCCTAAATATAAACGTGGGGAAACAAGAAGTAGAGAGCTTGTCAAAAATCCTTCCCCTTCCCTTGGAGGAAGGAAATCAACTACTTAGGAATTAAACTGGCCAAATTCACTGAAAAAGTTGTACTGGATTAACTACATTTCTATGTTAGATGAAATTAGACAAGAAACAAGTAGGTAATCGCAGCGGCCCATCTCATGGTTCAGTCGCATCAACGCAGCTAAAATGTTGTTAATCCCTAAAATAACATAAATTCCAGATGCTGCCACTTCCCCTTCCACGTTATTTCCTAAGAGCTCTACAAGGACTGGTGGCGAGGTTTGTCTGGCATGGCAAAAAGCCACGAGCTCTCCCAGACCTCAATAGATACTACACTGCTGTAGTGCTTTCACGGGTGGTAGAATGGTCAAAGGAAGTATCAGATAGGAGGTGGGTGAATATTGAACACAGTTTAAGTAACACTGTTTTAGGCCACATAATCTGGAATCCGCCAAAATTTAGGACACTTAGCACTCAGACAGCGTCACTTACACGAAACACGCTCAAATTATGGGATTAGGTACATACACAGAACAAATGGAGTTATAATTCACCCTTGATTTATAGCAAGGATAACAAATTTTTTGAACCAGGGATGCAGGAGGTGAGAGGGAATTGGATAAAGAATAGTAGCATTCAATTGAAAGATATTATTAAAGAGGGGAAATTATGCCCCTATCGAGCGAGATGGTATGCCACGCCGGACAGACTTAGTAAACTAGACCTTGATGCCTCGGACAGATGTTGGAGGGGGTGTGCTAACCTTGGAATATTGGCACACATATGGTGGGAGTGCCCGGTTATCAAGGTCTACTGGAAGAAAATTATATTATTAATTAATGAAATAACCAAGCAATCCTTAGTAGAAGACCCATGGATATGTTTATTTCACGGTACTAATAAGCCGATTAAGCAATACCTATCATCAATTGTTCCAATCTTGTTGGATGTAGCAAAAAAACAGGGTAATAGCATTGTAGAGGGATTTTTGTATCTTTTTACAATAATGTTTTGGAATCATGGTTTCTTAATAATGTTGATCTGTTTTTGTTTATTGAAAAAATTATAAATAAAGAATTAAAAAAAAAAAAAAAGACATGTAAGGTCAAAGGGCAAAAGAAAAAAGCCTACATATTGTATATAATTTACCTTAAAGTTGGAGTCAAAAATGATGCAGCTGGAGATGTGGCTGAGGGTGTCTGGCAAGGTAGTCATTCGCGTTCTCTGTTGCTTGCGCTGTTCTGATGGAGATAGCTTTCTTTTCATTTTTGAGTTATGTTTTTTGTCTTTATGGGTGGAGCATCAACATTTGGGGTCATTATGCTCAGCTGTGTTTTTACGATTTTTAAAATATATTTAGAATGTATATAAAATACATGTATATGTTTTTTTATGCATATTATGTATTTCTGCATATACCTAATGTTATACATTCTGTTATCATAGATATAAGCTACAGATCTGGAATCCACAAGCCCTCTGTCCCTGAAGAAGATCTGCATTTTGTTTTTCCAAACGCGTTGGACGTTCTGTCTGTCTGACAAAGCTTTGGGCTTTTCCTTGCAGCTGGTTTCCATTTCTGTTCCCAATATTTGTGTTTGTTGCGTATATCCCCATGTTCATGTTGCTATATATTATCAATGTGTAATACTATCAAGAACCATGAATTAGACCGAGACAGAAGTATAGTTAAATTATACTTGTTTAATAATAATAATAAGGTAAACAGAGTAAGCGTAGTCAAAACAAGCCAGAGTTCAG
This sequence comes from Lithobates clamitans, assembly GCA_037952925.1. NCBI lineage: Eukaryota > Metazoa > Chordata > Amphibia > Anura > Ranidae > Lithobates > Lithobates clamitans. The sequence goes on from JBBGZY010000062.1 coordinate 297,945, forward strand.
TAACCGGATCGGGTAGTCAGCCAAGCAATTGTCAGAGAGCCAGAGATAAACGTAGTAATACAACAAGCAGGATCAGGAGCCAGAAGGAACGTCAGCCGAGCAAATCTTCAGCAGGAATGCAGGAGAAAGTCTCTGTGGTGTTGACAAAGGCGAATGCAGAGATCAAGTGAGCTGGACGGCTTTAAGTAGGCAGGACTGACAAGCAGAATCAACAACAGCTGGGTAACTGTGGAGAGAGATGGGAGCTGGCAATTAGCCAACAGCTGAGCGGCCAGCTCAGAGAAGGAAGGGCTGAACCCAGCCCTGACAAATACATTTTGAATATTTTTTTACCACCATTTAAACTGTGGCCAAGTTTAAAGTTCCAATCAGATGTGAGGAAGAGGCCATGCAACATAGCTTAGCTGCCCTGTTGCATGGCCCCCTTTCAATATTTTAACATGTGTCTTTATCTAAGAAGGGGGCTGCATGTTTACATGCCTACTACCTTCCCTTGTATAGCCACCCGGGCTGTATACCTGGATTAACATCAGAATATTATAGGCAACCCTATTTATTTTGCTCCAAAAAGTCCTTCTTTAACGTATGGCCTCTCCAATGCTGTGCGGGGATTCCTGTTATTCTATTTAGAATTCATAGCCCTGAAATGGTTTAGCATGTAACAATGAAAAAAAAGTGTTAGAATGGACATTTAGTGAAGTTATAGCCATACTGCTAACAATATATATTCCAAAAATGCCCCAAACAAAACAAAATTAAAAGTTGAAAGCACCATATTTTGTGCTGACAATCCCAAGATACCTGTGAACACACACTAAATCCCAGGTGGACATCCCAGGAGTGTAGACAATCCATTCAAATTGAATGGCTTTCCTTCATAGCCCAGCAGAATATATATGTTTATAAAGAAACCTAGAAAAGAACAGAACAATAACTGCTCTGTGTGTGTGTGTGTGTGTGCTCTGTGTGTGGAGGGGATGTACGTATTTATCTACCATGACCCCCCATCCCAAAAAAAAAAAGAAACCTACCACTCTACCGCCTTAAAAAAGAAATGTTAAGCTTTATGTTTTGTTTGTAAAATATTTTAAGAAATGTTAAAGGGATATAGCTCATTGTTAAAAATTCAAACAATCGTATAACAATCCTTATATGGAACAGCTTGGAGGTGGACCTTTTACTATGGTACTGCATATACACGTATGTACACAAATGGGTGTTCTCAGAATGGAGACTGAGCTGTCATTAACAGCTTCAGGTCTTGTACTAATAATTAGGAGCCAATAGGACTGGCTATCACATTGATCAGAAAAAAGAAAAAAAAAAAAACTGCACTAAGGTGAATTTGGATAGTGTATCTAAACACAAACCATACTAGTGATTAATAAATATTGAATACCAAATAAAATAATAAAAGCAGCAATTCTTTTGCACAACAAAAAATATAGTGTTAAGCCGCGTACACACGGTCGGACTTTTCAGCTACAAAAGTCCAACGGACGCTGACGGACTAAAGCTGGCTGGTAATCCGATCGTGTGTGGGCTTCTCCGGACTTTCAACGTACTTTTTTAGCCTCAAATCCGACGTACTTTAGATTTGAAACATGCTTCAAATCTTTACGTCGTAACTACGACGGACCCCGAAATCCGCTCGTCTGTGTGCTAGTCCGACGGACAAAAAGCCACGCTAGGGCAGCTATTGGCTACTGGCTATCAACTTCCTTATTTTAGTCCGGTGTACGTCATCACGTACGAATCCGTCGGACTTTTGTGTGGTCGTGTGTAGGCAAGTCCGTTCGTTAGAAAGTCTGCAACAAGTCCGCGGCAAGTCCTCCGCAAGTCCGCCGAAAGTCTGTCGGACGGCTGTCGGACTTTTGTAGATGAAAAGTCCGACCGTGTGTACGCGGCATTAGATATGGAAAAATAATAGAATCACGCTAAAACATTATCTTAATAATGTGTACATTAATCCATAACAATACTGATGTACCATGTGCATGTACCGTATATCATAAACAAATTGGCAAGTAATAACATAACACCAAAGCTGAAAACAAAAATGAAAAATCAATAAATAGTGACGAAATTGGATTACATATAATGAAATGTCCAAAGATTTAAATTTCTCAAACACCCGTGAACAAATTAATACTTAGGTGAAATAATAAAAATGTAGAAAGAGTCCATCCAAAAATATGAAGTCTTCAATGATGAGAAGAAATTTAGTGCTCAGTCCACCACCAATGACAGAGGTTTGTCACTTACCAGAACCCCATGATCCCCCACTACAGAGGATCAGGGGAAGCCTGCATAGAAGAAGCCCTCCGGAGCATATCAAATGGACCCAGACTCTGGAATTGTTGGTGATAATAGGTTATCCAAAGATACCAAATGGAGCTACTAGACCTCAGATCCAATCGTAACCTCCCCAACTCATGGGTAGCAAGTGTGGTCTTCTCCTCATGTGTTCTCCTCTTAGTCTGAACACATGAGGAGAAGGCCACACCCGCTACCCATGAATTGGGGAGGTTACGATGGGATCTGAGAAACACATACACTTTTGACCTCAGTTTCTAAATCAGGAATGCCAATACCTAGGTGCTGGATATCCAGATACCACAGGTATATTCCAAACCACTGTCAGGAATCCAGCATTAAGAGCTTGTGTTGTAATTGCTATGTTGGTTATTTTTATAACATAAATATATAGAAAAAAATATATATATTTTAAGCTACCATCTGGAAGAAAGGGTTCAATTTTAGAAAGTACATTGGCTTCCACAATTTAAATGTGAATTAAATTGTTTGTAACCCCACCAAAAAAAAAAAAAACCGATCCTGTTCCCGTAAAGCATGTATAACAGCACAGTGCTAGTGCTGCGTAATTTGGCCCCTTGTTTAACCTAAAAAACCTGGCTGATCATGCCAGTTTCTCCCCTCCCCTCTGTACACTGACCATGGTTCATCATGGCTGATGAACCCTGACACCGTGGTCAGTTTATGTGCCTCCGTCAGCCACAACTATCTGCAGCTCTCCTCTGTTCTCCTCTCCCCTGTCCTGTCCCCCCTCCCCTCCCTGCCTGTCAGCTAGTCTGTGCCACTCTGGTCTTCACCCCTTAACTTCCTGCTGCAATAATATCAGTATTATGAACACCCCATCCCCTCTGTTAGATAACTTTATGTGTCCTAGTGTCTGTGCAGAAAAAAAGCAGATTTATACCTCATATCAGAGCGTTTTCTGGTGCTCACGTGACTCCTCGGCTCTCTCCTCCTCTCCTCCCCAGCTGACGTCAGCAGGAGTTCTCAGCCATCCCGCTATAGCTGTCAGCTGGGGAGAGGAGAGAGCCAAGTCATGTGAGTGCTTGAAAATGCTCTGATATAAGGTATAAAGCCAGGGTGGCTTTGGCCAATTATGACTCAGGGGGTTTAGTATGCGCCCCACACTATATAAGGCCACCTGCACAGCGGCCCTGTGTAGTGTGTGTACCGGCGTTCAGAGACAGAGAGACAGTGTCAATTGATTTAAGTTAGATAGATCAGGCAGGACAGTCAGTGAGTTAGCTGCACTTACAGTGTATTGTGTATATATATGCATCCCAGGTGTTGTATATTATATATATATATATATATATATATATATATATATATATATATATATATATATACACATATACACACACACACTGTATTCAGTTTACCTAGATCCGTTCCTGTTATTATCTTCCTACTGACAGGCAGGCTTGTGTTACAGTATTTACAGCTACCTGAAGAAAATTGCTAGTGTTCTTCTGATCCTATTAGTACCACAGTCAGGCAGCTAGACTATTTACAGTTAGTCTAGTGTGACCTCTGCACAGTGTTCAGCTAAAGCTACAAGTTAGTGTAGTGCGTCCTCCTCACAGTGTTCAGCTAAAGCTACAAGTTAGTGTAGTGCGTCCTCCTCACAGTGTTCAGCTAAAGCTACAAGTTAGTGTAGTGCGTCCTCTGAACAGTGTTCAGCTAAAGCTACAAGTTAGTGTAGTGTGACCTCTGCACAGTGTTCAGCTAAAGCTACAAGTTAGTGTAGTGCATCCTCCTCACAGTGTTCAGCTAAAGCTACAAGTTAGTGTAGTGCGTCCTCCTCACAGTGTTCAGCTAAAGCTACAAGTTAGTGTAGTGCGTCCTCCTCACAGTGTTCAGCTAAAGCTACAAGTTAGTGTAGTGCGACCTTTGCACAGTGTTCAGCTAAAGCTACAAGTTAGTGTAGTGCGTCCTCCTCACAGTGTTCATCTAAAGCTAAAAGTTAGTGTAGTGTTCAGCTAAAGCTACAAGTTAGTGTAGTGCGTCCTCAACACAGTGTTCAGCTAAAGCTACAAGTTAGTGTAGTGCGTCCTCCTCACAGTGTTCAGCTAAAGCTACAAGTTAGTGTAGTGCAACCTCTGCACAGTGTTCCGCTAAAGCTACAAGTTAGTGTGTCCTCCTCACAGTGTTCAGCTAAAGCTACAAGTTAGTGTAGTGCATCCTCCTCACAGTGTTCAGCTAAAGCTACAAGTTAGTGTAGTGCGACCTCTGCACAGTGTTCAGCTAAAGCTACAAGTTAGTGTAGTGCGTCCTCCTCACAGTGTTCAGCTAAAGCTACAAGTTAGTGTAGTGCGTCCTCTGCACACGCTTCAGCTAAAGCTACAAGTTAGTGTAGTGCGTCCTCTGCACAGTGTTCAGCTAAAGCTACCTGTAGAAGGTTGGTGGTGTTTTCCTGATCCTATCACTACCGCAGGCAGCTACATTATTTACACGTTAGTCTAGTGCAACCTCTGCACAGTGTTCAGTTAAAGCAACCTGTAGAAGGTTGGTGGTGTTTTCCTGATCCTATCACTACCGCAGGCAGCTACATTATTTACACGTTAGTCTAGTGCAACCTCTGCACAGTGTTCAGTTAAAGCTACCTGTAGAGGGTTGGTGGTGTTTTCCTGATCCTATCACTACCACAGGCAGCTACATTATTTTAACGTTAGTTTAGTGCGTCCTCTGCACAGTGTTCAGCTAAAGCTACAAGTTAGTGTAGTGCGACCTCTGCACAGTGTTCAGCTAAAGCTACCTGTAGAAGATTGGTGGTGTTCTCATACTACAGGCAGGCAGTTGATTTTGCTAGCTGCAGTATCAATATATATATATATTCCAGCTTAGTGCAGCTACATCTCACTTCAGGCCATTAGTATGTCTGGAAGGCCAACAAGGAGAGGCAGACAGTCACAAGCCAATAAAAGAGGGCAAGCAGGCTCTTTGTCCAGAGGCAACAGTGCTGGTCATGGAGACGGTGCATCCTCATCAGCACATGGCCGTGGGACATGCTTGGCCTTTTTTTCGGAAGCTGGCTGTGTTGAGCCGCAACATGCGGAAGACTTGGTCAAGTGGATGACCTAGCCGTCCTCATCCTCCTTATCCTCTCTCACCAATCCTCAGGGTACTTTGTCTGGCAAAGCAGCTGCCAACGTGGCCTCTTCCCTCGGCTCAATGGCATCAGTGACTCCTTCCCTAGTCCCACCATGTCCTCCTGAGGAGTCCCTCGAACTGTTTGACCACAGTGTTGGGTACATGCTCCAGGAGGATGCCCAGCGTTTAGAAGGCTCTGATGATGATACTGAGCTAGATGAAGCCAGTAACGTGAGCACGGACAGAGGGGGTGCCCAAGAAGGACAGCAATCTGGCAGTCATGCTCCCCCTGCTGCAGCTTACTGCCAGGTTTGCTCCAGTGATGAGGAGGGAGGGGATGATGAGGTCACTGACTCAACGTGGGTGCCTGATAAGAGAGAGGAGGAGGAGGAGGAGGCGGCACATCACCAACAAGGCCGGATGCCCTCCAGGGGCCAGCTTAAGGGCAGCACACTGACTGCATCACACTGCAAAGCTCCGCATGTGCAGGGCGCTGTTGTCTCTGCACGTTATTCCAAAAGTTCTTTGGTGTGGGCCTTTTTTGAGACTAGTGCATCAGATCGCACCACTGCTATTTGCAACATATGTCTCAAGCGTATCTCGCGTGGTCAAAACATCTCCCGCTTGGGCACCACATGCTTGACCAGGCATATGTTGACCTGCCATGCAGTTCGTTGGCAAGCGTATTTAAAAGACCCACACCAAAGAACAAAGAGGACTTCTCCTTGCTCCTCATCAGCTGCGATCTCCAACCCCACTATACCTTCATTCCTCTCTGAGACCTGCACTGAGAGGAATGAAGGTATAGAATTAGGTGTGTCACAGCCAAGTACTTGTGGGCAATCTGCTTTCGGTACACCGACGTCAGATTGTACCAGGCAAATTTCCCTGCCCCAGCTGCTGCACCACCGAAAGAAGTTCACTCCTAGCCATCCACATGCCCAGCGGTTGAATGCTAGCTTGGCAAAATTGCTAGCACTTCAACTGCTACCTTTTCAGTTGATAGACTCTGCCCCCTTCCGTGAGTTTGTGGAATGTGCGGTTCCTCAGTGGCAGGTTCCCAAATGCCACTTTCTCACGGATATCGATTCTGGCTCTCTACCGGCATGTGGAAGGCAATGTCTTGGCCTCGCTGGACAGGGCGGTCAGCGGTAAGGTGCATATTACCGCTGACTCATGGTCCAGTAGGCATGGACAGGGACGTTACCTAAGTTTCACGGCGCATTGGGTGACTCTTCTGGCAGCTGGGAAGGATGCAGGACAAGGTGCAGTCGTGTTGGAGGTAGTAGTGCCTCCAAAATTCCACTACTAGTGATTCTGACACACCACTCTCCTCCATCCCCTCCTCTTCTTCTTCCTCCATGGCCTCTTCCTGTGCTTTGTCCTCGGAACCAGCGGTGCTCCGTAGGCATTCAAGGGGCTACGCAAGTACGCAGGCCAGAAGATACCATGCGGTGCTTGAGCTGGCGTGCTTGGGGGACAGGACCCACACTGGGGCAGAGGTTCTGTCAGCTGGGAAGGATGCAGGACAAGGTGCAGTAGTGTTGGAGGTTGTTGTTCCACCACCACGCCTCCAAAATGCCACTACTAATGATTCTGACACACCTCTCTCCTCCACCCCCTCCTCTTCTTCTTCCTCCATGGCCTCTTCCTGTGCTTTGTACTCGGAACCAGCGGTGCTCCGTAGGCGTTCAAGGGGCTACGCAAATATGCAGGCCAAAAGATACCATGCGGTGCTTGAACTGGTGTGCTTGGGGGACAGGAGCCACACTGGGGGGTTCTGTCAGCTCTGCAGGGCCAGGTTCAGAGGTGGTTGACGCCACACCAACTTAAGGCAGGAATGGTGGTTTGCAACAATAGCACCAACCTCCTCTCCACCCTCCGACAGGGACAATTGACCCATGTGCCCTGTTTGGCTCATGTACTTAACTTGGTGGTGCACCAGTTCTTGGGCAGGTACCTGGGCTTACAGGATGTCCTGAGGCAGGCCAGGAAAGTCTGTGTGCATTTCTGCCGGTCATATAATGCCAGTGCTCGGCTGGCAGACCTCCAAAAGGAATTTAACCTGCCCCAAGAACCGCCTAATCTGTGACATGCCCACCAGGTGGAACTCAACGTTGGCCATGCTGCAGCAGCTGCACACGCAGCAGAGTGCCATCAATGAGTACCCGTGCGACTATGGCACCAGGACAGGGTCATGTGAGCTTTTTTTTTTCCCCTCGCCAGTGGGCCATGATCAGGGATGCATGCACTGTCCTGTCACCATTTGAGGAGGCCACGAGGATGGTGAGCAGTGACAGTGCATGCATCAGTGACACTGTCCCCCTTGTCCACCTGTTGGAGCACACGCTGCGTGGAATAATGAACAGGGCACTTGAGGCAGAACAGAGGCAGGAAGAGGAGGACTTCCTTAGCTCTCAAGGCCCCCTTTATCCAGACAGTGTTCCTGCGTGCCTGCTGATCACACAGGAAGAGGAGGAGGATTGTGTCAGTATGGAGGTGGATCCTGGCACTCAGCATCAGCAGCAGTCTTTAAATAATCATTTACAGTCCCAAGAAACACATGGACTTGTACGCGGCTGGGAGGAGGTGGCTGCGGATCATGTCGTCCTTAGTGACAGTATGATCGGTTCCAGCAACCATCGCCAGCGTCTATTTTACATGGTGCAGGAATACCTAGGGGCAAGATCTGACTTGGACACCTTTCCCACCGAAAATCCTTTGGGTTACTGGGTCTTGAGGATGGATCAGTCTTGGATCACCACCAGCTACCAAGCACCTGATGGTGATGTAACCGAATACATTTTTTTGAAATGTCAGATCCCTTCAAAGACTGCCTATGCTGATACCGAGTGACTATCCTGTTATACTGAGTAAATATCCTCTTCCTCCTCAATGATCATGATGATAGCTTGTAAGAACATTTTTGGTTCTGGGCACCGCCAGTCCCGCCACCAGTGCCTAAGGCCCAATTTTTCAGCCCCTGTTTAACAGGGGCATGTAATTACAATTTTTCATGCAATTCTTTGCAACAGGGCTAGTTCCTGCGCTCCAACTAGAGCATCTGTGAGGGGTTGCAGTGTTGTGGCATCAGCACCAGTGCCTAAGGCCCAATTTTTCAGCCCCTGTTTAACAGGGGCGTGTAATCTCAATTTTTGATGCAATTCTTTGCAACAGGGCTAGTTCATGTGCTCCAACTAGAGCATCTGTGAGGGGTTCCAGTGTTGAGGCACCACCACCAAAGGCCCAATTTTTCTGCCCCTGTTCAACAGGGGCATATAATTACAATTCTTGATCTAATATTTCACAGCAAGGCCCTTTTCTGCGCCCACCAAGAGTATCTGTGAGGACTTACAGTGTTGTGGCACCAGCACCACCATCACCAAAGGTCCAATTTTTCTGCCCCTGTTCAACAGGGGCATGTAATTAAAATTCTTGATCTAATATTTCACAGCAGAGTCCTGTGAGGGCTTACAGTGTTGTGGCCACAACACCTAAGGCCCAAATTTCTGCTGAGTATATAGGGCAGACCCCTACTTTCAAACATCCAACTTACAAACGACTCCTACATGCAAACGGAAGGAGACAACAGGAAGTGAGATGAAATCTACCCCTAGGAAGGGAAATTTAATATGGGAAAAACTTTTCTCCTTTCCACTGATGCTTTATCACCAATCCTTGTTTTACAAAAAAAAACAAATTTTCAAAAAACATTTGTCATTGGGACAAAAAGTGAGGTGAAATCTTCTGAAGAGGAGCACAGACAGCAAAACAAATGTCACAGGGGTGATAACCCTTCCCTAGGTTTTCCAAATAGCTTAAAATAGATTTTTTGGCTGGAGCTAAACATGTTAAAAATGTACCAGTTCAAAATTACAAACAAATTCTACTTAACAACAAACCTACAATCCCTGGCTTGTTTGCACCGCCTGTATACTGCTGTTCAGAGTATATGGGGCCTGGGGGCCCCACACCTTTTCTTCTTTTTTAATTTGGGTGTGGGGTTCCCCTTAATATCCATACAAGACCCATAGGGCCTGGTAATGGACTTGGGGGTACCCATGCCGTTTGTCTCACTGATTTTCATCCATATTGCCATGACCCGAGATTATATTAAAACCGCAAGCAGTTTTAAATGACTTTTTTCCTTTAAAAATGAATTTTGTGCAGGGACTTTTCTAAGCACGGGAAACACATGCCACTCTACAGGCATACTTTAGACACCCCCCAGGTATGATATTTAAAGGAATATTTCACTTTTTTTTTTTTTACTTTTAGCATCATTAAAATCACTGCTCCCGAAAAAACGGCAGTTTTTAAAACTTTTTTTGCATTGATACATGTCCCCTGGGGCAGGACCCGGGTCCCCAAACCCTTTTTAGGACAATACCATGCAAATTAGCCTTTAAAATGAGCACTTTTGATTTCAAATGTTCGAGTCCCATAGACATCAATGGGGTTCTAACGTTCGTGCAAATTTTCGGTCCATTCGCAGGCTCTGGTGCGAACCGAACCGTGGGGTGTTCGGCTCATCCCTACTACCTTTGACCATGTTCTATGAGCAACTGAGGAGATCTTGATCATCCAGAAGCATGTATGAACCATCAGAATTAATAGAAGTCACAAATTTAAAGCTAAGTAACAACTAATTGTTTATATTATTGTTACCTGCTTAAACTGAGGAAAATAGATAGGGTTAATTGCTTATGTATTTATTTGCATGGATAAATCCACTGGTTTCCTCTGTGCTTTTCAACCTGTTTAACCTGCTATACATCTTGAATCTAGATGCCCCTTTAAATCATATTTTAAATGCTTATACTTCCTTGAAGCTTGCTGTACAACCCAAGACATATATTTAACTAAAGTAAAACAGAACTTGAGCTTCTATGTAGGATTAGCCTTAGCCATCTAGTGCTTCAATAATGAGGCAACATGTCAATTTAGCAGTCTGTGAAGTAGCATAGCCCTCGCAGATTCACAATAGCCATTGTAAATCAGACCCTCTGATTGTTTACATTCCCAAGCCGCTATACTAGATTTATTTACTTTATCTAGTATAATATATTTTTTTACTAGTCCTCCTGGAGCTTATCACTGATCTTCCTCTTCTTCTCTTCTATTTTATTTTACATGCATTTTAGAATTTTGTCACTTTTACAAATAGTGATTTTGTCAAAAATAATATGTAAATGCCTATACTCAATCTCCTCTTTGAATATATTGAATAGCACATCACTAAGCCTATGTATTATGTTTTTGCTGATTTCCACCATCCTTGGTGGAATGAAAAAGAAGTCCATCATGTTTTTCTCAAGACAATTATGTTGAACAGTTTGTATTTTCTCATCTCCTTCCTCCTCATTCTTTTTTTACCCCTACTTTACTATTAGCATAATAAATTCTTATGATACTTAGCACTAAATCAATGAAAACATTTGACTAGCACGGGAAGCAGCTTAATAACATTACTTTTTGCCCCATTTGCACAGAAAAAAATGCACTTTTTTTCTTTTACTTTCACTGGGAAAATTGCTATGATTTTTTTTTATGAATACACCCCATGGGCGTTGACTAAAAAAATAGACTGCTCACTTAAAAAAAAATGTATTTAAAAAAAAATGTAATTTACTAAAGTAAATGTTCACTGAGCTTAGTAAATAAGATGAAGATGTGATCACTTTAATCAACCAATCTAGTTCTAGAAAAAAAAAGTATATTTATATTATATAAAATATTTATTTTCTTATTTTCTGTGCTAACAATTGGATATTCAAAGTAAACACAGGTTTACCTTTTTACTAATACTCACTATTCAACATTCTATAAAGTGTACAGCCTCTATTCCTTAAGTAAATCAACACCTACTAAATATTTTTACTGCTACGGGCATTAGGTGCTGTCTCAGTCCTTATTTAGTAATGCATATGATAATATAAGAAAAGTTTTAAGTTTTATAGTCAACATTAAGTGGCATTGTTACACATTCTACTATAGTACCATTCAGCATAACATTACTGTAAAGTGTTGCTGCGGAAGTTTTTGTTCAAACTGATTTTCCACTGAACCGGTCCAAAAAAAATAAAACGTTGAGACCTTACTTTAATTATATTCGATTAAAATTCAGACCCATACAAGAGAAATGTTGTAAGCTTGTAATTAGGTGAAACCCAAAAGGTGATGTTTAATGAGTCTCAGGCTAAACAAATATTCTGCTACTAATTACAATTTGCCAGTATTAAGAACTCTAATGATGTTCACAATCTCCTCAATGAAAATCTTAAGAAGTATTTAGATTTCTATTAATTTGACCAATGTTGATTCAATTTTTATATAAAGTAAAATGGTGCTAGTAAGTATTTAATATACCACTTAAAGTAACTTCTATAAAGAGTATATTGAATAATTAAACTTTTTTCATGATAAAAAGATAAAGAAATGATACTGGAAAACAACAACATTAAACCATGTAAAAGTGCTATCAATATAGTGTTTCATTACAACTAGTGATGAGTGAATGTGCTTGGATTCAATTCCTAGGTTGTTGATTGAAGCCATCATAAATTTGAAATTCAATGGGTCAATGGGGGGCAAATCTTAAAAATCAGTATTGACAATTTTCAAAACTAATAGTCTAGGGGTTTTCAAAACAAAAATCATAGGGGGGTGTTATTGTCCTGGAGGACATGTACAAATAAAAAAATAAATGAGAGAGCAACATTGGAAAACAATCCTTTTAAGTACATGCTTTGGAGATGACTTTAAGCTATATGTGGGGTTACACAACAATATATATATATATATATATATATATTGAACACACTTGCTCCCTTTTCACACCTGAGACCTTGTAACACTAACAAGTCACAAGACTCCTTGGAGGGAGAATGGCTAATTGGGCCCAATTTGGACATTTTCACTTAGGGGTGTACTCACTTTTGTTGCCAGCGGTTTAGACATTAATGGCTGTGTGTTGAGATTTTTTGAGGGGACAGCAAGTTTACACTGTTATACAAGCTGTACACTCACTACTTTACAGCAAAGCAAAGTGTAATTTCTTCAGTGTTGTCACATAAAAAAATATAATAAAATATTTACAAAAATGTGAGGGGTGTACTCACTTTTGTGAGGTACTGTATATATATATATATATATATATATATATATATATATATACACACATACGGGCGCTGTGTAAGCAGTCTTATATAGTATGGGGCATGGACTTAGTCCCCTTGAGCCATGATTAATACTAATTATGGCTCTAACTGAGTAGCGTGCTGTGATTGGCCAAAGCATGCAGGTCAGGTGTATGCTTTGGCCAATCATCATACAGTAATGCACTGCAGTCTTGCAGTGCATTATGGGGTGCTCAAATTTGCCATGAACGCCCCATAAAATTCACTGTTCGGTGACGGACCTTCGACTTGAACTCAAAGCTCATCCCTATTGGCCAATCATCAGACCTCAATGCACTGCGATCTCGCAGTGTATTATGAGGCGTTCAGTGGAGCTTGAATTTCCCGCGAACGCCCCATATGTTTGACTTATATATGTTGCGAGCAAACTAACACCTGATGTTCGAGTTGAACTTACTTAAATCGTGGGCTCATCCCTACTTTGGACAATCGCTCCACTATTCCAGGAGTCGGGGACACTCGCAGGGGTCTCCTGCAGCAGCCTGTGAGGAGGATGGAGGACTGAGGACAAGCGCATCCCCTCCAGTATCTAGGAGTCAGGGACACTCATTCCAGTCTCCTGTAGCAGCCTGTGAGGAGAACAGAGGGCACAGGAGTCGGGATGTTTACTTGGGTCTCTCGCAGTAGCCTGCAACAAGGCGACGCGAGCAGCTGGGGATGACCTCAGTGGATAGACGGGAGACGGGAAAAGAGGTGCAGCTAATGCCCATGGCTCCTTTTTCAAAGGGCTCCACTTGCTGTGAGGAGAGGCAGGGCGCAGCATGGCACGCTGGATGACGTCATCAGCCAATCAATTCTGTGAATAAATTCAACACCTCTAGTCAGGAGCACAACAGTTTTCATAATATAGTATCTGTGTTTTTTTTATATCCTAGTGACACTCTGCTTTTTCGTAGCCTCCCTGGCGGTTTTCCCGAGTGTGGCTCGGGGTTAAAAATCAGGACCATTAGCGGTAACCCCGAGCCACACTCGGGATTACATCGCAGGATCCTGGTGTGGCATTACTTACCTTGTCCCCGGGATCCTGCGATGTCCTCGCTGTGTCTTACCTGCTCCGTCCTCTGCCCGAAGCCTCTTTGTGCCAGGCTCCGTTCCCTGCGAGCGTTGCGACGCACGTGGGAGGAGCCTGGCGGCAAATTCAAAAAAATGTCAAAATCATAACACATACAGTACTGTAATCTTACAGATTACAGTACTGTATGAAATGATTTCACATCCCTTTTGTCCCCAGTGCTTTGGCCAATGCCCTGCATGCAGTTTTATGTGATATATACTGTTCTTTCTGCCTGGAAACTGGAGATTGTCCATAGCAACCAAAAAGTGTCCCTTTACGTCAAAAATGGCTTTAGACCAGCTAGAAAACAGCTAGAAAACAGCGATAGTAAATTAGAGCACTTGCAGAATTGAGCGATAGTGAATCGTGGGGAAATTTATTTTATTACTATTTATTTTTATTTTTTTTAATTATTTATTTTTATTTATTATATTATAATTTATGTTTTTGTGTTTCAAACTTTATCATACCCGGGATATCTACTAGACTCTTGTTTGGACAGATTTAAGTGTGTTATTGTTAAGAATTACAGACCTACAATATAAAACGCCAAATTTCCATGCAAAATAATGGTACCGCTTTCAGCACCTAAAATCCGAAATAATCATACCGCCAGGGAGGTTAAAAGTTTCATAAAATGTCAAAAGAAAGCCAACTAAGTCACTTCAAAACCACAGCCCCACATTCCCTGAGCTCCCTCTCCATTCACCTATCCTCAATGTTTCCCAAAGTATTCAAATATAGACTTAAGCTATGTGTTGGAAATAGGCTAGCTTTAGGGCAATACCTGAGCACTTAAATAGGATGACAATTGAAATAATTCTGCAGTGTGGACCTTTTTTGTCTACCCTTTGGGTATCACAATCACAAGGAATAGCTGGATGAGAGCAAAGCAATTGCCCAAATGTCTACCAGTTTGGCAGGAGCTGAATGGCTTTTATAATAGTGGCAATACCTCAGCTATTATACATCATAGCTTCCCCCTCTCAATGGTTGAGTGCAGCTTTTTAACCATTGACATCACCGGCTTCAATAATTATATGGCTGGGAATCCCCAGCAATTAGGCAAAGGGTCAGAGATAGTTTAATTTAAAAAAAAGCGTGAATTTTAAGGGGCTACTCCATAAAAAACAAAAAGTTGAAAAAAATGTGTGTCCCAAGAAATTTATACCAGACCTTGTGGGTCTGATATGAATTTTAAAGAGGACCTCCACAAAAAAATGCGTTGGGCCCCCTAAAATTTCATACCTGGTCTTTAACCTCCCTGGCGGTCTGATTATGTCAGTATTTTTGAATGTCAAAGCGGTACATTGTTTCGAATGGAAATGTGTTGTTTTATATTGTAGGGCTGTAATTCTTAGGAATAACTCAATTAAATCTGTCCAAACAAGAGTCTAGCAGACATCCTGGGTATGATAAAGTTTGAAACATGAAATCATAAATTATAATATAATAAATAATTATAAAAAAATAATATTAATACATTTTATTCAATAATGTAATCAAACCAAAAACACTTGAAATTTGTCAAAACAAGGGTGCAATATTACTAGTCACTGTAATACTAGACACTGCATATTGGTTTAGTAAACATCCCAGGTATGAAAAATTTTGAAATCAGGCAGGAGGCGGAGCCTAGCGGAGCAGACATGCATTGTTAGAGCTCCACACCGCTGAGGAGAGAAGAGAAGGACAAAGCGGAGCCTGCAGGCTCAAAAGGTATCCATTTGAACCTTTTTGCCCCAGGGAACAAACTGTGAAAGTTTGGGCAGGAAATATGGTACTGGGAGGAAACCGTGGCAGAAATAAAAATCACCTCACAAAGAGCTCACAGGCACTCACTGCAGCTGAAGCAGCTCCAGTCACCTCACAAGATACAGCATCAGGGCGCTCTCACAGACAGAAAATGTCACAGCAAGACTCTCCATTTGAGTCAGATACAGAACAAATCCTCTCACAAACTTCTCCACAAGCCTCCTCAGTATCCCCAGTAATATTATTACAATTTGAAAAGATGCTTCATAAGGCTTTAAAACAAACCTCAGACCAAATAACAAAAAGCCTAACCAAAGAAATAAGAGAGCTGGGAAACCGCACCGCAGCCTTAGAAATAAAAATGGATGAAATTGAAATTACAACCCAAGAAAATATAACAGAATTGGAACATTTAAAAAAAGAGAATTTAATACTTCAAACTAAGCTCGAAGATTACGAAAATAGAGCCAGACGTTCAAACTTGCGCATAAGGGGAATACCTGAAACTGTGACAGACCTGCAATCTACTATTACTGCTCTATTACAAGAACTAAAGCCAGATATCCCTATTGAACGTTTAGAACTGGACAGAGTACACAGAGCCCTCACAGCCAAAAAGAAAGATGGACCCCCACGTGATATAATCACAAAATTTCATTATTACAGAACGAAAGAACAAATACTAATTGCTGCAAGAGAAAAAAAGGAACTTAATTTTCAAGGAAACAATTATCAAATTTTTGCTGACCTATCCCAACTTACTATTACTAAAAGACGATCCATGAAACCCCAACTAATGGAACTGCAACGCCACAACATTATGTATCAATGGGGCTTCCCCTTTTCAGTCAGATTTAACTACCAAGGTACAATTTACAGAAGCAGATCAGCAGATGAACTACAACAAACCCTTTTAAAATTAAATCTGACAGAACCCACAAGCAGCAACTCTCCCACACGCAGAAGAATGGCGTCATCTTCACCTTCAGGCAGCACTCAGAAAATTTCAGAACAAAATGGGAATCATCATTCTCACAAAAGAGGCCGTTATGCCACATCATCCATGGACCAAGAAGATTCAATGGACTGACATCCTAATTCCTGATATCTCTTCATTTATTATACTAAGAGATGGTTCTCTATAAAAAACCTGTATTTATAACTGAATGTAACTGCATTCTGATAGTCACACACTGTGTGGGATCATGTTACATTCCAGTTATATTTCTTATTACTTCTGATTCATATAGCCTTAGAATATATAAGTGAAATAAGGAAATTCTTGTTCAGTTATATATTATCAGGTAATAACAATAGATTTATTACTTTTTAGGACAAATATGTTCAATAATCCAGAAGTAATGGAAGCTTTTTCTTTCTTTTCCTAACTAGTTCCTAGAATTATGTTTTTGTTTATTCTAATCTGAAGCAATACAACCTCAATTTTATGAGTTAACATATCTAAACAGTTACATATGAATAAAATATGTAATTGTTTACTCTAAAAGGGTTAAAATCCCAAAATAATTCAATCTATCTTCATCAATACCAAAGTTATTAACAGTACCTTTCTAACTGAATTATTTAGCCTAGGGCAAGACTAACCATATACAACCACCCTGGAATAAATAATTTGAACAAAAACTATATTCTGCACTCCAATTAATGAAACATCATTTTGATGTCTTTTGACATAGCACTTCTCTCCTGTAAGCGGAAGATCCGTGTACCCCCATTAGCCCTCCTCATTCTCCCAACCATATTATGTGGGAGTGTGACGAAGGCACTTATTCCCCTGAGAGATATTTATTCTCTTTCACGGGTAAATTGTGATTACTTGCAAAAAATAATTTATACAATGTATCATCTAATCTCATATGTTTTTTGTTTACTCTTTACTCCGGAATTCACTGGTTTCTTTTCTATCTATTCATCTCTTCAGTCCACACAGGTTGATCTGCGCAGTCAGCTCTGCATAACAAAAAGTAAGTCAAAACTATTTGATCTATTGCCATGGCACCACTGAATATACTTTCCCTGAATGTTCAGGGAATAAATGTCCCTCAAAAAAGGACCAAAGCCTTCCGTACTTTCCATAACAAGAAGGCTCACATAGTATGCCTCCAAGAAACACACTTCACCAAAGATTCTACTCCAAAATATATTTCTCCTTTTTATCAACAAATTTACACGGCTTCTGCCTGTACCAAGCAAAGGGGAACTCTAATTGCATTTCACCGATCCACACCATTCACCTTATCATCAGAAATTAAAGACCCAGAAGGTAGATACCTGATACTCATGGGTTATATAATGGATACAGCAATCACAGTGATTTCCTACTACGCTCCTAACAAACAATCTACACCATTCCTCTCACATATATTACAAGTGATTAATACACACAAAATAGGAACAGTGATAATGTGTGGGGATTCGAACCAGTTCCTTCTCCCATTTCTAGATAAATCACCTTTTACACCATCCAAAATAACCTCTAGATTACCTTTTTCTCAACTTCTTTCCAAATACAATCTGGTAGATTCGTGGAGAGAAAGTAACCCAATGAAAAAGAAATTCACTTATTTCTCGCACCCTCATCAAACCTTCACCAGAATAGATCATATTTTTTTAACAATAGGAATGATACCAGAAATTATTGCATCAGATATAATTCCGATTCCGTGGTCTGACCATAATGCAGTATACACTACTATAGCCTCAGCCATACCAAAAGCGCATGACCCAACGTGGTACTTACCGGACATAATGCTCAAACACCCACTACATCAGATGGCCATTGAACGAGCTTTAAAGGAATACATATCAATTAATAATACAACAGACATCTCCCCAATAACACTGTGGGAAGCTCATAAGCCTGTCTTGCGTGGTACAATACAAAGACAAATGGCACTATTTAAACGGGAACGCAAAAATCTAGCAAAAAAACTAGAACTCAATTTTAATGCAGCCTACATATCATTTCAAGATAATCCATCTCAGAGTACAAAATCTCATCTGGAAAAATCTAGATTGGAATACGATCTATTTCTCACTGAGTCAGTTGATAAATCCCTCAAACGCTCCAAACACAATTTCTACATGAATACAAACAAACCAGGTACATATTTGGCTCAGGCATTAAATTCAACTAACAAATCTTTCAAACCAATACGTTTGAAATTATCAAAAAATGTTTACACTTGTAATCCAGTTAAAATAGTCCATAAATTTCACTCACATCTCGCAACTTTATACAAGACAAACAATGAATTTAATCCTACAGAAGCTGAATCCTTTTTCTCAAAAATAAACTTACCTGAGTTATCTCAGAATCAAAAAAGCAGTTTGGATGAGCCTATAACTATAGATGAAGTTGCTAACGCCATAAAAGACCTAAAACTTAACAAAAGACCAGGCCCAGACGGCTACTCGGCTTTATACTATAAAACATTCTCAGAAATACTCTCTCCCATTATCACTGAAACTTTTAACAAACTTCTAGATGGACATTCTTTTCGGCAAGAAACACTAATGGCAATTGTTTGTATGATCCCAAAACCCCTTTCTGATGATACTTCCTGTGTGAATTATCGGCCTATTTCTCTGTTAAACCTCGATATTAAATTATTAGCAAAAATAATAGCAAAACGCCTCAATAGCATTATAGGAAAATTAATACATAGAGATCAAGTAGGCTTCATGCCAAATAGACAGGCAGGCGATAATATACGCAGGGCAGTGTTATTGGCACATATTGCTAAAAAATGGAAAATCCCTTTATGTTTTCTATCTCTCGATATTAAGAGGGCATTTGACACAGTATCCTGGCAATATATGCAATATTCATTACAAAAATGGGGTTTTGGACCCCACTTTTTAACATGGATCAAAGCATTATATAATAAACCCAAAGCCTATATAAAATATGCTGGATACAAATCTGAAGCCTTTAATATCGAAAGAGGTACCCGACAGGGTTGCCCATTATCTCCCTTATTATTTGCCCTTATATTCGAACCCATGGCCCAATACATCAGAACAAACCAAACTATAACTGGCATTGAAGTAGGAGGTATTACACACAAATTATGTATATTTGCAGACGATATATTACTTTTTCTATCATCACCACAGGTCTCTGGTCCTAACTTAATACCAGCTCTTGATGGATTTGCAGCCCTATCTGGCCTTATGATTAATCCTAAGAAATGCCTAGTGCTTAATATTTCACTCACAAACATGGAATTGATCTCGGCTAGGGCTGCACTCCCATTCACATGGGCAGAAAAATCAATCACATATCTTGGAATTCATTTAACAGCATCTCATTCTGACTTATTCTCAACCAATTATCCTCCTGTATTAAGACAGATCACAAATCTAATAAAACAATGGTCGCAACTTCCTTTATCCTGGATAGGGAAGATTAATGCAATCAAAATGACTATTCTACCCAAATTGCTTTATCTATTCAGAGTCCTCCCTATTCCAATTCCTTCCTATTTTTTGAGAATAGTACAAAAAAGAACAACTTCGTTTATATGGGGCTCTTCTAAACCACGTATACCTATACACACACTACATCTTCCCAAAAATAAAGGAGGCCTGGGATACCCTAATTTTACTAACTACTACAGAGCAGCACACTTGGCCAGTCTGTCCAAATACCATGCAAAACAGGAAATCCCATTATGGGTATTTATAGAGGCTTCAGAAAATGACCCTCTATTAATATCAAATTTATTATGGCTTGATCCTAAAGACCGCTTTAAAATTCATAATCCCATAACTAAACACTTCTTATCTCTCTGGGATAAACTAAAAACCAAATATCAGTTACAATCTCCACACAATCCTCTCCTTTCTTTTATCAGAAATCCGGCCTTTTATCCGGCATGGATCTACCCAAATTCTTTTAAAGCTTGGACAACATCAGGCATTCAGACACTAAATGACTTCATAGCATCTAAATCATTCCTTTCATTCCCATCGCTTAGAGAAAAATATGATCTACCAAACTCTGAGATATTTAGATATCTCCAAATCAAAAATTTCTATACACCATTCCTAAAGGGGGATACACCATTATCCCAATTATCCATTTTTGAATCAATCTGTACAAAAGATCCATTTGCTAAAGGTACAATTTCATCACTTTATAATCAATTATATGGAGTAGCAAATCTTAATAGACCCTCTTACGTTCAGAGGTGGGAGGAGGACCTGGGACGAACTTTAGAAGACACGGACTGGTCTAACATATGGCTCACATCTAAGTCATCTTCACCCAACATCTTAGCACTGGAGACAAATTATAAAGTCCTAACTCGCTGGTACCTTGTACCCGCTAGAGTGGCAAAATATTCACCTAATACCTCAGCTCTTTGTTTTCGAGGATGCCCAGAAATAGGCACATATTTACACATATGGTGGACGTGCCCAGTAATCCAAACCTTCTGGAAGGAAGTCTTCGTGATTGCATCTAAAATATTTAAAAAAAT
This sequence comes from Lithobates clamitans, assembly GCA_037952925.1. Taxonomy (NCBI): domain Eukaryota; kingdom Metazoa; phylum Chordata; class Amphibia; order Anura; family Ranidae; genus Lithobates; species Lithobates clamitans. Next base: position 318,869 of record JBBGZY010000062.1, read on the forward strand.
AATACAACCAGATCCATATTTAACTTTACTTAATCTAAAACCGGAATGGTTAACACTCTCTCAATTCAAACTTATGATCCAACTAATAACGGCTGCAAAACAAACAGTGGCCAAGGCATGGAAATCTCCTACATTGATACTAGCAGAAACAATTCACAGAATGAATAATACAATGTCCCATGCTAAGATGGTAGCCATCGATCAAAATCAAATTCCAAAATTTGAAAAACTTTGGCATCCTTGGATAAAACAACAGCTCCTGTCAAATTTCAATGACTCTGTCCTGTTGCCATGGTAACAGATTAAATGACTTACAGAGACACCCATTCTGAGGCTTCAAAGAGAACTAAAAAGAATAATAAACTGACGAGCGGGACAACCTTGTGGACCATACCTCTACCTTTCAACCCTTTTTCTTCTTTCTCTTTCCTTTCCTCCACCTTACGATTAAAGCTCATTATCAGAATTTATTTGACCTATATACACTCTACTTGTAAACAATATGTATAGTAGGTATAAATCATTTAAATACCTACAAAAGTACCAAGGAAATGATATATATCTTTCATTTAGGTTTACGTGAACCCAATGTTTAATATTTGAAATTTCATGATATTTACCTATATAAACCCTACTGTAAAACAATGAGCTTACTTTATAGATCCTTGTAAACTTACTTTATGTATCTTTATAACATTGTATACTCAATAAACTTCTTTTGACAAGGAAAAATTTTGAAACATGGGACTGCACAAAGTCTGACATCACAATCAGGACAATGGAACCTGGTTTCCTTTCTGCTTTTCTTTCCACTGTCATCTCACTTTGAGCAACAAACCACGCACATCCTTGTAGGTGCTGACTTTTTCTTGGTTGGTGGGATGTAGTCCAAGAAGTGCCGACCAGTCAGGCGTTCCGGGTTGACAACACCAACAGCATGATGTCCAGCTCTATTCACAGCCATTGATGATGTTTGGTGGTTCGCAAAGATACGTTCGGCAATTTTCCAAATTAAGTCAGAATGAATCACAGGCTTGTCACACTTTTTTTGAGCAGAATGTAGGCATTCCACAAGCATTGATCAAGAAGATGCCTGAAGATCGTCTTGTAGTACTTATTTTGCTGTTTCCTTATTGCTGGGTAGAATGTCATTTCTTGGTTGGCTCGGTCGACACCTCCCATGATGTTATTGTAGTCTATCTCTACTTGTGGCTTCATGATTTCTTTCCCACCTTTCGTGTGTATCATAACAGTGGAGGTATTATGAACTGTACTCATTAGACACACATCTTTCTTGTCACGCCATCGCAGTGCCATCATTTTGCCTTTCTGTCAGACAACCCTTTCTCTAGTCTTCAGCTTCTTATTGCCAAACATTGGCGGCATGTCATGCCGTATAGCCCTAATGGTTCCATAGACATCTGTTTTGTTTTGCAGAAGAAACTCAAAGTTCAGGAAATTTATAAAAGTTGTCGGTTGTTACGCAATAGCCCTAATTTAGCAATGGCTCAATGAGTGAAAGAACAGAAGATTTTGCCATTCCATAGTTGCTGCATTTAGGATTGAATTTTGTTCCTTTTCCAGTGTATATGACTGAATTCCAAATGTAGCCAGTTCATGATTCGCATAGCATGTAGGATTTTACGCCAAATCATGCTCTCTTTGATGCAATGTATTGTACCCAGCTGAGCCTTCTCTTCCAGGCCATTAGACTTTAATCTATCCTGATATCTCTTTCATGCACATAGCTTTGTTGGAAATGCATTAGAATCATTTGAGATACTTCAGAAATTTTCTTTAGTTTTGGTGCAGGATGAGTAGTTTCATCAAATTATTTTGTTGTTTTCGAAGTGTAAATATTTCATGATCAGGTAAAATCTGTACTCTGACATGACTGTGCCAAACAATGGAGTGGCAAGTAATTTATTAGTTGTCCAATACCACTTCTGCAGGGATTTCTCCACCACTCCCTGAAGTATTATTAGGCCCAAAAATGTCCAAATGTCATCTTTGGTCACTGGCTCCCAATTTCTGCTTCTTGGAAACTTCTGGTGCGTAGTAGCTAATTGTTGCTCTTTGTACCAACTTGTCTCAGTAACTATTTTTTCAATAACCTCATTGGTCAGAAATAATTGTAAGTATGCCAAGGGGTTGTCGTGTTCTACTTTCATACCAGATGCTCCAGCAATTGGGAATCTAGGGAGTGCTGCCTGATCCATACCACAGTCATTAGAGCACCAAGAGCGCAGAATCATCAATGTCGTCACTTTCAGTGTCTGAGGGATTTTCCCACGAATCACTATCGCTCAATTCTGCAAGTGATTCTAATTCACTATCACTGTTTTCTAGCTAGTCTAAAACTGCTTTTGACCTAAAAGGACATCTTTTGGATGCCATGGACGTTCTCAAGTTTCCAGGCAGAAAGAATAGTAAAAGTGTAGGCAGGGCACTGGACAAAGCACTAGGGACAAAACTGAGGTGAAATGGTTTGATAAAGTAATGTAATCTTAACAGATTACCATGTATTGTATGTATTTCATGTTTTGAACTTTTTTTAATTTTCCGCCCCCCTGCTTCATGGTGCTTACAGGGAAGGGAACCCAGAAGACAGATGCTGGCATCAGCTGGAGGACACAGCAGGAGGACATTGGGGGATCGTAGGGACAAGGTAAGTAACAGTACAGGCATACCACGGTGTAAAACCAAGTGTAGCTTGGGGTTACCACTTTTGGTATGGAAAATTAACCCAGAGCAACACTCAGGATTATCGCCAGGGAGGTTAACCTGAACATGCCGCCTAGCTGGTTAGGAAAGATGGGGACCTCAAGATGGGTTGTACCATCCCCCAGTTGTTATATTCAAGGGTGCGGGGTCTCCTGGGTGACAATCATTGATCATACATTGTGTGATATGGGAGTTGGTTTGCTTAAAGTGGATTTCCACCCAAAAATGGAACTTCCACTGTCCGGATTCCTCATTCCACATTTGGCACCTTTCAGGGGGGAGGGGGGGAGCAGATACCTGTCTAATACAGGTATTTGCTCCCACTTCCAGCGAAAGATCGCAGCAATTTATTCCATGTCCGGCCCCTTCTCCGTTCCTCCTCCTGCTGTCTTCTGGGAGACACACAGGTCCCAGAAGACAGCATTGACCACTCAGAACACGCAGCGCAACTCACACATGTGCAGTAGGGAGCCAGGCTGTGAAGCCGCAAGGCTTCACTTCCTATTTCCCTTACTAGCAATGCCAGCGCCTCCACCCGGAGATGAGGGACAGGATGGCTTCGGGTGAGGAAACTGCGGGCGCCCTGGACTGGTAAGTGTCCTTATTTTAAAGGTCAGCAGCTGCAGTATTTGTAGCTGCTGACGTTTAATTATGTTTTTTTAGGTGGAACTCCGCTTTAATGATGCTAAATGTTTTAAGTGAGTCCACATCAGTCTGAACTTCATTTTAAGGGCATGGCAGCCCACTTATATTTAAACAGATCGAAGCAAAGTCCAAATCTTGCACACACAGAGGTTTCAGTTTCACACAGTAGCAACAAAAAAATACTAGCTCATTGACTACTTTTCATCAGCTTCGTCGCTGTTAGCAATCATCTCCCTGACCACAGATTCCTCAGGTTACATCAGTCATTCTGTATTGACACCTTGCTGTATGTGCCCACTCCTGGCTTCCTAATAAGATCTTTCAGACCCTTGAGCTTGCTCCCTCTAAAGATTTCCAGATTCCCTCCAGCCCCCTCAGCTTTCTCATCTGACCAGACCTGCGTAACTGTCTCATCTTTCCTTGTCCTTGGACAAGGAATCCCCCCACAATGAAGCAGTCTTTAGGGAGGAACACCCAGCCCTCCTGACAGGGCTCTGTATGCAAATGGCAGCAACTGCCAATAATGCACTCTTAGATCTGGCTTATGACTCTGTACACCTGTGTAGTCACACAAGCTGCAGGTGTCCAGCAAAATCCAGACATGGGATTGAAGGTTTTGTCCCACCCAAGACACTTTAGAACCTTCAAACTCCAGTCCCTGCTTTGGGGATTATAAAACCTGAGGAAAACTTAAACACATTTTTCTTAGCTCACAATAAACATGCTGGAGCTTCTAAAACTGCAAATTTGAGATTACTGTGTCATACTTACCTCCCTTTCCTAAGCTCATGCTGTGGCAGAGCCTAGCACTGTAAAAATGAACATGACCATATATGGTCAATGATGTTACGGGCAGTATCAAGGCACACCTCCATGCTGAGAGCATGTACCCCTGCTTTCCTGACCAACTAGTCTGCATGCTCGGCCTAAGGGTCTGCTATGGATTTTTAGGGCCCCCTCACATTTTTTTTGTGTGAGCCCCCCCATTAAAATCTCTATCAGACTTGAAGGGTCTGGTTTGATTCTCCTGGAGTACCCTAACCTACCAAAGTGGACCTGATAATTCAATCAAGGTCTATCAGGCGTGTTTTAAATATTAGATAAATGATATTCCTGAAAAGCTGCGCTTAGGACTAGGCTATATGGTGAGAATACATAGGTTGCTGCCTCCCTTCCACAAAAACACTCACAAGGAATGCCCTGCCAAACGTATATATTATAACAAATTAGGGACAGAACGACGCTACCTGAAAACCTGTTAGCTAAGCATATACAGGAAACATTAGCATAACGTTTTTTTATTTATCTCATACGTCAAGATTCTCAACCCCTCAATAATATATGGGAGGGGGTGCTAATACTATTGCAGATGGATATAAAACGTATACATACATACATATATATATATATATATATATATATATATATATATATATATATATATATATATATATATTAACATCCTGGGTTGGTTTAGTTTAAAGGTAGAGCTTAGCAGTGAGCTGAGTCCACGCCAGATACGCAGTTTTAAGGGCTTGTCGGCCCACTTTTATTAAAGAAAGAAAATGTCCGATAACAGAAGTGTTGCCCGCACAGGGGTTTCAGCTTTCCACAGCAACAATGTAAGTTCAATCAGAAATACCAAGCCACCTGGCTCTCTTTAGCAGCACTGCTGCTCAAACTTATGCTTCAGCCCTCTCGGCTCTATAACAGAGTTCCTGTACACCCAGTACCTCAGCACTCTTTTCCAGCCCACAGGCTTAGACCCTCTGTCTGCTCTGACAGACAGACCTGTGCAGACATGCACACTTCTCCCTTGCTTGCCTGGACTCCTCGGGAGGGTGGAGCCCAGAACTATGGTCAGGTGTCTACAAATAGCCCAACACACACCTGACCAGTCAATATGATGGTGGATCTCAAAACCTGGAGAAAGCTGCAAAAGCAGTTTTCTCCAGTCCACATTTATGCTCTGTAGCCTTGCACCAAGCAAATGTGCATACTCTGTGTCCACTTTAACCCCATTTTCATAGCGACAGGGACTCTCACTATTACAATTAGGGATGAGCCGAACAACCCCGGTTCGGTTCGCACCAGAACCCGCGAACGGACCGAAAGTTCGCACGAACGTTAGAACCCCATTGACGTCTATGGGACTCGAACGTTCGAAATCAAACGTGCTCATTTTAAAGGCTAATTTGCATGGTATTGTCCTAAAAAGGGTTTGGGGACCCGGGTCCTACCCCAGGGGACATGTATCAATGCAAAAAAAACTTTTAAAAACGGCCGTTTTTTCGGGAGCAGTGATTTTAATGATGCTTAAAGTAAAAAAAAAAAGTGAAATATTCCTTTAAATATCGTACCTGGGGGGTGTCTATAGTATGCCTGTAAAGTGACGATGTTTAGAACAGTCCCTGCACCAAATGTCATTTTTAAAGGAAAAAATCTCATTTAAAACTGCTTGCGGGTTTAATGCCATGTCGGGTCATGGCAATATGGATGAAAATCAGTGAGACAAACGGCATGTGTACCCCCCAGTCCATTACCAGGCCCTTTGGGTCTTGTATGGATATTAAGGGGAACCCCGCACCCAAATTAAAATAAGGAAAGGTGTGGGGCCACCAGGCCCTATATACTCTGAACAGCAGTATACAGGCGGTGCAAACAAGACAGGGACTGTAGGTTTGTTGTTAAGTAGAATCTCTTTGTAATTTTGAACGGGTACATTTTTAACGCGTTTAGCTCCAGCCAAAAAATCTTTTTTAAGCTTTTTGAAAAACATAGGGAAGGGTTATCACCCCTGTGACATTTGTTTTGCTGTCTTTCCTCCTCTTCAGAAGATTTCACCTCACTTTTTTGTCCCAATGAAAAATGTTTTTTGAAAATTTGGGTTTTTTTGTGGAACAAGGATTGGAAAGCATCAGTGGAAAGGAGAAATTGTTTTCCCATATTAACTCTTACAGGAGAGAATTTCCCTTCCTAGGGGTAGATTTCATCTCACTTCCTGTTGTCTCCTTCCGTTTGCAAGTAGGAGTCGTTTGTAAGTTAGATGTTTGAAAGTAGGGTCCTGCCCTATATACTCAGCAGAAATTTGGGCCTTAGGTGTTGCTGTGGCCACAACACTGTAAGCCCTCACAGGGCCCTGCTGTGAAATATTAGATCAAGAATTGTAATTACACGCCCCTGTTAGACAGGGGCAGAAAAATTGGGCCTTAGGCACTGGTGCTGGTGCCACAACACTGCAACCCCTCACAGACACTCTAGTTGGAACGCAGGAACGAGCCCTGCTGCAAAGTATTGCATCAAAAATTGTAATTACACGCCCCTGTTAGACAGGGGCAGAAAAATTGGGCCTTAGGCACTGGTGCTGGTGCCACAACACTGCAACCCCTCACAGACACTCTAGTTGGAACGCAGGAACGAGCCCTGCTGCAAAGTATTGCATCAAAAATTGTAATTACACGCCCCTGTTAGACAGGGGCAGAAAAATTGGGCCTTAGGCACTGGTGCTGGTGCCACAACACTGCAACCCCTCACAGACACTCTAGTTGGAATGCAGGAACGAGCCCTGCTGCAAAGTATTGCATCAAAAATTGTAATTACACGCCCCTGTTAGACAGGGGCAGAAAAATTGGGCCTTAGGCACTGGTGCTGGTGCCACAACACTGCAACCCCTCACAGACACTCTAGTTGGAACGCAGGAACGAGCCCTGCTGCACAGTATTGCATCAAAAATTGTAATTACACGCCCCTGTTAGACAGGGGCAGAAAAATTGGGCCTTAGGCACTGGTGCTGGTGCCACAACACTGCAACCCCTCACAGACACTCTAGTTGGAATGCAGGAACGAGCCCTGCTGCAAAGTATTGCATCAAAAATTGTAATTACACGCCCCTGTTAGACAGGGGCAGAAAAATTGGGCCTTAGGCACTGGTGCTGGTGCCACAACACTGCAACCCCTCACAGACACTCTAGTTGGAATGCAGGAACGAGCCCTGCTGCAAAGTATTACATCAAAAATTGTAATTACACGCCCCTGTTAAACAGGGGCTGAAAAATTGTGCCTTAGGCACTGGTGGTGGCGCCCAGAACCAAAAATGTTCTTACAAGCTATCAGCGTGATGATTGAGGAGGAAGAGGATAATTACTCAGGGATAGTCACTCAGCATCAGCATAGGCAGTCTTTGAAGGGATCTGAGATTTCAAAAAAAATTATTCGGTTACATCAGCATCAGGTGCTTGGTAGCTGGTGGTGATCCAAGACTGATTCATTTTTATGAAGGTCAGCCGATCGACCGAGTCGGTGGACAGACGCACCCTGTGATCGGTTACCACGCCTCCAGCAGCACTGAATGTGCGTTACGAAAGAACGCTGGATGCAGGACAGGCCAGTAGCTCAATTGCATACTGTGCAAGCTCTGGCCAGTGATCCATCCTCAAGACCCAATAACCCAGAGGATTTTCGGTGGGAAAGGTGTCCAAGTCTGATCTTGCCCCTAGGTATTCCTGCACCATGTAAAACAGACGCTGGCGATGGTTGCTGGAACCGATCATACCTTGGGGCTGCGGACCAAAAAATTGTCTGAACGCATCGGTCAGACGGCCACCTTCTCCACCGCTCCTTCTTTGACTGACCGAAGCCTCAGCAACACGTTGTCCAGAAACAGGAGTTTGTAACCTCCCAGTCTCTGGGAACGCGTTGCACAGACCTTTCTGCAAGGCCTCCCGAAGATGTTTCATCCTCTGCTCCCTCTGCGATGGCAAGATAAGGTCCGCAACCTTACCCTTGTAACGTGGATCAAGGAGGGTTGCCAGCCAGTATTGGTCCTTCTCCTTGATACCACGAATACGAGGATCCTTACGCAGGCTTTGCAGGATCAGGGAGGCCATGCAGCGTAGGTTTGCTGAGGCATTCGGTCCGGAGTCCTCTGGGTCACTAAGGACAACAACGTCCGCAGCCACCTCCTCCCAGCCACGTACAAGTCCATGTGTTCCTTGGGACTGATCCCTTAAAGACTGCTGCTGATGCTGAGTGCCAGGCTCCACCTCTATACTGACACAATCTTCCTCCTCCTCCTCCTCCTCCTCTTCCTGTGTGATCGGCGGGCACGCAGGAACACTGTCTGGATAAAGGGGGCCTTGAGAGCTAAGGAATTCCTCCTCTTCCTGCCTCTGTTCTGCCTCAAGTGCCCTGTCCATTATTCCACGCAGCGTGTGCTCCAACAGGTGGACAAGGGGGACAGTGTCACTGATGCATGCACTGTCAGTGCTCACCATCCTCGTGGCCTCCTTGAATGGCGACAGGACAGTGCATGCATCCCTGATCATGGCCCACTGGCGTGGGGAAAAAAAACCAAGCTCCCCTGACCCTGTCCTGGTGCCATAGTCGCACAGGTACTCATTGATGGCCCTCTGCTGCGTGTGCAGCCGCTGCAGCATGGCCAACGTTGAGTTCCACCTGGTGGGCATGTCACAGATTAGGCGGTTCTTGGGCAGGTTAAACTCCTTTTGGAGGTCCGTCAGCCGAGCACTGGCATTATATGACCGGCGGAAATGCACACAGACTTTCCTGGCCTGCCTCAGGACATCCTGTAAGCCCGGGTACCTGCCCAAGAACCGCTGCACCACCAAGTTAAGGACGTGAGCCAAACAGGGCACATGGGTCATTTGTCCCTGTCGGAGGGCAGAGAGGAGGTTGGTGCCATTGTCGCAAACCACCATTCCTGCCTTAAGTTGGCATGGTGTCAACCACCTCTGAACCTGCCCCTGCAGAGCTGACAGAACCTCTGCCCCAGTGTGGCTCCTGTCCCCCAAGCACACCAGCTCAAGCACCGCATGGCATCTTTTGGCCTGCGTACTTGCGTAGCCCCTTGAGGGCCTACGGAGCACCGCTGGTTCCGAAGAAGAGGCCATGGAGGAAGAAGAAGAGGAGGGGGTGGAGGAGAGAGGTGTGTCACAATCAGCATTTTGGAGGCGTGGTGGCGGAACAACCTCCAACACTACCGCACCTTGTCCTGCATCCTTCCCAGCTGTCAGCAGAGTCACCCAATGCGCCGTGAAACTTAGGTAACGTCCCTGTCCATGCCTGCTGGACCATGAGTCAGTGGTAATATGCACCTTACCGCTGACCGCCCTGTCCAGCGAGGCATGGACATTGCCTTCCACATGCCATTAGAGGGCCGGAATCGCCTTCCGTGAGAAAAAGTGGCGTTTGGGTACCTGCCACTGAGGAACCGCACATTCCACAAACTCACGGAAGGGGGCAGAGTCTACCAACTGAAAAGGCAGCAGTTGAAGTGCTAGCAATTTTGCCAAGCTAGCATTCAACCGCTGGGCATGTGGATGGTTGGGAGCAAACTTCTTTCGGCGGTGCAGCAGCTGGGGCAGGGAAATTTGCCTGGTACAATCTGACGTCGGTGTACCAAAAGCAGATTGCCCACAAGTACTTGGCTGTGACACACCTAATTCTACACCTTCATTCCTCTCACTGCAGGTCTCAGAGAGGACTGAAGGTCTAGTGGGGTTGGAAATCTCAGCTGATGAGGAGCAAGGAGAGATCCTCTTTGTTCTTTGGTGTGGGTCTTTTAGATACGCTTGCCAACGAACTGCATGGCAGGTCAACATATGTCTGGTCAAGCATGTGGTACCCAAGCGGGAGATGTTTTGGCCACGCGAGATACGCTTGAGACATATGTTGCAAATAGCAGCGGTGCGATCTGATGCACTCGTCTCAAAAAAGGCCCACACCAAAGAACTTTTTGAATAACGCGCAGAGACTGCAGCGCCCTGCACATGTGGAGCTTTGGGGTGTGATGCAGTCAATGTGCTGCCCTTAGGCTGGCCCCTGGAGGGCATCCTGCCTCGTTGGTGATGTGCCGCCTCCTCCTCCTCCTCCTCCTCTTCTCTCCTATCAGGCACCCACGTTGAGTCAGTGACCTCATCATCCCCTCCCTCCTCATCACTGGAGCAAACCTGGCAGTATGCTGCAGCAGGGGGAGCATGACTGCCAGATTGCTGTCCTTCTTGGGCACCCCCTCTGTCCGTGCTCATGTTACTGCCTTCATCGAGCTCAGTATAATCATCAGAGCCTTCCAAACGCTGGGCATCCTCCTGGAGCATGTACCCAACACTGTGGTCAAACAGTTCGAGGGAATCCTCATGAGGACATGGTGGAGCTAGGGAAGGAGTCACTGATGACATTGAGCTGAGGGAAGAGGCCGCTGCTTTGCCAGACAAAGCACCCTGGGCATGGGTGAGAGAGGATGAGGAAGATGAGGACGGCTTGGTCATCCACTCGACCAAGTCTTCCGCATGTTGCGGCTCAACACGGCCAGCTGCCGAAAAAAAGGCCAAGCGTGTCCCATGGCCACGTGCTGATGAGGATGCACCGTCTCCACGACCAGCACTAGACACAGAGCCTGCTTGCCCTCTCTTATTGGCTTGTGACTGTCTGCCTCTCCTTCTTGGCCTTCCAGACATACTAATGGCCTGTAGCTGCACTAAGCTGGGATAGAACACCTGTAATTTTCTTCAGGTAGCTTTATATACTGTAACCAGACAAGCCTGCCTGTCAGTAGGAAGATAACAGGAACGGATCTAGCTGAACACTGTGAGCAGGACGCACTGCACTAAATGTAAATAGCAGGAACGGATCTAGCTGAACACTGTGAGCAGGACGCACTGCACTAAATGTAAATAGTCTAGAAGATAACAGGAACGGATCTAGCTGAACACTGTGAGCAGGACGCACTGCACTAAATGTAAATGGCAGGAACGGATCTAGCTGAACACTGTGAGCAGGACGCACTGCACTAAATGTAAATAGCAGGAACGGATCTAGCTGAACACTGTGAGCAGGACGCACTGCACTAAATGTAAATAGCAGGAACGGATCTAGCTGAACACTGTGAGCAGGACGCACTGCACTAAATGTAAATAGCAGGAACGGATCTAGCTGAACACTGTGAGCAGGACGCACTGCACTAAATGTAAATAACAGGAACGGATCTAGCTGAACACTGTGAGCAGGACGCACTGCACTAAATGTAAATAGCAGGAACGGATCTAGCTGAACACTGTGAGCAGGACGCACTGCACTAAATGTAAATAGCAGGAACGGATCTAGCTGAACACTGTGAGCAGGACGCACTGCACTAAATGTAAATAGCAGGAACGGATCTAGCTGAACACTGTGAGCAGGACGCACTGCACTAAATGTAAATAGCAGGAACGGATCTAGCTGAACACTGTGAGCAGGACGCACTGCACTAAATGTAAATAACAGGAACGGATCTAGCTGAACACTGTGAGCAGGACGCACTGCACTAAATGTAAATAGTCTAGAAGATAACAGGAACGGATCTAGCTGAACACTGTGAGCAGGACACACTGCACTAAATGTAAATAGCAGGAACGGATCTAGCTGAACACTGTGAGCAGGACGCACTGCACTAAATGTAAATAGCAGGAACGGATCTAGCTGAACACTGTGAGCAGGACGCACTGCACTAAATGTAAATAACAGGAACGGATATAGCTGAACACTGTGAGCAGGACGCACTGCACTAAATGTAAATAGTCTAGAAGATAACAGGAACGGATCTAGCTGAACACTGTGAGCAGGACGCACTGCACTAAATGTAAATAGCAGGAACGGATCTAGCTGAACACTGTGAGCAGGACGCACTGCACTAAATGTAAATAGCAGGAACGGATCTAGCTGAACACTGTGAGCAGGACGCACTGCACTAAATGTAAATAGCAGGAACGGATCTAGCTGAACACTGTGAGCAGGACGCACTGCACTAAATGTAAATAGCAGGAACGGATCTAGCTGAACACTGTGAGCAGGACGCACTGCACTAAATGTAAATAGTCTAGAAGATAACAGGAACGGATCTAGCTGAACACTGTGAGCAGGACGCACTGCACTAAATGTAAATAGCAGGAACGGATCTAGCTGAACACTGTGAGCAGGACGCACTGCACTAAATGTAAATAACAGGAACGGATATAGCTGAACACTGTGAGCAGGACGCACTGCACTAAATGTAAATAGTCTAGAAGATAACAGGAACGGATCTAGCTGAACACTGTGAGCAGGACCCACTGCACTAAATGTAAATAGCAGGAACGGATCTAGCTGAACACTGTGAGCAGGACGCACTGCACTAAATGTAAATAGCAGGAACGGATCTAGCTGAACACTGTGAGCAGGACGCACTGCACTAAATGTAAATAGCAGGAACGGATCTAGCTGAACACTGTGAGCAGGACGCACTGCACTAAATGTAAATAACAGGAATGGATCTAGCTGAACACTGTGAGCAGGACGCACTGCACTAAATGTAAATAGCAGGAACGGATCTAGCTGAACACTGTGAGCAGGACGCAATGCACTAAATGTAAATAGCAGGAACGGATCTAGCTGAACACTGTGAGCAGGACGCACTGCACTAAATGTAAATAGTCTAGAAGATAACAGGAACGGATCTAGCTGAACACTGTGAGCAGGACGCACTGCACTAAATGTAAATAGCAGGAACGGATCTAGCTGAACACTGTGAGCAGGACGCACTGCACTAAATGTAAATAGCAGGAACGGATCTAGCTGAACACTGTGAGCAGGACGCACTGCACTAAATGTAAATAGCAGGAACGGATCTAGCTGAACACTGTGAGCAGGACGCACTGCACTAAATGTAAATAGCAGGAACGGATCTAGCTGAACACTGTGAGCAGGACGCACTGCACTAAATGTAAATAGCAGGAACGGATCTAGCTGAACACTGTGAGCAGGACGCACTGCACTAAATGTAAATAGCAGGAACGGATCTAGCTGAACACTGTGAGCAGGACGCACTGCACTAAATGTAAATAGTCTAGAAGATAACAGGAACGGATCTAGCTGAACACTGTGAGCAGGACGCACTGCACTAAATGTAAATAGCAGGAACGGATCTAGCTGAACACTGTGAGCAGGACGCACTGCACTAAATGTAAATAACAGGAATGGATCTAGCTGAACACTGTGAGCAGGACGCACTTCACTAAATGTAAATAGTCTAGATAGAAGATAACAGGAACGGATCTAGCTAAACTGAATACAGTGTATATATATATATATGCAACACCTGGGATGCATATATATACACAATACACTGTAAGTGCAGCTAACTGACTGACTGTTCTGCCTAATCTATCTAACTCAAATCAAATGACACTGTCTCTCTCTCTCTCTATCTCTTAGCACACCGGAACACACACTACACAGGGCCGCCGTGCAGGCGGCCTTATATAGTGTGGGGCGTGTACTAAATCCCCTGAGCCATAATTGGCCAAAGCCACCCTGGCTTTGGCCAATTACAGCTCTCTCTACTGACGGCGCTGTGATTGGCCAAGCATGCGGGTCATAGTGCATGCTTGGCCAATCATCAGCCAGCAATGCACTGCGATGCCGCAGTGAATTATGGGGCGTGACGCGCCACACGAATTTGGCGCGAACGGCCCATATCGTTCGCAATTCGGCGAACGAGCGAACAGCCGATGTTCGAGTCGAACATGGGTTCGACTCGAACACGAAGCTCATCCCTAATTACAATATATATATATATGTCATATCCATTAATGCATATAGCCTGTAAAAAAGGATGATATGTATGGCATATAAGAGACAACCTTGTATGGATATACTATATGGCACTAGTAGATCATTACCCAATCTCTAAATTAATAGCCATATCCACCAATATTATAAAGCAGCTGAAAACATGTTAATAAACTGCAGGGAACATGTACTGATGATGTTTGCTAATTCCCAGGGAGAGAGGCTACATCCACCACATATATACATGTATCAGTGTTTCCACAGTTCATATATTGCAACGATTAAGGCACAGTGAAGTATAATAGTCCCATGCACTTTTCACGGCAACAAGTCAGGATGTTCCTAAAGGTGACTTTCGTGTGACCAAAGTTGACAGGTGACTTCTGTGCTCCCCCCTCCAATTGCCTACTCACCGACTGTCGAAACCCCTGCAGGGGTATCAGGCCTGCAGTGCTTTCAGTGGGCTTCGCTGCTCCCTGCTACGTTTTCATAGGTGTCTCGGTTATATTCAGGTGGGTCAGGATGCAGAAATACCCTCATGCATCAAAATATAAAAAGGCTTCCATGGTGTGATAAAGTACCAAACTTATTTATTAAAACCACTTGTTTAAAAAGAAAAAACAAAAATCAAAAGAAGTCCAAGAGTAATGTGTCCACCCACCCAGTGGCCACTGGGGTAGGATGGCAATCACAAACAGACTTGGATACCAGCAAAGTCACTGTACCCAATGCATGTACCGAGATGGGGGAAGTGACGGTCAGAGCGGTATTACTATGTTCCAGCCACTCGTATGCAGGGAAGTGACGTAGTAAGTGTAGTTCTGTCGTGCGTGCTTCGTCACCTGACGTCCACAGCGACGGTACTACGCTACTGCGCTCTGAGGATTTTTATGAGAGGAGCCTTCGGATCTGTCCCACCCCTCTAGATGCGGGCACCAATCCCCGCTATACATCCCAGGGGGGCAGATAACATTACATAATCAGCATATGGAGATCGAGATTTCTCCACTTAGATCAAATTAAAATTATTATTTGGGTAAACCATCCCGGCCACCCTAAGAATGCTCTCCTCAGTGTTCCCATGGCAAGGAGATTTTTTTATATATATGTATACTGTGTATGATTGAGGGAATTCCCCCAGTGGCCAGTGAGTGGTATATCTTAAATCAAAAACCATATTAGATCTCACAGATCTTAGTTTACAGTAGATACAGTATACGACCAATTTATATCATAAAGTATAAGTAGAAATCCAAGGTAAAATAAACTTGATATATAAAAACACAACAGTTTACTTAATATTACATACGCATTAAAGCATAGTTCTTTTACAGCCAACATATTATTAAAGGATATGGTACGAGGTTATTAGTATTGCAATCTCATCATTACCCATATGTTCCCAAGTTTACCAGGTGTACCCCCGTAATTTATATCTAAGGGAACTATCTAGCACAAAAATGGTAAATAATATTATATGAAAAAGAGGTGGAGTTATATATATGCTCCACAGTGCATTTACCCTCAAATCTTAATCAATTAGAGGGAGGGAGTCTACAACCTACATACATACGCCTCTCTCCCTGGGAATTAGCAAACATCATCAGTACATGTTCCCTGCAGTATATTAACATGTTTTCAGCTGCTTTATAATATTGGTGGATATGGCTATTAATTTAGAGATTGGGTATTGATCTACTAGTGCCATATAGTATATCCATACAAGGTTGTCTATTATATGCCATACATATCATCCTTTTTTACAGGCTATATGCATTAATGGTTATGACGTATATATATACGTTTTCTATCCATCTGCAATAGTATTAGCACCCCCTCACATATATTATTGAGGGGCTAAGAATCTTGACATATGAGATAAATAAAAAACGTTATGCTAATGTTTCCTGTATATGCTTAGCTAATGTGTTTTAAATATTATCCTCCTCTCTTCTCTGCTCCAATCTTTCCTCCAGCCGCATGCCTCTCATACATCAAATAACTTTCTTATACACTCATTCTTGTTATCACTCTAATGCCCCGTACACACGGTCGGACTTTGTTCAGACATTCCAACAACAAAATCCTAGGATTTTTTCCGACGGATGTTGGCTCAAACTTGTCTTGCATACACACGGTCACACAAAGTTGTCGGAAAACACGTACGTCGGGACTATAAACGGGGCAGTGGCCAATAGCTTTCATCTCTTTATTTATTCTGAGCATGCATGGCACTTTGTCCGTCGGATTTGTGTACATACGATTGGAATTTCCGACAACGGTTTTGTTGTCTGAAAATTTTATATCCTGCTCTCAAACTTTGTGTGTCGGAAAATCCGATGGAAAATGTGTGATGGAGCCTACACACGGTCAGAATTTCCGACAACAAGGTCCTATCACACATTTTCCATCGGAAAATCCGACCGTGTGTACGGGGCATAACAATTAAATTCAGTCTATATGCAGGGCGTGGCCAGCAGCCGAGGTGAATGGCCGCAGTGTGAGAGAGCTCCGTCATCCACGGGCATACCGGAGCTCATAAAGCGACTCCTGAGCCTCAGAAAGCGGCGATTTCCATCCACATCAGGTCGGGCACATCCTGGGAACATGTCCAAGAAAAGAAAAGAAACCGGGAAGATCAGCAGAATGACGGACTTTTATACGCTTCCCCGCAGCACACAGGCCCAAGATGGCGCCGGTAAGCACAACGGCGGAGAGCGTGGCAGGCTCCCTAGCTACAACCGCAACACACAATGCTCCATACCTCATCCTCACAAGGGGCATAAGGGGAAATATAGTAACTCCCAATCATCCTCCTCCTCATCTAGCCCAGTCAAGGCAAAACAACAACACATGCAGGGAGGAATCATGGCTGAGGAAGAAACAGACACATCTCTTAATGACACCAGGGAGCTCCAGGACTCCATCTTGGAATTTCCTACTAAAAACCAGCCAGTAATTGACACAACATTAAAGGACATGTTAGTGTCCCTCCGCAGCACCCTACATGCGGATATATTAACCCTTACCAGCCATTTCAAAACAGAAATTAAAGCTGTCAACAACAGGGTTACCCATATTGAACATAAAATGGGAGAATTTGCTGGTGCCATCAATGAAGTGATTGATGCACACAATGAGAAAGACGACGAAATACACCAATTAAAGTCCAAAATGGCCGACCTTGAAGATCGTTCGAGAAGAAATAACATCAAAATCAGGGGGATACCCGAGTCGGTAAAACCACCAGATTTAAACGCTTACTTTCAAAAAATCCTCCAAGAAATGCTTCCTGATGCCTCGGTGACAGATCTATCTATAGACAGGATTCATAGACTGCCAAAACCTAAGCATTTACCTGATCATCTACCAAGAGATACAATTGCACGGATTCACTTTTACCAAACTAAAGAGAAGTTTCTACAGTGCATGAGAAATCCTGACAACGCATTACCATGCATCCAAGGCCTCTCCTTCTTTACTGATTTGTCAGCATATACAATGCAAAGAAGGAAGAATTTAGCCACCATCACCAAACCATTGCGGAACCACCATATTGCTTACAGATGGGCCTACCCAGCAAAACTGCTAATTACAAAGGATGGTAAAACGTTCCCTATCCAGTCAGTGGAAGATGGTAAATGGTTATTGAAGGAATGGGATATTCTAGACAAGACAGAAGATCCACCCTCAAGTGCCTCATCACCCCGTCCACATTCTCCCACCTGGCCACAAGATCCAATTGAATGAGGCTCAAGCTATACATAACCATTAATATACAAAGTTGTGCTCCGGTGCACCCGTGGAACTTTATTTAGTTCTCTTTTCGCTATGAGAAGTTACTGGATAATATCCCAACAGATTCAGTTGAATCGTTAAAATTTTTTTATTAGTTTTCTTTTTCCTTTCTTTTCATTGGAGATTTCTAATTTTTTTTGTATTAATCTCTGAGACAATACACAGTCAGCTTCACAACACCTGGACTCTGGTTCACTGTTAAAATAATTCACCTACAAGAAATCTTACTTCAGTTTATATTGCAACAAGACTAACAATCCAAGGAACTATATCATACCCATCCTTTAAGATAAACAACATGGGGTTTAAAATCTCTTCATTTAATGTTCGCGGACTGAACAGCCCACAGAAAAGATCAATGCTATGGAAAGAAGCTCGACTCCTGAAAAGTGACATTCTTTGTCTTCAAGAGACTCAATTCTCTGTATCCAAACCTCCAAAATTTTCACATCAAAACTTTCCAACAATTATTTGTTCCAATGCCCCAAAAAAGAAGAAGGAGGTAGCTATTCTCAAAGACACTATTTCTTTTTTCGTCAGATCTACAAAGACGCAGATGAAAAGGGTAGATTTATTATACTGGTTGGTGAGGTAAACAACACAGTATACACTATAGTAAATGTTTATTTACCTAATGTGAAACAAGTCTCTTTTTTAAACAAAATTTGGAAACGAGTACGTGCAGTGCAAAAGGGGTACACCATAATTTGTGGTGATTTCAACGCTATACCAAACAAATTTTTAGATGTCTCGGCCGAGACCCCGAAGTGTCGGGAAAGAGTGACCCTTTCGCGCTTCATGGCCTCAGAAAGTCTACACGACGTGTGGCGATGTCAACACTCGACTGAGCGGTATTATTCCTACTTCTCGAGTGTGCATCGCACATATTCAAGAATTGATTTCTTTTTGGTGGATAAATTTCTGTTACAGAACATTAGTTTGTCCAATGTACACAACATTACATGGTCAGACCACGCTCCGGTTTCTATTGGGGTGGAGGGATCTCGCACTGAGACAAGGGCAAATAGATGGAAAAACGATACCTCTCTTTTTACACACCCAGAACATAAACAGAAAATTACTAAAGAACTGCACGAGTTCTTCACTACTAATGCCATGTCTGTGCCAGATCCCTTCACGGTCTGGAACTGTCATAAAGCTTATATAAGAGGTATCCTCCTGAAAATGAGCAGTGTAGCTAAGAAGCAAAGAAACAAACAATTAAATGATCTACTCCTTCAAATAAAAAACTTAGAATTGGTAAATAAAAAAGCTCCAGATCAAAATCAGACATGAGCTTAGACTGCTACTTATCTCCCAACACAGACATACGGTTCAAAAATGGAAAGCACATTACTATGGTAACAAAGCAGGTAAATTGCTAGCAAATCAAGTAAAGGAAAAAACCATCAAACAAAAAATACCATTTATCTCACACCGAAGTACAGGCACTAGACTATCCAACCCAAAAGATATTGCTAATGCTTTTAGGGATTACTATAATAATTTCTATTATCTAAAAGACGACACTTCTACCCACCAACATCCCCTGAGATGATCCAGACATTTCTGGACTCTATCTCATTGCCCAAATTGAATTTAGACCAATTACAAACTATCAATGCACCAATCTCCATGTCTGAATTTAATAAAACAATATTATCTCTCCCCAACAACAAATCCCCAGGCCTAGATGGTTTTTCATCAGAATAATACTAGGCCCACACTTATTAAACATATATGCATCAGCTATATCTACATCTTCATTCCCTTCAGAAATGTTAACAGCCACAATTGTGACTTTACCCAAACCTGGGAACTCACTTGATACTCCACAAAACTTCAGGCCTATATCTTTGTTAAATGTAGACCTGAAGATTTATGCAAAGATCCTAGCCAACAGACTGGCCCAGTTCTTACCCACCTTGGTAAAACATCACCAACTTGGGTTTATCCCAGGCCGTCAGGCACCGGATGCAAAACGTAGAATTATTAATTTACTTCACGCAGCGGAATCCTCGAGCACACCTTCTCTGCTTCCATCATTAGATGCAGAGAAGGCCTTTGATAGGATACACTGGGGATATCTGAAACATGTATTGGACAAATTTGGCATCTCAGGAACAATTAATTCAGCCATCTTAGCACTATATACTAACCCCTCTGCAATGGTATACACAGAAGGAATGTTCTCGGACAGCTTCAATATTACTAACGGGACAAGGCAGGGCTGCCCCCTGTCCCCCCTCATTTTTGCTTTATTAATGGAACCCCTGGCCGAAAAAATTAGATCACACCCAGAAATTTCAGGTATTCCAATTTCCAAGCAAGCACATACTATCTCCCTTTTCGCAGATGATGTGATTCTATCCCTTTCCAATCCCAACACCTCCTTACAAACGGTACACAACATTTTGAACCACTTTAATCAAATTTTATACTACAAAATAAACGCGTCCAAATCTAACCTACTTGCCATAAACATAGAAGAAAAACTCCGCAAATCCCTATCTTCACGCTTTCCATATCCATGGGCTGACAAACCTATCCAATACATAGGGATTCAACTAACGACACCAAGCCGCAATTTATATAAAGTGAACTTGGTTCCTTTCATTTCCTCTATCCAACCAGAACTAACTAGATTAAAGTCCTTTTGTTTGTCTTGGATGGGAAGACTGGCGGCATACAAAATGCTTATTCTACCAAAAATACTATATTACTTCAGAGCTCTCCCGATTTCTATACCAGCAAAATTTTTCACAACAGCTCAGTTGCAGCTACATAAGTTTGTATGGACAGATAAAAAACTGAGATGCTCTCAGTCTTCTCTTTCGAGACATAGAAAGGCAGGTGGAATGGGGCTCCCAAGTTTAAGAGACTATTTCGCTGCCAGTATACTAGATCAAACAAAATATTGGTTCCAAAACCATTCTGCTAAACATTGGGCCACTGTAGAACAAGCCTGGTTGAACCCTAATTCCTTGAGATCCACATTACTAGCAAACTCTTTTTCAAATACTCACCTCAAATCTAATTATCCCACTATACAACTAGTACTAGATACATGGAAAAAATTCTGTTCTGAAATAAGACAACACAGACCTTATGGAAATACCCACCCCACTAAATTCGATTTGCACACATATTAAAGATCTAAAAACAACACAGTGGGAACATAAAGGAATAACCCTAATCTCGGACATGTTTGATTGAGGAAAAATCATTCCCTTTAATACACTAGCCCAAAAATACTCTCTTCCTACTTCTGAATATTACATGTACATAAGAATTACAACATACAAGAACATATTTGGGGGGCACACCATACAATGCGTTTAAATTCAAGATGGTGCTGCTATAAGACCTACAAACAGTACAAAATATTTTACAGCGCACACATACAAGAATGACATTTCCTGCAGGGCTAGTTAAAAACACCTGAACATATTCAAAAAATATGGGGGTTTGGTCACACTATATGGTCATATAGTGCTAAGCCCACTTACTGCGACAAAGTACCCCGAATTAGTGGGTCCTACACTAGTAATAGAATGGAAGATCTTTTGTCTCAACCATGGGAGCTGAACTCCTCTATGTGGGAGAACTGAAAGGGATACATCCTAAACACTGGTGGCCACTAAATAGGAGGTAATGAGGAGGGGGAGGGGTGCTCCAGCCCAAAAGACCTGGTCAGGGCCTATTACAATATACAAGAACATATTTGGGGGGCACACTATACAATACGTTTAAATTCAAGATGGTGCTGCTATAAGACCTACAAACAGTACAAAATATTTTACAGCGCACACATACAATAATGACATTTCCTGCAGGGCTAGTTAAAAACACCTGGACATATTCAAAAAATACGGGGGTTTGGTCACACTATATGGTCATATAGTGCTAAGCCCACTTACTGCGACAAAGTACCCCAAATTAGTGGGTCCTACACCAGTAATAGAATGGAAGGATGGGGGCGTGGCTTGCCTTGAGAGAAGATGGCCGCTTGATCCACTAGCTCCCTCTCACCTCAGCCTAAATTAAGCCTTGAACCGGGTTTATAGCTGCCATCCACCTTTCAATAATGGGAACATCCTCCCGTGGAACTTCACAGAGCAGATCCTGATCCCTGAGAGGTACCGCCGGCAGTACAAGCCACACGATACCGGAGATCTTCCGGACACAGCGGACAACAATGGCGTCTTCTCCTCCCGCCTCAACTGCCTCTCCGACTCAATCCGAGATCATTCTCACCCCCACAGATCTCAGTAATACTCCACTACTCCCGTCTCCACCATCACACCGTCAGCCCAGCTTACAGGATCTACAAACAGTGGCGGCTGACATCAAGGATACTTTATTCTCGGCCATTACGGACCTGCGTCATGAACTGCAGGCCATCACAGGCCGCATACAACGTGTGGAAGATAACGCAGCGAAACAACAATCAACCATGAAGAAAGTCCAACACAAAGTTGATTACCACACACTGCAGCTTAGAGATCTTCAACGACATGTCGAAGATCTCGATAACCGGGGTCGCAGACACAACCTAAGGATAAGAGGAATACCCGAGTCTGTGGAACAGGACAGAATCTCCCCGGTTGTGACAGGCCTCTTTAACCACCTCCTGGACCGCCCAGAACTCACACAGATTAATATGGAACGTATACACAGAGCTCTTCGCCCCAAAGGGAGAGACACAGACCCCCCGAGGGACATAATATGCTATATTAATGATTTCTCCATCAAAGAAGAACTTCTGCAAAAAGCCCGTGAAAAATCCATTCTGGAATACAATGGCCACCCCATCCACATATACCAAGACCTCTCTGCCATAACTTACGCCCTCTATTGGATGTCTTGAAGACAAGGGGAATCAGATACCGCTGGAAATTTCCCTTCGGTTTATCAGCCACATACCAGAGCCGCTCAGCCCTTCTCAGAGTACTGGAGGACCTGGATAATTTCTGCCGTACACTGGACATTCCGTACACTCCGGTTCCAAACTGGTACGCAGAGTTCAACTTGCTGCCTCCCGATCGATCTCTGCACAGACAAGAACCGATGGACGCTCACAATACCAGCTTTTGCAGAAGATGCTCACCATCCACTGCTAGAACCGGCTCTTCTCCTGGCTCAAACTACCCACCATCCAGCCCCATGACGGCACCCCTTCCTCGCAGAGCCCGCAGAGATCGCTGACGATCCAGACCTCTACAGGAGATGTCCATATGATACCACCGATCCACTTCCTTCATGATCCCCCTACAGATGCCTTTCATACATGGTGATTGCCGAAGACTATCGATGATTTCTCAAGTGACACGAAGAACACAGACGCAGGTAACTTACATCTACCACCAGATCTCATGACAGCTGTTCCCTGCCACCTTTGCAAATCCTGACCACACATGGATCAATTTGACTTTTTCTCATCTTAATCTATTCCCAATGCTATGGACACATTACACGATACTTTCCACCAATCAATTACATCCTGTCTGATTGCGCCCCGACGATCCCGAATCTCAGCAAATGGATACCGATGACCAAAAACAGTCATACCAAATTATCATACTCCCTCTTACCAGATCACCGAAGGACATTGACCCGACGATCCTCACTTCAAGCTCCTATCATATACCTCATCAAACAGACAACAGATCAGCCTTAAAACAACCAGGAATAAACTTCTGAAATATAGGTAGTATGTAATATGCCTGCAAAATGTGTGTTACCTTATAAGATATTTTACCTCCCAGTAAGGGAAGATCTATAGGCCTTGTACCTCATTCAGAGCTCATAGTCAGGAATTTTCATAGTGTTTTAATATAAGGTTTCATGTTCGCCAACTTTTCCGGCATAATGCTTCCTCTCACATCAGTACTCTCGGTGAGTGGCAGGGGATAGGGCCGTAGTTGCCTTACAAATACACCTACATTACTCGTTTAACAAAACCCTCTGTAGACAGAACGAGTCTATAACATAGAGAGGTTGCGCTGCTCCTGCACTGCCCACGCCATGACACCCTGCCCGCTAACCGAGACTGCTGGCGCAGATCCTCTATTACGCCTCTACGCTGCTCATCACATTATACCCTCCAAAGACTACTGGAGACAATGACACCGAAGTACTATCGTAACTCCTCACTACCCACGCCACTAGACGCCCCATGAGCAGCTGAGAACAGCAGTCTGAATACCCTCTCGCACCCTTACAACACCCTCTGCACTGCTTCCTGATAGAGCTGATCATGACAGAAATGTAGTGGTCTTAATGTACCCATACAATGATCAAACCGCTTCACCCTTTACGGGCTGCTAAGATCTGAACCTCAGATGCTCCATCCAAATCATACTCAGCTCCCAACACAACATCATCCACTAGCAGTAAAGAACAGACACGTAAGTGTCCTGGGATCCTCTTACATTGATCGCACCCCAACACCACCCACAGACAGCAGTGTGCGGACACATTGATGTTTCATGTTGATGTTATAAATCTTTTAGTTATACGACTGTTATTTTGTTTTTTTATTTTTGTTTTAATTTGCATATATTCCTGTTTTTGTTTTAGGAATGTTGTAAGTAAACCTCCATTTTATGTGTCAGGTTAAACATGCTTATCTGTTATATACATGACACCTAATCGATGTTACAATTAATATCTTTAACGGCAGAAATCAACTACTACTATGTGAGAATATATTCTTCTCAATACACGCCCTACTAGCCTACCTAACCCCAGTCACTCTACACAAAGCCTCACCGTAATCCACCTTTGTGGAAACTAAATTCACAAGGCTCCACCCCATAATAAACATCTCCCTAGTCTCCCACGCACTCTCCACCCCACACCCCGCGTTCTAAGGCTGCTGGTGAGATGGACCTTTTGGGTCTCTCTTACTTATTTATCTCTCCTCTTCTTCATACCCCCAGATATCTCAATAGACAAGCCAACCCCCAAACAGTGGTAAATATACTTTATTTAACCTTTGTACTCCAAAACCATTTAAAACAACTGAATTTTACTGGCAAATATAATTTTGTGACACAGAACACCAGATTAGGTGATCTGATCGCCACATAGTGCCGTTCCTTCTATCTTTCCCCTTTGATTACCCCTCCCTACCCCACTGCCCTTACCTATACCCCCCCTTCTGTGTTTTTCCCCTCCCTAACACGCTCCCTGTCACGACCCACATTTCTTAACAAGACACCCATAAATCATTTCACCATGGTACCGAAAACAAAAGACACAAGCATACCCATGTTCAAAATAGTCTCATTCAACGTAAAGGGACTCAATACTCCAGAAAAACGTTCTAAACTCCTCCTTACCATGCACAGACTCAATGCTAGCATCATGCTCTTACAGGAAACACATTTCCGTACTGACAGTACCCCAAAATTATCCAATGCCCAATACCCGACCGCGCTACATGCAACCAACCCCAAACACAAAACTAAAGGGGTATCGCAAAAAACTGCCCTTTCAATATCACTGACTCTCTTACAGACCCAGAAGGCAGGATACCTCTTCTTAAAAGGTTCAATCCTCAACAGAACTATAACACTGGCAAACATTTACGCCCCAAACAAACACCAAGTCCCATTCTTTAGATTTATCACTGAAGCCCTCATGACTTTCCAGGAAGGTACCCTCATATTGGGAGGAGATTTCAATGTTCCCCTAAACCCCATCCAAGACACATCCACGAACTCCACAACACTGCCATATAAAGCTCTCAAGGAAATCAAATCTCTACTCCAACGGCTATTACTCCATGATACTTGGCGCACACTAAATCCAGACATTAAGGACTATACCTTCTACTCAGCGCCACACAACCGATACTCTAGGATAGACTATCTTTTCTTAACGCAAAATGACTTGCCCCTACTCCACCGAACTTCCATCGAACCCATGACTATTTCAGATCATCATCCCATCTCCATGTCACTACAGCTTCCTGATTCCACGCCTCGCTCCCGAATATGGAGATTAAACTCTTCATTACTCTCTGATCCCACCATCACAGCTGAAGTGGAATCCACCCTACAAAACTTCTTCTTCAAAAACAAGGATTGGTTGTGAACCTTTAGAGGGGTGGGATACACTGAACGCTCCTTTCGTATAAATATTTGTAGTCTGCAGTTGCGTAGTACCGCCGCTGAAGACGTTAGGTGATGAAGCGCGCATGACGGACCTACGCTTATCACATCACTTCCTGGCAGACAAGTGGGTGGAACGCAAACATCTCCATCAGACCGGCACTTCCCCCAACTTGTACCTGCATTGAGTACAGTGACTGTGTATATCATCCAAGTTAACATCTGAGTGTCATCCCTCCCCAGTGGTCACGGGGCGGGTGAATGAAGCTTATTTCTTGTAATAATTTTTACTTTATGTTTTTGGATTTAAAAAAAAAATTTTAACCGCTTGCCGACCGGCGCACGCCGATGTACGTCGGCAGAGCGGCACGGCTGGGCAAATGGGCGTACCTGTACGTCCATTTGAATTTCCCGCCGTGGCCGTGCGTGTGCGCCGCCGGGAGCTCCGTGATTTGGGTCACGGGTTCCGAGGACTCGATCGCCGCGGGGAGACCCGCAATCGCCTCACGGAGCCGATGAACGGGGAGATGCCGTTGTAAACAGCATCTCCCCGTTCTGCCTAGTGACAAGTGTCACTCAATCTCTGCTCCCTGTCATCGGAGCAGAGATCAGTGACATCAGCCACACAGCCCATCCCCCTACAGTTAGTAATCACTCCCTAGGACACACTTAACCCCTCCCCGCCCCCTAGTGGTTAACCCTTCACTGCCAGTGTCATTTACACAGTAATCAGTGCATTTTTAATCGCACTAATCGCTGTATAAATGACAATGGTCCCAAAAATTTGTCAAAAATGTCCGACATGTCCGCCATAACGTCGCAGTCACAATAAAAATCGCTGATCTCTGCCATTACTAGTAAAAAAAAAAATATTAATAAAAATGCCATAAAACTATCCCCTATTTAGTAAACACTATAACGTTTGCGCAAACCAATTAATTAACGATTATTGCAATTTTTTTTACCAAAAATATGTAGAAGAATACAATCGGCCTAAACTGAAGAAAAAAAATGTTTTTTTTTATATATTTTTGGGGGATATTTATTATAGAAAAATGTAAAAAATAATGCGTTTTTTTCAAAATTGTCGCTCTTATTTTGTTTATAGCGCAAAAAATAAAAATCGCAGAGGCGATCAAATACCACCAAAAGAAAGCTCTATTTGTGGGAAAAAAAGGACATCAATTTTGTTTGGGAGCCATGTCGCACGACCGCGCAATTGTCAGTTAAAGCGACGCAGTGCTGAATCGCAAATAACGCTCTGGTCAGGAAGGGGGTAAATCCTTCCGGGCTGAAGTGGTTAAATAAATATTTTTGGGACTTTATCACACTATGGAAGCCCTTTTCTTTCCCTGATACATGAGGGTTTAACCGCAGTATGATCCACCGGGATATCATTGGAAACATCTGAAGTATAACAGCAGTAGCAGCAAAGCCCCTGTATAGCACTACAAGCCTGATACCCCTGCAGGGGTTTCGACATTTGGTGAGTGAGCAATTTGAGGGGGGATCACAGAAGTCACCATTCAACCCTGTACACATGAAAGTCACTCTGGGGAATATCTTGCCTGGCTGTCGTATGAAGTGCATGGGACTATTACATATTGCTATAATCACCACAGCATATGAACTGTATAAATATATATATATTGATATCTATGGTGTATGCAATTTTTTCCTTACAGGAATTATCATAATTGTATTTATATATGTTTTTTGCTACACATAGCATGCTTTCATTTTGCAAATAGTGGTGAATACAGTTCCTGATTTGGAGAGAGAATATTGATCCATCAGGAATATATGGGTTGTAAAAAAGTTTATTCTGACATGCCTTATACACAACTCCCCATGTAGGATGCATGCAACCATATGCTGATCCACACATATGCATTCCAGCCATTTTTTTATATTTGTTTTCAGTTGTCACAACACTGAACTTTTCTTCTTATATAAGTTTGAAGTTCCTTTATATATACAAAATTCGTTTGCATAATGTTTCCTGTATAGGCTGAGCCAAACAGGTTTCTCAGGTAGCGCCGTTTTAACCCTCTCCGTCCCAATAATGCGCACTAGATACCTATAAATATTAGGCTAACTACAATATCACGTGTCATCTTCTGGGTTCACCATCCTAACTATCCCATCAATGCTTACCTCCCCTTCTCCTTACCCATAACATCCCCCTTTTTTTTTTATTATTCTTCACCCTTAACATCTGATACCACCTTAGCGAATAAGATACAACATGCCTTGCAAATATTGTACTCAACCTACATCACACGTCCAAACAGAGTACAAAGATTTAACATATACTTCTGCCCTACAGTAAATATACAATAATTTACTTTAGAATTATACATTGATTGTTTTATACAACGTATAATAAAAGTTATACCAGTTCTATGCTCTTCAACACAAGTACGCATATATGACTTTATTGTTTCATCTTATAATCACTGCGGCTGCGCTCGCACTCCTACATCTTTATGTGATATCATTTAACTCTTTCTGTACCTGTTAACTTTTGTTCGAAAATTTCAATAAAAACCTGTTTAAAAAAAAATAAATAAAAAATAAAGAATGGAAGATCCTTTGTCTCAACCATGGGAGCTGAACTCCTCTATGTGGAAGAACTGAAAGGGATACATCCTAAACACTGGTGACCACTAAATAGGAGGTAATGAGGAGGGGGAGGGGTGCTCCAGCCTAAAAGACCTGGCCAGGGTCTATTACAATATACAAGAACATATTTGGGGGGCACACCATACAATGCGTTTAAATTCAAGATGGTGCTGCTATAAGACCTACAAACAGTACAAAATATTTTACAGCGCACACATACAAGAATGACATTTCCTGCAGGACTAGTTAAAAACACCTGGACATATTCAAAAAATATGGGGGTTTGGTCACACTATATGGTCATATAGTGCTAAGCCCACTTACTGTGACAAAGTACCCCGAATTAGTGGGTCCTACACTAGTAATAGAATGGAAGATCCTTTGTCTCAACCATGGGAGCTGAACTCCTCTATGTGGGAGAACTGAAAGGGATACATCCTAAACACTGGTGGCCACTAAATAGGAGGTAATGAGGAGGGGGAGGGGTGCTCCAGCCCAAAAGACCTGGTCAGGGCCTATTACAATATACAAGAACATATTTGGGGGGCACACCATACAATGCATATAAATTCAAGATGGTGCTGCTATAAGACCTACAAACAGTACAAAATATTTTACAGCGCACACATACAAGAATGACATTTCCTGCAGGGCTAGTAAAAACACCTAGCTAGTTAAATAGTGTGACCAAACCCCCGTATTTTTTGAATATGTTCAGGTGTTTTTAACTAGCCCTGCAGGAAATGTCATTCTTGTATGTGTGCGCTGTAAAATATTTTGTAAGAATTACAACATTCTTGAAATCTCACCAGTTGCAATCTATTAAAATTCCACTTAAGGCATGGGCATACTGGAACGACAAATCTACCTCAAAGAAAGGAATTTCCTTATTCTACACTTTAATACAACAAAAATATTCTTACATTAAACTGCCAGCACACCAAAAATGGGAGTCAGAACTCTCTACAACTTTTTCAGAAAAACAATGGTTGGACGCTATTAAATCTAACAACTGCTTCACGAGATCTACAGCACATTGGGAGACAGCCCAAAAACTCCTACTCAGATGGTACTATACCCCCTATCTAACTGCAAAATTTTCTAAAAACAGCTCCAATGAGTGTTGGCGAGGATGCGGAAAAGTAGGTACACTTCTTCACACGTTTCATTAGGAAAGGTGAAGCAGAAGTAGCCATTTTAAGTATAAACATAGACCAATACCCTCCTACTCTTAGACCAATTGTGGTACAAATTCTGATGGCAGCCAGATTGACAATCACTAGCAAATGGAAATCTAACAACTCACCGAATATCAGTGATGTCGTTAGAAAAGTAGATGAAGCTTATAAATATGAACAGATTATGGCAAATATGAATGGGACTACACTCCGTTTGTACAAACAATGGGATCCTTGGATTAGATTCAGACAAATTGCATAAAAAACTGTCTTTGTATACTTTCTTTTTCTTTTTTCTTTTATTTTATTATGTGTTAGGAAGCCAGAGTCCCTACCCTCTTCATTAATAATGTTTTCTTTTCTTTTTAATTTTTTTAGTTTAAGATACATATTCTCCAATTCATTATATTGATTGACATTATATTTGTATGTTGATTGCAATCAATCTACGTTTGTTTAAACATAAGTTGCGGTTATAGCTTAAAAAGTCTATGAGGATATGTTAAATGACCCTGTTTAATTGTTATGCCATTCCGGAAAATACTTTGTATGATATAATATTGTGAATTATATTTTTGGAAAACCTTTAATAAAAAGATATTTTAAGTAAATTCAGTCTATATGCTCACCTTCTTATGGGGAGCGCAAAACAAATCAAGGTCATAAACACATGTGTAATCTCTTATCCTGACGTGATCTCCACCACTTATCCATCCATCTTTTCCACTTCCACCCTCATAGATATGGTTACATGCAAAACAAAAAAATATATATATATAGTGCTCTCTGTGCATAAGGTGTAGCAAGTACATGTGCAGATTACTAACTCATGTCCTAGAGTTGACCCCAAAACTTCAAACAAGGTAATCCAGGCTTGTTTTAAATGATATCCTACACTTTCCTCTGCTATACTCTATCCTCCAGCCACACGCCTCTCATATGTCAAATGCTGCCTAAAACTCCTCCTTTATTAAAATGCTTCCCAGTAAAACACTCACATTAAGAAAGCACTCTAAGTGCTATGATGTGAACTTCACACAAATACCAACTTCAAAACTCCATACGGCATATACAAAACACCAGGACCAAAGTCTTACTTGTACTCACAGCCTGCCTCCATCCCTATACACGGTATGCCTGTAGGGCTTCTTCAGTAGGTGAAACTCCTGGCCTGATGGAATATATGCAAAAAAATGGCATTGGTGCTTGTTCTAGAGGGCAATGCCAACCCCCATGCTATTTTGCTAAACTAGAATGTCTGATGAAGGAGCATGCATGCACCGAATGCGTGCTCCTCCCCACATCTGGATGTGATGCCATAGACTGCAACTGAGCCAGTCCGAGACGTTCTGAGTCCCTGGAAGCGCTGGATAATATCAGCTGTCTCCTCACCTGTCTGCAGCTCGCCATGCCCGAGAGTGAATTAATTATAATACCCCTACATGTGCTGACATCCTGTAAATCCTATGAGTTTTCACTTTTCTTTCTTGGAATAAATGTCACAACATTGCTGCACATAGATGGCGCTGCTCTTTCTTTTTCTTGTTGTCCACAGAGTCCCTTCTTGCTTGTTCTGAGCTTGCAGTCATCTAAAGCCAGCATCTATTGATATCACTATCACCTGCCCTTGCATCTTTTGAACTCTCATTCATGGAATCCCAGTGACAAAGAGACCATTGCCCACCCTCTTTTACCCAGCTGACGGTGTGTTTATGTGTATATGTCTATTTGATTGATTTGTTGATTTGCTGAACCCTGCTTGAACTCTGTCCTGAGTGGCTCTGTCACGAGTGATGCGCAATTTCACCGACGCAGTTATCAATTCTGATCATATCTTCTCTGCTCTTTCACAGGTAATTGTCTACTATCCATCTGTACATCCCTACTGAAAAGACTTTGCTGTTACATATTTTTGGTAATTGTCTCCTATCCATCTGTACATCCCTACTGAACTAACTTTGCTGTTACATATTTTTGGTAATTGTCTCCTATCCATCTGTACATCCCTACTGAACTGACTTTGCTGTTACATATTTTTTGGTAATTGTCTCCTGCTGCCATATCTTTAAACTAACATATTTACTGCTAGCTCTATAACAAACACACTGCAATAGCAATATTACTGGTGATTGATTCTCAACTCCATGTGGCTTGAGTGATCAAGAGAGGTAATTAGCTTTAAGACCCTAGCCTGTGTCTGTATCTGGTCTGGCACTGGCCATCTCCTCCCCATATTCAGGTGTCTCACATCAGACCCAATAATGACCAACTGAGAAATGCATCCCAGCTTAGTCTCCCTATAAATTTATGGCAGCTTATGGGGTGGCGCAGAAAGGGGCAAGGCGCAGACATCATGGCTCTGTCCTGTGTTGCTCTGTCACGAGTGATGCGCAGTTTCACCGACGCAGTTTAACTAAAGCTGCATGAACAACAACAATAACTCTGCTCCACTCTGCAAGACGACAAGCAAACCAGCTTTGACATTTATTTTATATTAGGTTAGTTTCCCACTCTCTATCCACTAACATGCTCCTTATTCTCTTCCTTCTCACATTGGTGTCTTCTATCCTCAAATTATCTTTACTCTACCCCTCCTCTCTTCCCTGCAGCATGCACATATCACCCTCACACCTACCCTCTCCCTACTATGGCACCCATCATCTCCTGCATTTGCTGCACCCACATGCTGACATAAACACCAGGGCCACTAGACATGTGCGTTCATGCACATCCCACTCCCACCTTGCCTTCCTCGCCCTCCTCCTTCTCCTAGTCTCAGGTTACATCTCTCCTAATCCTGGTCCGCCATTTTCCAAATGCAAGCCACATATCCAATACCTCTCCCCCTCTGGCAAACACCGCAATCCACTCAGATATAATAGTGAATCCGCGCAACGGAAAAAAGTAAATAGAAATAAAGTAACCAAATGGTGTATAGGGACTGCTGCCTCCACAAAAGCAATTCCCACCAAAGTGGAGAATGCCAAAGGTGAATAAAGAGTTAATATGTGGGTGTGGTGCTGTCCTAATGAGCGTATACAAAATGTAAATAAAATTCACTCCTCTGGTGTGTGTGCTTTCCTGTGATGAACCACTAAAACCAGTTATATATCATACACATGAACCAATACCATAACCAAATAAAAAAATATAATAAAAAGTGATCCACTCTATATGGTGAGGGGGGAGGGGAAGGAAGGGAGGGGAGGAGGAGGAAGGGAGGGGGGGGAGGAAAGGA
Organism: Lithobates clamitans; assembly: GCA_037952925.1. Taxonomy (NCBI): domain Eukaryota; kingdom Metazoa; phylum Chordata; class Amphibia; order Anura; family Ranidae; genus Lithobates; species Lithobates clamitans. Next base: position 351,799 of record JBBGZY010000062.1, read on the forward strand.
TAAGCACGGGAGTTGTATAATGCAATAAAAATGCAATGAAAAACTTTTTTAGATTCGTGAAGTGCATATATTAAAGTGACTTGTGCTCCATGCAACAATTGGATATCAAGCAATCCTGACAAATATGGTTGGCTTGCTAAAGTAAACAGTGACTTGTGCTCAGTGCAGCAATGATGATTTAAAATAGTCCTTATGAATTTCCTGACGTTTGGAGTAAGCAAGTGTACCCAAAACACATCTGCTACTTAAATTTTCTGTGGTGCCCGGGTGGTTGTGTCTCGTACTGTGATCATGCAGACACTCACCAGCTTCCTTAACCCCTGCAGGGGTGACACGCAGTCCACTCAGTTTAATTTCTATTCCCCTGCTTCCTCAAAGCACCCCACCAATCCCATGCACCCTTTGGAACACCCACTCCATCTGTAATAAGCTAACATCTGTACATGACCTCTTCATCTCTCATGGCTTGAACATACTCGCCATAACAGAAACCTGGCTTCAAAATTTTGACTCAGCTTTTCCTGCTGCCCTCTCCCATGGTGGTCTCCATTGGACTCACTCCCCCAGACCCAACAGACAGAAAGGAGGTGGAGTTAGCTTCCTTCTGTCCCCACAAAGCACCTTCCAAGTCCTTCCTGTCCCTCCCTCTCTTCTTTTGAGATGCACTGTATTTGTCTGTTTTCTCCCATTTCTCTGAGGATTGCAGCAATTTGTAGGCCTCCAGGACCGGTATCGCGCTTTCTTGATGACTTTGCTGCCTGGCTACCCTACTTTCTCTCCTCTGAAATACCCACCATTATTCTTGGTGACTTTAACATTCCTGTCAATGTTAACAGCCCAACTACAGCTAAACTTCTCGACTTAACCTCATCTTTTGACCTAACCCAATGGACACATACTTCCACTCACTCCAATGGTAATACCCTTGACCTTGTATTCTCCCATCTCTGCAACTCTGGAAACCTCACCAACACCCCCTTTCCTCTATCTGATCATAACCTCATTACTTTCACAAACAATTACTTGTAGAAACCTTCGCCACTTTAACCCCTCTCTTCTCTATTCTGCTACTGACCACCTATATGACATAATCTCTCCCCTGTCCTGTCCTGACCTGGCCACCTCTGTCTACAACAGTTCACTCTCATCATCACTAGATGCACTTGCTCCTCTAACCACACGCAGAATCAGGCCCCGACCGTTACAACCCTAGCAAACTGACAACACTAGAAATCTCAAGAGACATTGCCGTGCTCTTGAACGACTGTGGCGTAAAACCAAATGCCTGCAAGACTTCACCCTATATAAATCTGCCCTTTTAAAATACAATTCATGCCTCCATGCTGCCAAACAAGCCTACTTTGTCTCTCTTATTAATTACCTTGTCATCCAGTCCCCGTCGGCTCTTCTCAACCTTTAACTCTCTGCTTCGTCCACCACCCCTCTACCCTCTCTACAAGATTCATGAGGACATCTCCACTGTGCGTACGTCTTCCCCACCCAACATACCTTGCCTAGCAGCACATTCAATACTCTCCTCTTTTGAATTGGCTACTACGGAAGAGGTTACAAAAATTTTCTCAGATGCCCACCTAACCAATTGTCCCTTGGATCCTGTTCCCTCACAACTACTACGGTCACCCTCTTCTTCTATCCTATGCTCCCTCACCCACATCTTCAATCTCTCCCTCTCTAGTGGCATCTTCCCCTCCCCTCTAAAACATGTGCAGATCACTCCCATTCTTAAAAAGCCCTCACTGGACCCTACCGACCTGAACAACTTAAGACCCATATAATTGCTCCCATTCACCTCTTAACTTCTAGACGCTTAGTCTATAACCGTCTTAGCTCCTACCTCAATGAAAATAACCTTCTTGACCCCCTACAGTCTGGCTTTCGCTCGCAGCACTCCACGAAAATTGCCTTAATAAAACTCACTAACGATTTACTAACTGCTAAAACCAACAGCCAGTACTCCATACTCCTACTACTTGACCTCTCTGCGGCCTTTGATACTGTTGACCACCCGCTCCTTCTCAATAAACTACATTCCCTTGGCCTCCGAGATTCTGCTCTATCCTGGTTCTCTGCCTATTTATCACAGCGCTCCTTCAGTGTCACCTACAACTCTGTCTCCTCCTCTCCATTGCCCCTTTCTGTGGGGGTCCCCCAAGGCTTGGTTCTTGGACCCCTTCTCTTCTCTATCTACACCTCCTCCCTTGGTCACTTAATAACTGGCCATGGCTTCCAATACCACTTATACGCTGATGACACCCAAATCTATCTGTCTACTCCTCACCTAACTCCTTCAGTCTCCTCTCGCATTACTAACTTACTAACTGACATATCAGCATGGATGTCACACCACTTCATTAAACTAAATCTCTATAAAACTGAGCTATTAATATTCCCCCCTGCCCGTGCCCCCCTCCATGACTTTTCCATCAAAATCAACAATGCAACCATCAGTCCCTCCCCTCACGCCAGGGTACTAGGTGTAATCCTAGACTCTGACTTGTCATTTCAGCCTCAAAGCCAATCGTTGTCAAAAGTTTGTAGAATTCACCTCTGTAACATCTCTAAAATCCACCCCTTTTTAACAAATGAAACCACCAAGCTCCTCATTCACTCTCTTGTTATCTCTCGCCTTGACTATTGCAAGTCCCTTCTCATTGGCTTACCTCTCCATAGGCTATCCCCTCTTCAGTCTATCATGAATGCTGCTCAGTGTCTGCCAACCCTCTACTCCAATCCCTACACTGGTTCCCAATCACCCAGCGAATTAAATTCAAAATACTAACCACAACATACAAAGCTATTCACAACTCTGCCCCGAGCTACATCACTAATCTTGTCTCCAAATATCACTCAAATCGACCTCTCCGCTCTTCTTAAGACCTCCTGCTTTCAAGCTCTCTCATCTCCTCCTCCCATGCTCGTCTCCAGGATTAATCCAGAGCCTCTCCCATCCTCTGGAACTCGCTACCTCCATCTATCCAGCTATCCCTTACTCTTGCTACCTTCAGGCGATCCCTGAAAACTCATCTCTTCAGGAAAGCCTATCACGTCTCCAACTAAACTCCTACCACTTCCATCAGCTCATTCCCCACAGTTACAACCTTTTGTACCACCTGCCCCCACCCTATTAGATTGTAAGCTCTTCTGAGCAGGGCCCTCTTAATCCTCTTGTATTTTATTGTATTATAACTGTATTGTCTCCCTTTTATATTGTAAAGCGCTGCGTAAACTGTTGGCGCTATATAAATCCTGAATAACTAATAAATAATAATAACTGAACCCAGGGCACTTATCACTAGTTAAAACCCTTAAATCTGCTATAAAAGGCTAGAATACACTGTTTGTGTGCCTGTGACTATGTGTAATACATTTGATTCAAGGGCCGGTGAGCACGTCCAACCATCCTCAATTTGCAAACTCTTGCTATTTTCAAGGTTAATAGGCAAGGGATTGTCAAACAAAGGGCATGGAAAGCCATTGGCAAGGAGCAGCTTTTTTTAATAAGACTTGAGGTAAAACATTAAAAAAATGCACAATTGTTTTAAATAACATGGCTGGGAGTGCCCTTAACCTGCCTGTAAAGTGGTGCACCTGTATTATGTACCCCAGGAAAAGAGACATATGCAAAGAAACAAAATTGCTGCTAAATGACATTTCCCTATTGGCTTGCTTTTTTGGTTAAAAAAAATGGCATGGAGAGAGCCTGACCTAAATCAAACAAAGGACATGGGGATCTAGGCACTGCCCCAGGGGATATGTACAATATAAAAATAAATAAATAAAAATGCCATTCAGTGGAGAGCAAATCCTTTAAGTAACCTGTTTGGAATTGCCTTAAACCTGCCTGTTAAGTGACACACTAAAAGGATGTACACAAGCAAAAGTGACATTTACAAGTAAACAAATACCATTAAAATTGCTTGCAATCAAAGGACATTTCCTGACCACTTCCTTCAGTTTGTAAAAACAAAGTGTTAAAGGATTACCCTTATTTATATCTGACCCTTATCCTGAATGAGGGTCTGGTATGAACTTTGGGGTTTAGCCCATGCAAAAAACATGAAAAAAATGTGGGCTCCCCCAAAATTTATACCAGACTCCCCTGGGATAGCACCTTGCAACAATGTTGATAAGGACAAGGGCCTCTTATCCACATCCCCCATGGATGTGAGGGTTGTAAGGAGATTCTATATTACATTTCATTATTGATTAATTGTTGATTTTCACTCTGTTCATGATATGTTCAGGGTTTTGCTTATTTTGCTTTAATAATCAGAAAAATATCTTAGTATATTTTAATGAAGGTCAGACTGTCTTATGATTTTACTAAAATATATCATCCTGTCTGTTTTTCCTCTTTTAATGTCTCCATCGGAGGAAACATCTGCCTGTGGTTTTATCTCTGTACATTGTTGTTGGGCATAACAGCTAACATTAGTTTTTTTAGGGAAGCTGTGGTTGTCCAGCAGACAGTGACAGAGGATAAGGAATGTTTTGACCTATTAACTTGAACTACAGGGGTCACCATTTTAAAGATCACAAGATGTAGGCATTATTAATGTTTGGAAAATCACAAGATTAAGAAATTACCGAATATGCTAATATGTATTATTATTTTGATTGGCCCCCAAATTGTGGGCAGAGTCTTGTAAAGACAGCATAAAAAAGCGAATCCAAAAATAAAGAATTGTAATCATTTCAGCATACCTAGTGTGTGTATGTGTTATTGATTAACCGCCGGTGGGGACCTCCACTGAGCCATCTCCAAGAGCCTAGGCCACAAGGAGAAGACGGGCACCTAACAGTTTTGGTACCAGGAAGTGGTGGGGTGTTTTGAACAGGTAAGACATTTTTAACTCCTTTTTACCTATTTTTGGTAACTGGTGTTGATGCTTGCCTTGTTCAAATAACCTTGTATGTCCACCCACTTACATAACTGTGCCTTCGCAACGGGCTAGGGCTGGCCCCTTGGAGGGTTAAGGGCTCGCAAGGTTTTTTGGTTTTTTGTAGTCTGACTAGGTTGGTCTGACTGTGTTGAGTATATATATATGTGTGTTTAAAACTCGGGAAGTATAGAATACGCCCGTAGTATAAGGAGTGGCTTAGTGGACGCCCAATTTTTGGGGAAAATATTGAAAAGTGCACTTAGTATACTTATTATAACATGTTCATATAATGTAACTTTATCTTGCCACTGTATATATAAGATTTTGCTTGTTTTCTTGCTTGTTTTGCTTTTAGGTAACACCGTAAGTATTTAGAGTGTATAGAGTATTAGAGAATTAGAGATAAGTGTATGATAATATATGTGTATGACAACTGAATGTAAAGTACTGTATTGATTTAGAGGGATTTTGTTGATATTGTATTACACATATATGTACTAAATGAACAACCTAAGACAGGAGCCTGACTGTAGTGAGATAGCGCCCGCCTGCCCACGTTGCACCTTTGGTCTACTGTTCCTTAGTGTTGACAGGACGTGGATCCTGCTCACTACTAGACCAACCGGATTTTCATACCGGCTTGGTGCAAGGGGGGTATATCCTGCCACAAGAAGGGGCACTTTACACCGGGTACTAAGAGTTAACCTTCATAGCTATTTCAGCCCCACTGCCATAAGAGACCAAGGGACTTACTCCCAAGTCAGGGAACAGATTATAGCACAAACAGGTTGCTTTCATCTCTGTCCCTGTACTAGTCATACACTTCCAAGGTTGTTAGATGGGGAATTCTGCGGCAACCCAGACCATGGCCAATCCATCTCCCTATGAGTATGTTAAAAACACACTACCGGGATCACAGGTAGAACCGTTTTGGACACAGGTCAGAGATAGGTGCCAACAGCTGGGGATACATGACCCAGGGCCAGTGGGACCCTGTTCTGAGGACGAGTGGAAGGAAGTGAGCAAGGTGTGTCAGGTACACAAGCACTCCTACCCACCTGGGAAATGGGAAGACATCCAGTATATGAAAAATTGTTACAAAATATGGAATAAATGCCTAGCCAAATATAAAACAGAGTATGTAACTAAAGCCCCCACACCAAAACCTGTAAATTCACCCGCCCTATCACAACAACCCGAAGCACCCCCCCCTTATGTGATGGTTAAACAGGAGGATGGAACATTGGGTCCATGTCTTCAGCTGTATCCATCTTTGGATCCAGCAGTATTAGCTACCATGGTATATGGTGCAGCTGATCAGGCGCAGGTTACACGATGGGAAAACGAAAGTAGAAACAGGGAAGAGGAAGTCCGGGCAGAAGGTATACGTAGGAGGGAAGAAGAGAGGATTAGGAGGTTGGATCCGAAGGAAAGGGAATTAGAAGAGAAGTTAAAAGAGCTCAAGAAAAGGGAGGAAGAGCTAGAACGTTACAAAAGAGAGCTAGATAAGAGGGATGGTGAGATGAGAGAGTATTCTGTGATAACAAAGGAAGAAAGGGATGGAATGTCCCTGGAAAAGGGAGAAGAGGAAGGAGTCAGGAAGTTAAGCCCCAGGGAAAAGGAATGGGAGGAGAAACAGAAAGAATTTAATAAGAGACAGCAGGAAGAGGAAGAAAGGATACAGAGGAAAAGGGAAGATTTAGAGGCGTACGAGAAGAAACTAGAGAAAAAGGCAAGAAGGATTAAGGAAGCTGAGGAAAAGATAATTTCACAGCCATCCACCACACTCAGAAGCCAGAAACCCCCACAGGAGGAAAGGGAGCAGGGTGAATCCTCTACTGAGGAAAGAGAAATGGAGGTGGACCAGGAAACTCTAGGTGCCACCTTTAAAGCACCACTCATGCATATAGGGGAGACGGTAGTGCATATTCCCCTGCCCCTAGGCACACTGTCAAAAATAAAGGAGTTATGCCCCAGCCCAAAGAAAAGCCCTAGGGAGGCTGGTGCTTTCCTTGCAAAATACAGTGCAGGGACAAGCCTGGATAAAGAAGATATAGCAGGGATTCTTAGTATAGTTGACCCTGACAGCCCAGAGGGGCATCCCGTAGAGGCCTTATGGACAGCCCACATAGAAGAAAATAAAGATTGGGTGTCTTTTTGGAAAGGTATGGGGAATCATTGGTCTGCTATATACAAGGGTTCATCTGCACTTCAGGAACTTGTCCTAGCAAAACAGGGACCGAAGGAAAAGTTCTATGAATTTTGTACCCGGGTATATGGTCTGTGGAAAGCAGTAGATAACGCCAACCCCCAATTGTTCACCACCACCATTATGGCTGGTGGCGATACGAAGGTGACACAGTTGCTTAAATTCACTAATCCAAAGTGGGCAGAACAACCCCCAGATGAATTTATGAAAGATGCTAGGTCACGAGAAACATCAGGGGTATTTGAACAGAAGGGTGGCATTTTTCCCTCCCTAACACCAACCCAGACTCTGCCAACTGGTGGGACCCCACCCACCCACATAATGACAATGCAACCTTATCCACCAATGCAATCTTATCCCCCAGACCAGGCTTACCCACCAGACCAGGGGTGCTTTAACTGTGGGGAACTGGGGCACTGGAAGTCCCAATGTCCCTACAGAATTAGAACAAACGCCCAGAGAGGAAGAGGTAGGAATCTTAACACCGGCCCCCGTCGCCTTCAGGATATCAGGTATCCTCACCCACCACAACCCCAACCACCCCCACCACAACCCCAACCACCCCCACCACAACCCCAATACCAGCCTCAACCTAACAGACCACCCCCACGCATTCCGATGCAGTGGCCATCCGCTCGGCGGACACCACAATAGGGATGCCAAGAGTATGTCCCGTCCCTCAGCCTTGTGTGTTATAATCCATCATGGAAAAGTCTTCCACAGGTACTATTGCGGGTAGACAATCACCTGATATGTCTACTTTTGGATTCAGGGGCTACATTCAGTAGTTTGAATGATGCCATATATGACACACCGCACTGCACTGAGGGAAACTCTATTGGTATAAATGGGACATCAGTTACCCACCCCATCACTCCACCATTGCCCGTGGCTACTCCAGAAGGGCAGGAACTGTGCACTCAGAGTTTTGCTGTCCTTGTGGATTGCCCAGTATCTTTAATGGGGAGGGACCTACTCTCAAAACTAAATATCACCATTAAATTTGACAGAGGGGGCTCCCTCACTGCCAGCTCACCGTTCTGTGATTTACATGCTCCAAAGAGACACACTTTCAGGGGACTCTTTGCATCATTGCCACCCACTCTAGAAACACATGCTATATGGGCAGACAACAAAGGGAGTGTGGGTTTTATCAACTGTACACCCTACACACCACAAATGCGTCCAGACGCTGTAGTACAATATCACAAGCAATACCCCCTGCCACTTGAAAAAATTGAAGGCGTCACACCATTAATCAATGATTACATAGCAAAAGGGATTCTGAAACACATCATAAGCCCCTGGAATACACCAATCTACCCTGTGAAAAAGGCAAATGGGGAATGGAGGCTTGTACAGGACCTAAAGGGCCGTGAACAAGCAGGTTATACCTCTGCCACCTTTGGTGGCAGATATTTCTTTCATCTTTTTGAAAATACCTGCTGATTCCCTTTGCTACACAGTAGTAGACCTGGCGAACGCGTACTTTAGCATCCCGATCGATGATGGGGTATCGCCCATGTTCTCATTCTCATGGGGGGGGAAAAAGCAGTTGACCTGGTCAAGATTACCTCAGGGGTATGTGGACAGTCCCGCAGCCTTCTCCATGGTCCTTAATGAGACAATTAAGTCATGGACTGCTGAGCGCGGGTCGGTGCTAATACAGTATGTGGACGACTTGCTCCTGTGCAGTCGATCTGCTGAAGATTGTGCGGTCGATTCCACATCTCTGTTACATCACCTGGCCAGGTCTGGCCACCTAGCATCGCGGAAGAAGATACAATGGTGTCAAAGTCAGGTAGAATACCTGGGATGCATTCTGAAGGAGGGAACCAGGCTGGTATCCCCCAAACGTGCCGCAGCCCTGCAGGCTCTCAGTCCTCCAAGAGACAAAGCAACTTTGCTCTCATTCTTGGGCGCAATTGTATATTGCCGCCAATGGATCCCAGATTGTTCATATTATGATGGCATTCTGAGGGAGGCTACCTTGTCCACCGCCCCAAAGACAGTAGATTGGACAACAGAAAGGCTCTGTGCTTTTCAGGCCTTGTTAAAAAGTCTGACTCAGGCCCCCGCCCTGGGATTGATAGAATATGGCAAACCCTTTCAATTATACTGTGTGGTATCGGGAAATTCTTTTGCTGCGGTTTTGACACAGCAACATGGAACCGGGTACCGACCAGTCTCCTATCTCTCAAAAAAGTTGCCTACCCAAGTACAGGGGATGCCATCCTGTCTACAAAACCTTGCTGCTTGTGCTATGGCAGTTCAGGAGGCTAACAAATCAGTATTAGGCCATGAACTGACTCTCTACACTACTCATTCAGTAACTCACCTTCTGCAAAACATGAACACACAGAATATGACAGCACAAAGGCTTAGTGGGTATGAGATCACACTTCTGAATACTGATAACCTCACCCTCAAACACGCACCACCAAGTAATCCCACTGTCCGTCTTTTACATTCTTTGCTCAAGCTGCCACGAGACCCTGATCAGAAGCACAATTGTGTTGAACAGGTTGCAGCAATAACCAGCCCTCGCCCAGACCTCACTGACATTCCCTTACCAGGAGTACAGGACGTCTTCATAGACGGCAGTTGTACTCGCCCCTCTGATGCAACATTCCTGACAGGGTATGCCATTGTCCAACTACCTGATGTGGTGTTGGAAGCAAAAGCCTTACCACCCTCCTCGGCACAGGTAGCAGAATTGGAGGCACTCACAAGAGCTTGCATACTTTTCTCTGATGAGGAGGTAAACATCTACACAGATAGTAGGTACGCTTTTGGCGTAACGCACGACTATGGCGTAATCTGGGCGAATAGAGGATTTAAAACCGCTGACAACAAGCCAATCGCCAACTCTACGCAAATTAAAGCACTCCTGCAAGCGATTCTTCTCCCAAAGAGGATAGCGGTCGTCAAGGTAAAAGCACATTCATCGGATAACAGCAGAGTTTCCAAAGGAAACGCTCTGGCAGACAGAGAAGCAAAAAAAGCCGCTGCCCTGTACATTGGTCAGCCAGCCCCCACAACAATGTTCTTCAAAGAACATTTTACATCACCCAACTTTAAAACCGTTGTGGCACAAATACAGGGATTAGCTACAGAGGAGGATGTTTCTTTTTGGGTCAAGGATGGCTTGACCAAGGACCAAGAAGGTCTTTGGTCAAAAGAGGGGAAGATATTGGGAATACCAGAATCAAGCAGTGTTCTCATACTTTCCTATCTCCATGGTCCAGGACATATAGGTACCACCGCCCTAACAAACATATACACAAAGTCTTTCTGCACCAACAACTTAAGTAAACAGGCGAAACTCCTCACCAGCAGTTGTCTAACCTGTGCACAAAACAATGTCCAAGGGAAAAATCATGGATTACATGGCCACCTGCCCTCACCCCTGGGTCCCCTAACAGACTTGCAAATAGACTTCACACACATGCCCAAACAAAGAGGTAATTTGAAATGCCTTTGCGTGATCGTATGCAAATGGTCAGGTTGGGTTGAAGGAATTCCTTGTACAGGTGAGACTGCAAAAATTGCTGCCAAATGCCTACTGAACCATTGGGTTTGTAGGTTCGGAATACCAACGGCCATATGGTCAGACAGAGGGCCTGCCTTCAGCTCCTCTGTTACACAGACTTTAGCTAAGCTACTAGGCGTACAGTGGAAACTGCACATCCCTTACCACCCACAAAGTGCAGGAGTAGTGGAAAGAATGAATAGGAACATTAAGGACAAGTTAAAAAAGGCCACGGGGGGCACCATGAAAGGATGGTTGGATTACCTTCCTTCTGTCCTATTCCAGATCAGGACAACACCACATGCTAGAACAAAACTCTCGCCCTTTGAGATTTTGATGGGAGTTCCTGCAAACATAGAGCTGCCCCTCTTAGATCAAAACACTGACATTAACATCTATTCTCAACAGGAAATGTACGTGAAAAATCTGGTAAGTATACTACAAGATATGAACGAACAAGTCTCTGTCACCTTTTCTCCTCTTTCAACAGAACCTACTCATCCCTTCATCCCAGGAGACAAAGTACTGGTGAAACAACTGGCACACAAAAAGAAGGTTGGACCCATTTTCTCTGGACCTTGGAAGATAGAGAAGGTTTCCAGAACTGCTGTACTGACCGATCTAGGAAACACCTGGATCCACGCCAGCCGGTTAAAGAAGTGTCCACAGCAACCCCAGACCCCTGACCCTCCACCAGCATCCCAAGACTTCTCTCTTCAGGAACAACGACCAGATTTGAAGGACATTCAAGAAGGCATAAAACAAATCTCTCTGGACGACGAGACGAATCCCCCACCAACAAGAAGAAACGTGTAACAGAACTTTGCACACAGTACCTGACAAAATGATTTCCACCTTTGTGTCAGGAAAAACATTATGCCTCTGGACATGTCTGATTCTGATAGTATTCCTACCTACTTGGTTAATAGCGAATTGTGTGTATCATCCAGAAGGTTTAGGGCTACTAAAAGGGATATGTGGAAAGGCCCAGACAGTCAAAGCACCTAGCATAAAATATAAAAGAAGTATGTCCCCCACTGAACCCCCTTCAGGTTTCACTGACAAGATGTCGTTGTTGAGGTTTAAGTACAGTTATGCACAAAAGTCTGGTTTTGAGAAATGTTGGATATGCAGCAAACTCCACCCCAGTACAGCCAGAATCCCATTGATGGCCATTCCCTTAAACATCACTCCTTTTTTGAATGGAACACCCCCCATAATTCTTGCCAATGTCATAAGAAAAAGTCCCAATAAGCCCCTCAGTTTTCAAATTGTGGGCAGGAGCCACGCTCCAGATTGGTGTTTCATACTGGGAAACATTTCCAGGGGAGCTGAGGTGTGCAAACGGTCAAAACTTAATATCTCCATGGCTTCCCTTACCGACAACTCACTTTTTCGCACCTCAGACCCTGTGATAAATGCTACCATCTATGACCTTTTTAATTCTAGTTCCCACTCCATGGTCGCACAGTTGTTAGCTCTGCTGATGGCATCTGGTCATTCAAAGGGTGCAAGGACCGTTGTTAGTCAACGACCCTTGGCATTAGGTAACACAACTTACATCTGTTGTGGCAAGCTGCTCTGTTACCCATGGATTCCTGAAGAACCTCAGGGATGGTGCTACCTTGCTAAAATAGTTCCTGTAATGGGAGTAGTTGGGGACAATGGGCAAGGACACCTACTTAAAGCTAGCACCCACCCAAGATACCCTCTAAAACATCTTGGAAAGAGAGAAATGTTCCTAGAGAAAGATATGACCTGGGCTTGGTTCCCTTCCTGGACAGGTTGGGGAATAGATTTGATGAAGAGACTAAATAACTACACCTCAATCATTGATGAGATCTTGGAGAAGGACTCTGATGACATCTCAAAATTAAACCTAGAAACCAGAGCTATTAGAAAACAACTGGAGCTTCATGACCTAGCTATAGAAAGCATGAGCGCAGCCCTCACTGGCCTCTGTGAAATTACTGAGGACTATGAATGCTGCACTTGGATACACAACACGAGTATCGAGATCCCTGATTACTATGACATTATTACACAACACAGAAAAGAGGTAAACAAGCTACAACAGGATGCAAGGGATATTGGGAAAACATGGGACCCTTTCTCTACCGGGTTCAGTTTGGGAGGTCTCACTTCATGGTTTAAGAACACTGCAATGACAATTTTTACCATACTGCTTTTCATATTGTTCTTGTATGCATGCTTCATGTTACTCAAATGCCTCTACAAAAAGGGTAGCGAAGCACCTTCCGAAACCATGAAGCTGACTTCCATTACCAGAGATCCCACTGTATGGTACGAGAACCAGGAAAATGAGGCCGAGCGATATGAATCCTTAAGGCATGATGAAAAGGTAGCCGAGGAATATGACTCCTTGAGGCGTGACGAAAAGGTAGAATGACCATTTCGATGATATCGAATGGTCAAAGGGAGGATTGTAAGGAGATTCTATATTACATTTCATTATTGATTAATTGTTGATTTTCACTCTGTTCATGATATGTTCAGGGTTTTGCTTATTTTGCTTTAATAATCAGAAAAATATCTTAGTATATTTTAATGAAGGCCAGACTGTCTTATGATTTTACTAAAATATATCATCCTGTCTGTTTTTCCTCTTTTAATGTCTCCATCGGAGGAAACATCTGCCTGTGGTTTTATCTCTGTACATTGTTGTTGGGCATAACAGCTAACATTAGTTTTTTTAGGGAAGCTGTGGTTGTCCAGCAGACAGTGACAGAGGATAAGGAATGTTTTGACCTATTAACTTGAACTACAGGGGTCACCATTTTAAAGATCACAAGATGTAGGCATTATTAATGTTTGGAAAATCACAAGATTAAGAAATTACCGAATATGCTAATATGTATTATTATTTTGATTGGCCCCCAAATTGTGGGCAGAGTCTTGTAAAGACAGCATAAAAAAGCGAATCCAAAAATAAAGAATTGTAATCATTTCAGCATACCTAGTGTGTGTATGTGTTATTGATTAACCGCCGGCGAGGACCTCCACTGAGCCATCTCCAAGAGCCTAGGCCACAAGGAGAAGACGGGCACCTAACAAGGGTCTGCTATGGGGACTTAAAAAAAGGAAGCCGCAGACTCCCTCTACACGAATGAGTAAAGAGTACATAGTATGCCTAGTTACTCATTCACAAAAAAGTAAAATAGTAAACACACCGAGACCTTAAAAGTATTATTTATTTTACTTTTTATTTTTTATTTTTACACTGTCCTGTAAAAAAAAATTTGGGTCACTTTTACTTCTATTACAAGGAATGTAAACATCCCTTGTAATAGAAAAAAAGCCTGACAGGACCTCTTTAACCACTTAACAACCGGCCCATAGCCAAATGACGGCTACAGGGCGGTTGTTTAACTCTGGGAGGGCGTCCAGGGACGTCCTCCCAGAATTCTGCTCTCGCGCGCCCCCTAGGGCGCGCACTCGAGAGCATCCGTGACCGCCGGGTCCAGAGGACCCGGCGCATCACAGATCCCGGTAAATGGCCGCTGATCGCGGCCGTTTACCATGTGATCGCTCTGTCAAATGACGGAGCGATCACATGTCAACAAACCGGCGTCATCTGATGACGCCGGTTCCTCTCCTCCCCCTCTCCTCCCCTCCTGTGTACCGATCGGTACACAGTGACCGGAGAGGCGGATGGATGGATGGCTGCAGCGTTGTGGGCTGCATCTGTAGTGCCCACAGCGCTGCACAGAGACATCCAGCCATCCATCCATCCATGCTCAGCCATCCCTACTACTCTGCATGCTCTGCAATTCCCTCTGCAATGCCCCACAATACTCTGCCATACCCCGCAATACCCCTGCAATACTCTGCCATACCCTGGAATACCCCTGCAATACTCTGCCATACCCTAGATTACCCCTGCAATACTCTGCCATACCCTGGAATACCCCTGCAATACTCTGCCATACCCTGGAATACCCCGCAATACTCTGCCATACCCTGGAATACCCCGCAATACTCTGCCATACCCTGGAATACCCCGCAATACTCTGCCATATCCTGGAATACCCCGCAATACTCTGCCATACCCTGGAATACCCCGCAATACTCTTCCATACCCTGGAATACCCCGCAATACTCTGCCATACCCTGGAATACCCCGCAATACTCTGCCATACCCTGGAATACCCCGCAATACTCTGCCATACCCTGGAATACCCCGCAATACTCTGCCATACCCCGCAATACTCTGCCATACCCCAAAATACCCCGCAATACTCTGCCATACCCCGCAATACTCTGCCATACCCCGCAATACTCTGCCATACCCCGCAATACTCTGCCATACCCCGCAATACCCTGGAATACCCCGCAATACTCTGCCATACCCCGCAATACCCTGGAATACCCCGCAATACTCTGCCATACCCTGGAATACCCCGCAATACTCTGCAATACCCTGAAATATCCCGCAATACCCAGCCATACTCTGCAATACTCAGTGATACCCAGCCATACTCTGCAATACTTAGTGATACCCAGCCATACTCTGCCATACCCAGCCATGCTCTGCAATACCCCGCAAAAATCTGCAATACTCTGCCATAACCCGCAATACTCTGCCATACCCAGCCATACTCTGCAATACCCCGCAATACCCAGCCATACTCTGCAATACTCGGTGATACCCAGCCATACTCTGCCATACCCAGTCATACTCGGCGATACTCTGCAATACCCAGCCATGCTCAGCCATACCCAGCCTCTGTATGTGACCAGGCTGTGGAAGTCTCACACATGTGGTATCGCCGTACTCAGGAGGAGTAAGAGAATCTATTTTGGGGGGTCATTTTTGGTATATACATGCTATGTGTTAGAAATATTGTATAAATGGACAACTTTGTGTTAAAAAAAAAAAAGCGTTTTAACCACTTCCCGCCTTCCGTCATACGACGTCCTTGACTTTGTGCGGGGATATCTGAATGATGGGTGCAGCTAAAGGCATCATTCAGATATCATATTTTTCAGCCGGCGATTCCCTATACCATGAGAACGATCATAGCGGCTGTTACACTGCTTGATCGTTCTTACGGGAGGCGAGAGGGGACGCCCCCCCTCCCGCCGCCCTCCGGTGCTTCTACCGACTCACCGCTACGATCGAAGCCAGGATCTTTTTTTTTTTTTTTTTTTTTTTAATTTCAGGAACAGCCTAGAGGTGAGATGTGGGGTCTTATTGACCCCATATCTCACTGTAAAGAGGACCTGTCATGCCATATTCCTATTACAAGGGATGTTTACATTCCTTGTAATAGGAATAAAAGTGATCAAAAAATTTTTTTTTTTGGAAAAAAGTGTCAAACTAAAATAATTAAAGTAAAATGAACAATAAAAAAAAAAAAAATTTTTAAAGCGCCCCTGTCCGTGTGCTCGCATGCAGAAGCGAACGCATACGTAAGTCCCGCCCACATATGAAAACGGTGTTCAAACCACACATGTGAGGTATCGCTGCAATCGGTAGAGCGAGAGCAATAATTTTGGCCCTAGACCTCCTCTGTAACTCAAAATTTGTTACCAGTAAAAAATTTTAAAGCGTCGCCTATGGAGATTTTTAAGTGGCGAAGTTTGGCACCATTCTACAAGCGTGTGCATTTTTGAAAGGTGACATGTTAGGTATCTGTTAACTTGGCGTAACTTCATCTTTCATATTATGCAAAAACATTGGGCTATCCTTACTGTTTTGTTTTTTTTTAAAGCAAAAAACTGTTTTTTTTCCAAAAAAAACGCGTTCGAAAAATTGCTGCGCAAATATCATGCGAGATAAAAAGTTGCAATGACCGCTATTGTATTCTCTAGGGTCTTTGCTAAAAAAAAATATATAATGTTTTGGGGTTCTATGTAATTTTCTAGCAAATAAATGATGATTTTTACATGTAGGAGAGAAATGTCAGAATTGGCCTGGGTGCTCCAGAACGCCTGAAGGTGCTCCCCTGCATGTTGGGCCTCTGTATGTGGCCACACTGTGTAAAAGTCTCACACATGTGGTATCGCCATACTCGGGAGTAATAGCAGAATGTGTTTTGGGGTGTAATTTGTGGTATGCATATGCTGTGTGTGAGAAATAACCTGCTAATATGACAATTTTGTAAAAAAAAAAAAACGAAAAAAAAAACAACTTGATTTTGCAAAGAATTGTGGGAAAAAATGACAACTTCAAAAAACTCAACATGCATCTTTCTAAATACCTTGGAATGTCTTCTTTCCAAGAAGGGGTCATTTGGGGGGTATTTGTACTTTTCTGGCATGTTAGGGTCTCAAGAAATGAGATAGGCCGTCAGTACTTCAGGTGTGATCAATTTTCAGATATTGGTACCATAGCTTGTGGACGCTATAACTTTCACAAAGACCAAATAATATACACTAATTTGGGTTATTTTTACCAAAGATATGTAGCGGTATAAATTTTGGCCAAAATATATGAAGAAAAATTACTAATTTTCAAAATTTTATAACAGAAACGAAGAAAAATTAATTTTTTTACAGATTTTTCGGTCTTTTTTCTTTTATAGCGCAAAAAATAAAGAACCCAGTGGTGATTAAATACCACCAAAAGAAACCTCTATTTGTGTGAAAAAAAGGACAAAAAATTCATATAGATACAGTGTTGCATGACTGAGTAATTGTCATTCAAAATGTGAGAGCACCAAAAGCTGAAAATTGGTCTGGTTATTAAGGGGGTTTAAGTGCCCAGTGGTCAAGTGGTTAATGTGAGATCTGGGGTCCAAAAGACCCCAGATCTCACATTTACCCTTAAATGCAACTACAAAAAAATAAATAAAAAAATTCTTTAAAAAAAAAATCCCCTTTAAGACCATTGGGAGGAAGTGACGTTTGACGTCTCTTTCGTCATCCCATGTTGTGGAGCCGAGTGGGATCCATCTTTCCCTCACTCAGCACCATGCTACTGAGGGGATAGGATTGGATCGCCTCCGCCACTACCGTTGGCTTCCGTAAGCAGCGGAGATGACCAGAGCGTGGCGGGAGGGGGTGCACATCTCCCACCGCCGATAAAAGTGATCTTGCGGCAAAACCCTCCATGAAGACCACTTATATCTGAAATTGGACTGCCTGCCGTTAAAGAAAATGCCAGGGTTATGGCAGCTACCTGCTAAGTTAAAGTACTGACGTACAATGACGGTGGTTTTCGGGAAGTAGTTAATGAAAATCAGCTACCTATCTGTTAGGTGTAATCACCAGACAGAGCAGATAGATGTCCATTTGTTGATTAGAAAATGTTGTTTCTTTTTTTATTAAACTAAAATATAAGGAATTTTAGGGTGAGTACAAAGTATGTTGATATAAGAAAATCAAATCAAATGATAATCACACCCTTGACAGAAATGGGACTTTGGACCAGAGGTAAGCAACCTCAGAACTTCAGCTATGATGAAAGTACAAATGGCATCATGCTTCTGCCAGTGGGAGCTATTCCTGTCACTGTAATGCCCCGTACACACGGTCGGATTTTCCGATGGAAAATGTCCGATCGGAGCGTGTTGTCGGAAATTCCGACCATGTGTGGGCTCCATCGGACATTTTCCATTGGATTTTCCGACACACAAAGTTGGAGAGCAGGAGATAAAATTTTCCGACAACAAAATCCGATCGTGTCAATTCCGACCGTGTGTGGCCTGTTCCGACGCACAAAGTGCCACGCATGCTCAGAAGAAATTCCGACACGGAACAGCTCGGTCTCGTAAACTTAGCGTTCGCAATGGATACAGCACTTTCGTCACGCTGCAATGTTAAAAATGGTTTAATACAGCGCACTCTCTTCTTCTTTATAATGTGAGAAGAATTAAGTAGTTTTGCTGCTCATATTCACACACATTTCTCATAAACTTATTTTGTTACTATTTATCCTTATTCAGTCAATGTATTTTGATTTCTCACATCTGACCACATTATTTTGGTGTTTATTTATTTATTTTTTGGGGGTTTAATGTAGATGATTTTTTTTGTGTTTGTATTTTTTGGAAGGGTTTTTTTTTTTAGGATTTTTATTTGTACTCCCTAAAATTTGTGAGTGTGTTTTTTGTGTCAAGTTACCACAACACCTTTGATATGTTGTTATATTTAATCTGTAGGAGATTGTTTGGTGTTGTCCCTTGTTAATTTCACATTTTATGTTAGAAATGTACCTGAATCCTCACCAACAAACTGTCTTTTTTGGTTGAAAACACACACAGGAGAGTAGAATTTCACAACAAATAACTTTTATTAAGGGATCATAACTAAACAAAGAGGGAGGCAACGCTGGAGAAACTGCAGAAATTGGCGAAGCCTTGGACCCCCAGGGCAGACATCAATTATTTTAAAGCAAAATTGGTGGCCAGAGGAGTCCTTATCTAAGGGAGTGCAGTCTGGTCCAGAAGTCCCAGAGATCCGGAAAGCAGCAGATGACATCTGTGTCCCCAGGCTGTGGTCATACAAGAGACTGCAGCTTCTGTCAGACCAGACTGAACCCAGGGCAATCACTCTCAGGTCTTCTTTCCACGCCTCCTTCCACACTGTGGCTGTGGTGGTGGAGTTGTGGCAGCAGGAGGAGGAGGAGGAGGATGGTCCAATTCAACCACGTCGGTCTTGGGTGTTAGTTCCCCACTCACCCCCTTAGTTAGTACTTTATAAAGCAATTGCTCACACAGGAGGCGTTGACTCTCCTGCATGCCCTGCAGTTTGGTGGCAGCCATGCAGGCAAAGGCCTCTTCAGGAGTGGGTAAGGCTCGTAGGGACGCCGAAGCCTCCTGAATTAGCCTGAACGCTGAATCCTGCATGGGAGTCGTCTTCCTGGCTCTTTTATATGGAAGGCGGAGGGGAGGAACCTGAGATTCAGTCAGGCTTTGACTTGTCCTAGGCTTCTCTTGGCTGACACTTAGCCCCGCCTCCTCCTGGCTGCAACTAATCCCCGCCTCCTCCTGGCTGCCACATTCCAGAGCCTCCTCCTGGCTGAGGTCTTCCTGTGTATGAAAAAGGGACATAGTTTTAGTACTTTCTTCATCAATCACACACAATTGTCACCTCCTGACTGTTGCAAATTGAATGTTAACAAATATAACAGACGAGAACTTCCGCTTCCGGCGCCGTATGGAGTAGCTGAGCCTCCTCACAGCTCCCACACCACGATCCAATAATCGGC
This sequence comes from Lithobates clamitans, assembly GCA_037952925.1. Taxonomy (NCBI): domain Eukaryota; kingdom Metazoa; phylum Chordata; class Amphibia; order Anura; family Ranidae; genus Lithobates; species Lithobates clamitans. The sequence goes on from JBBGZY010000062.1 coordinate 371,619, forward strand.
TTACAAATACCTGCCCAATCCCACCTTGACGCCAGCACATCTCCGCGGGTGTTCCCCGCTCTCTTGCCGACCTCCAGAGCTCCAGATACCGGCTTCCTACTAGGCCTCGACGACCTCACCCGGCCTGGCCGTAAATCGAGGCCCCGGTCTCGGCCTACGCGGCCTCCATGTCACGAACAGGGGTCTTAAAACAACCGCCCGACCCCCCCTCCTGCCGCCTGCAACCTAATCGGGGACCCCTCACTCCCCTACGATCTCCAGATCGCCAAGGTACCGGCCTCCTACTAGGCCGCGATGATCTCACCCGGCCCGGCCGCAAATCGAGGCCCCGGTCTCGGCCTACGCTGCCTTCACGTCACGAATCTGGGCTCTAAAACAACTGCCCGACCCCCCTCCTGCCGCCTGCATCCTCACCAGGGACCCCTCATTCACTAACCAAAGGAACGGCTTGGATCCACGCCAGATTCGCCCGGCCCAGCCCCAATTTGAGGCCCCGATCTCGGCCTACGCGGCCCTAGCAGGACAAGAAAAGGCTCAAATACAGCCGATGACCTCCCCCCCTGTCACCTGACACCTCATAGGGGTCCCCACACTCCTTTACGGACCGACTGTTGGCAATCAAAAGAACAACCTACACACGCCTGGCCCAGCTGCAAATTGAAGCCCCGGTCTAGGCCTTCAACAACAGGACTTCAATCTCGAGTGCACACCCCCCTCCTGCTGCCAGAAGTCACACCAAAGCCCCCACAAGCTACCCTATGGACCGATTTGTGGAGAAAACTGGCACGCCCTCTTACGCGGCCGCAACGATGCAACCGGCCTGGATGCAACCCGAGGCCCCGGTCCTCCCGAATTCCACGCCCGACGAACCAGGCATGGAGGTGAGCGATCCCACAGCACCCCCCTCCTCACTCCACTCTCCTCTCTCCCTGCACCCTGCCTCCCCCTCCCCATACCAGGGGGATAATGATACGGACCGTATAGCTCAAGCCGTCGCAGCCCTCCTATCCCCTATGATAACCGCCTCAGTGGAAAAGGCGGTGGATGCGGGAATGAGGCAAGTCAAGGCACAACTAGGAGAACATTCAACTAGACTTCACGAGGTGGAACACCGCCTTTCAAGCCTGGAAGAAGAAGTTTATCAGGCACAAGCTACCGAACGAGCACAGGAGAAAACCAATCAGTACATACTACAAAAACTGGACGATCTAGAAAACAGATCTAGAAGGAGCAATCTGCGATTCGTGGGGGTCCCGGAATCACTACAGTCCTCAGCTATTGCAGAATTCTGCGCCAGACGCGTCCCGGAGGCATTAGGCCTCCCCGGCCCTTTTACGGTAGAACGGGCCCACCGAGTGGGAACATTCGCCCCTGATCGCAAGTCCCCTCGCCCAATCATAGCGAAGTACCTAAACTACAACGACAAGACTGTCATCCTACAAAAGTTTCGGTAAAACAGATCTCTGGAAATTGATGGAATCAAAATCCTGATCTTTGCGGACTATTCCATAGAAGTCTCTAAAAAGAGGAAAGCATTCCAATACATCTGCACAGAGCTACATCAGCGACAGATGAAGTTCACCTTGGCCTTCCCCGCAACTCTCCGCATCAAAGCTCCCAACGGAGACCAGCTTTCCTTTCAGGACACCTCTGAGGCGGAAGCCTTCTTGCGTTCACTGCGCACTGAATCTCACTCCGATTCCCCGCTCAGGGCCTCTCCAAACAATCGCCCTCTGGACCAGCGAAGCCCGAGGAAAGATTCCCCAAAGTGCTTCAGATCCTCCGGACCTACCCACCGTAACACCCCCCGCTGACAAGAAGATTTGCTACCCTACCATATTTTCTTTAGGAGCATATGTTCTGCCTGCTCCTCGGTATTAAAGACTCCAATATTCTGGACACTCAGGTATATGGCTTGTTTAAGTTTGACTGTTCTCTTTTTATTATGGCACAGATTTCTTTTCCTTTTATACTACTTCACCTCCTATAACCTCACTTTGTATGGCCTCCTCCTGATCCTGCACCCATGAGAGGTCCTCCGTCGCGGCCATTGACACTGAGCCATTCAGGGCGCGCACCCACTACAGCGACTGGATCGTTAGGGGAGCTGGCCTGCACAGTGACTCTATGTGGAAAAAAGAGAAATTCTTCTATTGTTATGAGATGTTTTTATTTCTTGCTCCTACCCCTCCTTATCCCTCCCCATTATTTGTCCCCAGCAACATCCATCTGCCACTAGACTCTCAGCCACAACTCCTTCCTCATAGCCAGTCCACCCTAGTTAGCACTACCAGTTCAACTCCTCTCCTCAGGTCTACATATATTGTTAACAATTTACCGGCACACAACCTACCTTCGACCTTACTCACATGAAAGTCACCTCTTGGAACGTGAAAGGGCTTAGGTCCCCCGTTAAGAGACTTAAAATTCTTCGTCACCTCAAGAGACTAAAAACAGATATCGCCCTGCTCCAGGAAACCCACCTAACCTCCTCTGACCTCCACTGAATGAAAAAACTTTGGGTGGGTACTGTCCTAGGCTCAAGTGCACTCAATCGCAAAGCAGGGGTTATAATATTAATTCACAAAAACCTTCCCTGCGAGATACTGTCTGTGGAAACAGACAACCAGGGTAGTTTCCTCTCCACACACATAAAACTGGGTAACAGCACTCTAGTGATCTCTAACATATATGCCCCAAATAATCCCGGCAAAAAATTTCTTAATGAAATGTCCTCCTGGATTCTACGCTCTCCGCACCTTCCACATATAGTTGGGGAGATTTTAACACCATCATACACCCAATCGATGACAGATCCTCTTCCAAACGAACGCGTTCATCCCCCACTTCGTCTGATCTCACACACTTCACATCCACTATGGAATCTCTCCACCTACATGACATCTGGCGGCTTTTCCACCCAGCAGATAGAGAATACACCTTTTACTCCAACCCTCACAACATTTTCACTAGAATCGATTACTTCTTCTGCACTGACAGTCTTATCCCCATGATCTTGAATTCTGATATCCATGACATAGCCATATCAGACCACGCCCCCATCTCAATCTCGCTAGATACCCCTGACTTACATCCTACTTCTAAACTTTGGCATTTCCCCGCTTATCTCCAAAATAACTCAGACTTTCAACACTACATGGAGAAAGCTTAATCTGAATTCTCCGAGACTAATTCCCCACATGCGGACAACCCGAACCTTTTCTGGGAAGCTGGTAAGGCCTTCCTCAGAGGCCGAATCATATCGTACGCTGCCTCTCACAAGAGAAACACTTTGGCAAATTATAAGAGGGCCAGTGCCAACCTGCACTCGGCACAACGCTCTCTCTATACTAGGGACTCCCCTGATAACAGGCTACACTGGCAGGTAGCAAAAAGGGATTTTGATACCTGGGCAGATACCCTTGAGCGGACATACAGGGCACATATGACAGCCACCCTTCATAAATTTGGCAACAAAGCTGGCAAACTGTTAGCAAGACTCTGCAAAGGCCCTTTCCGCCCGACACACATCACCTCCCTTCGGGACTCCGCAGGTGACATAAAAACCTCACAACAGGACATTAACAAAATTATGTTACAATACTACTCCTCGCTATATGCCACCGATCCTATCGACACGAACACAGCCAAACACTTCCTAGACAGGCTGTCTCTACCCACGATCTCTCCCTCCCAACTTGAAGTCCTCAACGCACCTATCTCCTTACAAGAAATATCTAATGTCATCCGGAACCTAGCTCCCTCTAAAGCCCCAGGCCCAGATGGGTTTACAGGAGAATTCTATAAGGCCCTACAAACTATTACCGAACCCGCTCTCTTCGCCGTCTATAATGGTATATGGACTGGCGGCCTCTACTTACCGACTGGGAATCAGGCCATAGTCAAACTACTTTCAAAAAAAGGCAAAGACCCCCAAGAACCGGGTTCGTACCGACCCATCTCACTCCTAAATTTAGACGTTAAAATTCTCTCAAAAATAGAAGCTTCCAGACTTGCCACCATCATTCCCTCTCTGATTCACCCAGCCCAATAAGGTTTTGTGAAGGGGAGAACAGCCACTATGAACATCCATAAGGTGATGATGGCTCTGGAACAAGCCAAAATCAGCCCAGGGGGGGGACCATGCCATCATCACTCTGGACGCGGAAAAAGCCTTTGATAATGTCAGCTTCGAATGGCTATCACTGGCCCTATCAAAAATGGGTTTTACAGGCCCTTTCCAACACCTTGTACATGCCATGTATGCCTCCCCCGCGGCCAGATTGGTGGCGGCAGGCCTTCTCTCGGATGAATTCCGCCTTTACAAGGGCACGAGACAAGGTTGCCCCCTATCCCCACTCCTCTTTAACATCGCCTTAGAACCCCTCTCTAGATACCTTACTCTAGAGGCCCCATTACACGGCATCAAAATAGGATCCCAAGAACTCCGCACGTCACTCTTTGCCGATGACATCCTAATTTTCTCAACCAACCCCTCCTCTGACATGTCCACCATCAAAACAATCTTTGATGAATTTAAACTCTGCTCGGGTCTCCGCATAAATTACAGCAAGAGTGAAATTCTCCCCATAGGCACTTTATCTGTCCCTCGCTGGGCACAACACTCACCCTTTCCAGTAGCCAAGTCACACATAACATATCTAGGCATTAAAATAGGAAGACTGCCCCATTCTATATACCATCTAAACTATCCCCCACTGTTGAAAAAAATTTCTCAAGAATTGGGTAACTGGATGGATCTGCCCCTCTCGCTCCTGGGAAGATGTCACCTAATAAAAATGGTCAGTTTCGCTCGATTACTTTACCCTCTCCAAACGATACCATTACTTCTTAAACACGCAGATATCAAAAACTTAAACAAAGCCATCTCCAAATTTCTCTGGCGGAACAAAAGACCACGTATAGCCCTTGCTAAATTGTATCTTCCCAGACGCGAAGGAGGGATTAGTCTCCCAAATATCAGAACATATAACCTCTCTTGCCTACTCAGGATAAGCCTAGACTGGATATCGCAACTTTCTCGCTGCTCTAATTACTCCATGGAAGCTTAAATGTCCCAACCGTACTCCCTGGTGGCATTACTTCATTGCAGGTGGAAATCTACTCCCCCACCCATACAACACAATCTTCTCCTTAGAGACACAGCCATAGCTTGGAGGGAAGTACGGAAAGCACTGAAACTTTCGCCCTTTATGTCCAGACATCTCCCGATTCAAGGAAATCCCAGCTTCCCACCGGGTTTGGAATACAAACCCTTCACTATTTGGCAACAAAAAGGCCTCACACATTTTTCCACCCTATGTGATCTGGAAACAGGACGCCCTCATAACTTCTCTGTCATCGCAGAAACTTTCTCTCTCCCTATATCTCATACTTTACACTACGCACAATGCGTCAGCTTTATAAAAGACTCATGCAGAGAAGAAAGTAAGAGATTTCAGACATCCATCACAGACTTACTACTCCACAGTGACTCTTATAAAATCTCGGATATCTATAAACCTTTCTTGATAAGGACTACTCCCCCACTTGCCTCCTCATCGGTAGCAAACTGGGGAAAGGACTTTCCTGACTCAGACATAGTGGAAAAGGTTCTTCAGGGGTACCAGAAAACGCTTCAGCTGACCCCCAATGAGGTATGGAGAGAAACTCAATTAAAGATTATGCACCGTGCCTACATACCCTTCATCTCGGACAAGACTATCCAAGGTGCAGCAAATTGCCCCATGTGTCGACAGCCAAAACCATCACTTTCCCACCGTTTCTGGACATGCCCCTCCATCTCCGCTTTCTGGGACCAAATCATCTCCTACATCTTCAAAATAACGCTGTTAAAACTACCTAAAGACCCCCTACTCCTCATCTTCGGATACTGGGACGACCACCTGCTCCCGTGGTCCCCAATCACCCACCCTACATATAAGGACTGGGCCTTGATCAGTCTCTTACTGGCTAGAAGACTAATTCTACAAAACTGGACCTCCTCTCTTTGCCCACAGATCTCGCAACTTAAAAGGGAGCTTCTAACCTTGCTTCACAGAGACAAACTCAACACCGATTTCAAAAAAGAACTCCCCCACACACGATTTTACTCAAGATGGTGGGCCTTCATGCAATCAACTCTGTCCCAAGAGGAACTACAGAACTTCAAAAATACTTCATTCGCTTACTATGACACTTCCATTACCACTCCTGAGGAGGAAGACACTCCCGTTCTCTCTTCTTCCTGTAACTCTATAGCTACTTGTGACTTCAACCAACTGATGTATGCTTCCACTCCCCCCCCCATTCTATCCATCTCCCCCCCCCCTTTTTCTTTTTGTTTTTGATACCAGTAGCTCCCAAAGGACCCACCCTGTTGATCCATCCAGTTATATCGTCATGATATGTCCATCTAAAAGTCACACCATATATCCCACCCTGGTTATTTTGGTTCTACACCTATATATAAATGTGCATAGACTACTGGTATATATATATATATATATATATATATATATATATATATATATATATATATATATATATATATATATGTAAAATGTTCAAAAATTATATATGTAAAATGTTCAAAAATTTTGTATACCAACTAATGTGATACCCTGTATTGCAATTTCTTTCAATAAAATCTATTGGAAAAAAATATATATATAACAGACTATCATTCTGAGCCCAGCATTTTTGATTCTTTTTTACCAATTTTGGGTGCCCACTACTGTCTATTAATATGTAAAACACTTTTTTCAATCACCAATTAGTGATCAATAATAACATCTATAGTAACCATCATTTCTTTATTGACCAGAAATCTGTAGAAGAATGCTATACCTGACTCCAGCTGGGCTCCTCCACTTCTTCCTGGCTGGAAAGCCCAGGTTGGACATCGGAAGCCTCAGCTGGGGTGGAAGGAAGAGTGTAAGGAAGAGTGGAGAGGGATTCCCTGACTTCAGTGTGGTCTGACAGAAATCGCAGTCTCTCATAGTACCACAGCCTGGGGACATAAATGTCATCTGCTCCTGCTCCTGATCTCTGGGAATCCGTGACCTTCTTGCGCTCCCTAAGATAAGTGCTCCTCAGGCCACCAATTTTGTTTTTTAAATAGGGGATGGTTGCTGTGAGGACCACCGGCTTCACCAACTCTAGCAGTTTCTCCAGCGCTGCCTGCCTCTTTTGTTTATTATTGTAATGGGGATGTCTCACCTGCCACAGACAGGGCAGCTCCCTGTATTTGTCTATGAACAGGGGGAGGAAATTTTGGTAGTTGAACCCATCCATTTTCTCTGCAAGACACAACGCAAGACAAACCTTAAGGTCAGGCCAAACTCCCCTAATCTTGATAAAATACAGGCTTCCATTTCGAAGCAGTATAGGTGCAAGTTTAGATCTTACCTTCGTTATCACGATTGGCGCCTCCGATGCTCCTTCCTCCGCTCACAGATCGTACGTAATACGCACGCGTGTTACGCTTTATACACACTGCGCATGCGTGTAACTCCGCCCGCCCCGACGGTCTTTCTAGTCTATTCCCCACCCCTTTTCGATCAGCGCAGTGGGGGAAGAGCACATGGCGGAGACACAGCAGGATCGTGCTAATTGTAGCAACGAGGAGGAGGAGGAAAGGCCGGATCCGGAAATGTCCCAATCCAGAAGGAGTAGATTTAAGGCCTCAAATATGTCCTTTGGGGAGATGTTGGAGATGGTGGACATCCTGAAGAGGGCTGGCTATGATGGAAAGTATGGACCTTACCCCAACCCCAATGTCAGAAAGGCCAAGATCATTGCGAAAGTGGTCAAGAGTCTGCACCGGAAATTCGGGGTACGTCGATCGAAAGATCAGCTCAGGAAGCGGTGGTTGGACCTCAAATTAGGAGAACATGAGCAGTACAGAAAGATCCAGAGAGTGCTGCAAAAAAGTAAGTAGTTGTGCTGTGTTCCTATTCTTTTTGTGTTTATTACGTTCGTGGTGCTCCATGTGCTTTTATTACAAGTGTACATTTTAAAATGGCAACTTTCTGGTTCATGGGCACATTATTCGTTCGTATCAAACATTTTTCTTTCGGCCTATAAAACACCATTGTTTAGGCCATATGCATTTGGCCACCATTTTTACGCCCTATACTGGTCTGAAACGAATTTGGTTGTGTAGATGGCTTTGTTACTAGAATGAAATGCAAACTAGATTCTGTTTAAGGAGAGGACACTGAGCAGCTGTTTTCACATCTGGACACTGGAGCACTAGTGTGGGACAAAAGAACACCATTTTTATTAGGGGGCCACACAGGTGCTCCAGTGTATATTATAGGGGGGGCTACATCTGTGAAGCTTGTACCAAACAGGTAAAGTATTGAAGCTTGACAAAGGACATTGAAAATGCTACATTTTTGAACTCTGCTAAAATTGACAATTGTACCCCACTTCCAAGCAATGTTTCCTATTTATAGTTCTGCCATCAAATATCTGTGTGCTAATTATACCATTTTGTTTTACATAAGGGAGAAAAGACTCGGAGGACACCCCTCATCCGAGGAGACCAGAGCCCACCCAGCTTTGGAAGAAGGGGAAATCCCCCCAACACAAGCTGAGCAGGAGGAAGAAGACGTGGTGGAACTAGTCACCACAACAGGTGAGTGTCTGCGACCACAGGCTCAGGTAAGAGATGGATGGCCGCATTTTTTGATACCTATTTTTTTGTGGGTTCCTCTCTTTTTAGGTGATCATGAGGTTGTGGATCCAGATCCTTTCACATCCGAAAGTGCCCAGATCCTGATCGGGGAGATCATGGGGTGTAATTTACAATTGGAAAACCTCAAGAAAAACATCAATGATGTTATTCCAAAAAATAAAAACATCATTGATGTTTTGGGGCGAGTTTAAAGCCCCTCCAAATCCCTTTTTTTTTTGGTGTGCTACAATGTGAAAAATGTTTTTGTGTTTTTTCCCAAAGCTAAATTTGGAGAATACACACAGTGTGTCAACATGTGCTATCTGCCATCACGGGAGATCAATGGAGGTGTTTTGGGGGTGCAAACCCTTCCTCAATAATAAAGTAGCTGAGAGGAAGGGGTTTCTCCCCCAAAACACGTCCCTTGAGCCCCTGTGATGGCAGCTAGCACATGTTGACATTCGTAAATTGGTGTGCATCTTCCAAATTTGGCTTTTCCTGGGGTGACTTCACCCCATCTGAACGCAATATCAAACACAGTTCCTAAATATTCATGTGTGATATTGCCTTCAAATTCTACCAAATGTGAACGTTGTAAGTTCAAGATTTGTGTCTTTCTTGTTGGTTTTACACAGGCCTGTTTTATCTTAAATGGACATTTTTTATTTGTGATAATGCCACCCCAAAAATTGTTATACAACAAACATGTTGGTTTGTTAGAAAAACCTTTGGTAAATGCACATGTGATTGTGCAGGTATTAAAAAGTGTGTTAATCAAGAATGTGTGGATTATTGTGTCAACGCTAAAACACTTTGGTGGTGATGTAATTGTTTTTTCGGTGAAAATGGGGGTTATTTCCTAAGGCCAAATCCTCTTGGCACTACAAGTGCAGTTTCAGTGCAGTTGCAACTGCACTTGTAGTGAAAAGTGTCTTTGCATTTAGTAAATAAGACCCAACAGTGCTTTGTATAAGGTTACACAATCACGCAATTTTCTGGACTCAACACATTTCTGTCAGGGTCAGCTAAAACAAACACAAGCAGTAAATGTCCACAAATATTTTCTTTTTTTGCTTTTTTATTTGAAAAAGGCTTCACATATTTGCTGGCATATTGATGGCCCCCCTACCCGCAAAGAACTCCAGGTATCATAACCAGACATCACGGGCACTCAGGGAGGGCAAGCCAGGACGGCCGCTTTCAAGCGCCGTCAGTGTTGTTTCAGGTATCACTCCGGCCTCAGGCCCAACAGAGCCAGCATAATTGGCCAAATGTTTCCTTAAAAAGTTATGGAGAATACAGCACGCCATGATGATATGATTAAGTTTATACTCCGCCATATGGATAGGTGTCAGAAATAGGCGGAACCGGCTGGCCAGGATTCCGAATGTGTTCTCCACCACTCTTCGGGCTCTGGCCAGCTGGTAATTAAAAACCCTCTGTTCCGGGGTGAGGGTCCTCATAGGGAATGGCCGCATAAGATGGTCACCCAGCGCAAAAGCTTCATCAGCAACGAACACAAATGGGAGTCCTTCCACATTGTCCTCTGGAGCTGGCAAGTCCAAGCTGCCATTCTGGAGACGCCTGTAGAACTCCGTCTGGGCGATCACTCCACCATCGGACATCCGGCCATTCTTCCCCACGTCCACATACAAGAAGTCGTAATTAGCCGACATCACCGCCAACATCACTATACTATTGAACCCCTTATAGTTCAAATAGTACGACCCTGAGTTGGGTGGTGGGATGATGTGGACGTGTTTCCCATCAATTGCCCCTCCGCAGTTAGGAAAGTCCCACCGCTGGGCAAAGTGGGAGGCCACAGTCTGCCATTCCTGTGGAGTGGAAGGAAACTGTTGAGGACAAAATCAAAAAATTAGTATTTTTGCACATAAACATGGCAAGCAGATTAGACATAAACATTCTTGGCCAACCTCCAGAAAGCATTTAGTAAGGGGAATTTAACAACGCCAAAGTATAAGGTACACCTATCATATTCCCCCTCCCCCCCTCTCATGGACCATTTCTAACATTATAGGGGGGGATCTTGGACAGGTAACCCTCTTCACTTCATTGAGAGATGAATGCCTAAATACAGGGTATTACTTTGAACAGCCCCTCCTTAGTTACACTATTGGCAGCCCACTGGACAGGTAAGAAGTGTCATAATACAAAGATATAAATACACTCTGTAAACATTTGAGGACATTTGGACATTCTGCTATTACCTGTCAAGATAATAATAGGATACAAAAACTTTAAACAGTACCATTTGAAAGTATACAGGCAGGCCCTTGCACTACATGCTTTGGGGAATTCATCCCTAAATCTGACCACAAAAGAAATGGGTATAGTGTATAAGGGTTTGTCAAAGTCAGCAGATAGATGATTGAGGATAGAGAATTGGAATCAGCTGACTTAGCAGTTGGGGGAGGGAGGGTTACTAAAAATGATTTGGGGACACCACACAAAAAAAGCCTCTGCCACTCTGCCAGAATTTAAAGCTAAAATAACATTTCTAAACATTTTAGGGGGTGTTTGGGGTAAAGCACTACTATGGAGCTGATAAAATACATTGTTAAGTGACTACATGCGGTGAATATAGGGCCCGTAGAGCATGCTGGGGAGGTTAGTGAAGGACAATCTGTATGCAGGACCTAAAAAATTAATTACATAAAAATCCAGCATGCATGAGGACAAAGAGGACATTCACAGCATATTACAATCATGGTAATTAGGGAACGAGGAAAGAAATACAATATATTAGCAAACATTAAATACAATAAAATGTGATATTAAAGGATAAAAATCTTACCTTCATATACTCCTTCTGCAGGACCTGTATAATGGCAGAACAGGTCTCTGGGATAATGATCCCTAGAGCCTGGGGGGAGATGCCTGTCGAGAACTTCAAGTCCTGCAGGCTTCTCCCTGTCGCCAAGTACCGCAGGGTAGCGACCAACCTCTGCTCCGTAGTGATGGCTCGCCTCATGCAGGTATCCTGCTTGCTAATATAAGGGGTCAGCGAAGCCAACAGATGGTGAAACACGGGGGCCGTCATCCTGAGAAAGTTCCTGAAATCATCAGGATTATTCTCACGGATCTCACGGAGCAAAGGCATATGATAGAACTGGTCATGCTGAAGCAACCATATCTTGGTCCATGAACTCCTCCCCACCCTATTCATGGACTGGACTTGTGTCAAGGTCAAGACCCCAACACCAAGCCCCCACACAGCACAAACTCTACGAGGAGTACGCATACGCAACATGGCTAGAAAACGGTCGTCTGCTCAGAACGAAGTAACAGAACGCGCTGAAGAACAGCAAGGCCTGTGAATAGCGACCTGAAAAACAGTAACGAACGAACAAGAATACAATGACTAAGTCACGCGGAACTTGCTTGCACACACTGAAGAGCAGATACAAACCCACAAGCACAAACTGAACGGCAGAAAACGATCTGAAAATCACGAGTCTGAAAAAGCGCGAATCGTCTCTCACCAAACTTTTACTAACACGAGATTAGCAAAAGGAGCCCAAAGGGTGCCGCGCTTGGTTCTGAACTGGCCTTTTCTAGTCTCGTCGTACGTGCTTGACGTCACCGCGTTCTTGGCGATCAGAAATTCCGTCAACTTTGTGCGACCGTGTGTACGCAAAACAAGTTTGAGCCAACATCCGTCGCAAAAAAAACCTTGGATTTTGTTGTCGGAATGTCCGAACAAAGTCCGACCGTGTGTACGGGGCATAAGAGTTTTGCATTATCTTATGAGATTTGTTGTTTCACCACAGCTAGTGCCAAAGTTACCTATCCCTGTTTTAGACCCCATTGTCAAAAATAGCTTTACAACCAATTCTTTTGTTTCACGCATTGGTTAAAGGACTTAAAGACTGGAAGCAAAACCTCTATTACTGAGACTGGTTACCACATCAATGTGCAAACAAACTCTTTATATTCTCCCAAACTACCACACCATCAATAAAACCCCTAAAATCGCAGTTAACCAACACTCTAATGCATTCCCACACCATCAACAAATAAATCAAAACAGATAGTGCAGAACTTCTCAGTAAAAAGTCATGCTGTGTTATTTATACACGTGACCAATATACCATATACTCCTGTGCATTTAAAATGAACTCCTAGTGGTTTGTATAGTCACTATACTGTATATAATGCACTCAAATAAAACTGTGCACACAAAAATACTTTCATCAAAGGGTCACCAATATACATACACAAAATAATTCTCCACCTTATTTGTGCAAACAAAAACACACTAAAGATTGTACATCTTGCTGAGAAAACAATATCAACAATTCATGTGATTATGTGAAATCATGTGCATAATTGTGTATACACATGTGTGATCACATGGTGGAAGACCTCATTTTCTATATTCATTGGGATTTTCCTTTAGCATATTGAATTTATTCTGATAGTCAAGTTTGACAAGCAATGTCAACTGTAAATATTAATCTGAAAGCCTGCTAGTACAGTACAGAGTTAAAGGGTTTAGCCACTCACACCTGAAACAGGTGTCCTTCAATTCACAGTAATTACATAACCTATTCTTTTTTTTATCTGTTACTATAATTTTGCTTCCACAAATCAGCTTTGATTCATAGAGTTGTAATACAGTAGCAATAATTATTACGGGGCATAGGGATTAAATGCAATCATCATAATACATTTTTGATTGATATAATATAACTTTGCCATAAAACTTCTTACAGATCTTAAAAATTCTTTTTAGAGGCAAGTTCCAAGTCAGAAAAAATAATAAGGTCTCATGGGGCTAAGTAAAAGCAACACATTGCTCATGTGAATTACCTTGACACTTTCCTTTTCTACTTGCTTCACAAATCTTCTTTTATCACATAAATAAATTTCATCCATTGTCAACGGTGGGCCTAAAACTTTTTCTCATTGGATTCTTTTATAACTTATTCAGACATGAACCAAATTATTTACCTTCCATACCTAAGTTATTTATGCACCTTTTACACACAAAGAGAATATCTTATGGAAAATAAAATCTTTTTCTCAAAGCCTAGAAAGAGAGTACTTTGCTAGGATTTGTCTGTTTACATATTAAAAGTACGCCTGCCATTAGAGAAATATGTAGGCTACCTCTGCTGACTTTCTGAGTCTCTGACATATAAAGAGTATAATGATGAGGAATTCTAATATTTTTTTTAGTATTCATTTGCATCCTATTGTATTTGTTTCAGGTTTGTCACTCAGAATTTTGAAACCAGACACAGCCAGACTAAGCATTTTTAGAAGATGGCAATCAGTGGTGACACCCTTTATGACCGGAGTACTTTAATTCAATATTATTAGTGTAAACAGCACAAATATCAATGTGGAATATTTTACTATGGAGAAACCAGATTAGGATTTGATATAGAATTACTCACTTAAGCACTTACTGAAGACAGGAACGATGTCTAAAAACTCTTTCTACTTTGTTCCCACCTATACTGTTTGGTCCAAGTTTTCTGGACACCTGACCATTACACCTACAAGAATATGAGTTTGTTGGACATCCCATTGCACGTGCACGAGATGGCAGCCTAAGCCATGAGTTCTTCTCAGCCAGCCAGACACCCACAGCGAAAGGGCAAGAATTCAGCCCCATCACCCCTACACCTCCATGGACCCCAACAATCAGATGTCACTGAAGAGGAAAGAGGAGTGGCCCACTCCGCAGTAGGGAAGGAAACAAGATGGCCCCGCAGCACAGCTATCTTCATCTTATACAGACCTCCCGGACGCCGATCCAGGAGAACTAGATGGCAGCTGTCATCCTCTTCTCGCCACAACTCTCCTCCATCAATTCCAGTCTCCCAGAGTCCAGCCAAGGCAAGGATGAGGATGGATTCTTCACACCAGGCCGAGACCACAGTGAGTACAGACCAGCACCGTGAGCATACAATCTCCTCCCTGCAATCCTCAATAGCTGCATTTCCTACATCAGGACAGCCTGTACTAGAAACTACAATGAAGGACATGCTCTTATTGCAATCCCCTCTCATGACCAATTTCTCCTCCCTGATCCATAAGTTTTCAGCAGATATGAGACATATGGGAGATAGAGTACAGTACATGGAAAATAAAATGGAGGAATGCACTGATACAGTGAATGACCTAGTGGATGCTTATATGGAGCAAAAAGATGACACCATGTGGATCAAAACAAAATTGACACACATTGAAGACAGCTCCCGCTGCAACAATATTAAAATATGGGGCATACCTAAATCCATCCCTCCCTCAGAGCTGCACAATTATACAAGCAATCTGTTCTCCACGCTCCTATCTGAGCTGTCTCCAATAGATCTGGCTATTGATCGCATACATAGAATTCCTAAACCATGCCACTTAGAAGATGCAGTCCCCAGAGATGCACTTCTGCGGATCCACTTCTACCAGGCCAAAGAGCAAATCTTGTGCAAAACACAAGACATCCAGCTATTTGCAGACTTATCACAATACACCCTGCAAATGAGAAGACAACTGAAAATGGTGACTAAAGCTCTCACTAACCATAAGCTAACCTACAACTGACGCTACCTGGCTACTATTTTGGTTACTCACAATGGGTTCCCTTTTGCAATATTCACAATAGTATCCACATTATTATCCTGGAGCTTCCACATAACATGCCTGACGCTTCAAGGAAACCCAGTTCTTATGGGCATAACCGTAGGAACCACAAATCAAAGTACAAATGAGTGACCTTGCCCTTTGCACACACATGCTTTATCTTTAAGTTCCGGTAAGACTTTATGCTCAACCAAATCCCACTCTTGAACTTTCCCCAAAGGTTTGGTTAGCACCTTCCAAGAATTACACACTGCTGACTTGTTTGTCTGTTTTATTGTATTTTTTTTTTATTTACACTTTCAGCAACTCCCAAAACCCAGCAGCTAAGCACCTGCAGTTCAGTATCTAACGTGTTATTTATCATTCAATAGACTCCTTGACAATCTTATACCTTTCTGTTGCATCTGGCACCTCCAAGAGAAAAACAATTCTAGCAGTAGGGATGAGCCGAACACCCCACGGTTCGGTTCGCACCAGAACCTGCAAATGGACCGAAAATTTGCACGAACGTTAGAACCCCATTGACGTCTATGGGACTCGAACGTTCAAAATCAAAAGTGCTCATTTTAAAGGCTAATTTGCATGTTATTGTCCTAAAAAGGGTTTGGGGACCCGGGTCCTGCCCCAGGGGACATGTATCAATGCAAAAAAAAACTTTTACAAACGGCCGTTTTTTCGGGAGCAGTGATTTTAATGATGCTTAAAGTAAAAAAAAAAAAAAGTGAAATATTCCTTTAAATATCATACCTGGGGGGTGTCTATAGTATGCCTGTAAAGTGGCACGTGTTTCCCATGCTTAGAACAGTCCCTGCACAAAAGTCATTTAAAACTGCTTGCGGCTTTAATGTAATGTCGGGTCCTGGCAATATGGATGAAAATCAGTGAGACAAACGGCATGGGTACCCCCCAGTCCATTACCAGGCCCTTTGGGTCTTGTATGGATATTAAGGGGAACCCCGCACCCAAATTAAAATAAGGAAAGGTGTGGGGCCACCAGGCCCTATATACTCTAAACTGCAGTATACAGGTGGTGCAAACAAGACAGGGACTGTAGGTTTGTTGTTAAGTAGAATCTGTTTGTAATTTTGAACGGGTACATTTTTAACGTGTTTAGCTCCAGCCAAAAAATCTTTTTTAAGCTTTTTGGAAAACATAGGGATGGGTTATCACCCCTGTGACATTTGTTTTGCTGTCTGTCCTCCTCTTCAGAAGATTTCACCTCACTTTTTGTCCCAGTGACAAATGTTTTTTGAAAGTTTGGGGTTTTTTGTGGAACAAGGATTGGAAAGCATCAGTGGAAAGGAGAAATGTTTTTCCCATATTAACTCTTACAGGAGAGAATTTCCCTTTCTAGGGGTAGATTTCATCTCACTTCCTGTTGTCTCCTTCCGTTTGCAAGTAGGAGTCATTTGTAAGTTAGATGTTTGAAAGTAGGGGCCTGCCCTATATACTCAGCAGAAATTTGGGCCTTAGGTGTTGTTGTGGCCACAACACTGTAAGCCCTCACAGGGCCCTGCTGTGAAATATTAGATCAGGAATTGTAATTGCATGCCCCTGTTGAACAGGGGCTGAAAAATTAGGCCTTAGGCACTGGTGCTGGTGCCACAACACTGCAACCCCTCACAGATACTCTAGTTGGAAAGCAGGAACGAGCCCTGCTGCAAGCTATCAGCGAGATCATTGAGGAGGAAGCGGATAATTACTCAGGATAGTAACTTAGCATCAGCATAGGCAGTCTTTGAAGGAATCTGAGATTTCAAAAAAGATTATTCGGTTACATCAGCATCAGGTGCTTGGTAGCTGGTGGTGATCCAAGACTGATTTATTTTTATGAAGGTCAGTCGATCGACTGAGTCAGTGGACAGACGCACCCTGTGATCGGTTACAAAGCCTCCAGCAGCACTGAATGTGCGTTCCGAAAGAACGCTGGATGCAGGACAGGCCAGTAGCTCAATTGCATACTGTGCAAGCTCTGGCCAGTGATCCATCCTCAAGACCACGTAACCCAGAGGATTTTCGGTGGGAAAGGTGTCCAAGTCAGATCTTGCCCCTAGGTATTCCTGCACCATGAAAAACAGACGCTGGCGATGGTTGCTGGAACTGATCATACCTTGGGGCTGCGGACCAAAAAATTGTCTGAACGCATCAGTCAGACGGCCACCTTCTCCACCGCTCCTTCTTTGACTAACCGAAGCCTCAGCAACACGTTGTCCAGAAACAGGAGTTTGTAACCTCCCAGTCTCTGGGAACGCGTTGCACAGACCTTTCTGCAAGGCCTCCCGAAGATGTTTCATCCTCTGCTCCCTCTGCGATGGCAAGATAAGGTCCACAACCTTACCCTTGTAACGTGGATCAAGGAGGGTTGCCAGCCAGTATTGGTCCTTCTCCTTGATACCACGACTACAAGGATCCTTACACAGGCTTTGCAGGATCAGGGAGGCCATGCAGCGTAGGTTTGCTGAGGCATTCAGTCCGGAGTCCTCTGGGTCACTAATGGTCTGCAGCCATCTCCTCCCAGCCACGTACAAGTCCATGTGTTTCTTGGGACTGATCCCTTAAAGACTGCTGCTGTTGCTGAGTGCCAGGCTCCACCTCCATACTGACACAATCTTCCTCCTCCTCCTCCTCGTCCTCTTCCTGTGTGATCGGCGGGCACGCAGGAACACTGTCTGGATAAAGGGGGCCTTGAGAGCTAAGAAAGTCCACCTCTTCCTGCCTCTGTTCTGCCTCAAGTGCCCTGTCCATTATTCCACGCAGCGTGTGCTCCAACAGGTGGACAAGGGGGACAGTGTCACTGATGCATGCACTGTCACTGATCACCATCCTCGTGGCCTCCTCAAATGGTGACAGGACAGTGCATGCATCCCTGATCATGGCCCACTGGTGTGGGGAAAAAAAAACAAGCTCCTGTGACCCTGTCCTGGTGCCATAGTCGCACAGGTACTCATTGATGGCCCTCTGCTGCGTATGCAGCTGCTGCAGCATAGAAAAAAGTTGAGTTCCACCTGGTGGGCATGTCACAGGTTAGGCGGTTCTTGGGCAGGTTAAACTCCTTTTGGCATTATATGACCGGCGGAAATGCACACAGACTTTCCTGGCCTGCCTCAGGACATCCTGTAAGCCCTGATACCTGCCCAAGAACCGCTGCACCACCAAGTTAAGGACGTGAGCCAAACAGGGCACATGGGTCATTTGTCCCTATCGGAGGGAAGAGAGGAGGTTGGTGCCATTGTCACAAACCACCATTCCTGCCTTAAGTTGGCGTGGCGTCAACCACCTCTGAACTTGCCCCTGCAGAGCTGACAGAACCTCTGCCCCAGTGTGGCTCCTGTCCCCCAAGCACACCAGCTCAAGCACCGCATGGCATCTTTTGGCCTGCGTACTTGCGTAGCCCCTTGAACGGCTACGTATCACTGCTGGTTCCGAGGACAAAGCACAGGAAGAGGCCATGGAGGAAGAAGAAGAGGAGGGGGTGGAGGAGAGAGGTGTGTCACAATCATTAGTAGTGGCATTTTGGAGGCGTGGTGGCGGAACAACCTCCAACACTACTGCACCTTGTCCTGCATCCTTCCCAGCTGCCAGCAGAGTCACCCAATGCGCCGTGAAACTTAGGTAACGTCCCTGTCCATGCCTGCTGGACCATGAGTCAGCAGTAATATGCACCTTACCGCTGACCGCCCTGTCCAGCGAGGCATGGACATTGCCTTCCACATGCCGGTAGAGAGCCGGGATCGCCTTCCGTGAGAAAAAGTGGCGTTTGGGTAACTGCCACTGAGGAACCGCACATTCCACAAACTCACGGAAGGGGGCAGAGTCTACCAATTGAAAAGGCAGCAGTTGAAGTGCTAGCAATTTTGCCAAGCTAGCATTCAACCGCTGGGCATGTGGATGGCTGGGAGCAAACTTCTTTCGGCGGTGCAGCAGCTGGGGCAGGGAAATTTGCCTGGTACAATCTGACGTTGGTGTACCAAAAGCAGATTGCCCACAAGTACTTGGCTGTGACACACCTAATTCTACACCTTCATTCCTCTCAGTGCAGGTCTCAGAGAGGACTGAAGGTAAAGTGGGGTTGGAGATCTCAGCTGATGAGGAGCAAGGAGAGGTCCTCTTTGTTCTTTGGTGTGGGTCTTTTAGAGACGCTTGCCAACAAACTGCATGGCAGGTCAACATAATTCTGGTCAAGCATGTGGTACCCAAGCGGGAGATGTTTTGGCCGCACGAGATACGCTTGAGACATATGTTGCAAATAGCAGCGGTGCGATCTGATGCACTTGTCTCAAAAAAGGCCCACACCAAAGAACTTTTTGAATAACGCGCAGAGAATGCAGCGCCCTGCACATGTGGAGCTTTGGGGTGTGATGCAGTCAGTGTGCTGCCCTTAGGCTGGCCCCTGGAGGACATCCTGCCTCGTTGGTGATGTGCCGCCTCCTCCTCCTCCTCTCTCCTATCAGGCACCCACGTTGAGTCAGTGACCTCATCATCCCCTCTCTCCTCATCACTGGAGCAAACCTGGCAGTATGCTGCAGCAGGGGGAGCATGACTGCCAGATTGCTGTCCTTCTTGGGCACCCCCTCTGTCCGTGCTCACGTTAATGCCTTCATCGAGCTCAGTATCATCATCAGAGCCTTCCAAACGCTGGGCATCCTCCTGGAGCATGTACCCAACACTGTGGTCAAAAGTTCGGGGGACTCCTCAGGAGGACATGGTGGGGCTAGGGAAGGAGTCACTGATGACATTGAGCTGAGGGAAGAGGCCGCTGCTTTGCCAGACAAAGTACCCTGAGCATGGGTGAGAGAGGATGAGGAGGATGAGGACAGCTTGGTCATCCACTCGACCAAGTCTTCCATATGTTGCGGCTCAACACGGCCAGCTGCCGAAAAAAAGGCCAAGTGTGTCCCACGGCCACGTGCTGATGAGGATGCACCGTCCCCATGACCAGCACTAGACACAGAGCCTACTTGCCCTCTTTTATTGGCTTGTGACTGTCTGCCTCTCCTTCTTGGCCTTCCAGACATACTAATGGCCTGTAGCTGCACTAAGCTGGGATATATTTATATATATATATATATATATATATATATATATATATATATATATATATATATATATATACTGATACTGCAGCTAGCAAAATCAACTGCCTGCCTGTAGTATGAGAACACCACCAACCTTCTACAGGTAGCTTTAGCTGAATACTGTGCAGAGCTCCCAAAAAAATAACTTGCAGCTTATTTAGCTGCCTGCGGTAGTGATAGGATCAGGAAAACACCACCAACCTTCTACAGGTAGCTTTAGCTGAACAGTGTGCAGAGCTCGCAAAAGAATAACTTGTAGGTTTAGCTGAATTCTGTGAGGAGGATGCACTACACTAACTTGTAGTTTTAGCTGAACACTGTGAGCAGGACGCATTACACTAACTTGTAGCTTTAGATGAACACTGTGCAGAGGTCTCACTACACTAACTTGTAGTTTTAGCTGAACACTGCGAGCAGGATACACTACACTAACTTGTAGCTTTAGATGAACACTGTGCAGAGCTCGCAAAAAAATAACTTGTAGGTTTAGCTGAACACTGTGAGGAGGACGCACCACACTAACTTGTAGTTTTAGCTGAACACTGTGAGCAGGACGCACTACACTAACTTGTAGCTTTAGCTGAACACTGTGCAGAGGTCTCACTACACTAACTTGTAGTTTTAGCTAAACACTGTGAGCAGGACGTACTACCCTAACTTGTAGCTTTAGATGAACACTGTGCAGAGGTCTCACTACACTAACTTGTAGTTTTAGCTGAACACTGTGAGCAGT
Organism: Lithobates clamitans; assembly: GCA_037952925.1. Lineage (NCBI taxonomy): Eukaryota > Metazoa > Chordata > Amphibia > Anura > Ranidae > Lithobates > Lithobates clamitans. Next base: position 392,722 of record JBBGZY010000062.1, read on the forward strand.
ACGTACTACACTAACTTGTAGCTTAAGCTGAACACTGTGCAGAGGGCTCACTACACTAACTTGTAGTTTTAGCTGAACACTGTGAGCAGGACGCACTACACTAACTGTAAATAGTCTAGCTGCCTGACTGTGGTACTAATAGGATCAAAAGAACACCAGCAATTTTCTTCAGGTAGCTGTAAATACTGTAACAAGACAAGCCTGCCTGTCAGTAGGAAGATAACAGGAACGGATCTAGCTAAACTGAATACAGTGTGTATATATATATATATGCAACACCTGGGATGCATATATATACACAATTAGGGATGAGCTTTGAGTTCGAGTCGAACTCATGTTCGACTCGAACATTGGCTGTTCGCAAGTTCGCCGAACAGCGAACAATTTGGGGTGTTCGCGGCAAATTTGAATGCCACAGAACACCCTTTAAAAGTCTATGGGAGAAATCAAAAGTGCTAATTTTAAAGGCTTATATGCAAGTTATTGTCATAAAAAGTGTTTGGGGACCCGGGTCCTGCCCCAGGGGACATGGATCAATGCAAAAAAAGTTTTAAAACCGGCCGTTTTTTTAGGAGCAGTGATTTTAATAATGCTAAAAGTCAAACAATAAAAGTGTAATATCCCTTTAAATTTCGTACCTGGGGGGTGTCTATAGTATGCCTGTAAAGGGGCGCAGGTTTCCCGTGTTTAGAACAGTCTGACAGCAAAATGACATTTCGAAGGAAAAATTCCATTTAAAACTACCCGCGGCTATTGCATTGCCGACAATACACATAGAAGTTCATTGATAAAAACGGCATGGGAATTCAACACAGGGAAACCCCGAACCAAAATTAAAAAAAAAAAATGACGTGGGAGTCCCCCTAAATTCCATACCAGGCCCTTCAGGTCTGGTATGGATATTAAGGGGAACCCCGGCCAAAATTAAAAAAAAAAATGACGTGGGGTTCCCCCTAAATTCCATACCAGACCCTTCAGGTTTGGTATGGATTTTAAGGGGAACCCCGCGCCAAAAAAAAAAAAAAAAAAGGTGTGGGGTCCCCCCAAAAATCCATACCAGACTCTTATCTGAGCAGGCCGCAGGAAAAGAGGGGGGGACGAGAGTGCGCCCCCCCTCCTGAACCGTACCAGGCCACATGCCCTCAACATTGGGAGGGTGCTTTGGGGTAGCCCCCCAAAACACCTTGTCCCCATGTTGATGAGGACAAGGGCCTCATCCCCACAACCCTGGCCGGTGGTTGTGGATGTCTGCGGGCGGGGGGCTTATCGGAATCTGGAAGCCCCCTTTAACAAGGGAACCCCCAGATCCTGCCCCCCCTGTGTGAAATGGTAAGGGGGTACTTACCCTACCATTTCACTAAAAAACTGTCAAAAATGTTAAAAATGACAAGAGACAGTTTTTGACAATTCCTTTATTTAAATGCTTCTTCTTTCTTCTATCTTCCTTCATCTTCTTCTTCTGGTTCTTCTGGCTCTTCTGGTTCTTCCTCTGGCGTTCTCGTCCAGCATCTCCTCTGCGGCGTCTTCTATCTTCTTCTCCTCGGGCCGCTTCGCACCCATGGCATGGGGAGAGCTCCCGCTCTTCTCTTCATCTTCTTCTTCATCCTCTTCTCTTCTTCTTTCTTCTCTTCTTCTCTTCTTCATTTTCTTCTCCGGGCCTCTCCGCATCCATGCTGTCATGGAGGGAGGCTCCCGCTGTGTGACGGCGTCTCCTCGTCTGACGGTTCTTAAATAACGGAGGTGGGGCCACCCGGTCACCCCGCCCCCTCTGACGCACGGGACATGACGGGACTTCCCTGTGGCATTCCCCGTGACGTCACAGGGAAGTCCCGTCAAATCACCGTGCATCAGAGGGGGGCGGGGTCACCGGGTGGCCCCGCCGCCCGTTATTTAAGAACCGTCAGACGAGGAGACTCCGTCACACAGCTGGAGCCTCCCTCCATGCCAGCATGGGTGAGGAGCGGCCCGGAGAAGAAAATGAAGAAGAGAAGAAGGAAGAAGAGAAGAGGATGAAGAAGAAGATGAAGAGAAGAGCGGGAGCCTCCCCCCATGCCATGGGTGCGGAGCGACCCAAGGAGAAGAAGATAGAAGACGCCGCGGAGGAGATGCTGGACGAGAACGCCAGAGGAAGAACCAGAAGAGCCAGAAGAACCAGAAGAGCCAGAAGAACCAGAAGAAGAAGATGAAGGAAGATAGAAGAAAGAAGAAGCATTTAAATAAAGGAATTGTCAAAAACTGTCTCTTGTCATTTTTAACATTTTTGACAGTTTTTTAGTGAAATGGTAGGGGTAAGTACCCCCTTACCATTTCACACAGGGGGGGGCCGGGATCTGGGGGTCCCCTTGTTAAAGGGGGCTTCCAGATTCTGATAAGCCCCCCACCCGCAGACCCCCACAACCACCAGCCAGGGTTGTGGGGATGAGTCCCTTGTCTTTATCAACATGGGGACAAGGTGTTTTGGGGGGCTACCCCAAAGCACCCTCCCAATGTTGAGGGCATGTGGCCTGGTACGGTTCAGGAGGGGGGGCGCACTCTCGTCCCCCCTCTTTTCCTGCAGCCTGCCAGGTTGCGTGCTCGGATAAGGGTCTGGTATGGATATTTGGGGGGACCCCACGCCGTTTTTTTTTTTTTTTTGGCGCAGGGTTCCCCTTAAAATCCATACCAGACCTGAAGGGTCTAGTATGGAATTTAGGGGGAACCCCACATCATTTTAAAAAAAAAATTTGGCCGGGGTTCCCCTTAATATCCATACCAGACCTGAAGGGCCTGGTATGGAATTTAGGGGGACTCCCACGTCATTTTTTTTTTGTTTAATTTTGGTTCGGGGTTTCCCTGTGTTGAATTCCCATGGCGTTTTCATCAATGAACTTTTATGTGTATTGTCGGCAATGCAATAGCCGCGCATAGTTTTAAATGGAATTTTTCCTTCGAAATGTCATTTTGCTGTCAGACTGTTCTAAACACGGGAAACATGCGCCCCTTTACAGGCATACTATAGACACCCCCAGGTACGAAATTTAAAGGGATATTACACTTTTATTGTTTGACTTTAAGCATTATTAAAATCACTGCTCCTGAAAAAACGGCCGTTTTTAAAACTTTTTTTTGCATTGATCCATTTCCCCTGGGGCAGGACCCGGGTCCCCAAACACTTTTTATGACAATAACTTGCATATAAGCCTTTAAAATTAGCACTTTTGATTATTCATGTTCGTGTCCCATAGACTTTAACGGTGTTCGCGTGTTCCAGCGAACTTTTTTCCTGTTCGCATGTTCTGGTGCGAACCGAACAGGGGGGTGTTCGGCTCATCCCTATACACAATACACTGTAAGTGCAGCTAACTCACTGATTGTCCTGCCTAATCTAGCTAACTCAAATGAAATGACACTGTCTCTCTGTCTATGTATGTATCTCAACGCCGGAACACACACTACACAGGGCCGCCGTGCAGGCGGCCTTATATAGTGTGGGCCGTGTTCTAAACCCCCTGAGCCATAATTGACCAAAGCCACCCTGGCTTTGGCCAATTACAGCTCTCTCTACCGACGACGCTGTGATTGGCCAAACATGCGGGTCATAGTGCATGCTTGGCCAATCATCAGCCAGCAATGCACTGCGATGCCGCAGTAAATTATGGGCCGTGACGCGCCACACGAATTTGGCGCAAACGGCCCATAACGTTCGGAATTCGACGAACGTTCGAAGAGCCGATGTTCGAGTCGAAGCTCATCCCTATCCAGCAGCAACCAACACCCTCCTGAGGAACTGTCTAACAGACTCTTCCAACCATAAGGTACTTTTTCCCAGACCAAACGCCAACACGCATAAACAAGTCCTTTAAAATACTATCTTTAAACACGAAAGGCCTTATTTACCCTGCCAAACAAACCTCCATTTGGAAATCAGTGCTATCGCTTGCGATATACTATGCATTCAAGAAACGCATTTTGCACAGGATGCAGATCCCCAGTGCAATCATAAACAGTTTCCATGACCACCTGGTCTGATAATGCTCCTATCAGTATCACCCTCTCTTACAGCCTAATTCCTGTATATTGAGGGATAATAATTACCTTCTCCAAAATCCCTGTTATACTGCATCCCTCAAACAACATTTGAGATGCAATTCATTTGAATGACGCCTCAAATCGCAGCACGGGTCTGCCGCGGTTGTCACACAATAAATCGTGCTGCAATTGCGGCAACATGCATTGCAGGAAGCATGCACATGAGTGTTGTGCTGACAGGACTCTCTGGACTCTCTGACTAATACTCTGGACAGAGTAGTAGTACAGGAGAGCTTTGTTTCTTCCTTTATCCCTTTTACTGCCATAACTGCTTTCACGTTTTATGCACATGTTTAAAAATGATTTTAGGCCTGAAGATTAATTAAAACCCCTAAAATATTATATTTTTTCTTACAGCAGAGACCATGTAGAACAAAATGGTGGGAGTCCCAATTTTTATGTCACTTAAAATTAACAGAACAGTTTATTCAGCGCAAAATTTAAATTAAAAATACACTCCAGCATGTTAAAGAATATGCAATGTGTAGCGTCATCGACTTTTTCAACATAGACACCCCCCCAACACATGTGTTCACATAATGTTTTTGAGGGGGGGTTTAAATGTAACTTTATTTTTTACACTTTTTTCACTTAACTTTATTTTTTATTAAATATGGGAACAAAAGTCCACTATGTGATACTATTTTGTTTTGACAGGTTCTTTTGAATAAGACCCCTGTTGTCTCACCTGCTATAATTTGAAGCTAATAGAGCACAGATCATGCTCCATTATATTCTTCTCTGGCAACAGCAGCCAGTGAAAGTGACAGCCAAACTCTTAGCAATGTAATACATGTCACTTACAGGTTCTTACAGGGTAGAGAAGTTCAGGGAATGGATGTTTACTGGTCTCCTTCCCCTCTACCCAGTGACATCTGTCATATCCGTCCTGAGTCCTCAAATAGAACAGGGAGCCTGGGAAATATGGCAAAGAACCCACATGGGGTGGGAAAATTAACCAGGGATGCGTGGAAGTAATCAGGCAGTTGTAAAAAAAATAAAAATAAATAGAAGAAAATATTCAAAAATAAACATTATAGAATAGATTATTAAAAAAAACAAAAAATGGTTATCTAAAATAGTAGGCAGATTATATCCTTCAAATAAAGGATTTGCACAGTATACAGCCCCAATGGACATAACATGTAACATATGAATGCATAGTTTAAACCTTACTATTATGGATTGTGGTAGAAATTAATAGAGATAGGTTAGCTGCCCTTTTGAAAACAAAATGTTTTTTTCTGGAAAAATGTGCTAAAGTGTTTTATCCCAGTAGGCCAGTGTTGTTTTATTGTTTTCTGTACCTGATGAGTCTGAGAACTATAGTTGAAAACTGTAATTGTTGTCTTTTAGTGTAGTCTCATTATGACCTTTAGTTCTCAGAATGTCTGTCCTGTTCAAATGTTGAGTTTCCATTACATACTTTTCTAACAGAGTTTTTGGATATTCCCTTTGTGAAAATTGTTCTGTGAGACTTTCTTCTTCCTGTTTATAATCCTCCAGGCAACTATGGTTTCTTCTTAGTTGACTGAACTGGCTCATAGGAATATTAAAAAGCCATTTTATTCACGTGACAGCTGTCTAATATAAAAAAAGTTTGTGTAATGCTTTTGTGTAGAAGCAAACTTTCTCTATGAAAATGGTCAAGTAAGTAACATTAAAGGATAAGTTTACCTTCTATAACATGTTACATGTTACACCAGTATCTCCAGAGTGTAACACGTAACATGTGTGGAGAGGGTTAATAAAACAGGGCAAGTACTTCCCTTTCAGGCCTGCTTATTGGTCACCTGGTCAGAGAGCAATGGCTGTGTTGCTGTCAGAGCTGAAGAGAGCTTGATGCTGGAAAGACACCTGTTGCCTCTGACTTGATCCTGCTGGGTGAGCTTGCCTGAATGGGGACTTAACTGTGTTATATGCTGTGGCTGGGACACTGAGCATATTTTAAAAGGACTGTCTTATACTGCTAAGAAGAGTTTTTGTGTTTAAACTGCCTATGAAGACAAAGCTTGTCAATTTTCTGTTGCTTTTTGCTGAATAAAGCCTTTTAAGTTGACTAAACTGTTTCCCAGCTGGCTGTTTACCCCTCTGATCCATTACAGTTGGTGGAGGGTGCATTGGGCAGTTTGAGGGGTGCATTCCAATCCCATGTCCTGGGTTAAAGCTGCAAAGACAGTGAAGTCTTCTGAACAAGCCATGGAGGACGTGGTTAAGCAGCTGGTACTGGCTAATACACAGGCCCGCCATCAGCATGCCCTGGTACAAGCGCAGGGCCGCCATAAGAAGGCTCAGGTCCATCAGGAGCAAACCCTGGTACAAGCACAAGCCCACCAGGAGCAGATCCTGGTACAGACAGTCGCTGTGCAACAGGAAACAAACCACTTACTGAGTGAACATATAGCAGGATTACAAAAGGCGGTGACCCAGCAGGCTGAAATGAGGAAAGGTGATCCCCCTGTAAAGAGTGACATGCAGAGGACAGTGCAGCAGACCCTGCAAAAGATGACAGCCTCAGTCAATATTTAAGCATACCTAGCAATGTTTGAGCGGGTTTCAGCAAGAGAAGTTCTGCCAGATAAAGACTGGGCAGATGTGCTGGCTCCTTTCCTGACCGTAGATTCCCAACAGGCATACTGTGACTTGGCCCCAGAATCAGCACGGGACTATAAGCTGCTGAAAACAGAAATCCTAGCAAGGCTGGGAGTGACTGTTGTGTTCAGGGCGAACCGAGTCCATGGTTGGTGCTTTGAGGAGGCTAAGCCTGCCCGTGCACAGCTGTACCAACTGATGCACTTGTTTCAGGACGGGCTAAAACGTGAGGGTGGCTCAGTCCGAGCCGCAGTCCCTGGATGGATTGACTGCTGCTGTAGTGTGCTATAGTTGTGTGGAAAGTGTCCAGGAGAGTCCCTCTATCACTAGAGAGCTGGCCTGTTCTAAGAAAGTGCATTCCAGTGCCAAGATGGCACCTGTTGAATGCATGGAGTCTGCTCGAGTGCCTGATACTCCTGCCAGGAGCACCCCAATGTCAAACCCTCCTGAGAATCGGCTGGGGATACGAGAACTCTGTGAGGTTCGCTGTTGATCCTGCCAACAACTGGGTCATATGGCAGCCCAGTTTTCAAGGCAGGAAGAGCCAATGGAATGTGATATGGCTCGACATGGCTCTATGTTTGCTTTTTCCACTGGCCCCATGAAAAACCTAAGCCCTCTTGAGAGTGTGGTGCTAGTAAATGGACAAGAGGTTGGAGCACTTCTGGACATGGGGAGTGGGGTTGCCCTGCTCTGATGGTACAGGTTTCGGGGAAAGCTGATACCCAGGAAAAAGGTTGGAGTGGTCTCTGTACATAGGAGTTGTCAAGGACTATCCAATGGCCTATGTAACCTTGTCTATAACAGCAGGAACTTATACACTGAGAGTTAGGGTGATCCCGGGTTTACCTTGTGATTTGCTTATTGGTCGAGAGCCTATATTGGGACTTGTGTGAACAAAAGTTGCAGGAGGTAAACAGTAAAGAAATGTGTCAGATGTGTGAACCTACAAGAGCTGACCTATATTCCCTGGAGGTGTTTGCAAGATTGGAGGTGGAGAATTCTCCCTTTGGGCCTGACTTGTCACATCTTGGTGGCTCCTGTGGTGATTTCTTTGGTGCTCAGAGGAAGGACTCCGCTTTGATCCCTGCCGGGGAACAGGTCACACCATTGAGTGGTAAGCCACAGCAACCTGGGGAAGATATGCGCCCCCCCCCAGTTGCTGTGTATCATACTCTATGCTAAAGGGTAGCCAAGAATCCTAAAGTGTTTAAAAGTGGGCATAAACCATTAGCGAGGACCCAGAGGGGGGGTTGCAAACCAGTCTGCCAAGGTCAGATAGTCTAAACCTGGGTATCAAGTGCTGGTGGTTGGGCCTACTGTGGAGAGCAGATGTCTCACAGAGGGAGAGGAACCCTCTGAGATAGTAGAAAAGGTTGGCACTGTTCTCAGTAGTAATGAGGGTAGAATCTATGCTGGTGACTTTTTACCGCTGATGCTACCGGACAACCACATTGAGGACTGCCTAGCTGAGTTTGAAAACATGGCATTGTTTAAAAGGTGTGCCAGAAACCGCTGGGCTGAATTAGTGCAACTGCTCCTTAGAGGAGTACCAGGAAGTTTACCACCTAATGGGACCAGATAGAAATAATTATGATAGGATTACAGCAGCAATCCGGTCTAGAGATGCAGTGGATTCAAAGTAGGAAAGGGGCATAGACCTGGAAGCGTGCATTGAAAAAAGGATGCTCTTTCCCAGGCCTACGGCCATTGTGGTATATATTGTCCAGTCCTGGGCCCCTGGAACGGAGGGGGGGGGGGATATGCGGAGAGTGAGCCTGGAGAGGGTTAATTGAACAGGGCAAGTACTTCCCTTTTCAGGTGTTGCTGTCAGAGCTGAAGAGAGCTTAATCCTGGAAGGACACCTGTTGCCTCTGACATGATCCTGCTGGGTGAGCTTGCGTGAATTGGGACTTTACTGTGTTATATGCTGTGGCTGGGATGCTGAACATATTTTAAAAGGACTGTCTTAGACTGCTGTAGCACTTACCCTCGAAGGAGCGGCTGATTAATTGTTATATCCGTAATTCACGTTTACCACCTGAACCATCGCATCAGAAACAGTCCATATTGCATTTTTTCTCTTGCTTTTATTAAAGTAACATGAACTGGGATAGGAGAAGGGTTTCTTTTGTTGCTTTATCATCTTTTCTATCATCTTGCCTCTCATGCAAAGACCTAGCATCACTGTGGATAATAAGAAATCACTCTATGTGATTTCTTCATCAGGGAAGATGGAAGTAGATTTGATAGAGAATAATCAATAAAGAGTCACTCTGAATAACTTTTTCATTTGCAGAACTTTTTAAGTCTGTATCTCTATATGTGTGCTTGCAGCTTTACTGCTACCTTTTTACCACTACTTCCCATCTGCATGGTACTTCCAAGTTGAGCTAAAGAAAAGTCACTCTGAATAACTCCTCCCGCTTGACTGATTGGAATCCCGGGGCATTGCTGAACCCAAAGTCACAGGCCATGACCACCTGTCTCACTGACTTGCGCACCAACATCCCTCAGCCATTGGCAGTACCCTTCCCTTGGGCTTTCACTCACTTGATCAATAGTCCATGTGCCACTCATAAATGATTGATTGCCCAGTTTCCTTCCGCTTTGTTGCTACTCCTTCTGCAATGATTCTTTGTTCCCTTTCCGCTTTTCTGGCACGCTCCCTTTCCTGCAGGGGCAGCCAACTACACCAGCGACTACATGCTGTACGGTGTCATCTAATCCTCTACGGGTGCCGGTTACCCACCCTCCAAGCAGGGGGGGCTCCATTGGCTCCCAGGAGGGGGAACCTCTCCCCTCCGGGAACCAGGCTGGGCTCTTCTCCAAACTCAAACAGGAAACTCTCTCTCACCATGTGATCCAGCTTTTATATGAGAGTCCCAGGGCATTTCCAAACAAATTAATGATTGGCCGAGACTCCCACACAAGCCTGCCTAAATTTACCTGAAATTTTAAACTAGAAAACAGGTCACCTACATAAAAGTAGGTGCCCGCTACATACATCCCCCACTTAAATCACAACTGTCCCCAGTTGTGGGGAATGAATTTAGAGTACCTCCTTAATTTTAAGGAGGAAAGAGCATCTCACTACATCAATTGGAAATGGGGAAAAGGAAATATAAACTTGAAACAGGAATAACATCAATGTCACTGTACACAATATCAATACAACATTTTTTTTCTTATACAATTTACATAGCCTGACTGTAGATCCTTACAGATAATATTTCATACAAGCGGAACCAAAGCATTGCTCCTGCAGGAGGAATACTCTGCTTACCACGGGCCTTCATCCGTGAGATAGACAGCTGTCACATCTTCAATATTCCTAAAAGAAGTCACAAAACATTTCTAACTACTACTAACTACTACACACACATTACCAAACAGAGGGGGTTATCATCCTCTATTGGGTAATCAATTTAAATATATACAATCTTTTATGGCATGGAAGTTTCTGTTAGGATCATCGCTCCCTCAAAAGGAGTCCTGCAGAGCACACCCTAAACAGACATGCTCATCAATTTGTCTGCCCGCTGGTAAATAAACTTTCTGTTTGGCTCTTAAGCAAGAGTCCTTTTAGAAGTACTTGTATAGCAAAGGGACTTAGCAGAGACAGCACACCCTAGTGTCCATAACTTTGTTCATGTTAGGCACCATGAATGTGAGTCTCCTGCTGGGCAAACTATTTGGGGAAAACCCACCCTAACTCATCTGCCATCCTGCAGTCAATCTGGGTAGTAACATATATTTGTGAGTGCACTTTCAACAATCCTGCTCACAAATAATACCTCGGGTCAGGCAACCTTTTCCGACTGTTCCCTGGTCCTCTCACCGAGATAGAGTAGCTACGCGTATTTTGTCCGGCCTTTACCACTAACACTCTATCCTTGTGAATTGCTCTTCCGAAACTCCATTCGTGGTGGATGTCTTTAAATGGAACCCAAACCTCACTGTCAGGTGTCCTTTTTGGTTTAGGAACATGAAGATAGTCCAAAACAAGATCGCCCTCCCATGCTTCCCGGGAACTTTCAACAACTTCCATAATGTGTTCCGGAACATAGGGATAATCTAGGCTCCACTCCTGAGCCACTTTTCTTTGAACCTCTCTCTGAAACCTTGAAAGTCTGGGCAAATCTTTAGCCTTTCCTCTGCCAAGCAAAACACATGCGTCAGAAGCTCTGCAGACCCATTGTTGAAACGTGGCTACCCTAGTAGGAAGGGTAGTACTTGAAACATTAAACGGAGGTACTAGAGTGTTAGATGTACCAGGTTATTTTTCTGACACTCCTGTGGAAGCCTCCACTGAAGTAGAACTTTCTAGGAAACATTCGTCCTCATCACTTGACTCAAATTCTTCAGGGCATGACCACTCAAACAAATTGTCTATAGATCCATATTTTTGCAAAATCTGCGGTGATCCCCAATCTACAGCCCGGCCTCCGTCTACCCTGTCCGGCTCAACCGAGGGATCCCCCTCCTGTAACTTAGGCTCCTTCCGGACGGGCAAATCAAAGGGCTTACTGCTAACTGGATCCTCAGGGGTTTCTTCCAAAGACTGGGCAATATCTTCAACAGTCCTTGGGTCCCCAGCCAGGCTACAGGCTTTTCCATTAGATCCTACCTGTTCTTCTGGTGGTTCAGATTCAGCTGAATCAGATAGGAGCTCCTCCACTGCTGTTGCAGGTGATACACGACCCTCTCCGGCCTTCCGAATCACCTGTTCTTGCAGCAGACAAAGTCCCATTACAATATTGGCAGAATAATACTTGACTTGTTGTTGGATGGGCCCCAACCGTGTCAACTGAACACCGCAATGTCCACACTGGGCCCAGGCGATAACTCCAACCGTAGGCATCCGACATCCAGGACACAACATACAAAGCCTCTCCACTCCGTCAATCACTCCCAGTGCCAGTCCTCCGGTGAGCTCTAACCGAACACCGGTGTTGATCAGAACGCGGTCCTGCAAGTCAGATAACCGCTGCATGGCAAGTGTATTCCCAACTTCTTCCGCCATATTCCTCCGCCTGCTTCGGTCTGGCGTGTGGCACGCTGAATGCTGAAAACTTTTCCTCTGGGGCGTGGCTCCACCCCTCACTTGTTGGTTCAGCGTGCGAGGAACTGTAGCTGCACATTTTCAAAGACCTCCCCAGCGACCCCTTGTGGTAAGTACCGTTATACTGCAGGATATCTTGGCAACAGTTACTGATATGCAGGCTCCGTTGCTATGGGAGATGGCTAGCAGCAAACATGAAACAGATATCCTGGACGACGCCCCTACATGTAGCGATTACCCCCAAAGGAGCAGCTGATTAATTGTTATGTCCGTAATTCACGTTTACCACCTGAACTATAGCAGCCCATAAAATCAGAAACAGTGCATATTGCATTTTTTCTCTTGCTTTTACATGAACTGGGATAAGAGAAGGGTTTCTTTTGAGATGCTCTTTTGTTGCTTTATCATCTTTTATCTGCCTCTCATGCAAAGACCTAGCATCACTGCGGATAATAAGAAATCATTTGATTTCTTCATCAGGGAAGATGGAAGTAGATTTGATAGAGAATAATTGATAAAGAGTCACTCTGAATAACTTCTTCATCTGCAGAACTTTTTAAGGACAGTCTGTATCTCTATATGTGTGCTTGCAGCTTTACTGCTACCTTTTTAGCACTACTTCCCATCTGCATGGTACTTCCAAGTTGAGCTAAATAAAAGTCACTCTGAATAACTTGCTGAACCCAAAGTCACAGGCCATGACCACCTGTCTCACTGACTTGCGTACCAACATCCCTCAGCCTCTGGCAGTACCCTTCCCTTGGGCTTTCACTCACTTGATCAATAGTCCATGTGCCACTCATAAACAATTGATCGACCACTTTCCTTCCGTTTTGTTGCTACTTCTTCTGCAATGATTCTTTGTTCCCTTTCCGCTTTTCTGGCATGCTCCCTTTCCTGCAGGGGTGGCCAACTACACCAGTGACTACATGCTGTACGGTGTCATCTAATCCTCTATGGGTGCCGGTTCCCCACCCTCCAAGCAGGGGGGGCTCCATTGGCTTCCCGGAGGGGGAATCTCTCCCCTCCGGGAACCAGGCTGGGCTCCTCTCCAAACTCGAACAGGAAACTCTCTCTCACCATGTGACCCGGCTTTTATATGAGAGTCCCAGGGCATTTCCAAACAAATTAATGATTGGCCAAGACTCCCACACAAACTACCTGCCACTCAAATCCCAAATGAACAAACAGGCCTGCTATAATGGTACAAGCCTGCCTAAATTTACCTGAAATTGTAAGCTAGCAAAAAGGTTACCTACATAAAAGTAGGTGCCCGCTACACTGCTATGAAGAGTTTTTGTGTTTGAACTGCCTATGAAGACAAAGCCTGCCAATTTTCTGTTGCTTTTGCTGAATAAGGCCTTTTAAGTTGACTAAACTGTCTCCCAGATGGCTGTTCGCCCTTCTAATCCCTTACATATGTAACAGATGCAGCAGCCCCCCCCCCCCGAGTCCCCATTGTGACAGTGAGGATCGTTTCCCTGCACATGTTGTCACAATTTAAAAAAAGTTCTGTGAATGGGGGAACTACAACTACCATCAGCTATTGTGCCTGATGACTTGTAGTTCTCAATGAACTACCAGGGCACTGATGTATGCTATAGGTAGTTGATTCATGCTTCCTGTCATTCTGTAACTTCCTGCCCACACAAGGTATTGGCAAACAGCTACACCTACAATCTACAGAAGCCTAAGATTGCACCACCAATTATTTTGCTGATCACAGGGGCAATGCTCTATAGGCTCCAAATAAAAAAAATAATAAATGCACATTTTTTTTACCTGCAAAAAGATGTGCATATTTAATTTTTTTTACAGAGGTGAATGTTCCCTTTAATAGACTCTAGAACATTTCTTTAGTTTCATTTTGTTTTGATTTGTTATTTAACCAATTTCATTTAATTTGATTTGTTAAATTTGTTTAATTTGTTTTCGGAATTCATTTTGTTTATTTGTATTCAAATTCAACCGCATTCAAAAACATTTCAACCACATTAGAAAACTATTCAACTGCATTAGAAAACATTTCAGGGGGGCGTGGCCTGGATGGAGACCGAGATGGCAGCATAAACTGATAACTCCTGCGACCCGGGGACCAAATCCCGCCTAAAAGGGAGCCTACACCTCACCACTACTATGAGCAGAGCCATCTGGAGTTCCTCTGCATCCCGTGCTGCCATGGACCCAGGTACACAGCTGAGCAGAAACATCCCAGAGATATTCCGCTCCCAAAGGCTGTCCGCACACGTGGCATCACAGGCCCAGAACCCGAACTCGCCTAATGCGATGTCCGACATGCAGACATCGGGAAGTTCAACCCCTTGCCTCGGACGAGCGCAGCCACCTAGTCTATTTGACCTTGAGAAAGTGCCCTTAGACATTAAAAACACAGTTACGCCTGCGATCGCCGACTTAAAATAGGATATCCAAGCGGTTGCCCACCGCATTGAAACAACAAACCACCCAGACTCATGCGGCTGCCATTCATCAGGTGCAATCCACCTACGACTCTCAGCTTTCCCAACTGTTCAACCTCCACAGACATGTGGAAGACCTCGACAATCGAGGTCGGAGACATAACATCAGAGTACAGGGGGTCCCTGAAAGTGCCAACCCAGGCTCACTGCAGCAGGCCCTGTGTACAATATTTAACGATTTGATCGATCGTCCGGCGGACTCTTCTATTGCTATGGAAAGGGCCCATCGTGCTTTACCCCCCAACCCGGGAGAATGAGCCACCCAGAGACATCATATGTTGTCTGGTTAACATTCCCCTCAAGGAGGAAATCCTTCGCAAGGCGAGGGAAAGGGGACAAATTCTTTATAATGGCGCTGAAGTGAAAATGTTTCAGGACTTGTCTCAGATAACACTCCAAAATAGAAGAGCTCTGCGCCCCCTGCTGGATGCTCTTCGCTCCAGAAACATCCAATATCGATGGAAATTCCCTTTCGCACTACCTGCGTCTGCTAGGGTCCGCTCTGCTCTACTACGCACACCTGAAGACTTAAAAGGCTTCTATGACCAACTTGATCTGCCATGGGTTGAGCTTCCAGACTGGCATGAACTCTATTTCCCCTCAGAACCACGGCTCCCGGTCTCTCTCAACCCGTCGCCGAAGGCTCCACGCCAGAGATCTTGCAGACACAAAATGGATCCAGTATCTCCGAACGCCCGCTCATCACGCCGCAACCTTTGCCAACGTAGCCCGGACCATCCACCTTCGCCTTCCGTGAGACAGGACCACTTGGAGGCCTGATTTACCCTGCTCCAGCCATACACTGCCACTCATGAGTAAACACCTCTGCATACGACTCCTTCTTCCTCCTTCCGCTGTATGATATACCCCTTGTCCTTCATTACTTCCTCCCGCTGGCCTACCTACCAGGTATCTACCTTGCTTGCTTCACCCTTCATCTCCTAGCAGCAGATGCTTTGCTCTACCTCCCGGATGGATACTGAAGAGAATTTCTTTTGATCCACACACATCGCCCTGATGCACCTGGACTTCAAAACCCCCTTCTGTGCTGACTCTAGCTATCTAGCGAGCACCGAACACACTCAGCTCCGCAACCGTAGGACTTATCCTACATGAGGTAATACTATCCCTTTTACACTCACACTGAAGATGACTCTTATCCACATGATAATGGTCTTGTTGGATTTAACCGATTTCCTGCATACCAGCACCTTGCGAATCTCCTAGGGCATTTCTACCTTTATTCATAAACCCAACACTATAGCCTGTTGCCTCATGGGACTACTCTCCTACATCTTCTCCAGAAAGCTTATCTATAGGAGCAAAGATATTCAATGATGTTTTATTTTAAACAAAGTTTTGTTTTTTTGCACAAGAACTTAATTGACATTTACCATCTTGAACACCAGGAATGTACCATTAGGCTACTTTCAAAATGCGTAAAAACCCCCTTTTAATGCTGCCGGCCTGACATACTAATCTTGAAAAATAACCATCTAAGGCATCTAAAGGATGCTATATGCTTTTAGTGCTTTAGTCTGACATCCCTGGTCTTCAGATACTCATCCAAATGAATCAGGTATAATCACACAATATACAGTATGCTTATTCTGTTACTGTTGCACAGCTAACTTCCTAAGCATCTAGCAGGTAGTTTGAACAACATGCTCCTATTTAGTGCCCTTTTACAGATCCACTGGTTAAGATTCCCCTCTTACCCCCTTTTATTACCCTTCACCCCTTCCCTATCTCCCGCCCATTGTTGACATATATTAATAATAATATGGGGGGGAACACTCCCCTCTTTTCCCTTCCCTCCCACCCCTCCCCTCTCCTTCCATCCCTATTCCCTCCCCTCCTCCCCCTCCTCCCTCTCCTCCCCCTTCCCCATCCTCCCCTCCCTACCTTCCTCCCCTCCCTCAACCTTCACCCTTCCTCTTCCCACCCCCCCTTCCTACTCCTACCCCCCCCCACCCCTGCAAGATATCCTTTTTGTCTCTCACCTGTGGTTGGTTTTGACAATAATAGAGGATACTGAAGGCATAACCTTTCTTATGTGCTCACTCTTTGCTTCAGCGATGAAACTAGGCAAAAGCAATTTATGGCTGGTCTGTTATAAATGTTAACTAATGTTCCTATTTCTCCTGTTTCGGTTAATATGGTAGCATGTTTATATTATTAGTAGGCCCCCCAATTTAACTACAGTTTTTTACACTTTATGTGTATTTCCATCACAATTTCATTTTCGATACCGGGTTCGCAAACGCCCTGAGGTCCCCGTCCTTTCTTTCACCCCCACACAGCAGTCCCTTTGGGACGTTAGCTGATTCTCCTGGCTTTTCCCTTCTTCAGGTGGTATAGAGCAACTGCTTCCACCTCTGGTTTGATCTCTTCTCTATTCCTTCTTTTTCTTTCCCTCCCTTCTTTCTTGTTTTCTTTCCCTTCCTCTTCCATTCCCCCTTTACTCCCTTTTCCCCTCTCACTTCTCCCCATGTTTAACTTAAGCTCGTCCCCTCTTACCCACTCTTCTCTCTCTCTCCTCCTCTTGGTTCACTAGACTTCCCTTCTCCCTATCCCTTCCTTTCCTAATTTAGTCCGACACCCTTCTCCCGACTGGGCCCACACCCAAACCCCCCCCCCCCGGCTGACTACCTGAGTCACCCAACTTTGGTATTCTGGTACCATTATGCAAACCAAATTACCAACCAGTTTATCCCTGATTTTGAAATGCATATCCCTTAATGTGAAAGGCCTTAACTTGCCGGAAAAACGATCCCAGGTCCTGTCATCCCTCACCAAACACAGAGCTCACTTCATTTTTCTACATGAGACTCACTTTCGTTCAGATGCCATACCCAAACTCTCTAATCACATATATCGATCAGCCTTCCACGCTATCAACCCTGAAGCTAAGACAAAAGGCGTCTCTATATTGATTTCCAAACATGCAAATTTTCACCTGTCAGACTCTCTTATTGACCCAGAGGGTAGATTTATTTTTGTCAAGGGCTCCTACGCATCTAAACCAATAACATTAGCCAATATATATATTGCTCTAATGGCCATCAGGTTACTTTCTATAGGAGAATGTGTGACCTTTTGGCTTCCTTCCAGGAAGGCTTAGTCCTCCTGGGTGGGGACTTCAATATTCCCCTGAACCCATTACTGGACTCCTCTACAGGAACATACGCTTTAACATACAAGGCATTGCGCCAGATCAAAATCCAACATCAAAACTTGACCCTGCATGACACATGGCGCACTCTGTCTCCTTCAGTTAAAGATTACACATTCTACTCGGCCCCACACCAAAAATATTCTAGGATCGATTTCTTTCTTTCTTTCCCAATCAGACTTGCCCTTCCTTCAACAGTCCACCATAGAGCCGATGTTCTTATCCGACCACCACCCTATAACGGTCACATTATCTTTCCCTGAAACTTGCTCCAGAACAAAGGTCTGGGGCCTAAATGCCTCCCTACTCAAAGATCCAGTTTCACTTGATCACATACGCACAAGCATCCAGCAATACTTTACGGAAAACTTGAGTCCGGATGTATCTCCAGTATCCCTTTGGGAAGCGCATAAATGCATGATCCGAGGTGAATTGATATCCCTAGCAGCAAAGGCCAAGAGACTAAACCAGGAAACTATTAATTCCCTCCTTGAGTTGATTAAATCTCTTGAAATATCCCACAAACAGATGCAGGCACTCTCCACTTTACAGGACTTGGTCCATACCCGCTCCCTTCTTAGGACAGAATTAGACAAACGCACCAGAAGGCGATACATTCTTGGCCAGCGGATATTCTACGAACATGGCAACAAGTGCGGCCGCCTCCTGGCATGCACGGTTCAATCTTCTATAACATCCTCCATAATTCATCATATAGGCAATCCTGGGGGAACTCTTCTGGTCAAGAATGAGGATATTGCTAAAGAATTTGAGAACTTCTACTCAAAGCTCTATAACCTACACCCCAATCATACGACCCAGACTACCCCGAAACACGTACTGAACTCATCAAAGATTTCCTTACCCAGTATAGCCTGAAGCCAATATCCCCCCAACAAACACTTGAACTTGAAAGTCATTTATCTACAGCAGAACTGGAGGCGGCCATCAAACAAATGAAACTGAGCAAAAGCCTGGGACCTGACGGCTTCACCCTCCAGTACTACAAAACATTCGCTGATGTCCTTTCCCCCAAACTCTTAGTCACCTTCAATGCTTTATCAGACTCCCAGACACGTCCATCCAGAATGAATGAAAATAATTACCACCGCTCCGGACAATCCAATCCGAAGTCTCTTATCTTCCACTGTGCAATGAAGGAGAGAGCCCCAGGTGCTGGCGATTGCTGGTACAATTGTATTCATGCGGAAAAGATCTGGACAGCCAGACACTGAGATGGGCAAAATAAAATCTTCTTTATTCAAAACATGGAATAATACAGAACATGACACAGTTGGAGCAATACAGCTTAGCCGCTGATGCGTTTCACGCTCTGGCTGAGCGCTTACTCATAGCTGGCTTACATAAAAGTGGTGACCACATTTATACATAAAATACATAACATGTGACCTAACATTAATGAGATAATGCTGAGCAGCTGGATACTAGCCGCATGAGATCTCAGCACTCATTAGCAGGTTAATAGCATGAAGTGGGAACACCTTTGATACCATAGAGAATGGAAAGAACTAACAAAAAATAAAAAATAAGAATAATAGCAATGATAAAAGTGAGTGACCTATGTGGTTTATCTATTTGTTGCATAAAAATTGAAATGAATTTGAAATGTATAAAATGAAAATTGCCCATCTCAGAGTGCATCTGTCCAGACCTTTTCCGCATGAATACAGTCCGTTCAGAATGTTAGCGGCCCACATTTCCATAATACCCAAGGAGGGCAAAGATCCCTCGTTAGTTGTGAATTACAGACCAATATCCCTTCTGAATGTGGACATCAAATTATACACAAAGATTCTAGCTAATAGATTACTCCCCCTGTTGCCGGACCTCGTTTCCCTTGACTAAGTGGGTTTTGTCCCTGGAAGGGAAGCCAGGAACAACACCATTCCCACACGAAACCTGCACCACTGGCTAACGTCCTCCAAAACACAAGGCGTTCAACAGGGTGGCCTGGGACTATATGTGTGAGGCTCTCCTAGCTATTGGTCTCGGGGGCCGCATGCTCTCCTTCATAATGGCCTTGTATTCCGGGCCTTCAGCCGCAGTAAGGGTTAATGGCCACCTGTCGAACACCTTCTCTATTAGCAACGGCACACGTCAGGGATGCCCACTCTCCCTGCTGATTTACATTTTTACTCTAGAAGCATTTCTTAATAAGCTACGGCACAACCCAGACATCCAAGGAGTGACTGTGAAGGGGAGAGAGTTTAAGGTTGCGGCTTTTGCCGATGACATTTTGCTCTCTTTGCAAGCACCCCGTGTCTCTCTTCTAAACCTCCTTCAAGATATTGACCTCTTTGGTAAAATATCCAATTTAAACATTAATCATGCAAAGTCTCAAGCCTTAAACATCACCCTTCCTCCCCAGGAAACTCACTGCCAAGAATCCTTCCCTTTTCACTGGGATAAGAACGCAATTACCTACCTCGATATTCAGATTTAGGGATGAGCCGAACACCCTCCTGTTCGGTTCGCACCAGAACATGCGAACAGGAAAAAAGTTTGAACACCGTTAAAGTCTATGGGACACAAACATGAATAATCAAAAGTACTAATTTTAAAGGCTTATAGGCAAGTTATTGTCATAAAAAGTGTTTGTGGACCTGGGTCCTGCCCCAGGGGACATGGATCAATGCAAAAAAAGTTTTAAAAACGGCCATTTTTTCAGGAGCAGTGATTTTAATAATGCTTAAAGTCAAACAATAAAAGTGTAATATTCCTTTAAATTTCGTAGCTGGGGGTGTATATAGTATGCCTGTAAAGGGGCGCATGTTTCCCGTGTTTAGAACAGTCTGACAGCAAAATGAGATTTTGAAGGAAAAAACCCATTTAAAACTACTCGCGGCTATTGCATTGCCGACAATACACATAGAAGTTCATTGATAAAAACGGCATGGGAATTCCCCACAGGGGAACCTCCGAACCAAAATTAAAAAAAAAAAAAATGACGTGGGAGTCCCCCTAAATTCCATACCAGGCCCTTTAGGTCTGGTATGGATATTAAGGGGAACCCCGGCCAAAATTTAAAAAAAAATTACGTGGGGTTCCCCCTAAATTCCATACCAGACCCTTATCCAAGCACGCAACCTGGCAGGCCGCAGGAAAAGAGGGGGGGACGAGAGTGCAGCCCCCCCCTCCTGAACCGTACCAGGCCACATGCTCTCAACATTGGGAGGGTGCTTTGGGGTAGCCCCCCAAAACACCTTGTCCCCATGTTGATGAGGACAAGGGCCTCATCCCCACAACCCTGGCCGGTGGTTGTAGGGCTCTGCGGGTGGGGGCTTATCGGAATCTGGAAGCCCCCTTTAACAAGGGGACCCCCAGATCCCGGCCCCCCCTGTGTGAAATGGTAAGGGGGTACTTACCCCTACCATTTCACTAAAAAACTGTCAAAAATGTTAAAAATGACAAGAGACAGTTTTTGACAATTCCTTTATTTAAATGCTTCTTCTTTCTTCTATCTTCCTTCATCTTCTTCTTCTGGTTCTTCTGGCTCTTCTGGTTCTTCCTCCGGCATTCTCGTCCAGCATCTCCTCCGCAGCGACTTCTATCTTCTTCTCCTCGGGCCGCTCCGCACCCATGGCATGGGGGAGGCTCCCGCTCTTCTCTTCTTCTTTTCTTCTCTTCTTCTCTTCTTCATTTTTCTTCTCCGGGCCGCTCCGCACCCATGCTGGCATGGAGGGAGGCTCCCGTTGTGTGACGGCATCTCCGCGTCTGCCGGTTCTTAAATAACGGGGGGCGGGGCCACCCGGTGACCCCACCCCCCTCTGACGCACGGTGACTTGACGGGACTTCCCTGTGACGTCACGGGGAATGCCACAGGGAAGTCCCGTCATGTCCCGTGCGTCAGAGGGGGGCAGGGTCACCGGGTGGCCCCACCCCCCGTTATTTAAGAACTGGCAGACGAGGAGACGCTGTCACACAGCGGGAGCCTCCCTCCATGCCAGCATGGGTGCGGAGTGGCCCGGAGAAGAAAATGAAGAAGAGAAGAAGGAAAAAGAGAAGAAGAAGAAGAAGATGAAGAGAAGAGCGGGAGCCTCCCCCCATGCCATGGGTGCGGAGCGGCCCGAGGAGAAGAAGATAGAAGATGCCGCGGAGGAGATGCTGGACGAGAACGCTGGAGGAAGAACCAGAAGTTGAAGGAAGATAGAAGAAAGACGAAGCATTTAAATAAAGGAATTGTCAAAAACTGTCTCTTGTCATTTTTAACATTTTTGACAGTTTTTTAGTGAAATGGTAGGGGTAAGTACCCCCTTACCATTTCACACAGGGGGGGGGCCGGAATCTGGGGGTCCCCTTGTTAAAGGGGGCTTCCAGATTCCGATAAGCCCCCCGCCCGCAGACCCCCACAACCACCGGCCAGGGTTGTGGGGATGAGGCCCTTGTCCTCATCAACATGGGGACAAGGTGTTTTGGGGGGCTACCCCAAAGCTCCCTCCCAATGTTGAGGAGGGCATGTGGCCTGGTACGGTTCAGGAGGGGGGCGCACTCTCGTCCCCCCCTCTTTTCCTGCGGCCTGCCAGGTTGCGTGCTCGGATAAGGGTCTGGTATTGATTTTTGGGGGGACCCCACGCCGTTTTTTTTTTTTTGGCGCGGGGTTCCCCTTAAAATCCATACCAGACCTGAAGGGTCTGGTATGGAATTTAGGGGGAACCCCACGTCATTTTTTTTTAAATTTTGGTTCGGGGTTCCCCTGTGAGGAATTCCCATGCCGTTTTTATCAATGAACTTCTATGTGTATTGTCGGCAATGCAATAGCCGCGGGTAGTTTTAAATGGGTTTTTTCCTTCGAAATGTCATTTTGCTGTCAGACTGTTCTAAACACGGGAAACCTGCGCCCCTTTACAGGCATACTATAGACACCCCCCAGGTACGAAATTTAAAGGGATATTACACTTTTATTGTTTGACTTTAAGCATTATTAAAATCATTGCTCCTGAAAAAACGGCCGTTTTTAAAACTTTTTTTTGCATTGATTCATGTCCCCTGGGGCAGGACCCGGGTCCCCAAATACTTTTTATGACAATAACTTGCATATAAGCCTTTAAATTTAGCACTTTTGATTTTTCCCATAGACTTTTAAAGGGTGTTCCGCGGCATTCGAATTTGCCGCGAACACCCCAAATTGTTCGCTGTTCGGCGCACTTGCGAACAGCCAATGTTCGAGTCGAACATGAGTTCGACTCGAACTCGAAGCTCATCCCTATTCAGATTCCAAATCGTCTGTCAGACCTGTACCTATTAAACCTCCATACGGCCCTGCTCAAAGTCCAAAAACTTCTCAAAGATTGGAGGGCCCTAAACGTATCATGGTTTGGGCGCGCGGTCCTAAATAAGATGCTCATCCTACCACGTTTACCATACCTGATACAAGCAACCCCGATAGCCCTGCCATCAAGCTTCTTCTCAACCAATCAAGAGGCCTGTTGGGTCTTTCTATGGAGGGATTCTCCCCCACGCATCAAATACTCCCGCCTCACATTATCTAAAACCAGGGGTGGCATTGGGTTGCTGGACTTGCGTAAATATTACATTGCTTGCCACCTTACAAGGATCGCAGACTGGAATATCCACGCCTATAAAAAGTCCTGGATATTCCTTGAAAATGCTTTTTCGTTTGGACCCTTGCACCTTCTCCCTTGGTTACCCCTAAACATTTATCGCAAACGCTAGCGACACACCCGCTAATTCACCCGTCCCTTTTGGCTTTCAGGAAAGCGTCAGCTAGTGGGACCCTCGCCCCCATCCCGGGTCCCCTAACCACATTAAGAGAGAATCCTGATTTTCCTCCAGGCGATTTCAACAACTTTTTGCAAAAGGAATGGCCATAGGAGGATGTGTTAGCCCTCCAAATCTACTCTGATGAGAAACCCATTTCCCTAGATAAACTTAGAGCGACCACCAGGACGATCTCATTCTCCTTTTGGACATACAGACAAATTCGCCACTTTCTCGAGGCTCATACCTGTCAAACAAATTGGACGAGACAACTTACGCCCTTCGAATCCCTGTGTCATCGCAAAACGCCACCAAGACATCTTATTTCTCTCCTGTACACCCTGCTCTCAGGACCTTTGAATCCGACCCTTACACCCTCACAAATCTCATGGAATAAGGACTTACAAACACCCTTAAAAAAATTATGAATGGACTAGGGTCTATGAGTACGCACATAAGGGCTCGTTGAATGTCGCTATCCAGGAAAACGGGTACAAGGTAGCTACTAGGTGGTACAGGACCCCCTCACGGCTTAACAAATTTTCATCCAACATCCCCAACACCTGCTGGAGGTGCAGACTGGAGGTGGGTACAATGCTTCATGTGTGGTGGGACTGTGTGAATCAACAACCCTTTTGGAAGGAGGTACACGGTCTAATCGCACATATTACCACACTCACTCTTGATTACACCCCGGCCTAATTCCTGTTACACCACACATCCCTATCCAAGCAGAAATACTACAAATACTTAGCCATGCATATGGTTAATGCAGCCAGACTCTGCATCCCCAAACATTGGTGCTCGACATGCACTCCAACGATCAGGGAATGGTTTGCTAGAATCTCTAAAACAAAGGATATGGAGGAGCTCATCCATATCTCACAAGATAGAATGCATACATTTCCATCCACTTGGGCTTGCTGGATGCACTTCACAACCACTGATAGATATCGTCAGTATGTCTCTTAGGCTGCCCTGCGGAAATCGCAACTGCAGTGCGGGTCTCTTTGGTAACAGGGGTGTGGGTGTGGGCCCACTCCTGACCCCTGGCCCCCCTGATGAATGTCCCCTATTGATAAAGCAACAGGAATACTACAGGAATAACCGTAAAACACTTACATACAAGAAAAAACATACAAGCTGACAATTTTGTCTATTCTTAAAATATTGGTGCAATGTGTTTAAACAGAAAGGTGATGACCAGGGGTAACTTCAGCTGTAGAAGTCAAACATCATCAGGAAAACATTTTGCCTATGTTCACATAGCCGCAATCGGTAAATACATGCAAAAGAGTCAGATTACAGTTGGAAAAGGGACAGTACCCCCTCTTAAGGTTTTATTTAAGGTAGTGACTTGAAAGGTAGTAGAGGGAGAAGAAAAAAGAAAGGAAAGATGGGGGGGCAGGAAGCATAGAAGAGACAGGAGAGTGGGCGAGTCTTTAATAATATAGAAACAAGACGTTCTGATAGAACTATCTCAGGCTTACTTACACTCAGAAGGGATGCTAGGGGGAAGAGATAGGAGGGGTGCAGAAGGTGGAAAGGTTTTTCTGTTGACGGTAGCGCGGTTCGAGTTCAGGGGCTAATGCGGTCAATCAAAAGGGGGGGGGACAGTTACCAAGGTACAAGGTAATAGAAGGGTTTTGTCAAAATCTGGGGTTAAACAGTGCTTCACTCAAGGTTGCCATATTTTTTCAAACTTGCGTATCTTGTCACTTTCAATGGCTGCCATTTTAGCATAGACAAGGGCTCTATTCATTCTATGTTTAGCTTCAGCCACAACCAAAGTCTGGGATTTCCAAGCCCTAGTAATAATTTGCTTGGCCACCGTGGACAGTTGTAGAAGCAATTGGAATTGCGAATGTATGAACTCCGCTGGTTTTAGGTTTAGGAGAGCTGTTGTAGGCCGGAGATTTGGGCAAAGCTCTCTAATAGTGAAAGCAGGTTAGAAGCAGTGTGTGGATAAGATAGGAAAATGAGTATGTCATCTGCAAACAGGCATACTTTGTGATGGTGTCCACTAAGTTCTATCCCTCTAACATTATGATCCGATCTGATCAGTTGCGCCAGGGGTTCAATGAGCAAAGCAAACAACAAAAGGAGAGAGGGGACAGCCCTGCCTGGTACCTCTCTGAATATCAAAGATTGCAGATTTTTAGCCGGTGCATTTGATGTATGCCCACGGGTTGTTATATAGTTATTATATTCCTAACCCATGTTAGTAAATGACTCCCAAAACCCAAGTATTGGAGAGTTTATTGTAAGTATGGCCAAGTGACTGAATCAAATACTTTACTGGTGTCTAGAGATGGAAAGCATGACGGGATGCATCTAGTTTTGGCAACGTCAGATAGAAGCAGGATGCATCTAACGTTGTTGCTGGCTTGGCGGATGGGGACAAATCCTGTCTGATCATGATGGATTAGTTGACCTATGATGGTATTCAAATGTGTTGCCATGATTTTGGCTAACAGCTTGATGTCGAGATTCAGTAGAGCGATGGAGCGATAGTTTGTCCAAGAGGAACGGTTAGAACATGGTTTGGGTAAAATGGAGATTATGTATGTTAGTGTCTCGGATCTAAATGAGTGTGCCTTCAGCAGAGAGTTAAAGGTGCTCGTTAACATAGGCATAAAAATGGATGTGAATTTTCTATAGTAAGTGGCAGAAAATCCGACCCCGGTCTTTTATGCGGTTTCAAAGCCTTGATGGCTAATGCCACCTCCTCATCTGTGATAGGACACTCGAGATTCTCGTTGTGATTGGGTGAGTGAGGGGAGAGAAATACGAGAGAAGAGGGTGTCTACAGCAGTACAGTCTAAGTCTGGGGATGATGAATAGATTGATCAAAATAATAACAAATTTTTGCTGGAAACTGTCCAGGCTAACTCAAACCTGGTAGGCAAAAGGAGGTTACAATAAAGACCAGTGTCGGTTGAAAAAAGGGCAAGGAACCAATAAAGCGGTCTTCCTCATCCAAAGATGACACCTGATGGGATGTGTTTGAGCTGATTCTCATCACTCGGGCAGGATCAGTCCATGGAGTCCTCGGTGGATGCTGCAGGGTTGTTTAAACGACCCCATTTGTAGAGGTTCTGATGAATGTGATCCTTATCGGCAACCACCGATTTTTGTGGAGAACGAGAAGCCGGGTGTCTGTGGGAAGAATCCCAATTCGGGGTTTGGTCCAGGATGTCCAGATCTTGCGGGGCTGTCTTTAATTCCTCCACTGTGGGGCGGACATATTTGGTCTCCAAGTGAGCAAACTGAGAATGGGAATCCCCAGTGGTATGGGATCTGATGTCGTTAAAGGATGTCGCTGAAGGATCTGGAGAAGTGGTTAGAGGGTGCGTCTTTTCGCCACCGTGAGAGGGTAAAGATCAGCAAAAATCTGGTACGTGTGTCCCTGAAAGGAGAATGCATCCTTCCCTCTGGCTGCAGGACCATTAGTTTTGAGCAGGGCCAGGGCCCTGTGTATCCTATCCATTTACTAGTCATGTGCATTTGTGCATTTTCGTCCGAATTTCAGGTATTTTCGTTATCGTTTTAACAAACGATAACGAAAGTGCAGAATCCGAAAAACAAAAGATCCGACATAAACAAATGCTTTATTTTCATTTTCGTTGCTGCAACAGTTCGATATAGATAGGAGATTCGACATGATGCTGACAATAACAATCTGTGTCCATCAAACCTGTGGTCGAATGTGCCTAACCTTAACTCTATTAGTCTAAGATTATTCTACATAGAGAGAAAAGATTTGACGTAGGGGAGAAAAGATTTGACGTAGAGAGAAAAGATAAATAAAAATAATGATGATGATGAATGTTATTGGCTGATTGTAACCAAAGAGGAGGAGCAGTAAAATAGCTAGAACTAAGTACACATGTACTTTGGCTTATGGTGTCTGTTGAAAGTTCTAATAAGATTCGACAGAGCAGGCAAACTATACGGCGTTGTACAGTTTAGCTGCTCCGTCGAATCTTCTTTGAACATTCGACAGAAACCATAAGCCTTCAATGACAGATTCAACCTTAATTTGGACTTTCGGATGAATACAATTTTTAACGAAAAACTAAATAAAAACGAATTTCGGGAGTAACTAAATTTTATTTTTTGGGCGAAAACGAAATTCTGAAACGAAATATTTCAGTGTGCACATGTTTACCATTTACAGTCTTTCAACAGGAATGCCAGGTTGCAATTCCTGGAACAGGGCCATCATAGTAGCTTGCACATTAAGCACAGTCTCAGGTATCCCTCTGATTCACAGATTAGAGCGGCGGTCCCCATTCTCTTGGCCCTCTAAGCGTGACTGTAGCAACTCCTTGAGGTTCTCAAATTCAGCAATATAGTCCTGTGTATGGTTTTCAAGGTCATCTACTTTCACTTCCAGCTCAGCTGTTTGCTGGCCTAACTCCCTGATCTCACGGGTCAGTTTGTCTGTAATGTGGTCAGAAACTTGTTTAAGGGCTTTCTGCAGCATCCATTTAAACTGTTTGAACATGCCAGAGTGGATCACAGTCTGTGTGCTGCCTGTGTCTGAGTCTGACTCACCATTACTGACCTGTGATGGCAGAGGGTATAGTGACGGCTTGGCAGAGTGTGGCGTGCTGTGCTGGGAAGAAGGAGTCAAAGCCATCTTGGGAGGCCTGGTCAGGGCATCCTTAATGTTCCTGGATTGGATCTTTGCCTTGGAGCCATTGAGGACCATGGCTGTGTGAGAGGCGTTTTCCATGCACATAGGGAAGGTAGCAGGTGCAGTTTGTGGAGCCGGCGTGGTTTACCCTGGAGCAAAGCTCTAAGCGGGAATGTTCGTGTTGCTCAAAGTCCACACATGCTCCCATTAGAAAACTTTTCAACCACAATAATAAACCTTTCAACCACAATAATCAACATTTCAACCACATTAGAAAACATTTCAACTGCATTAATAAACATTTCAACTTCATTAGAAAACATTTCCTTGTCAAAAGAAGTTTGAGTATACAATATTATAAAGATACATAGTAAGTTTACAAGGATCTATAAAGTAAGCTCATTGTTTTACAGTAGGGTTTATATAGGTAAATATCATGAAATTTCAAATATTAAACATTGGGTTCACGTAAACCTAAATTAAAGATATATATCATTTCCTTAGTTACTTTTGTAGGTATTTAAATGATTTATACCTACTATACATATTGTTTACAAGTAGAGTGTATATAGGTCAAATAAATTCTGATAATGAGCTTTAATCGTAAGGTGGAGAAAAGGAAAGAGAAAGAAGAAAAGGGTTGAAAGGTAGAGGTATGGTCTATAAGGTTGTCCCGCTCGTCAGTTTATTATTCTTTTTAGTTCTCTTTGAAGCCTTAGAATGGGTGTCTCTGTAAGTCATTTAATCTGTTACCATGGCAACAGGACAGAGTCATTGAAATTTGACAGGAACTGTTGTTTTATCCAAGGATGCCAAAGTTTTTCAAATTTTGGAATTTGATTTTGATCGATGGCTACCATCTTAGCATGGGACATTGTATTATTCATTCTGTGAATTGTTTCTGCTAGTACCAATGTAGGAGATTTCCATGCCTTGGCCACTGTTTGTTTTGCAGCCGTTATTAGTTGGATCATAAGTTTGAATTGGGAGAGTGTTAACCATTCCGGTTTTAGATTAAGTAAAGTTATATATGGATCTGGTTGTATTATTTTTTAAAATATTTTAGATGCAATCACGAAGACTTCCTTCCAGAAGGTTTGGATTACTGGGCACGTCCACCATATGTGTAAATATGTGCCTATTTCTGGGCATCCTCGAAAACAAAGAGCTGAAGTATTAGGTGAATATTTTGCCACTCTAGCGGGTACAAGGTACCAGCGAGTTAGGACTTTATAATTTGTCTCCAGTGCTAAGATGTTGGGTGAAGATGACTTAGATGTGAGCCATATGTTAGACCAGTCCGTGTCTTCTAAAGTTCGTCCCAGGTCCTCCTCCCACCTCTGAACGTAAGAGGGTCTATTAAGATTTGCTACTCCATATAATTGATTATAAAGTGATGAAATTGTACCTTTAGCAAATGGATCTTTTGTACAGATTGATTCAAAAATGGATAATTGGGATAATGGTGTATCCCCCTTTAGGAATGGTGTATAGAAATTTTTGATTTGGAGATATCTAAATATCTCAGAGTTTGGTAGATCATATTTTTCTCTAAGCGATGGGAATGAAAGGAATGATTTAGATGCTATGAAGTCATTTAGTGTCTGAATGCCTGATGTTGTCCAAGCTTTAAAAGAATTTGGGTAGATCCATGCCGGATAAAAGGCCGGAATTCTGATAAAAGGATAGGATTGTGTGGAGATTGTAACTGATATTTGGTTTTTAGTTTATCCCAGAGAGATAAGAAGTGTTTAGTTATGGGATTATGAATTTTAAAGCGGTCTTTAGGATCAAGCCATAATAAATTTGATATTAATAGAGGGTCATTTTCTGAAGCCTGTATAAATACCCATAATGGGATTTCCTGTTTTGCATGGTATTTGGACAGACTGGCCAAATGTGCTGCTCTGTAGTAGTTAGTAAAATTAGGGTATCCCAGGCCTCCTTTATTTTTGGGAAGATGTAGTGTGTGTATAGGTATACGTGGTTTAGAAGAGCCCCATATAAACGAAGTTGCTCTTTTTTGTACTATTCTCAAAAAATAGGAAGGAATTGGAATAGGGAGGACTCTGAATAGATAAAGCAATTTGGGTAGAATAGTCATTTTGATTGCATTAATCTTCCCTATCCAGGATAAAGGAAGTTGCGACCATTGTTTTATTAGATTTGTGATCTGTCTTAATACAGGAGGATAATTGGTTGAGAATAAGTCAGAATGAGATGCTGTTAAATGAATTCCAAGATATGGGATTGATTTTTCTGCCCATGTGAATGGGAGTACAGCCCTAGCCGGGATCAATTCCATGTTTGTGAGTGAAATATTAAGCACTAGGCATTTCTTAGGATTAATCATAAGGCCGGATAGGGCTGCAAATCCATCAAGAGCTGGTATTAAGTTAGGACCAGAGACCTGTGGTGATGATAGAAAAAGTAATATATTGTCTGCAAATATACATAATTTGTGTGTAATACCTCCTACAGTAGGTGACCGCGATATTGTGTCAATCTCGCCACTAGGGATGAGCTTCGTGTTCGAGTCGAACCCATGTTCGACTCGAACATCGGCTGTTCGACCGTCCGTCGAATTGCGAACGATATGGGCCGTTCGCGCCAAATTCGTGTGGCGCGTCACGGCCCATAATTCACTGCGGCATCGCAGTGCATTGCTGGCTGATGATTGGCCAAGCATGCACTATGACCCGCATGCTTGGCCAATCACAGCGCCGCCTGAACAGAGAGCCGTAATTGGCCAAAGCCAAGGAGGCTTTGGCCAATTATGGCTCAGGGGATTTAGTACACGCCCCACACTATATAAGGCCGCCTGCACGGCGGCCCTGTGTAGTGTGTGTTCCGGCGTTGAAAGAGATAGACAGAGAGACAGTGTTTGATTTGAGTTAGATAGATTAGGCAGAACAGTCAGTCAGTTAGCTGCACTTACAGTGTATTGTGTATATATATGCATCCCAGGTGTTGCATATATATATATACACTGTATTCAGTTTAGCTAGATCCGTTCCTGTTATCTTCTATCTAGACTATTTACATTCAGTGCAGTGTGTCCTGCTCACAGTGTTCAGCTAGATCCGTTCCTGCTATTTACATTCAGTACAGTGCTTCCTGCTCACAGTGTTCAGCTAGATCCGTTCCTGCTATTTACATTCAGTGCAGTGCGTGCTGCTCACAGTGTTCAGCTAGATCCGTTCCTGCTATTTACATTCAGTGCAGTGCGTGCTGCTCACAGTGTTCAGCTAGATCCGTTCCTGCTATTTACATTCAGTGCAGTGCGTCCTGCTCACAGTGTTCAGCTAGATCCGTTCCTGCTATTTACATTCAGTGCAGTGCGTCCTGCTCACAGTGTTCAGCTAGATCCGTTCCTGCTATTTACATTCAGTGCAGTGCGTGCTGCTCACAGTGTTCAGCTAGATCCGTTCCTGCTATTTACATTCAGTGCAGTGCGTCCTGCTCACAGTGTTCAGCTAGATCCGTTCCTGTTATCTTCCTACTGACAGGCAGGCTTGTCTGGTTACAGTATATAAAGCTACCTGAAGAAAATTACAGGTGTTCTTTTTGATCCTATTAGTACCACGGTCAGGCAGCTAGACTATTTACATTTAGTACAGTGTGTCCTGCTCACAGTGTTCAGCTAGATCCGTTCCTGTTATTTACATTCAGTGCAGTGTGTCCTGCTCACAGTGTTCAGCTAGATCCGTTCCTGCTATTTACATTCAGTACAGTGCGTGCTGCTCACAGTGTTCAGCTAGATCCGTTCCTGCTATATACATTTAGTGCAGTACGTCCTGCTCACAGTGTTCAGCTAGATCCGTTCCTGTTATCTTCCTACTGACAGGCAGGCTTGTCTGGTTACAGTATATAAAGCTACCTGAAGAAAATTACAGGTGTTCTTTTTGATCCTATTAGTACCACGGTCAGGCAGCTAGACTATTTACATTTAGTACAGTGTGTCCTGCTCACAGTGTTCAGCTAGATCCGTTCCTGTTATTTACATTCAGTGCAGTGTGTCCTGCTCACAGTGTTCAGCTAGATCCGTTCCTGCTATTTACATTCAGTACAGTGCGTCCTGCTCACAGTGTTCAGCTAGATCCGTTCCTGCTATTTACATTCAGTGCAGTGCGTGCTGCTCACAGTGTTCAGCTAGATCCGTTCCTGCTATATACATTTAGTGCAGTACGTCCTGCTCACAGTGTTCAGCTAGATCCGTTCCTGTTATCTTCCTACTGACAGGCAGGCTTGTCTGGTTACAGTATATAAAGCTACCTGAAGAAAATTACAGGTGTTCTATCCCAGCTTAGTGCAGCTACAGGCCATTAGTATGTCTGGAAGGCCAAGAAGGAGAGGCAGACAGTCACAAGCCAATAAGAGAGGGCAAGCAGGCTCTGTGTCTAGTGCTGGTCGTGGAGACGGTGCATCCTCATCAGCACGTGGCCATGGGACACGCTTGGCCTTTTTTTCGGCAGCTGGCCGTGTTGAGCCGCAACATGCGGAAGACTTGGTCGAGTGGATGACCAAGCCGTCCTCATCCTCCTCATCCTCTCTCACCCATGCCCAGGGTGCTTTGTCTGGCAAAGCAGCGGCCTCTTCCCTCAGCTCAATGTCATCAGTGACTCCTTCCCTAGCCCCACCATGTCCTCCTGAGGATTCCCTCGAACTGTTTGACCACAGTGTTGGGTACATGCTCCAGGAGGATGCCCAGCGTTTGGAAGGCTCTGATGATGATACTGAGCTCAATGAAGGCAGTAACATGAGCACGGACAGAGGGGGTGCCCAAGAAGGACAGCAATCTGGCAGTCATGCTCCCCCTGCTGCAGCATACTGCCAGGTTTGCTCCAGTGATGAGGAGGGAGGGGATGATGAGGTCACTGACTCAACGTGGGTGCCTGATAGGAGAGAGGAGGAGGAGGAGGAGGAGGAGGAGGAGGAGGAGGAGGTGGCACATCACCAACTAGGCAGGATGCCCTCCAGGGGCCAGCCTAAGGGCAGCACATTGACTGCATCACACCCCAAAGCTCCACATGTGCAGGGCGCTGCAGTCTCTGCGCGTTATTCAAAAAGTTCTTTGGTGTGGGCCTTTTTTGAGACGAGTGCATCAGATCGCACCGCTGCTATTTGCAATATATGTCTCAAGCGTATCTCGCGTGGCCAAAACATCTCCCGCTTGGGTACCACATGCTTGACCAGACATATGTTGACCTGCCATGCAGTTCGTTGGCAAGCGTATCTAAAAGACCCACACCAAAGAACAAAGACGATCTCTCCTTGCTCCTCATCAGCTGAGATTTCCAACCCCACTAGACCTTCAGTCCTCTCTGCGACCTGCAGTGAGAGGAATGAAGGTGTAGAATTAGGTGTGTCACAGCCAAGTACTTATGGGCAATCTGCTTTTGGTACACCGACGTCAGATTGTACCAGGCAAATTTCCCTGCCCCAGCTGCTGCACCGCCGAAAGAAGTTTGCTCCCAGCCATCCACATGCCCAGCGGTTGAATGCTAGCTTGGCAAAATTGCTAGCACTTCAACTGCTGCCTTTTCAGTTGGTAGACTCTGCCCCCTTCCGTGAGTTTGTGGAATGTGCGGTTCCTCAGTGGCAGGTACCCAAACGCCACTTTTTCTCACGGAAGGCGATTCCGGCTCTCTACCGGCATGTGGAAGGCAATGTCCATGCCTCGCTGGACAGGGCGGTCAGCGGTAAGGTGCATATTACCGCTGACTCATGGTCCAGCAGGCATGGACAGGGACGTTACTTAAGTTTCACGGCGCATTGGGTGACTCTGCTGGCAGCTGGGAAGGATGCAGGACAAGGTGCAGTAGTGTTGGAGGTTGTTCCGCCACCACGCCTCCAAAATGCTGATTGTGACACACCTCTCTCCTCCACCCCCTCCTCTTCTTCTTCCTCCATGGCCTCTTCCTCGGAACCAGCGGTGCTCCGTAGGCGTTCAAGGGGCTACGCAAGTACGCAGGCCAAAAGATGCCATGCGGTGCTTGAGCTGGTGTGCTTGGGGGACAGGAGCCACACTGGGGCAGAGGTTCTGTCAGCTCTGCAGGGGCAGGTTCAGAGGTGGTTGACGCCACGCCAACTTAAGGCAGGAATGGTGGTTTGCGACAATGGCACCAACCTCCTCTCTGCCCTCCGACAGGGACAACTGACCCATGTGCCCTGTTTGGCTCACGTCCTTAACTTGGTGGTGCAGCGGTTCTTGGGCAGGTACCCGGGCTTACAGGATGTCCTGAGGCAGGCCAGGAAAGTCTGTGTGCATTTCCGCCGGTCATATAATGCCAGTGCTCGGCTGACGGACCTCCAAAAGGAGTTTAACCTGCCCAAGAACCGCCTAATCTGTGACATGCCCACCAGGTGGAACTCGACGTTGGCCATGCTGCAGCGGCTGCACACGCAGCAGAGGGCCATCAATGAGTACCTGTGCGACTATGGCACCAGGACAGGGTCAGGGGACCTTGGTTTTTTTTCCCCACGCCAGTGGGCCATGATCAGGGATGCATGCACTGTCCTGTCACCATTCGAGGAGGCCACGAGGATGGTGAGCACTGACAGTGCATGCATCAGTGACACTGTCCCCCTTGTCCACCTGTTGGAGCACACGCTGCGTGGGATAATGGACAGGGCACTTGAGGCAGAACAGAGGCAGGAAGAGGAGGACTTCCTTAGCTCTCAAGGCCCCCTTTATCCAGACAGTGTTCCTGCGTGCCCGCCGATCACACAGGAAGAGGACGAGGAGGAGGAGGAGGAGGAGGAGGAAGATTGTGTCAGTATGGAGGTGGAGCCTGGCACTCAGCATCAGCAGTCTTTAAGGGATCAGTCCCAAGGAACACATGGACTTGTACGTGGCTGGGAGGAGGTGGCTGCGGACGTTGTTGTCCTTAGTGACCCAGAGGACTCCGGACCGAATGCCTCAGCAAACCTACGCTGCATGGCCTCCCTGATCCTGCAAAGCCTGCGTAAGGATCCTCGTATTCGTGGTATCAAGGAGAAGGACCAATACTGGCTGGCAACCCTCCTTGATCCACGTTACAAGGGTAAGGTTGCGGACCTTATCTTGCCATCGCAGAGGGAGCAGAGGATGAAACATCTTCGGGAGGCCTTGCAGAAAGGTCTGTGCAACGCGTTCCCAGAGACTGGGAGGTTACAAACTCCTGTTTCTGGACAACGTGTTGCTGAGGCTTCGGTCAGTCAAAGAAGGAGCGGTGGAGAAGGTGGCCGTCTGACCGATGCGTTCAGACAATTTTTTGGTCCGCAGCCCCAAGGTATGATCGGTTCCAGCAACCATCGCCAGCGTCTGTTTTACATGGTGCAGGAATACCTAGGGGCAAGATCAGACTTGGACACCTTTCCCACCGAAAATCCTCTGGGTTACTGGGTCTTGAGGATGGATCACTGGCCAGAGCTTGCACAGTATGCAATTGAGCTACTGGCCTGTCCTGCATCCAGCGTTCTTTCGGAACGCACATTCAGTGCTGCTGGAGGCGTGGTAACCGATCACAGGGTGCGTCTGTCCACCGACTCGGTCGATCGGCTGACCTTCATAAAAATGAATCAGTCTTGGATCACCACCAGCTACCAAGCACCTGATGCAGATGTAACCGAATAATTTTTTTTGAAATCTCAGATCCCTTCAAAGACTGCCTATGCTGATGCTGAGTGACTATCCCTGAGTAATTATCCTCTTCCTCCTCAATCATCACGCTGATAGCTTGTAAGAACATTTTTGGTTCTGGGCGCCACCACCAGTGCCTAAGGCACAATTTTTCAGCCCCTGTTTAACAGGGGCGTGTAATTACAATTTTTGATGTAATACTTTGCAGCAGGGCTCGTTCCTGCATTCCAACTAGAGTGTCTGTGAGGGGTTGCAGTGTTGTGGCACCAGCACCAGTGCCTAAGACCCAATTTTTCTGCCCCTGTCTAACAGGGGCGTGTAATTACAATTTTTGATGCAATACTTTGCAGCAGGGCTTGTTCCTGCATTCCAACTAGAGTGTCTGTGAGGGGTTGCAGTGTTGTGGCACCAGCACCAGTGCCTAAGACCCAATTTTTCAGCCCCTGTCTAACAGGGGCGTGTAATTACAATTTTTGATGCAATACTTTGCAGCAGGGCTTGTTCCTGCGTTTCAACTAGAGTGTCTGTGAGGGGTTGCAGTGTTGTGGCACCAGCACCAGTGCCTAAGACCCAATTTTTCAGCCCCTGTCTAACAGGGGCGTGTAATTACAATTTTTGATGCAATACTTTGCAGCTGGGCTTGTTCCTGCGTTTCAACTAGAGTGTCTGTGAGGGGTTGCAGTGTTGTGGCACCAGCACCAGTGCCTAAGGCCTAATTTTTCAGCTCCTGTTCAACAGGGGCATGTAATTACAATTCTTGATCTAATATTTCACAGCAGGGCCCTGTGAGGGCTTACAGTGTTTTGGCCACAGCAACACCTAAGGCCCAAATTTCTGCTGAGTATATAGGGCAGGACCCTACTTTCAAACATCTAACTTACAAACGACTCCTACTTGCAAACGGAAGGAGACAACAGGAAGTGAGATGAAATCTACCCCTAAGGAAGGGAAATTCTCTCCTGTAAGAGTTAATATGGGAAAACAATTTTTCCTTTCCACTGATGCTTTCCAATCCTTGTTCCACAAAAAAACCCAAATTTTCAAAAAACATTTTTCATTGGGACAAAAAAGTGAGGTGAAATCTTCTGAAGAGGAGGAAAGACGCAAAACAAATGTCACAGGGGTGATAACCCTTCCCTATGTTTTCCAAAAAGCTTAGAAAAGATTTTTTGGCTGGAGCTAAACACATTAAAAATGTTCAAAATTACAAACAGATTCTACTTAACAACAAACCTACAGTCCCTGTCTTGTTTGCACCGCCTGTATACTGCTGTTCAGAGTATATAGGGACCTTTCCTTATTTTAATTTGGGTGCGGGGTTCCCCTTAATATCCATACAAGACCCAAAGGGCCTGGTAATGGACTGGGGGGTACCCATGCCGTTTGTCTCACTGATTTTCATCCATATTGCCATGACCCGACATGACATTAAACCCGCAAGCAGTTTTAAATGAGATTTTTTCCTTTAAAAATGACATTTGGTGCAGGGACTGTTCTAAACATGGGAAACACGCGTCACTTTACAGGCATACTATAGACACCCCCCAGGTACGATATTTAAAGGAATATTTCACTTTTTTTTTTTTACTTTAAGCATCATTAAAATCACTGCTCCCGAAAAAACGGCCGTTTTTAAAAGTTTTTTTTGCATTGATACATGTCCCCTGGGGTAGGACCCGGGTCCCCAAACCCTTTTTAGGACAATACCATGCAAATTAGCCTTTAAAATGAGCACTTTTGATTTCGAACGTTCGAGTCCCATAGACGTCAATGGGGTTCTAACGTTCGTGCGAACTTGCGGTCCGTTCGCGGGTTCTGGTGCGAACCGAACCGGGGGGTGTTCGGCTCATCCCTACTCGCCACATTTCTCGGCGAAATTTGACACCTGCGAGCCCCGTCGCGGGAGCCAGCGCCGAGATGGCTCACTCATCGGGAAAGGAAAACTTTGTTTTCCTTCCGCGATGAGTGACAGGCAGTGCTGACAGCTGTCTGGTATGAATCCTGAGGCGGGAACACCGCGCCAAATTTTAAATGAAAAAACCGGCGTGGGTTCCCCCCCAGGGGCATACCAGGCCCTTAGGTCTGGCATGGATTGTAAGGGGAACCCCCTACGCCGAAAAATCGGCGTGGGGGTCCCCCAAATCCATACCAGACCCTTATCCGAGCATGCAGCCCGGCCGGCCAGGAGAGGGGGGGACGAGCGAGCGGGCCCCCCCTCCTGAGCCGTACCAGGCCGCATGCCCTCAACATGGGGGGGTGCTTTGGGGAGGGGGGCACCCTGCGGCCCCCCCACCCCAAAGCACCTTGTCCCCATGTTGATGAGGACAAGGGCCTCTTCCCGACAACCCTGGCCGTTGGTTGTCGGGGTCTGCGGGCGGGGGGCTTATCGGAATCCGGGAGCCCCCTTTAATAAGGGGGCCCCCAGATCCCGGCCCCCCACCCTGTGTGAATGAGTTTGGGGTACATGGTACCCCTACCCATTCACCTGGGGAAAAGTGTCAATATAAAAAAAAACACACTACACAGGTTTTAAGAGTCATTTATTAGTCAGCTCCGGGATCTTCTTCCGACTTGGGGGGGTCTCCTGCCGACTTCTCCCGGTGTTCGGCCTCTTCTCCCGGGCCCCGCCGCTATCTTCTTCCAGCTCTATTGCCAGCGAGGGGCCCGGTCTGCCGCCGCTGTCTTGCCGCCGCTGTCTTGTCGCCGCTTCTTCTCTTCTTCTCTTCTTCCCCGATGTTGACACGACGTTCTCTCCGGCTCGAATGCTGTGTGCGAGCTGCGGAGCCATTTATATAGGCGGTGACCCCGCCCCCTTACGACGTCATTGTCCCAGCATGCGCAGGGACTCTGGGGTCACGCCCCCTTATGACGCCAGAGTCCCTGCGCATGCTGGGACAATGACGTCATAAGGGGGCGGGGTCACCGCCTATATAAATGGCTCCGCAGCTCGCACACAGCATTCGAGCCGGAGAGAGCGTCGTGTCAACATCGGGGAAGAAGAGAAGAAGAGAAGAAGCGGTTACAAGACAGCGGCGGCGAGACAGCAGCGGCAAGACAGCGGCGGCAAGACAGCGGCAGCAGACCGGGCCCCTTGCTGGCAATAGAGCTGGAAGAAGATAGCGGCGGGGCCCGGGAGAAGAGGCCGAACACCGGGAGAAGTCGGAAGGAGACCCCCCGAAGTCGGAAGAAGATCCCGGAGCTGACTAATAAATGACTCTTAAAACCTGTGTAGTGTGTTTTTTTTTATATTGACACTTTTCCCCAGGTGAATGGATAGGGGTACCATGTACCCCAAACTCATTCACACAGGGTGGGGGGCCGGGATCTGGGGGCCCCCTTATTAAAGGGGGCTCCCGGATTCCGATAAGCCCCCCGCCCGCAGACCCCGACAACCAATGGCCAGGGTTGTCGGGAAGAGGCCCTTGTCCTCATCAACATGGGGACAAGGTGCTTTGGGGTGGGGGGGCCGCAGGGTGCCCCCCTCCCCCAAAGCACCCCCCCATGTTGAGGGCATGCGGCCTGGTACGGCTCAGGAGGGGGGGGCCCGCTCGCTCGTCCCCCCCCTCTCCTGGCCGGCCGGGCTGCATGCTCGGATAAGGGTCTGGTATGGATTTGGGGGGACCCCCATGCCGATTTTTCGGTGTAGGGGGTTCCCCTTACAATCCATGCCAGACCTAAGGGCCTGGTATGCCCCTGGGGGGGAACCCACGCTGTTTTTTTCATTTAAAATTTGGCGCGGTGTTCCCACCTCAGGATTCATACCAGACAGCTGTCAGCACTGCCTGTCACTCATCGCAGAAGGAAAACAAAGTTTTCATTTCCCGATGAGTGAGCCAGCGCGACATGCACAGTACCCTGTCGCCGAGAACCAGCGCGATGCTATCGCGCTGGAAACACAATCTCGCTGTCAGGTACTGTACTTCAATGCCAGTTATAGTTTGGTTTGTTCTGATGTATTGGGCCATGGGTTCGAGTATAAGGGCAAATAATAAGGGAGATAATGGGCTACCCTGTCGGGTACCTCTTTCGATATTAAAGGCATCAGATTTGTATCCAGCATATTTTATATAGGCTTTGGGTTTATTATATAATGCTCTGATCCATGTTAAAATGTGGGGTCCAAAACCCCATTTTTGTAATGAATATTGCATATATTGCCAGGATACTGTGTCAAATGCCCTCTTAATATCGAGAGATAGAAAACATAAAGGGATTTTTCGTTTTTTAGCAATATGTGCCAATAACACTGCCCTGTGTATATTATCGCCTGCCTGTCTATTTGGCATGAAGCCTACTTGATCTCTATGTATTAATTTTCCTATAATGCTATTGAGGCGTTTTGCTATTATTTTTGCTAATAATTTAATATCGAGGTTTAACAGAGAGATAGGCCGATAATTCACACAGGAAGTATCATCAGAAAGGGGTTTTGGAATCATACAAACAATTGCCATTAGTGTTTCTTGCCGAAAAGAATGTCCATCTAGAAGTTTGTTAAAAGTTTCAGTGAGAATGGGAGAGAGTATTTCTGAGAATGTTTTATAGTATAAAGCCGAGTAGCCGTCTGGGCCTGGTCTTTTGTTAAGTTTTAGGTCTTTTATGGCGTTAGCAACTTCATCTATAGTTATAGGCTCATCCAAACTGCTTTTTTGATTCTGAGATAACTCAGGTAAGGTTATTTTTGAGAAGAAGGATTCAGCCTCTGTAGGATTAAATTCATTGTTTGTCTTGTATAAAGTTGCGAGATGTGAGTGAAATTTATGGACTATTTTAACTGGATTACAAGTGTAAACATTTTTTGATAATTTCAAACGTATTGGTTTGAAAGATTTGTTAGTTGAATTTAATGCCCGAGCCAAATATGTACCTGGTTTGTTTGTATTCATGTAGAAATTGTGTTTGGAGCGTTTGAGGGTTTTATCAACTGACTCAGTGAGAAATAGATTGTATTCCAATCTAGATTTTTCCAGATGAGATTTTGTACTCTGAGATGGATTATCTTGAAATGATATGTAGGCTGCATTAAAATTGAGTTCTAGTTTTTTTGCTAGATTTTTGCGTTCCCGTTTAAATAGTGCCATTTGTCTTTGTATTGTACCACGCAAGACAGGCTTATGAGCTTCCCACAGTGTTATTGGGGAGATGTCTGTTGTATTATTAATTGATATGTATTCCTTTAAAGCTTGTTCAATGGCCATCTGATGTAGTGGGTGTTTGAGCATTATGTCCGGTAAGTACCACGTTGGGTCATGCGCTTTTGGTATGGCTGAGGCTATAGTAGTGTATACTGCATTATGGTCAGACCACGGAATCGGAATTATATCTGATGCAATAATTTCTGGTATCATTCCTATTGTTAGAAAAATATGATCTATTCTGGTGAAGGTTTGATGAGGGTGCGAGAAATAAGTGAATTTCTTTTTCATTGGGTTACTTTCTCTCCACGAATCTACCAGATTGTATTTGGAAAGAAGTTGAGAAAAAGGTAATCTAGAGGTTATTTTGTGTGTGATGGAAAAATCTGGACAGCCGCACTCCAGATTGGAAAAGTGAAAAATAAAATCCTCTTTATTGAAAAAGTAATAACATGATTAAAATCCGTACATGGCTTTGTTGGGATAATGCAGCATAACCGCTAACGCGTTTCACGCTCCCATAGAGCGCTTACTCATAGCTATGAGTAAGCGCTCTATGGGAGCGTGAAACGCGTTAGCGGTTATGCTGCATTATCCCAACAAAGCCATGTACGGATTTTAATCATGTTATTACTTTTTCAATAAAGAGGATTTTATTTTTCACTTTTCCAATCTGGAGTGCGGCTGTCCAGATTTTTCCATCACACACATACCATTGGAATAGCAATTGCTGGCACCTGGGGCTCTCACAATCATCCACACAGCGGAGGACGGGAAGCTTGAACCCAGTCACCTAGAGCGGTGGTAACTATCTTGTTCATCTCAAATATCTAGAGGTTATTTTGGATGGTGTAAAAGGTGATTTATCTAGAAATGGGAGGAGGACCTGGTTCGAATCCCCACACATTATCACTGTTCCTATTTTGTGTGTATTAATCACTTGTAATATATGTGAGAGGAATGGTGTAGGTTGTTTGTTAGGTGCGTAGTAGGAAATCACCGTGATTGCTGTATCCATTTATATAACCCATGAGTATCAGGTATCTACCTTCTGGGTCTTTAATTTCTGATAATAAGGTGAATGGTGTGGATTGGGGAAATGCAATTAGAGTTCCCCTTTGCTTGGTACAGGCAGAAGCCGTGTAAATTTGTTGATAAAAAGGAGAAATATATTTTGGAGTAGAATCTTTGGTGAAGTGTGTTTCTTGGAGGCATACTATGTAAGCCTTCTTGTTATGAAAAGTACGGAAGGCTTTGGTCCTTTTTTGAGGGACATTTATTCCCTGAACATTCAGGGAAAGTATATTCAGTGGTGCCATGGCAACAGATCAAATAGTTTTGACTTACTTTTTGTTATGCAGAGCTGACTGCGCAGATCAACCTGTGTGGACTGAAGAGATGAATAGATAGAAAAGAAACCAGTGAATTCTGGAGTAAAGTGTAAACAAAAAAACATATGAGATTGGATGATACATTGTATAAATTATTTTTTGCAAGTAATCACAATTTACCTGTGAAAGAGAGTAAATATCAGGGGAATAAGTGCCTTCGTCACACTCCCACATAATATGGTTGGGAGAATGAGGAGGGCTAATGGGGGTACACGGATCTTCCGCTTACAGGAGAGAAGTGCTATGTCAAAAGACATCAAAATGATGTTTCATTAATTGGAGTGCAGAATATAGTTTTTGTTGAAATTATTTATTCCAGGGTGGTTGTATATGGTTAGTTTTGCCCTAGGCTAAATAATTCAGTTAGAAAGGTACTGTTAATAACTTTGGTATTGATGAAGATAGTTTGAATTATTTTGGGATTTTAACCCTTTTAGAGTAAACAATTACATATTTTATTCATATGTAACTGTTTAGATATGTTAACTCATAAAATTGAGGTTGTATTGCTCCAGATTAGAATAAACAAAAACATAATTCTAGGAACTAGTTAGATAATAATATATTTGTTTTAAGAAAAGAAAGAAAAAGCTTCCATTACTTCTGAATTATTGAACATATTTGTCCTAAAAAGTAATAAATCTATTGTTATTACCTGATAATATATAACTGAACAAGAATTTCCTTATTTCACTTATATATTCTAAGGCTATATGAATCAGAAGTAATAAGAAATATAACTGGAATGTAACATGATCCCACACAGTGTGTGACTATCAGAATGCAGTTACATTCAGTTATAAATACAGGTTTTTTATAGAGAACCATCTCTTAGTATAATAAATGAAGAGATATCAGGAATTAGGATGGCAGTCCATTGAATCTTCTTGGTCCATGGATGATGTGGCATAACGGCCTCTTTTGTGAGAATGATGATTCCCATTTTGTTCTGAAATTTTCTGAGTGCTGCCTGAAGGTGAAGATGATGTCATTCTTCTGCGTGTGGGAGAGTTGCTGCTTGTGGGTTCTGTCAGATTTAATTTTAAAAAGGTTTGTTGTAATTCATCTGCTGATCTGCTTCTGTAAATTGTACCTTGGTAGTTAAATCTGACTGAAAAGGGGAAGCCCCATTGATACATAATGTTGTGGCGTTGCAGTTCCATTAGTTGGGGTTTCATGGATTGTCTTTTAGTAATAGTAAGTTGGGATAGGTCAGCAAAAATTTGATAATTGTGTCCTTGAAAATTAAGTTCCTTTTTTTTCTCTTGCAGCAATTAGTATTTGTTCTTTCATTCTGTAATAATGAAATTTTGTGATTATATCACGTGGGGGTCCATCTTTCTTTTTGGCTGTGAGGGCTCTGTGTACTCTGTCCAGTTCTAAACGTTCAATAGGGATATCTGGCTTTAGTTCTTGTAATAGAGCAGTAATAGTAGATTGCAGGTCTGTCACAGTTTCAGGTATTCCCCTTATGCGCAAGTTTGAACGTCTGGCTCTATTTTCGTAATCTTCGAGCTTAGTTTGAAGTATTGAATTCTCTTCTTTTAATTGTTCCAATTCTGTTATATTGACTTGGGTTGTAATTTCAATTTCATCCATTTTTATTTCTAATGCCGCGTACACACGAGCGGACTTTACGGCGGACTTTGCCCGGCGGACTTTTCGTCGGACTTTGTTGGCTCCTTGCGCCGGACTTAAAAACGGACGGACTTGGCCACACACGCTCACTGCAAAAGTCCGCTGGTTTGGAACGCGGTGACGTATAGCACGTATGATTGGGACTAGAAAAAGGAAGTTCAAGCCCCACTACGGCACCCTTTGGGCTGCTTCTGCTAATCTCGTGTTTATCTCGTGTTAGTAGAAGTTTGGTTAGAGACGATTCG
This sequence comes from Lithobates clamitans, assembly GCA_037952925.1. NCBI lineage: Eukaryota > Metazoa > Chordata > Amphibia > Anura > Ranidae > Lithobates > Lithobates clamitans. Next base: position 436,513 of record JBBGZY010000062.1, read on the forward strand.
CGCTTTTCACACTTCAGCTTTTTTTGTTCGTTTTCTGCGGTTCAGTTTGTGCTTGTGAGGTTTGTATCTGCTTTTCAGTGCATGTTGGTCAGTTCGTAACCTGCCTTGCAGGCCGTTCTGGTCCGCTCGTTACTGATTTTCAGGTCGTTCTTCATAGGCCTTGCTGTTCTTCAGTGCGTTTGTTATAAGTTTGTTTGTTTGAGCAGCCGACCGTTTTGAAGCCATGTCGCGTGGACGTTCTCGTTCTCGAGTTTGTGCTGTGTGGGGACTTGGTGTTGGGGTTAATACTTTGACCCAAGTCCAGTCCATGAACAGGGTGGGGAGGAGTTCATGGACCAAGAATTGGTTGCGCCAGCGTGACCAGTTCTCTCATATGCCTTTGCTCCGTGAGCTCCGTGAGAATAATCCTGAGGATTTCAGGAATTTTCTCAGGATGACGGACCCCGTCTTTGAGCGTCTGCTGGCTATGCTGACCCCCTATATCAGCAGTCAGGATACCTGCATGAGGCAAGCCATCAGTGCGGAGCAGAGGCTAGTTGCCACGTTACGTTACTTGGCGACAGGGAGAAGTCTTCAGGACTTGAAGTTCTCAACAGGCATCTCCCCCCAGGCTCTGGGGATCATAATCCCAGAGACCTGTTCTGCTATTATTCAGGTCCTGCAGAAGGAATATATGAAGGTAAGTTTTATCCTTTAACATTACATGATATGTATTAAATGTTTTTTGATGTATTGTAGAACTGTCCTCTTTACCTAATTGCCATGCTTTCAATATGCTGTGAATGTCCCCTTTATCTTCATGCATGCCTGTTTTAATCATTTATTGCCCTACATGCATAATTTCTTTCATTAACCTCCCCACCATGCAATCCTGGGTCCATTTATATCTCTAGCCTATAGTCCCTTGAACAATGTATATTGTCTGCTCCATTGTCTTGTTTGTCCCTCCCCCACCCCACAAATGTTTCAACCAGTCAGGTGTGTTTGTTAACCTAATTAGAACCCCTCCCCCACCCCACAAATGTTTCAACCAGTCAGGTGTGTTTGTTAACCTAATTAGAACCCCTCCCCCACCCCACAAATGTTTCAACCAGTCAGGTGTGTTTGTTAACCTAATTAGAACCCCTCCCCCACCCCACAAATGTTTCAACCAGTCAGGTGTGTTTGTTAACCTAATTAGAACCCCTTCCCCACCCCACAAATGTTTCAACCAGTCAGGTGTGTTTGTTAACCTAATTAGAACCCCTCCCCCACCCCACAAATGTTTCAACCAGTCAGGTGTGTTTGTTAACCTAATTAGAACCCCTCCCCCACCCCACAAATGTTTCAACCAGTCAGGTGTGTTTGTTATCCTAATTAGAACCCCTCCCCCACCCCACAAATGTTTCAACCAGTCAGGTGTGTTTGTTACCCTAATTAGAACCCCTCCCCCCACATTCAAATGTATCAATGGGCCATCAGAGGGGGTGAGTAATCTTATAAGTGTGCCTTATGTTTTTCAACATTTCAATTACAAACACACATATTAATAATATTTAACTGCTGTTGTTTACTAATGTTTTGGTGTAATCTGATATACAATTTATGTTTTAAAGTCCTTATCTTATTTTTTTTGCACTCCACAGTTTCCTTCAAGTACACAGGAATGGCAGACTGTGGCCTCCCAGTTCGCTGACCGTTGGGACTTTCCCAACTGTGTAGGGGCGATTGACGGGAAGCATGTCCGGATTGTGCCACCACCGCATTCGGGGTCTTATTTCTATAACTACAAGGGGTTCCATAGTGTAGTTTTGATGGCGGTGGTCTCGGCACATTTGGACTTTATGTTTGTGGATGTGGGGAAGAACGGCCGGATGTCTGATGGAGGAGTCTTTGCACAGACCGAGCTGTGCCATCATCTCCAGACCGGTGGCCTGGAATTGCCACCTGATGACGAGAATGTGGATGGACTCCCCTCAGTTTTTATTGCTGATGAAGCATTTGCTCTCGGTGAGAACTTGATGAGGCCGTTCCCCCAAAGGACACTCACCCCTGAGAGGAGGGTATTTAATTATCGGCTGGCCAGAGCAAGAAGAGTTGTGGAGAATGCCTTTGGGATTCTGGCCAGCCGGTTCTGTTTATTCCTTTCTTCAATTAATTTGGCGGACTATAAACTAAACTACGTCATCCTTGCTTGCTGCATCTTGCATAACTTTTTAAGCTGAATAACATTCAGCAACATATCTATCTGTTGGAGGCCAGACTGGAACAGGATAGCACTTTGACAGGCCTAGAAATTGGCCGTATTGGCTTGGCCCCTCGAACCGCACGTCAAGTGCCTGACCGTTATGTCAATTATTTTAATGGTCGGGGGGCCATTGCTATTCAGCAACAGCTGTAAGTTTCTTCCAAAAATTAAAAAGAAAATTTTTTTATCTAAATATCTTGTTTTTATTGTTGTTTACATTTAGTTATGTCTGTCTCCTAGTGCACTTGTAGTAGTGTCAAGTGCATTTAGCTTTAGTTAATCAGGCCCACAAAAACAAACCACAAAATTTAACTTCAAGAATCAGCCACACACATTGTATTCCGTAAAAATATTTACTTTGTGCACATTGAAAGGTGCATTTTTAAAAAAAAAAAATTTATTTTTTTATTTTGAAGTTTTGTTAAATTATGTTACTTTGTGTAAAAAATTTTAGTTTTACTAAATTATTCAAGGCATATTTTCACAAATATATAGAACTTTATATAAAAAGATTTACATACACAACAGTGTTTTTATAAACCAAACAAAAAAAAAAAGAACTTACAAAGTTCAACATTTAGAGAACGGTGCATGTGATGTCACCCTTGCAGAAATTGTTCATTTAGAAGATGCTCAAATTGAGCTTTACAAAAGGGTCAAGTCAACATGTGCTATCTCCTATCATGGGTGAGCAATGTACGTGTTTTGTGTGTGCAATCCCATTTTTGGTTCCTCTCACCACCAAAGAATTTTCAGGATGAAGGGGTTGCAAACACAAAACAAGTACATTGCTAACCCATGATGGAAGATAGCACATGATGACACACCGTGTGCATCACAATGTAAATTTGGGTATACCCCAAAAATTTAAAATACAATTTTTGAAACAAACAAACTTCCCAAGGAAATGAAGAACATGATTGATGTTTTTAGGCCAAACGTGATTATATTCGGCCCAAAACATCAATCATGTTCTTCATTTCCTGTTGCATGGAGTCCAGGCGAAGTTGCATGCTGTGAATTTGGTCACGCATTTTATCGATGTGGCCATTCCACAGCATTATCTGGCCAATTAGTCTTTGCACACTGTCTGTGGTGAAGGGCTCTGCCGCTTGGCCTTCCACAACCAGAAACTCACCTAAAATGAGTGAATAAAAACAAGGTTTACAATATGTACGCCAAAATACAGTAACTCAAGCTGGGGTGTCAGTCACTCACTTGGTGGGCTTGAAACCTCGCACACTTCCTCCACCTCTCCTTCCTCAAGGTCGTCGGGTGGGCGTAGTCTTGGGCTGGGGCTTGGGGTATCTTCTGCCTCAGGCTGGTGACTTGGGGGGGTCCTGAGATCCTTGGACTGTTGTCTGAGTCTTTTCTCCCCTATGAGAATTGAACAAAAGGTATAGTTAAAACACACTGATATTTTAGCTTTTAATAAATAAAGTTAAACGTTGGTTATGAGTTGTGGCCAATTTTTCATCATAATAAATTTTGAAGACAGGATGAACATTACCTCTGAACAACAATTATAAACAATGCTCATTTTCGGGCAAGTTTCACAGATGCTGACACCTCAATGATCTCCTATGTGTATTACCCCTCTAAAATGTATTTATGGTCACATAGTACACTATAGTGCTCGTGAGTCCAGATGTGGAAACAGCTGATGTGTCCTGTCCCTACATTACACTGAATCATTTTTGAAGAAGCATTATATTTTCAAACACATCTACACCACATCAACTAATTGTGGGATTTCGACAAATTATCAAGACATAAATGTATGTCCAACCCTGTCCCATCGTATTTGGCGAAAAAATAACGTCACTTTATAAAGTATCATATCTATTCTAAGGAACGGTCTTTACGAACGATGCTGAAAAAACTCCAAAAATAAGGATCAGCATGCAAGTTAAGTATCTCAATGGTAAAACACAAGTACTTACTTTTTTTAAGCAGCTTCTTTATTCGCCAATATTGTTCTGGCTCCCGACTTTTGATGTCAGACCACCGCTTCCGCAATTGTTCTTTTGAACGTTTTGTACCAAATTTATCTTCAAGAGCGGTGACAACTGAGGACATTATTTTGTCCTTCCTCATATTCGGTCGTGTGTACGGTCCTTTTTTGCCATCGTAGTCCTCCCTTCTCAATATGGACACCATCTCCACCATCTCTTCAAAAGCCATGTTGGTGGCCTTATATCTCCTCCGGGATGTGGATGTTTGGGGCTCCGGGCTTTCCTCCGCGCTACTTCCACTTAATCTCTCCGCCATCTTTTGCTATCTACTCCCACTGCGCAACGAAGAGTGAAGGGGCGGGGCCAAATCGTACTTACGAACGTCAGGGGCGGGCGACGCAGGCGGAGCATGACACATGCGCAGTGTATATAAAGCTATTACGATGGCCTACGTATGTCCGTGCGGAAGTAGCGAGCGTCACAAACGGAGGTAAGATTAAAGTGTGTGTGTGTGTGTGTGTGTGTGTGTGTGTGTATGTGTGTGTGTGTTTGTGTGTGTGTGTGTATGTGTCCCCTAGATCAGTGTTTCTCAACTCCAGTCCTCAAGGCGCACCAACAGGTCATGTTTTCAGGATTTCCCTCAGATGAAACAGCTGTGGTAATTACTAAGGCAGTGAAACTGATCAAATCACATGTGCAAAATAGTGGAAATCCTGAAAACATGACCTGTTGGTGCGCCTTGAGGACTGGAGTTGAGAAACACTGCCCTAGATTACAACCCAAACTAATCCTGTGATTTGGGACTGACATTTAAGTTTGGATCTTGTGTCTTGTCTTGCAGAAAAAATGAATCCCTTTAAAGAGGAAGAATTTTTTGTGCCAATTTATTGAGCTCTATGAGGACAAGAAAAACCTGTGGGAGGTCAAACACCCCCTATATTATAATAGGGATGTTAGGAAGGCAACGCTGGGCACACTTTTAGAGTTTGTGAAGACTCGACTCCCCCAGGCAGACCTCAAGTTTGTGGACAAGAAGATTGGTATCTTGCGAAACATGTATAAGCGGGAACACAAAAAAATCCAGGAGTCGCTCACATCCGGGGCAGCAGCTGACCAAGTATATGTACCCAAGTTGTGGTACTACAACAAACTGCGATTCCTGGATGACCAGACCGAAGCCAGGCAATCACTTTCCACCCTTCCCCCCACCCTTCCCTCCAGACTTCCCTCCACTCTTCCCTCCAGCCTTCCTTCCACTCTTCCCTCCAGCCTTCCATCCACCTCCACCCCAGCTGAGGAGTCCCAGGATGACCTGGGCCTTTTCAGCATTGATGAAGTTGATGCGCCCAGCTTCAGCCAGGTATCCTTTTTTTTAAATTTGGGATTGTGTAAATGTTATTAATGATGTTAAGGTGTTAATTTTGAAAGTGCTTCCTAAAAAATGACTTCTGCACAAAGAGTAATATGTAGACATATCACTAGACAGTAGTGGCCAAATATATACTTCACTTCAGATCTTGTTGATCATCTGAAATAATGGTGTTGTCAAATAGATAGCCTTTACTATTTTGTGTAATTATATTTGAAAGTCATGAGCTGAAAATTGTGTGTGATTGCATAACACAAAATTACAACTATGTCCCATTTTTTTTCACAGGATGACCTCAGCCAGGAGGAGGCCTTGCCTAGTGGGAGAGAGGAGGAGGCCTTGCCCAGTGGGAGAGAGGAGGAGGCTGTGGCTGGGCCAAGTCGAAGCCGCACAGAGTGTCAGGTGCCTCCCCTCCGCATTCTCCACAAAAGGCCCAGGAGAATGACACCAACTGAGCAGGAATCCCTAGACCTCATACGGGAAGCAAGCCTCATCCTGAGCAAACCACCCAATGCAGAGGAGGCGTATGGCACCTATATAGCCAGCAGATTGCTGGAGCTGGAAAAGGGCCAACGCCTCCTCTGTGAGGGTCTGATTATTTCTTACCAGAAGGGCTTGAGAGGGGAGCTTACTGCTACCACATATCTGGCAGATGAAGCCACTCCTCCTCCTCCTCCTGCCCCAAGTACACCACCAGAGGCACAACCTCCAAGGAACGCTGCAGAGAAGCGTGGAGGGAAGGCTGCAGAGAAGCGTGGAGGGAAGGCTCCACGGAAGAGTCGAAAGTGATTGCCTGGTTTCTGTCTGGTCTGACTGTGCTCCCTGTGCTCCCTATAGTCGCAAGATACCAATTTTCTTGTCCTCAAACTTGATGTGTGTCCTGGGGGACGAAAGGCTTCCCAGATTCTAAAAGTGTCTCCAGTGTTGCCTTCCTAATTTTTTTTAGAATAAAATAAATACATTTTTGGTTACCTTACATTCTTGCCTATGTGTTTTGATTAAAAAACGCCTTTTTCTTTGGGAGTAGGCAGGTACAGGTTCAAAAGACTATGGGGTTGATTTGAGAAAAGCAAATAGTCTGTGCACTTTGCAGAGGGAAGTTGCCCTCTGCAAGTGCAATTGCTCCAGAGCATCAGAAATTATTTAAAAGCTTGACTTTGCAAACAGTACCCAATCCTGTGCAAGTAAAATAAAATAAAAAAATTTTTTGCTTGCACATGATTGGATGATGGAAGTCAGCAGAGCTGCTTCACATTTAATAAAGCTGGGAGCAACTGCTCCTGCAGAGGGCAACTGCACTTTACAAAGTGCACAGTCTTTTTCCCTTTAGGAAATCAACTCCTATGTGTGTTTTTGACAAAAGGCTAAATCATTTAGAATATCAAGTGAAACGTTCACTTGAGAAATTGCACAGCAAGTGCGCTTGTTGGAAGTGCAGTCGCTGAAAATCTGAGGGGAAGAGCTTAAATTCGGGGAAGCTCTGCTGATTTATTCAGAAAATCATGTTAAATAAAAATTATTTGCTTTTTTTTTGGGCTTCCTTGCATGTGCCCCTCGGATCCACAGCGAAGGCACTTCAAAATGCTCTTTCTGTGGAATTCAATGTATAATTAGCACTTGTAGTGAAAAATGATTTTGCCTTTGTTAAATACACCCCCCTATGTCTAATGAACAAGGGACAACAACCTCATTAAGGTTCATTAAAACAACACAAAATATGAATGTTAATTGTGGTAACTTGAAAATACACACAAAAAATGTGGTTATCATTTAACACACATTGTAAAATAGATAAGTGTTGAAATAAAAAAAAAAAAAAAAAATTAGTCCAAAATTGATTTTAAAATTTATAATTTATGGAGATCTGGCTTTTACAAAATATTATATTAGTCATGGCAGGAGGATAAATCATGAAGAAAGTAGTTTGTGAGAACTCTGTGTGAATATAAAGCAGAAAAACAACTTCATTCCTCTCGCATTATCAATCCTAAATAAAGGCTGTATTAAAAGACCACAGAAGAGGAATGTGCTAGCTTCAAGACGAAGGCTAGTTTTACCAGACCGAGCGCTTCCGTCTTGTAATTGCTTCAGAGCATGCGTCAGTTTGAGTTCATCGGACTAGCACACAGACGATCGGTTTGTCCGCTAGAAAGAAGAGTCCGTCGGATAAATTTTAAACAAGTTTCAAATCTAAGTCCGTCCAACTTTTGAGCAACCAAAGTCCACTGGAGCCCACACACGATCGAATTGTCCGACGAAATCCAGTCCGCTGGGCAAAGTCCACCGTAAAGTCCGCTCGTGTGTACGCGGCATAAGGCTGCGGTGCGGTTTCCCAGCTCTCTTATTTCTTTGGTTAGGCTTTTTGTTATTTGGTCTGAGGTTTGTTTTAAAGCCTTATGAAGCATCTTTTCAAATTGTAATAATATTACTGGGGATGCTGAGGAGGCTTGTGGAGAAGTTTGTGAGAGGATTTGTTCTGTATCTGACTCAAATGGAGAGTCTTGCTGTGACATTTTCTGTCTATGAGAGCGCCCTGATGCTGTATATTGTGAGGTGACTGGAGCTGCTTTTGTTGCAGTGAGTGCCTGTGAGCTCTTTGTGAGGTGATTTTTATTTCTGCCAAGGCTTCCTCCCAGTACCATATTTCCTGCCCAAACGTTCACAGTTTGTTCCCTGGGGCAAAAAGGTTCAAATGGATACCTTTTGAGCCTGCAGGCTCCGCTTTGTCCTTCTCTTCTCTCCTCAGCGGTGCAGAGCTCTAACAATGCATGTCCGCTCCGCTAGGCTCCGCCCATCTCCCCTCCATTAGAAAACATTTAAACCAAATCTGTGTGTGATAGATGTTTTGGTGTGCGCTGGTACAAACTGAGACAGATTTTGATGGGACATGAGTCATACATATGTTTTTGTACAGTGAAACATGCCTGCTGTGTCAGCTGCTTTGGTTGTACTGGTAAGCTCTGACAGATGTTCCTTGGACACAGACTATTACTACTACAGATGTTTTTGGGCACAGGTACACTGTGACAGATGTTGATGGGGCACTAGTAATACACCTGACCAGAGACAACATTTTTAGAAAGGAAGAATTACCATCATTGTTTTCATCAACAGGAATATGATGTACACATTTTAGTTTTGTTTTCAAATTTGAATCAATTGGAATTAGTAACAATCAGAATATTGGATTGTGATTTCTGTCAGCTCAGGTAGCCCTTGTACACAGGACATATATGTTTCATATATACACCTGAATACTGGACAATTCTTTCCTGCCCGGGCCATTTTTCAGCTTTCACATTGAATGTTGCTGGAACACTAGTATTACAGAGGATTTGTGAAATGGTACACTGTGACAGATGTTTTGGTGTGCACTGGTACATTCTGAGACAGATGTTTTACTAGCTGTAAAGATGTTTTTGTACAGGATTGGTAGTAGTTGTATTCCTTTTTTTTTCTATTCTATTCTATTAGTTTCTTTTCTAATCTATGCTTTTCTATTCTATTCTATTATTTTCTATTCAATTATAATTCAAATGTATTCTATTTGCAATTTGAATTTCAGAAGAGGATTATAATCTTTTCTATTATATTCTATTCTTTTCTATTCCTTTATTTTCTATTTTTTTTATTCTGTTCCTTTATTTGCTATTCCATTTTGTTCTGTTTTTTTTTTCAGTTCCTTTAATTTTCCGTTCTATTCCTTTATTTTCTGTTTTATTCCTTTATATTCTATTCTAATATTTTCTATGCTGTTATATTCTATTGTATTCTATACCTTTATTTTCTATTCTATTTGATTTGTATTTGGAAATTCGAATTTAAATCAAATTAGAAAACAATTCGAATTTCGAAAATAATTCCAATTGAATTTGATAATTATTCAAAATCGAAAATAATTTTGAAACTAATTTAAAAACTGTTCGAATTTGATTTGAATTTCATCCGAAATTTCACTTCGTTATTTAAGATTCATTTAAATTAGTATTGAAATTCAGAAATTCGGATACATTCAAATTTCCGAATAACAAATAATTTGTCCAAATTTCAATTCAGGACAAAACAAACCACACACGTCTAATAGACTCCTTAATGCGGGTGGGTGTGAATTTGATGCTAAAATCAATAGTACTAAGTTTCCTGACAAAATCAACCAAAGAGTTCAGAATACCCATCCAGATGAGTATCATGTCATCAATATAGTGTTCCAGAGGACAAGGTTCTCACTCAGAAGATTATGATCCCATATGTATTTAGATTCCCAATAAGCCATAAAAAGATTGGCATAGCTAGCCATTAATCTCATCCCCATAGCAGCCTTGTTGTCTGTTAAAAAAAGCATAATTGGCCTTAAAATAATTATGACACGGTGATATAGAGCCCCATCTGTACTGGCCAAACTATTCCCACAATTGGACGATCGTTGCTGGAAATGTGATTCCCATAAGGGCACACTTTTCATATTTTCTGGCAGCAAGCCCTCCAATTTATCCACAAATTCATTGTCTGATGACCCCTCAGCAGTACTTCTTATGCCTTATACACACAGACATTGATCGGACATTCCGACAACAAAATCCATGGATTTTTTCTGACGGATGTTGGCTCAAACTTGTCTTGCATGCACGTGGTTGCACAAAGTAGCTGGAATTTCCAAACGTCACGAACGCGGTGACGTACACCACGTACGACAAGACTATAAAAGGGTAGTTCAATACCAAGCGCGGCACCCTTTGGGCTCCTTTTGCTAATCTCGTGTTAGTAAAAGTTTGGTGAGAGACGATTCACGCTTTTTCAGACTTGTGGTTTTCAAATCATATTTCTGGTGTTCAGTTTGTGCTTGTGGGTTTGTATCTGGTCTCAGTGCGTGCAGTGAGTGCCCATTGATTTTTCATTGTGTTCTTGTCCATTCGTTACTGATTTTCAGGTCGCTCTTCACAGGCCTTGCTGTTCTTCAGTGTGTACGTACTCCTCGTAGAGTTCATGCTGTGCGGGGGCTTGGTGTTGGAGTTCTTACTTTGACACAAGCCCAGTCCATGAACAGGGCGAGGAGGAGTTCTCACTAAACTAACTTGTAGTTTTAGCTGAACACTGTGAGCAGGACGCACAGCACTAACTTGTAGCTTTAGATGAACACTGTGCAGAGGTCTCAGTACACTAACTTGTAGGTTTAGCTGAACACTGTGAGCAGGACGCACTGCACTAACTTGTAGCTTTAGATGAACACTGTGCAGAGGTCTCACTACACTAACTTGTAGTTTTAGCTGAACACTGTGAGCAGGACACACTGCACTAACTTGTAGCTTTAGATGAACACTGTGCAGAGGTCTCACTACACTAACTTGTAGTTTTAGCTGAACACTGTGAGCAGGACGCACCGCACTAACTTGTCGTTTTAGCTGAAAACTCTGAGCAGGACGCACTGCACTAACTTGTAGCTTTAGATGAACACTGTGCAGAGGTCTCACTACACTAACTTGTAGTTTTAGCTGAACACTGTGAGCAGGACGCACTGCACTAGTTTGTAGCTTTAGATGAACACTGTGCAGAGGTCTCACTACACTAACTTGTAGTTTTAGCTGAACACTGTGAGCAGGACGCACTGCACTAACTTGTAGCTTTAGATGAACACTGTGCAGAGGTCTCACTACACTAACTTGTAGTTTTAGCTGAACACTGTGAGCAGGACGCACCGCACTAACTTGTAGTTTTAGCTGAACACTGTGAGCAGGACGCACTGCACTAACTTGTAGCTTTAGATGAACACTGTGCAGAGGTCTCACTACACTAACTTGTAGTTTTAGCTGAACACTGTGAGCAGGACGCACTGCACTAACTTGTAGCTTTAGATGAACACTGTGCAGAGGTCTCACTACACTAACTTGTAGTTTTAGCTGAACACTGTGAGCAGGACGCACTGCACTAACTTGTAGCTTTAGATGAACACTGTGCAGAGGTCTCACTACACTAACTTGTAGTTTTAGCTGAACACTGTGAGCAGGACGCACCGCACTAACTTGTAGTTTTAGCTGAACACTGTGAGCAGGACGCACTGCACTAACTTGTAGCTTTAGATGAACACTGTGCAAAGGTCTCACTACACTAACTTGTAGTTTTAGCTGAACACTGTGAGCAGGACGCACTGCACTAACTTGTAGCTTTAGATGAACACTGTGCAGAGGTCTCACTACACTAACTTGTAGTTTTAGCTGAACACTGTGAGCAGGACGCACCGCACTAACTTGTAGTTTTAGCTGAACATTGTGAGCAGGATGCACTGCACTAACTTGTAGCTTTAGATGAACACTGTGCAGAGGTCTCACTACACTAACTTGTAGTTTTAGCTGAACACTGTGAGCAGGACGCACTGCACTAACTTGTAGCTTTAGATGAACACTGTGCAGAGGTCTCACTACACTAACTTGTAGCTTTAGCTGAACACTGTGAGCAGGACGCACTGCACTAACTTGTAGCTTTAGATGAACACTGTGCAGAGGTATCACTACACTAACTTGTAGTTTTAGCTGAACACTGTGAGCAGGACTCACCGCACTAACTTGTAGTTTTAGCTGAACACTGTGAGCAGGATGCACTGCACTAACTTGTAGCTTTAGATGAACACTGTGCAGAGGTCTCACTACACTAACTTGTAGTTTTAGCTGAACACTGTGAGCAGGACGCACTGCACTAATTTGTAGCTTTAGATGAACACTGTGCAGAGGTCTCACTACACTAACTTGTAGTTTTAGCTGAACACTGTGAGCAGGACGCACTGCACTAACTTGTAGCTTTAGATGAACACTGTGCAGAGGTCTCACTACACTAACTTGTAGTTTTAGCTGAACACTGTGAGCAGGACGCACCGCACTAACTTGTAGTTTTAGCTGAACATTGTGAGCAGGACGCACTGCACTAACTTGTAGCTTTAGATGAACACTGTGCAGAGGTCTCACTACACTAACTTGTAGTTTTAGCTGAACACTGTGAGCAGGACGCACCGCACTAACTTGTAGTTTTAGCTGAACATTGTGAGCAGGACGCACTGCACTAACTTGTAGCTTTAGATGAACACTGTGCAGAGGTCTCACTACACTAACTTGTAGTTTTAGCTGAACACTGTGAGCAGGACGCACTGCACTAACTTGTAGCTTTAGATGAACACTGTGCAGAGGTCTCACTACACTAACTTGTAGTTTTAGCTGAACACTGTGAGCAGGATGCACCGCACTAACTTGTAGTTTTAGCTGAACATTGTGAGCAGGATGCACTGCACTAACTTGTAGCTTTAGATGAACACTGTGCAGAGGTCTCACTACACTAACTTGTAGTTTTAGCTGAACACTGTGAGCAGGACGCACTGCACTAACTTGTAGCTTTAGATGAACACTGTGCAGAGGTCTCACTACACTAACTTGTAGCTTTAGCTGAACACTGTGAGCAGGACGCACTGCACTAACTTGTAGCTTTAGATGAACACTGTGCAGAGGTATCACTACACTAACTTGTAGTTTTAGCTGAACACTGTGAGCAGGACTCACCGCACTAACTTGTAGTTTTAGCTGAACACTGTGAGCAGGATGCACTGCACTAACTTGTAGCTTTAGATGAACACTGTGCAGAGGTCTCACTACACTAACTTGTAGTTTTAGCTGAACACTGTGAGCAGGACGCACTGCACTAATTTGTAGCTTTAGATGAACACTGTGCAGAGGTCTCACTACACTAACTTGTAGTTTTAGCTGAACACTGTGAGCAGGACGCACTGCACTAACTTGTAGCTTTAGATGAACACTGTGCAGAGGTCTCACTACACTAACTTGTAGTTTTAGCTGAACACTGTGAGCAGGACGCACCGCACTAACTTGTAGTTTTAGCTGAACATTGTGAGCAGGACGCACTGCACTAACTTGTAGCTTTAGATGAACACTGTGCAGAGGTCTCACTACACTAACTTGTAGTTTTAGCTGAACACTGTGAGCAGGACGCACCGCACTAACTTGTAGTTTTAGCTGAACATTGTGAGCAGGACGCACTGCACTAACTTGTAGCTTTAGATGAACACTGTGCAGAGGTCTCAGTACACTAACTTGTAGTTTTAGCTAAACACTGTGAGCAGGACGCACTGCACTAACTTGTAGCTTTAGATGAACACTGTGCAGAGGTTTCACTACACTAACTTGTAGTTTTAGCTGAACACTGTGAGCAGGACGCACCGCACCATAAGAAGATAACAGGAATGGATCTAGCTAAACTGAATACAGTGTATATATATATGCAACACCTGGGATGCATATATATATACACAATACACTGTAAGTGCAGCTAACTCACTGATTGTCCTGCCTAATCTAGCTAACTCAAATGAAATGACACTGTCTCTCTGTCTATCTATCTCTCTTTCAACGCCGGAACACACACTACACAGGGCCGCCGTGCAGGCGGCCTTATATAGTGTGGGGCGTGTTCTAAACCCCCTGAGCCATAATTGGCCAAAGCCACCCTGGCTTTGATCAATTACAGCTCTCTCTACCGACGGCGCTGTGATTGGTCAAGCATGCGGGTCATAGTGCATGCTTGGCCAATCATCAGCCAGCAATGCACTGTGATGCCGCAGTGAATTATGGGCCGTGACGCGCCACACGAATTTGGCGCAAACGGCCCATAACATTTGGAATTCGGCGAACAACTGAACAGCCAATGTTCGAGTCGAACATGGGTTCGATCCGAACACGAAGCTCATCCCTATTCCCTAGTGTCATCTGCACTCTGGTGAGAGTAAGTGGGGCTGTTCCATTTAGAAAAGGGTGATATTCAGGGTTACAGCCATAAGTGGAATACAGGTTGTACTAGGATGCAGTTTACTACATATCCAACATCTGTCATATCCTGATTTCTGAGCATAGCTATATTTAAATTTAATTATCAACGTGTTTTCTGTGAGACTATTAGTTTTAGTTCCCTCAGACTCTGAATGCACATTCCTTCTATGTCTAAAAAGTGTGTTATTAGTGGTGTTATTGGGTGGGCCACATATGACCTTAAGGGCCCCCAGTTCTTCAGGATGATAAATACAGTGAGTTATGATCCATGTTGGTAGGAACACCACAAAAGTCAGTATGATCAGGAGACCCAAGACCTTCCCAGAAGTCTGTGGTGAAATAAGCAGGGTCATCTTTTTCAGAGTCTAAACCACCTGCTTCACTCAGTATTCGAGGGCTTCTTCCACCTGCTTCACCTCTCTGTACTTTGTCTTGCTTCTTAGGTGTTTGATTCACCTTTTTCACATGACTGGCATGGATCCAAGACTGCTGTCCTTCTACGAAGATGGCTGTTCGGGTCACCACGATCACTGTAGTTGGGGGTCCAAATGGGTACTCTTGCTTCTTGGTAGGGTTCAAGGACTGGACAACCACGATGTCTCCCACCTGGAATGGATGAGTTGGTTCCTGTGAAAAAAAAAAAGAAAAGGTGCGAGCAATACGATTTTCAACTCTATCCTAGGTTTCAGTCAATTTCTTAACATATTCTTCCTGTATGAGATCATGATCCCCTCTTTCTAACATTAGGAGCTGTCTAGCCCATGGAGTGGGGAAAGGCCTACCCATTAAGATTTCAAATGGAGAGAAACCTGTGGCCTTCCAGGGAATCATTCTTACCTCTGCAAGGACTGCACGCAGTACCTTCTTCCATCCGTTGAAAGGTCCCCCTGTAGCCTTTCCAATTTTATCCTTAAGAGTCCTATTCATTCTTTCTACTATGCGTGAACTCTGTGGGCAGTTATGGGATGGGAAACTTCTTGTCAATCTTCAGTGTTTTCACTAAATCTTGACACACTTTAACTATGAAGGCAGGACCATTGTCTGACTTCATTTGCAGTGGGCAACCCCACCTTTGGATTACCTCCCGTGCAAGGATTATGACTACTGTCTGTACATCTTCCTTTGTGGTAATGAACACTTCTGGCCATCACGAGTAAATATTCCTGTCTCTTGCCTAGTTTGGGCATGTGTGTAAAATCAGTGTACGGTGTGGATGGTTAAAAGGGGTGTTCATGTTTCACTTTGTGTGGATCCTTTGGATTATTCCTAAAACATGCAATGCATCTTGCAACAAATTACTTTACTAATGAAGGAAGTCCTGGAATGAAAAAATCTTTGTCTAATAATTCACATGTCATCTCCCAGCCTCTGTGTCCCACCCCATGATATTGCACGTACTTAGAATCAGTGTAGATGTTTACTTCCTGTTCTGCAAAGAGCTGACAGGCTCGTGTGAGCGCAATCAGCTCTGCTGCCTGAGCTGACTGAAAGGGAACTGAATTGGCCTCTAATATTACATCAGGCAGCTGAACTACTGCATAGCTTGCATGATATGTGTTATAATTTGGTCTTAAACAAGAGCTATCCACAAATACATTTTGTGCATTAGGTAGAGCAATTGAAGACATGCCAGATCTGGGAGATGTGTTCTAGTGTATGAAATCCATACATTCATGTTGGGGTATTATTTCATCCTCCTCACCTTTCAGCCCTAATAAGGCATTCAGGACAGAAGTAGGACCAAAATTGGGCGATGCATACTTTAACTCAAGTTTTGGGTTGGACAGCAAAATCAGCTCATAACCGCTCAGCCTCGGAGCTGACATATGCTGAGTGTGAATATTTTTTAAGTAGAATGGAAACATTGTGGTTCATGTGTAATGTAGTTGCATGGCCTAGAGTGAATGAAGTAGCCATCTCTCCAACCACTGCACAAGATGCTAGAACTTGGAGACATGCCAGTATGCCCTGTACTGGCATCGGCACTAGGAAAAACTAAGAGAATAAAGTTCTCTTAAGAGGGCAAAAACAGAACACTATGGTGAATACAAACTAGCTTTATTAGTACAAAAATACATAACACACCAATAAACCTAAACCTGGGGAAGGGGGCACAGATTAATGGCTAACACAGACTGATTACAATAAAGACAACATTGTCAATAGGTTAAAAACATGAGGAGCCATGGCTACACATCACACATACCCACCATAGACACCACTTGCAGACACTAGTAGTAAAGTAGCATGGCTAGTTGAAGATAAATAGTATATTTGAAAATTCCTGATCAGAACGCTTGGTTTCTATAAGGACTCCTAGTGGTGATAGTACTTCAATCATCAGCCATAGAAAGTGGTATAACAGGTGGGTGGGTGAAAGACTTGAGTGTACTAATCCAAGTTGATGGAAATAGCAGTTCCGTGGGGTCAATCTGGTGTAGAAACAAAGACCCTCAATAATTAACGATCAGGTAGCAGCAGATATAATAGACAGCTAGGATTAAATGTTCATAGAATTCCGGATAGGGTACAGAAAGGCAATGGCAGTTGAATAAATTCTCATACAGGTGTCAAAGGGGGAGTGCTAAAGATAGAGCGCATCCATAAGTGTATATATCGTGAGTGGAATGTTGATACTCTCACCCACTGTGCGGTATCCCTCGTCCTCCTATAGCGTAACTCAACCCCAGAGACCTTCAGGCTAAGAGCCCAGCTCAGTAAACGCCATTTGTTGTATTTCTGACAACCGAAGACATCCCTCGTTGCCTTCCGTACATTTCCACGTGTATCCGAGGAGAAAAGAACCGACCGTAAGCTGTTTATTCCATGCTGACACTTGAAATCAAGTGTCAAATGACGCATTTCACCAGCCAATGGACGCTGGTTTCTTCAGAGCAAGGAGGAGTCGAGGGGGGTATTTTTTAAATAGGCAGTCCAAGATGTAGTTCCTATCTCAAACTACTAGATGTCCACCATAAACACCTCTCAATACAAACATTCAACAAAATTACTTAGTAAGTTCACAAACATTTTGGAATCATAAGAAGATATCATTGATGGCAAAAAGTGGAGAAAAATAGATAGAGAAGCATAGATCAACCGTGCTGGAGATAACAATAACAATCCAAACAGGTGGAGCAAAAATAATCTATAGGAATTAAAAAATAGAATCACACAGATTAATTGGGTAAAGGTCAGAAAATGAAGCAGAAAATAAACCAAAAAATAAACAGAGCAGGGAAGGCAGGATAAAGTTTCAATAAGCAATGTTAGTATAAAGAATCACTTTTCTAAAAAGCGGCTGTACGCTACATTCAGTGTTTAATCCCTTAGGAACCATAGAGTCCAGATAGTATGTCCACATCTTTTCTTTTTGGAGAAGAATGGTATCAAAATTCCCCCTTCTGGGGGGCAGATTTAACACATAGATTCCGTGAACCGTCAGGCCTTTTGGGTCACCATTGTGAAACCTGGCAAAGTGCAGGGGAATCTGGCGATCATCGTCCTTCTTTTTCTTAATACTACCGATGTGTTCGCCAATCCTAATGCGGAGTTGACGTTTAGTCTTACCTATGTGATTTGACAGGTGAGCATATAGATAACCCGTGTGGTTGAACAGTTAATAAACTGTTTAATTGTATAGTTTTTTTACCTCCGTATGGATTGGCGAACACATCTGGAGTTGAGTTACGCTATAGGAGGATGAGGGATACAGCACAGTGGGTAAGAGTATCAACATTCCACTCACGATATACACACTTATGGATGCGCTCTATCTGTCTATAGCAGTCCCCCTTTGACACCTGTATGAGGATTTATTCAACTGCCATTGCCTTTCTGTACCCTATCCAGAATTCTATGAACATTTAATCCTAGCTGTCTATTACATCTGCTGCTACCTGATCGTTAATTATTGAGGGTCTTTGTTTCTACACCAGATTGACCCCACGGAACTGCTATTTCCATCAACTTCGATCAGTACACTCAAGTCTTTCACCCACCCATCTGTTATACCACTTTCTATGGCTGATGATTGAAGTACTATCACCACTAGGAGTCCTTATCATATAAACCAAGCGTTCTGATCAGGAAGTTTCAAATATACTATTTATCTTCAACTAGACATGCTACTTTACTACTAGTGTCTGCAAGTGGTGTCTTTGGTGTGTATGTGTGATGTGTAGAGGTGTCAGAGGGGGGCCCCGCCCCCCGTTATTTAAGAACCGTCAGACGAGGAGATGGCGTCACACAGCGGGAGCCTCCCTCCATGCCAGCATGGATACGGAGCGGCCCGAAGAAGAAGAAGAGGAAGAGAAGAAAAGAAGAAGAGAAGAGGATGAAGAGAAGAGCGGGATCCTCCCCCCATGCCATGGGTGCGGAGCGGCCCAAGGAGAAGAAGATAAAAGACGCCGGAGATGCTGGACGAGAACGCCGGAGGAAGAACCAGAAGAGCCAGAAGAACCAGAAGAAGAAGATGAAGGAAGATAGAAGAAAGAAGAAGCATTTAAATAAAGGAATTGTCAAAAACTGTCTCTTGTCATTTTTAACATTTTTGACAGTTTTTTAGTGAAATAGTAGGGGTAAGTACCCCCTTACCATTTCACACGGGGGGGAGGATCTGGGGGTCCCCTTGTTAAAGGGGGCTTCCAGATTCTGAAAAGCCCCCTGCCCGCAGACCCCCACAACCACCGGCCAGGGTTGTGGGGATGAGGCCCTTGTCCTCATCAACATGGGGACAAGGTGTTTTGGGGGGCTACCCCAAAGCACCCTTCCAATGTTGAGGGCATGTGGCCTGGTACGGTTCAGGAGGGGGGGGCACACTCTTGTCCCCCCCTCTTTTCCTGCGGCCTGCCAGGTTGCGTGCTCGGATAAGGGTCTGGTATGGATTTTTGGGGGGACCCTACGCCGTTTTTTTTTTTTGGTGTGGGGTTCCCCTTAAAATCCATACCAGACCTGAAGGGTCTGGTATGGAATTTAGGGGGAACCCCACGTCTGTTTTTTTTTTTAAATTTTGGCCGGGGTTCCCCTTAATATCCATACCAGACCTGAAAGGCCTGGTATGGAATTTAGGGGGACTCCCACGTCATTGTTTTTTTTTAAATTTTGGTTCGGGGTTCCCCTGTGGGGAATTCCCATGCCGTTTCTATCAATGAACTTCTATGTGCATTGTCGGCAATGCAATAGCCACGAGTAGTTTTAAATGGGTTTTTTCCTTCGAAATGTCATTTTGCTGTCAGACTGTTCTAAACACAGGAAACATGCGCCCCTTTACAGGCATACTATAGACACCCCCAGCTATGAAATTTAAAGGGATATTACACTTTTATTGTTTGACTTTAAGCATTATTAAAATCACTGCTCCTGAAAAAACGGCCGTTTTTAAAACTTTTTTTGCATTGATCCATGTCCCCTGGGACAGGACCCAGGTCCCCAAACACTTTTTATGACGATAACTTGCATATAAGCCTTTAAAATTAGCACTTTTGATTATTCATGTTCGTGTCCCATAGACTTTAACGGTGTTCGCATGTTCGAACAAACTTTTTTCCTGTTCGCATGTTCTGGTGCAAACCGAACAGGGGGGTGTTCGGCTCATCCCTAATTGGGATATATTACAGGTTCCGGCCAGTCTCCAAGCCTGAAATCCCTCCAATTTTAACACCTCCTCTAGATTGGGATTGTCCCATAAAGGGGTTTCCGCCAGAATTCCCAGGATCTTCAAGTTAGATTTGACCGAGGTCCAGAGTTTTTTAGGAAGAATAACGGTGGGTGCTGTTTGTGGTAAGTGAGGGAGCCCTGCCTCTAGACTCGCTAGTACTGAAATGTTTGGCGTTCCAGTCCGCAATAGGTTTTCAATTGAGTCACAGTCATTGAACGACCCGAAACCACTCAAGTGTTGTAGTTGAGAGGCATAGAAGTAGAGTTTTGGATTAAGGACTGCCGCCCCTCCCCTATCTTTGCCATATTGCAGAGAGGAAAGGCTTATTCTAGCTACTCATATCAGGGACCTAAACAGTGTGTCAATATGGTTAAACCAGGTTGTTCTGATATTTAGTTACTTCTATTTGTCGGACCTCATCTTGTACCATATTCCTAAATACTTCTATATGGTGGTTGGAGCCCTTTTTGGGATTGAATAAAGAATTATTTTTTAAACCACTATGTGAGCAGGGGTCATTACCCTCTTTTCTCACCATGTTGGTATTTTGGCCTGCAAAATGTTTTGTGATACTTAGTTTTCTAATGTATTTCTCAATATCAACAAATAAATTGAATTTGTCGATATTTTTGTTTGGTGCAAATTTCAAACCCTGTGACAAAACTTCCAATTCTTTTTCAGAGAATGAAATTTCAGTTAAATTAAATATCCCTGACTTCAATTGTCTCTCTTCCTTTTTCTTTCTCCCTCTACCTCTTCTCCCTCTTTTTCTACTCGTTCTTTATGGTATTGTGGGGGGTTGGTCAGGATCCTGTAGGGTTCCCTCCAATCTCTCCACCCCCCCCCCAATGAGCATAGGGATATTGAGCCTCTAAATCCACCTCTGGGTGTCTAGGTGGATACTGGATATGATTGTCTTCATAGTATCTGTACCCTGGTGGTCTGCTTTCCTGAGGGGAAAATCTGTTGTAAGTAGGTACTTGATAAGGTGGTTGGTATGGTGGTTGATAAGGATATGGATTTGAAATGGGATGATTTTTGGGATTGTGCACTGGTTTATGTTTTTTTTTTTGGGAGTGCTAGAATAGGTTTTGGATTTAGTTTCCATTTGTGCTACAATATTGTGTATTTCAACTTCCCTATCCGCTAGAGACTCTTGTAGTGGAGCTGCATGTAAATTTATCTGCCATTTATATACCTTGTTTTCTTCAAAATCTTTAATGTCTCTTTGATATTTTTTTAGTTTTTATCTTTGATCTCTCCATCATATTTAGATAGATGAATCCATAGATTCTTGGCTTTATCTATATACTCATTAGTGGCCATAAAAGGCTCCATTTTCGCCTTGAGTTCTGTTATCTTTGATTCTAAAATGACTTTTTTTGCTTGACGTTGTCGTATCATCATCTGCATAAGTTTCTGTTCACAGGCGTTAAAAAACTGGTACCACGCATCGAGTAGTTCAAGATCCTTAACCCCATCATTAGGGCTTACATCCCATCTCAGACTCCTAGGGGTTAGGTTCTTGCCTATATACATTTCCAAAGACACTATGTCCCACCACAGCCTGATCTGCTTTTCCATGTCATATTTTAAATGTTTAAACCCCTTTCCCAGATCTACATTGGGACTAGGGGTTTGCTGAAAAAATGTCTTCAATGTTGATGTGTCTTTCTTTCATGAAATTAAATACATCCATGGCTGCGTGCGTAAAGACAGTTTAAAAAAATTGTTTTAAAACTCGAATGAAGTAAGAGAGTGAAACTCCGCACCAAAAAAAAAATTGTTTGGTGAAAATAGAGTGTAAAAAGAAAAAAATATATTGGTAATAAGCTGCTCCTCTAATTGAGCAAGTGTTGATCAATAGAGTTGGTAGTGGGTAGGGGGCGCTAGTGGCTAACAGAGAAAGCCAGTGTAACAGTGTGTCTCAATGAGAAAAAAATTCTCATGGGAATTGAGACCTTTGATAGAACTAGTGAATAAGCAAACTGTGTAAAACAATGATAATACACATATAGTAAGTAAACATTAGTGGTGATAGAGTCCCAAATTAAGGATAAACTCAAAAATAAAATGGTGGATGAACAGTGATCCTGTAGTCTAGGTAGATTCTTCTATATAAACAAATGAACAATCCTTCACCAAGAATTAGATACACCCCACAGTGGTAGATGGATATCTGCTTACCAGATACCAATGACTCCTTTAGTTAAAAAGAGAGTCATTAGCGCTTGTGCAGGATTGTGCCTGCTCACATGGGAAAGCTGAATACTGGATGTTGGATGGCAATAAACAGAGAACACTTCTTCCCCCGGTAGTTAGACATGGGATATATAAAAAACAATGGAATCCTCCATAGTGTAAAACAGTTTAATAAAATTGGTTAAAAACAGAGAGTGAAGCCAAATGGCCACTTACATGAGTGGGTGCCTACCCGGCACTGGGGCTGCTCACTTGTCTAGGTGTAGATCTCCTCATGGATTCCGTCACAACATCTCGATAGTCGGCGTGCGTTCCACCCGACAAAAAGCAACAACCAGGAGACCAGACGTAGGAGAAGATCACGTGACCAGGTACCGCTCCGACGTACGTTTGATAGAAACGGCTTTTGTTTTAGGTGGAGAAAATCGTGATACAGAGAGGGAACCTACCTGGAAACTATTTACAAAATCACACAAAATGAATGATCAGGTTTCTGAATAGGAAGTGGGATATTTCCTTATTGAAGTCACACATCTCTAATAAAATTATCCCTAGAGGACTTAGGGAAAGATTTGTCCCCGCTGAGCACCTTCACACCCCTAGATTCCTAGAGGTGTGGAAGGAGGAATGTTTGAATAGAGGCCTAACATTGATGAAATTTATTGTTGCTGAAGAAGAAGCTTTTACAATTACAGGAGATCCGTGAGGAATTGGAAATTAGTGCCAAACTGTTGGAACCACACAAAGATGAACCAGAATTTGCCAAAAACAATGAGTTCATCAAAAAAGAGATAGAGAGAATTAAAAAAACCTAAAATACACTTTGAAGTGTCAGCACGGAATAAACAACGAGGGATCTCTTCGGTTGGCAGAAATACAGTGGATGGCTGTTACTGAGCGGCGCTCTTAGCCTGAAGATCTCTGGGGTTGAGTTACGCTATAGAAGGACGAGGGATACTGCACAGTGGGTAAGAGTATCAACATTCCACTCACAACATACACACTTATGGATGCACTCTATCTGTCTATAGCACCCCCACCTTTGACACCTGTATGAGGATTTATTCAACTGCCATTGCCTTTCTGTACCCTATCCGGAATTCTATGAACACTTAATCCTAGCTGTCTATTACATCTGCTGCTACCTGATCGTTAATTATTGAGGGTCTTTGTTTCTACACCAGATTGACCCCACGGAACTGCTATTTCCATCAACTTCGATCAGTACACTCAAGTCTTTCACCCACCCATCTGTTATACCACTTTCTATGGCTGATGATTGAAGTACTATCACCACTAGGAGTCCTTATCATAGAAACCAAGGGTTCTGATCAGGAGTTTTCAAATATACTATTTATCTTCAACTAGCCATGCTACTTTACTACTAGTGTATGCAAGTGTTGTCTGTGGTGTGTATGTGTGATGTGTAGCCGTGGCTCCTCATGTTTTTAACCTATTGACAACATTGTCTTTATTTTAATCGGTCTGTGTTAGCCATTAATCTGTGCCCCCTTCCCCAGGTTTAGGTTTATTGGTGTGTTATGTATTTTTGTACTAATAAAGCTAGTTTGTTTTCACTATAGTGTTCTTTTTTGCCCTCTTAAGAGAACTTTATTCTATGTTTTTCCTGTATGCTTATAGGGCAACCAGAACTGCATCCTGCAGGGTCCGCATGGATGAAGGTCTATACTCCCTTGTTAATAGTTTTATATCTATAAGTATTTATTAAGGTTGATCCAGGCAACTACCTGTCTTTTTCTGGCATTGGCACTACCCTTGCAAAAAATGCAACAGGGCGAAGTTCACCCCCATGCTCTTGCGCTAGGACTCCCCTCATAGTTTTACAATTATCTATTGCATATAAATGGAACATCTTTTCATACACAGGTAATCTAAGACCAGGAGCTGTAACCATTATAGTTTTATGGTATACCAAAGCATTACACATTTCATCATTCCATTTTATACAGTCTGGCATGTCAACATTTGTGGCTTGTCTCAGGAGGTTATCATAGTAGGCGGCAGTAATCAATCATACCAAGAAAAGACAACATATCTTTCTTAGTAAGTGGGCGGGGCAGACCCACAAGAGCTGTGGCTCTTTTGTGACTGATTTTCCTCTCTCCTTTGGTGGGCACAAAGCCAATGTACTTTACAGTGTCCTGACACCATTGTAACTTTTTTTCAGGGACCTTGTGACCATTGCCTGCTAACCAATGTAACAGGTCTACACCATTCTCTTTGCACTCAACCTGGCTCGGATTACACAACAATAAATCATCAACATACTGTAACAAAACTGAACCATGGTGGGGAGTCCAGGACCGCAAGATTGCCTGGAGGATTACTGAGTAAACTACTGGGGAATCCACATACCCCTGGGGTAATCTATACCATTTCATCTGGCAATTTCTAAAACAAAATGTGAGTAGTGGCTGCATCTCCTGGTCCACTGGAACCAAAAAATATATACTTGTTAAATCAATCACAGAAAAATATTCAGCATCACATGAAATGGAGGTTAATAGCGATGGCACATCAGGCACTATAGGTGTGATGGGCACAATTAAGTTGTTTACAGCTCTACAATCCTGTACAAACCTATAACTGCCATCCGGCTTTTTTACTGGATTTATAGGTGTGTTAAAGGGTGATACTGTCTATTTTTTTTTTTAAATCCCTTTTTAAGAAAGTGCTCCACCTGGTGCAATTCCTTCCTCTTTCTCTTTTGACAGGAGATATTGTTTATGATAAACAGGCTGTGCCCCCTCTTTTAAAGTATCTTTGTAAAGGGTTCAGGAGATAAGTCCCACATCGAGTGCACTTTCTGTATTTGGCCAATCTATTAAAACAAATAACAACATTAATCTGAATAGCAAGATCCCCTTTTCCTATATTAATACATGAGCTTGAAATTCTAGGCTGCGCAAAATTAACTTCCTCATATTAAACCAGCCATCATCTATTCAATCTTGGTTCAAATATTTTTCATAATCAATAAATACATGAAAATGAATTTTCCCGCAATGCTACAGCAAACATAGACACTTTGCCAGGATTGGTACACTCCGCCAGTAATGTTCCCACTGTCTCTTTAATTCCCTAGAAGCTCTGTAATGTTACTTCCTATTTTTAAAACTAAATTTTACTCTTGCATGTCTTTGTCTCTAAACTATATGGCAGACATATCAGCAGCATACTAATTCACCTTCGATATGGATTTAACTGCAGACACAGTGTCCCTAAGTTTCTAGATGTGTGATCAACCTGGCCCTAGGTGTGGTAAGTTCTATTAACCTTTTCACTGCAATCCCAAGACCTTAATACTTTCATTAATAAATAACTCCTCTGTTCCTTTACCTTAACTTAACTTGCTCTACCTTCTACATTGTAGGATGTTTTTTATTAAAAACACCTTTTAAACTCGCTTATTTTATCCTCATCACAAAGTAGGGTGTTTGCATCAAACATTCCCTCTCTCTACACAACCCCCAGTCCATCTAACACATTCTTTTACAACCTTCAAAATACTATTCTTTTTACCTTCAAAGAGTCATCAAAACATGTTAAACATGTTCTCAAACATGTCACACATCTTTAAAGCAAATTAAGCACTTATACTTACAATTCTATAACTAAATATAGCAAAAGGGGAGACCTCAGACAACATCATACTTTTACTTTGTACTAAATGGCCGTTTAATATTCATCATGAAAGGGAAACTTACAGTTTCCTCATTCTCTGTGACAGGGAAAATATTAATCCGTCTCACGCTTTTTTTCCTCCTTCCCAAAAGGAGCGTAATACTATGTTTTAAAACTTCTTAACAGTCCCACCAAAGGACAGGCTTACCAAAAGCCACTTATAAGGCCTGGTCCGTCTCCCTTAATTAAAATTTAAGAGACTAAGGTTTTATCAGAGCTAAAGCAAGAAAACAATTCATCAGATAAGACAAATAATCTACTCACCAAAGCTGATTAATCACCTTATCTCAGCCAGTGCCTCCATTTGAAGAGAATTTACAGGTACATCAGGTACATGACAGACCAGCCATGGGTTAATACTGCAAACTACAGAGAGCCCCCAGTCCCGGGAGACAATTTCAATGAACAGAATAAGACAAGGAGTGAGTTCAAAGAAATGTCTGAGCGTTATTGGGCGTCTATACAGCTTATATTTGGTTCAACTTCACCAATCACAATAGGGGAGGGGGGAGTGGTTAGTAGGAGGAAAAATTGAATATCATTAATAATTAAACAGTTCAACATTATATGGTTATACACGTCTATAACCTCTAAAAACATAGCTGCCACAAGGTTAGTGAAAACGCCATCTGTTGATGACTAACAAGTCATCTTCCTGTCCCATGGTGGAAGCTAAACCACACTGTATTTATACATCATAAGGTGCTCATTAATGCTTATGTAAGCAGGTTTATGCATGCTCTTGCAACGTGTAGAAATATGTAGCTATAGGCTGAAATTACAGAATAAACTTAAATTAGTTTTGGACCTAAAATAAGGGTACATACACTTTTTATAGCTAAGGCAAGATGGACTGACTGTTGTTCAGTCATATTACTACAGTTCTCATTAAAAAAACTTGTTCAATTTGTATGATCCAGTTGGCCCTGTATTCCCATAAATTAGTAACTAGTCTCAACACTCATAGCTACAATGTGAGCAAACCAAGGGGCAATTGACAAACATGCCAAACATGATAAGTCTGCAGACAATCTGCAAATCATAATGCTCAGAGTGTAAGAATGCAGCGACAAACAAAAAAAGAGCTGTTGCAACCTCTGAATGATGATTTACCCTTATAGCATACACAATTGATAATATGAAACAGGTACTCGCCTCATTCATATAATAAGTGTTCAACATTCCAAATAAGTTTATACACTGTACCAAATCAGTCCAGCAGTGTCAAATGATATAAAACATTGATAATTGAAATGCTTAGCTAGGTTTACTGGTCATGAGTGATATTGTGTTCTCTGCCTTTGACTTGCTGATGTAGTGTTCTCCTGTAGAATGGGTCCCACCAAGTGTTGTGAATCCATGAGAAGGCATCAATCTAGAATCCAAAAGTAGGCCAGTGCTTTCTCATGACCTGTGAAATTTTGAGTGTCTAGATGAGGCTATGCATGCACATACTGTACATGATGTACTGACAGGATTCTCTGGCTGTCACTCTGGACATGTTTCAGAAAGAAACTTCCCTTCCTCTTCAATATGAGTATGACAGAGTTTTGCTTGTTCATTCAAAGGATATTGTTTAAAGAGAAGTAAATTATTTTGATTTTGCAGATTTATACTTACCTAGGTGGATGCAGCTTTGGTTCGATGCTGCATCTGTCCCCCGGCGCCTCTGCAATGAGAACTGAGCGATCGAACACCGCTGATCGCTCAGTTTTCAGAGCTTCGTGAGCAGAGAGCTGCAGACTGTCAGTTACAGCTTTCTGCTCTGCTCTTTCCTCGCTCACTGGAGTGCTGAGTTGTGGAGGGGGCGGAGCAGTCGGCTCAGGCTCTCAGCGGCTCGCTGAGAGGCTGAGCAGGGTGTCAGTCAAGGCACTTGGTGGATCCAGACTTTATTGTCATGATGACACGGTGCCTGGACTGATTCCAGTGACGTCAGCAGAGCCGGACTTCAGTCCACTTTCTGCTGAAAACGGGTCACAGGAATGCAAAACTAAATGCACTCCTGTGATCCATAGGAGATGTCCAGCCAAAACAAACTTTGGCTGGACTTCTCCTTTAACTACTTCTGTGTTACAACTTTCAGTCTCCATTTGATATTTATTTCTCAAACATTGGTGTGAAAGGTTCCAAGGGACTTTATACCAGCCTAAATGAGATTATATATTGCATGGTAATGTAAAAATTCCTTAGTTTATAGTGAGCACATGTAGAACATGTAAATTGAAAATGTTTTCGATCAAACATTGTAGCATCTTTTATATGAACAAGTTCAGCACTTCACTGCTTATTTATATTGCTACTTTTGTATGATTTTAAGGGGAATCGGTCTTCAGCCTGGGTTCACACTAGATGGTACGAATTCACAGCAAATTCTCTGCGGATTCAGCACCACATCTAAATCACAACCCGTCCAAGCGAACCGATTGTGGAGTATATGTTAAGTTAACGATGCTCGCAATCAGTTTGCAAAATGCAGCATGATTTGCATATCCGATTCTGGTATGGACAAAAAAAGGGTCTTGCACCAGTTTGGTGTGAATGCGGTGCAATTTGAGCCATACAAATCCATGGCTCAAATCTCAGCCCAGAGACACTGCATGTAATTCACACAGGGGCTGCGGTTTATATGCGGTGCCGAATCCGCAGCAAATTTTCTGTGAATTTGCACTGCATCTAGTGTGAACCCAGGCTGAAGAATGATTCCCCTTAATACGCCCCCCCCCTCCCGTTGTTGCTTTCTTACTCTCCCATCTATGTATCTATGTGATACACAGATTGCCTGCAGACTTATGATTTACTAAAGGAATTTTGAATGTTCACATAATATTTGTGTGCAGAAAAAATAAGTAAACATAGATTTTCATGATTGGATAATTGAAGTGATTTGCAACCACAATTTATTGTGTGAACACTATCAACTCCTTTTTTCCATAACCTACATATCATTATAAAAAATACTCTGTGGTCCAGTTTCACTTAACCATGACATTTTTTTTTCAACCAATAGATTTATATTAGGTTTACAATACAAAGAGTGTAAACAAACAAGTAAAACAAAGGTACGAGTACAGCACAGAAACAAAGGAATATATTGCATATAGGGGTTACATAGATGCAAGCAAAACAATAACCATCAGGCAATCGTGAGTGTGGAGAAACTGCTTTATTCCTTGTCCAAATGCTCCATGACTTGATGAAGGCGGTGTATTTTAGGGCATTAATTGCTAAAAGGCGTTCGAAGGGATAGTTTTGGTTCACCTTCCTCCCCATGTCAGATGGATTGGGAACCATATTGGATTTCCAATTGCATACCACCATCATATGGGCTGCAAGCAATATGTGGGTAACCACAGAGTAAAACAGAGACAGGTACAAATCAATTCTGATAAGGTGGTTGCAGCTGAAACGTGTCTACCTCTGCTGTACAATAAATTTGGATTGATTTAAAGAGCATGTATGGAGTTGCGGATTGTCCTTTGTCTATTCATTACATTGGCAGCTAAGCAACTGCACATCCTGCACCCGACAGCTCAGGAGGAGTTTCATTAACTTGGGGTAGTAGCACCTTTCTTGTTGTTTTTAAATCAATTCTGATGTTCAGTAAAGCTAGGGCAGGGTAAACAAGCAAATTAAATTGCTTAAAATGTATTCCAAATGGTGTCACCTGATGATCTATGCAGTGTTGCACAGGTGTAAATCACAAGACTGTCTGGACATTGGCCTCCCTTATAGCTCAGGAAGTGGCAGCATTTCACTATAAGCAGCCTACTATTTTTTATTTTCTTTAGTGCATTGTGTATACAACGATTGAGTGTGATAAATGAGTGCCAGTCTTCATTCCTCTCCATTGGTCTGTGGGGAATGACATCACTCCTGCGCATGCACAGGAGGTCACCATCCTAGCACTCAGAGAACGGCCCAGCTCTGTCAACTGAGCTGCACGTGTGCAGCTCAGTTGACAGTGCTGGAGGAGACAGCGAGCAGGCAGGTAGGGACATTTTATTGCAAAAGAGCGCATGTCTCTTCTGTAATAAAAGCCTCCTTGTTCACAGTTTTTTTTACAGAGGGATAGTTACACTTTAATATTATAGCTCTAGCATTTTATTTACAGTAGATGCGAACCCTCAAAAAAAGTTTACAAAAATTACATTTTTTTTTGTGTTGCTTAAAAGAAGGAAGGGGGGCATTGCAATTTTTTGGTATTCTGTTAGTAAACTTACATTTATTTACATATATCCATGTGTTAAGTGCTTCCCTAGCTCCAAACTTGTTCAAGATTTTGCATCCTAGCTGCTGGTATGCTTTCTGTGACAGCCAACCAGTCCACTGTCAGTCTAATGGGTGATCTTGCAGAAGCTTGTGTAATGTGTCTCAATGACATGCAGGCATGCTGAACAGTGGATCAGTAGCACATAATCCAGGCTAAAACTATAAACAAACCCCAATCTCTGTACAGCAAGCACCATTTCAATCGTTAGATGTTAACTAAACTGGGTTTTATTTGAACTCTAATATGGCACCTTGCTTTGCCTCCTATGGTTTTCTCTGGAGGTGTTTTACAAAATGGCTGAGGCTGCTTATCTTTATTATATGTTATCAGACTCCAATACTGCACCCAGTTTGGCCTCTAGTGGTTGGTCTCTTCTAAAATGGCCACCAGTGCCTAGCTGCATTGTAAATCAGTGGGCATGTATATAAATGATCTCCAGGGTCTTGGCTACTTTTCCCTTTGAAAAAGTCATTGATTTTGTGAATAAACATGTTGGGGGCATGCCCAAGTAATGTCATCACACCCAAAACTGAAAGTAAGCTATCTTTATACATATCTGAATATTTGATGCTGAACCTTAAGGGCGCAATGTTTTTACATTAAAGGAGGCAATGTTATTATTTGCACTAGATTTAGGTGCACCTTTCTTGTGAGTAATATTCTATTTTAGCTGTTTGTGCAAAAATTACACTATGAGAGGAATTTTTTTTTGGTAAGTGTTACCTGAGCTGAAGTACGCATGCCAGATTTCTCTTTACATTAGGTAGAAAATACTGCTCTCTGGAGCAAACAAGGACTCCTATTATGTATAATCTATTTTTGCACTTTTTTGGTACTACAAGTATGCACAGCACTTTTTTTGAAGTATGCACAGCAAGATCACACTTTATTTTAGGTAGAAAATACTGTTCTATTTTGGGGATACAAGGATTCCGATTATATATAAAAACAATCTGTTTTGCAAATGTTTTGATATTACAGGTACGACAGAGAAGAAGACTGAGGACACAGCCCCCAATCTCCTTCTCTGCAGACTCAGCTACATAGAATGAATGGACAGGAATAGCTCTGTACAGAGCTTTCTGTCCATTTATAAACTGAAGCATATTAAACACAGAAAAGAGGGGATGGGGAAGCCTGGCAGAGCTGACAAGGGGGTTTCGGGAAAGAGCACACAGGGGCTGGAACTTCTGTACCCATCCCCATCTCCAGTGAACCCACGCTGGTACTGCGGGTACTGTTGTACCCTCCCATCCTCCAGCCACCCCACACTGGTACTGGTAGAACCCTGTCTGTCCTCCAGCCTCCCCATGCTGGTACTGCTGTACCTCAATTCAGCGTCCAGTGACCCCTGCTGGAACACCCCCCAAATCCCCAAGTGGCTGGGGATTCAGATTTCCTCTGTGTGTTCTGCCCCCTCCCCCATTCTGGCACCCTAGGTTGGCTGATGCCAGCCCTGCCAGCCAGCATGGTCTGGAGATAGGGTTTCTGTTCTTAGAGGAGGTGGGGTCCTGTTACCCAGGGAAGATTGGGTCCCTAGGTGAGATGGGATCCCCATTGCCAGGGAAGATGAGGTCCCTGTCCATAGGCAAGATAGGGTCCCCATCCCCAGGGGAGATGGGGTCCCCATCCAAAAGAGGGAGATGGGTTCCCATCCCTAGGGGAAAGGGAGTCCCTTTCCCCAGGGGAGATGGGGTTCCTGTCCCCAGGTGAGAAGACATCCCTGTCCTCAGGTGAGAAGGGGGCCCTGTCCCCAGGTGAGAAGGGGGCCCTGTCCCCAAGGGAGAAGGGACTGTGGGGGGTATGGAGCCGTCTCACTCACCATGAACAAGCTGCACAGCACTCATCCATGGTCACCTGGGCTCCCTCCAGCAGCACCCCGGACAGGCGATCAGCATATCCCCAAGAAAGATCTGTCATCTGTGTATTTGGGGGAGATGGCAGACAAGCCTGCGGTGTCCTCTGGGGAGCAGGCTCTTATAGGGCTGCAACTGTGTGCTTAAAGTTTGTTTGGCCAGAAGAAGCATACAGTCCAGTGTGAGCCAACTTAGGGGGCAGGACTCTGGCTAGGGAGGACAGACACTGGACTTGGCGGTCCTGCGCGGGGCAGGAGAGAGGGACTTGGAGGAGCCAGCCAAGGATACAGGTCAGGCGGGGAATGCGAGACTAAAGAGCAGCCAGTGTGGTAGAGCATGGAGCTCTGCTAGTCACCCCTGACCTCCAGCCACCTGTGTGCACAGTGCACTGGTACTCCTACCCACCCAGCTGCCTATGCTGGCGCCGGCCGTACATACAGGGGGCTGTATATGCCCCTGCAGCATGTTTCTGGGTCGCAGTTGTGACTCCTGCAACTCCTATAGCTACGCGGCTGACTTTATTTTTTATTCTCAGTATTCATTTATTTACATGGTTGCACGAATATCAGAATTGTCGTGCTACACTTTTGTTATAACTAAACCCTAACACCTAGGCGCAACTGAAAACTAATAGTGATTCACAATTAAACACCCAATCATTGAATTAATAAAGTGCAGCTTCTGAATACACAGTCCCTACATCCAAACAAATTCATTAGTACAACCCACTACATAACATAAAGTGATAAAAATGTGAATAAACAATATAATTTTATCAATAGTGACCATGAATATACATAAATAGTGCTTACGGACTGTGTAATAAATCACTAATAGTGCATAATGAATGAAGTACAATCAATGTGGTTCAAAAGTTACTTGTATAAATTTGTCCTACGTCGTCTTAATTTCATCTCCAGTGCAATCTTCCTACAACTGCATGTGTGTCACACAGTGAAACACTTCCACCTATCATGCCTTTTGGGTGCACTTGCACCTGGAATATTCTACCTCTTAGATTATAGGAGGTCGCATAAGCCATATACCCCACAGGGATTAATCCTCTCTCCACTCTTCTTAAGGCTTTCCCCAGACACAGCTACTAGAAGTGTAGTCACACCAGCCTCTCAAAGTTACTTCTCTTTCATAGGTTTTGCAACAGTTCCAGCACAGCTCACAAAGGGTGAGCACTATTGATACTATTATATTGTTTTTTCACATGTTTATCACTTTATGTTATATAGTGGGTTGTACTAAGTAATTTGTTTGGATGTAGGGATTGTGTATTTAGGAGTTCTGCGCTTTGTTTATTTATTGACATGCCCAAGGGTGACAAGCTGCATAGTCAGAGGCATAACTATAGGGGTCGTAATTGCAACCTGGCCCCATGCTCCGGGGGGCTCATGCAGCTCCCCTGTCATATTTGGTTCTACACCTGGATAGGAAAGGCAGCAGATGTGGCATAGGGGAAACAATGCCCTCAATTTCCTCCTGCCACCATTGAAAGTCAGATTCTCCTTTTCTCCCTCCCATCGGCATTCAGCAGCTGCAGCAGGAAAATTAAGCGTATCTTTTCCTCTATATACCGCTCCCACTCCTATCCAGGTTACTTGTTTCCTGCTGCTCTGGGCCTCTGTGCGCTCCAGTGACCCCCCTTCCCTGAATGCCCCCCCCTTCCCTGAATGCTTTCAAGATAGGGAGTAGGAAAAGGGGCCAATAAATATATAGTTTAATGGCCCCTTTGTTTTCAAATAAAAATAGAGAGTGATTGGTAATGATCACTCCTGTGTTCATTCATACCTGAAGCATAATGAACAGTGTTTACTATGCTTCAATTTGTGAATAATTGGGAAGCTCTGTACAGAGATATTCCTGTGCATTTATTCTGTGCAGCTGAAACTGCAGAGATAGAGATTTAGGGCTGTGTCATCAATCCCCTTTCCAAGATGAAACATCAGAGGTCTGTTTAGACCCCTGATATTTTACTCAAGCCCCCAATGGTAAACAAAAATAAAAAAAACTGAACCAATCCACTGCCCTACTGACCCCATCCACTGCCCTACTGACACATTCTACTGCCCTACTGACTATGTCCACTGCCATACTGACATCTTCCACATTCCTACTGACACCAGTGGAAGAAATACCAAGGTCTCAAAGGTTGCACTTGCAAGATGGCAGGAAGGGGGCTTGCTGCAGAACATGTGAAAGGGCCCCACTGTAGGACTATAATAAAGAGCCCTGAGCTGGGAGTAAAAGGCCCTGGGATCAATGGGAAGGGCCCTGGGCCCAGAAGGAAGGACCCTGGGCTCGGAGGGAAGGGCCCCAACTGGGATTCAAGAGGAGCAGTAATGGTTTTGTGCACCATTGCCCTGAAGTTTCTAGTTACACCTCTGGAGGAAGTATTATCACCCTATACTAGAAACTCCACCAGAAGGTTCTTAAAGGTAGGATCCCCAGGTACAATTGCAGGTATTGCTAACCTTAAGAACAAAATAAATATTTCTTACAGACGTAATGGAAGGTAAGCTAACAGGTTTTCATTTTTCAATTTTGCCTTTACACACACTGTAATGCCGCGTACACATGGTTGGACTTTTCGTCTACAAAAGTCAGACGGACGCCGATGGACTAAAGCTGGCTGACAATCCGATCGGGTGTGGGCTTCCCCGGACCTTCAGCGGACTTTCAGCTGACTTTTGCAGCCTCAATTCTGATGGACTTTAGATTTGAAACATGCTTCAAATCTTTGCGTCGTAACTACGCCGGACCCAGAAATCCGCTCGTCTGTATGCTAGTCCGACGGACAAAAAAACGACGCATGCTCATAAGCAAAAACTAAACGGAAGCACTCGGTCTAGTAAAACTAGTGTTCGTATTGTAGGTAGCACATTCCTCACGCTTCAAAATCTGTGATCGTTGAATGCAGCGCATTAATGTCTTCTTTAATAATGCTATAAGAACGAAGATGTTTTGCTGTTCATATTCAAACAGAGTTCTCCCAAACTGATTTCTGGATTCTTTTTCTCTTTGATCTCATGAATGATATAGTATTATTTTTAAAAACAATGTCTCCATACTAATAATAATTTTTAAACTTGTTTTTTTTGGGTGGAGTCATCTTTTATTTTAGATTTTCTCCAGATGTTTATTTTATGATTGTTGTCGAACTTATTTTATCTTTATATAGCTTTTTTTTTTTTTGTGTTTGTAAAGTTACCACAAAGAACCATTTTTTTTTTTTTTTTTGTGTTTGTAAAGTTAGGGATGGAAGGATGGAAGACCCAGCTTGGTCCTCATCAGCCTCTGCTGGGGTGGAGGGAAGGGTGCATGGAAGAGTGCATGGAAGGGTGGAGGGAAGGGTGGAGGGAAGGGTTGAAAGTGATGCCCTGGCTTCAGTCTGGTCATCAAGAAACCATAGTTTATCGTAGTACCACAGCCTGGGTACGTATACATCATCTGCTGATGCTCCTGATCTCATGGATTCCTGGATCTTGTTATGCTCCCTCTTATACATGTTTCTCAAGATCCCAATTTTCTTTAACAACGTCTCCATTGTTGCTTCCGGGATGGTCGTCTGGACAAATGTCAGAAGTCTCTCCAGCGTTGACTTCCTGACATGCTTTAAATAATATTGAGGGTGTTTCACCTCCCACAGATTCCTCATCTCTCTATATTTGTCTATGAAAGCCGACAAAAATTCAGGCTCCTTTTTTTTGCCTAAAAACACCTATTATGTTTCTGCTAAACCCTCATCATCTTATCCCTATGTAGGCCTCATCAATCTGTCAAGCCATATAGGCTGCTTGGTACAAAGTTTTTACCAAATTTATAAATTTAAAATGACCTTTGTTTAGTAGCGTCCCGGTCCACTATCACCTACGCACAGAACGTACGTACGACACAATACGTAATATAGATATAGATATAGTTATAGATATAGATATAGATATAGATATATAGATATAGATAGAGATAGAGATAGAGATAGAGATAGAGATAGAGATAGAGATAGAGATAGAGATAGAGATAGAGATAGAGATAGAGATAGAGATAGATATATATATATATAGAGAGAGAGAGAGAGAGATTTTTAGATATATTTAGATATTGATATATAGATATCGATATATCTATCTATCTCGATATGTCTTTATAAAATTATACATTTAGTAAACTAGGAACTAATTATATTTTTCCAAATTTGTCAATATATTGATATATTTTTGACTATGAACATTTTATACTAATGCTTAAGTGAATGTTTACAGAATATTAAAACATCTGTTTAGTAATTAACGAAATGTGCGGTTTGTTATTTCAATGCTCAGTATCAGTTTGTTTAAATTTAAAATAGTTGTTTACAGTGACAATGGAGCTTGTAAGCTTGGAGCTTTGTCAAGGAAAATACACTTGGCACTACAAGTGCTCTACCATAACCTAGGATAAAGCCAAAAAGAAAGGCAAGCAATAAATATAATTCAATTTTTCATCAAGATTTTTTTATTTTGATAATTTAGATATCCTGGCCCATTGCAATGGCCCCCCTACCCATAAAATAATTTACATATTGCTGTCGAACTTGACGGGCACTTTGGGGGGCCAAGCCAGTACGGACAGTATCCAGGCCCGTAAGATTGTCACTGATAAGTCCGGCCTCAGGCCCAACTGGCACAATATAATTTGTGGAATGTTTGTGCAAAAAGTTGTGCAGGATGCAGCACGATAAAATGATAAAATTAAGTTTGTATTCCGCCAAGTTAATGGATGTTTGAAACAGGCGGAACCGGCTGGCCAGAATTCCAAACGCATTCTCAACCACTCTTCTAGCTCTGGCCAGCCGAAAATTAAAAACCCTCTTCTCCGGGGTGAGGGTTCTTTGGGGGAATAGCCTCATGAGGTGCTTGCTCAGAGCGAAGGTGTCAGAGGAATAACAGAAACTTTGTTTGCCAGTACCGGCATTTCCCTGTACGCCTGCGTGGCAGAATGGCTAATAGGCGTATGCGGGTACGCGATTCAGCAGACCGCGTCACGGCGTAACGGCGCACATAGACGTGCAAGTCAGCGGACGGCGAAACGTTGAAACGGCGAAACGGCGTACGCACGTACGCATCTTAGCCGCACACGTGGGTTCCCCTATTAGCCCTATAAAAGGCAGCCCAGCTCTCTGGCTTATTGCTGGTTTGTCATTTCAGCTTCTGTGTTCCTGTTCCTTGTTCTACTATTGACCCCTGCCTGTTGTGACCCGGATTTCCTTGACCATCCTTGAACTTCTCCTGCACCTTGACCTCGGCTTGCTTAACGGATTCCTCTTCAGTCTGCTCCAGTGTTTGACCCCCGGCTTCTCTTTAAAGACTTCGCTACTGCCTGCTCCAGTGTTTGACCCCCGGCCTGTTTTGGACTCTCCTATTGATTGATTCCTGTGTATGACCTTGGCTTGTTTAAACAGACTTCCTTCCTACCAGCTTGCTGTGTTTGACCCCCTGGCTTCTCTACATACTTGTTCCAGTTATCTACTTCAGGTCCAAGGTGTTGGAGCCCCAGTCTGATTCCTCTGCTGATCACTGTCCGGGTGTACCCTGCACGGACTACTACCAGACAGAAGTTCAACACGCAGGCTCCTACTAGTGCCTGGCGACCCGTGCCTCTCTGTGCCCGATACCCTCTGTGCCACCTCCAGGGGTATAGCGCACTCAGCTGCAAGGGGAGCCGCTCTCAGCATCTCAGACCTGGTGAGTACCCTGACAGAAGGCTTCATCTGCTATGAAGACAAAGGGGAGTCCTTCAACGTTATCCGCATCAGGTGGCAATCCCAGGCCACCACTCTGGAGACGCTGGCAGATCCCCGTCTGGGCAAATACTCCTCCATCCGACATCCGGCCATTCTTCCCCACGTCCACATAGAGAAATTCATAGTGTGCCGACACCACCGCCATTAAAAAAATACTATGGAACCCCTTATAATTAAAATAGTATGACCCCGAATGGGGTGGTGGCACGATGTGGACATGTTTCCCATCTATAGCCCCTCCACTACCGCCATTAAAACAATACTATGGAACCCCTTATAATTAAAATAGTATGACCCCGAATGGGGTGGTGGCACGATGTGGACATGTTTCCCATCTATAGCCCCTCCACAATTGGGAAAGTCCCAACGGGTGGCAAAATGGGATGCCACAGTCTGCCATTCCTGTGGCATTGAAGGAAACTGGGGAATCAAACAAGAAAACAAAACTCAGTAATTTATAAAAGAACATTGCAACAACACATGCACTTAATACATTATTGCCCAACATCAGTATAACATTAAATAATTGAAATCTTCTTGAATAAATAATATGGAAAGGCACACTTATCAGATTGCTCACCCCTCTGATGGCACATTGTTACATTTTAGGGGGTGGTGAAATTAGAAATTAATTAAAAGTTTAAGGACACGCAGGGTTTTATTGACTAAAGGCTACAAGACTGTGCAGTTGTCGTACTCTGCAAGTGCAGTTGCTCCACAGCTTAGTAAATGAGGTAAGGTAAAAAGGCTTTCATGTTGCAAGGAGTACCCAATCACATGCAAGGGTAATTCATCCAAACACTTTGTGGCTTGCACATGATTGGATGATGGAAATCAGCAGAGCTTCTGCTCATTTACTAAAGCACTGGAGAAAATGCACTTGCAGAGTGCAAATGCATTTTGCAAAGTGCAACATATATTTGCTTTGTAAAAATCAACACCACAGAACATTATAGCAAATTATTAGGGGGGGTTTGGAAATCAAGTTAATTACATGCACACTATTTGGATTGAGTTTAGGTGGGGGAGGGGTTTGGAAATCAAGTTAATTACATGCACACTATTTGGATTGAGTTTAGGTGGGGGGAGGGGTTTGGAAATCAAGTTAATTACATGAACACTATTTGGATTGAGTTTAGGTGGGGGGAGGGGTTTGAAAATCAAGTTAATTACCTGCACACTATTTGGATAGAGTTTGGGGGGGGGGTTGGAAATCTAGTTTATGACATGCACACTATTTGGATGGAGTTTAGGGGAAACAAAATACAATGCAGCTGACTAAATACATTCAAACTGAGTAGACTAGGTGGATATGTGCCCAGCATTGTATGCTGGGGAGGTTAGTGAAGGCAAATATACATGCATGACAAAAAAGAACAGGAAAAAATTCCAGCATGCATGAGGAGAAAAAGGGGACATTCACACTATATTGCAATGATGGTAAGTAGTGTTTGAGTTAAGAAATACATTACATTATCAAAGATTAAAGAAAAGAACATGTGATGCTAATAAAAGAAAAAATTCTTACTTTAATATAGCCCTTCTGCAGGACCTGGATGATGGCAGAACAGGTCTCTGGGATAATGATCCCCAGAGCCTGGGGGGAGATGCCTGTCGAGAACTTGAGGTCCTGCAGGATTCTCCCTGTCGCCAAGTACCGCAACGTGGCAACTAGCCTCTGCTCCGGAGTGATGGCTTGCCTCATGCAGGCATCCTGCCTGCTGATATAGGGGGTCAGCAAAGCCAACAAACGGTCAAAAACGGGGTCCGTCATCCGGAGAACGTTCCTGAAATCCTCAGGATTATTCCCACGGATCTCACGGAGCAATAGCATGTGACAGAACTGGTCACGCTAAAGCAACCAATTCTTGGTCCATGAACTCCTCCTCGCCCTGTTCATGGACTGGTCTTGGGCTGAAGAATGAACTACAGCACCAAGCACATACAATGCACAAGCTCAACGACGAGTACGTACAGGTAACATGGCTTCAAAACGGTCGGCTGGTCAGAACGCACTGAAGAACAGCAAGGCCTGTGAAGAGCGACCTGAAAATCAGGAACGAGCGGACAATAAAACAAAGATTTCTCAATGCCAACTGACCAAACGCACTGAAAAGCAGATACAAACCTCACAAGTACAGACTGAACAACAGTTAAAACGAACTGAAAAATACGAGCCTCACAAGCGCGAATCGTCTCTCACCAAACTTCTACTAACACGAGATAAACACGAGATTAGCAGAAGGAGCCCAAAGGGGGTCGTACGGGCTATTGAACTTCCGTTTTATAGACTTGTCGGACTTGGTGTACGTCACCGCATACTAGGCTGTCGAACTTTTTTGTGATCATGTGTAGGCAAGTCCGTTCATTAGAAAGTCCGCCGCAAGTCCGCCGCAAGTCCGCCAAAAGTCCGCTGAAAGTCTGTCGGATGGGCTGTCGGACTTTTGTAGACGAAAAGTCCGACCGTGTGTACGCAGCATAAGAATGGTTTCAGGACCATCCTGATTTATACATTTACCTTCATGCTTTCAAAATTAATTATAATAACAAGAAAGAACAAAAATTGTACTATATATGTTAATATTAAGGTGGAAGTTAAATATTTCTTAATTGCAGCACATTTTTGTTTATGCTTTGTTAAATGTCTAAGCCTTGGAAACAAGTTAAATAACTGGGTTGCTCCAGCTGTTATCAGGCACATAATATAGAAATACCGGCAATGTCTAGCTAAAAGAACATCCAGATACCGTATCATTTATTGATCAGCACATTGTGAGAGTGTCATTCATGCTTCAGCATACAAACTATCAGCATAAACAGTGTACTGCAGCTGAGGGCCAAATGTGGCAAGCAGAGAAGCTTCTATTAAATAAATCCAACTTGCTGTTTTGATCTAGCTTGAGATAGTGCATAATTATTTCAATTATCTCTAAGTTAATTGTATGAAAACATTTCCTTATATTTTTATGCAATACTTCCTGTAAAAAGTATTTCAGTAAAATCAATGCCATAATTGGGATTATCAATATTTTTTTTCAAAGTCCTTAAAAAGTAAATAGAGTAAAATAGAGCAAAGTAAAGTATATATTACCCAGGTCAATATACTGAGAAAAAGAAACAATAGCAACAGGTGTATGTTCAAAAGTACCATATGTGAGGACACAATAGAACGCCCCTGACGCTCCAATTTCCTTCATAAAGTGAATCAGTTAAAAAAATTCTATAGGAGGTAGAATAGGGACATGGATTTGCATGTGAGCGAGATGGACACTTAAACACAGAACTCCACAGATACTAAGGTACTAATCTCACTGTACAACAACATACACTTGACAATGAGTAAAAAAACTATCACTCCTTTATAGTTTCTATACAACAACAAAAAAAATCAAAAAAACCTGGAGCTGGTCAAAAAAGAGAAATTCCTGAGCTATTCCACTCACAGAAGTGACAGCCCTGATCATGAGGAAATCTCTATTGCCCTGCAGCCTCTCCATAAGGGAAATAATATGCTTCTATCCTGACAGGCAAGTTATACACACTCTTACTACGCATACTACCCATCTGGCG
The DNA here is from genome assembly GCA_037952925.1 of Lithobates clamitans. Lineage (NCBI taxonomy): Eukaryota > Metazoa > Chordata > Amphibia > Anura > Ranidae > Lithobates > Lithobates clamitans. The sequence continues at coordinate 477,936 of JBBGZY010000062.1, forward strand.
ATAGGGCTCTCATCCCCACAGACAATAAATCAACACTGTCTGCAGCCATTACAGGCCTCAGTGCTGCTCTGAAAACATTGTCAGGAAGATTGGATGGCACAGTCTGAGCAGGAAAACAAAAGGATCAGGCCATATACTCTGTACGGCAAACCACATAGGGGATTGTGGGGGGCAGAAGACATAATATCAGGGTCAGGGATATTTCTGAATTGTTCACCCAAGATCAACTAAAATTGACTGTTAAGTCCATTTTCAACAATCTTACAATACTGAAGCTCCTAAAGATTTGCATTGCCTACACCATACTCTGTCCACAGGATTTCCCTAAACCTCTTACCAGAGATATGAAATGCTTCTTCCCAAACTTCTTCCCAAATTTTAAACAATGCAAAGGGAAAACAGGAAATTACTCTCTGAGATTAAACTTTTCTAAGGCCACTTCACTAAGGTCCATTTTAGACCAATTGCATGCTCATGGAATAACCAACAGATTTTTATTTCCTTCTTGACCAGCCAAGACAGCCTCTGGAGGAACCTTCCTCTTTTGAACCTCTGACAACCTAACCAGCTTCTGCAGCAACCTGAGTATCCTGTCAGTGGGACTGCTAGACTGGTAGAAAAGCTCTGCATACTGTCCATCAGGTAACTTGAGACAATTTCACCTTAATGCTCTCCGCACAAACAGCCTCCTAGGAAGAGCAAGTCACCACATCAGTTTGCTCATCGCAGCCTTAGGAGTACCTGATCCATCTCCATATTCTGTAGCTCCTCAAATGAGAAATAAGTCTGTTAAAAAAAAATGCCAACTATCACTACTTGGTGAGATCAAAGCCATTTATTATCTTGTTTTCTTGTTTTCATACGCTTGCCGAAATAACCAGTTAGCTGGCAATGCCTCTACCTCAGGACCCTGTTTTGTTTCATTGTGTTTGGTCCTTACACTGCCTACCATACTAATCTAACCTCTCAGTTACAAAATAGATTATTTGTATTTTGCTTAAACTGAAACTTCAGTCATTTTTTCAGCTTTCCATCTATTAAATCTTCTGCCCTTGTTGTTTTAACTTTGGGTAGTAAAGCATTTTTTTCTGCCAGTAAATACCTTTTTACAGTCTACTTCCTCTTTCTTTTCTGGTCATTAGACTAAGCTTATGACACCATACACAGCTCTGCAGCCCTGCAGATTTCATTGGCCCTCTTATAACTCAACCCTCCCTCCCTTCCTGGCAAACTCTCATGAGAGTGAGAGAGCTCTGCAGCCCTACAGATTTCATTGGCCTTCTTATGGCTTATCCCCCTCCCTTCCTGGCACACTCTCACGAGAGTGACGCAAATTCTCGTGAGAGTTTGCCAGGAAGGGAGGCGGGGTGAGTCATAAGAGGGCCAATGAAATCTGCAGGGCTGCAAAGCTGGAGGTGTGCCTCTGTGTGTCTGTGTACATCCAGGAAGTGAACAGGCCACAGCTTCAGCTGCCCCCGGTTAAAATTGATGCAGCCAGACTCAGTGGAGGGAGATTTCTGTAGCATATTTGCCAAGTACAAATATGCTACAGAAATAGTACCCTTATAGCCGGTGCCCTGAGGCTTTGCACAATAAGCCAGAGTTAGTGGAGGAATTTTTCCATCTGGATAGAGAAGAGTCTGGGTTGGCGGAGGTTGTACCAGGGGATCCTAGTGTCTCTGTCCTGTCAGAATCTGTGTCTGTGAGGCCCTCTGTGGTGTCAGTGTCCCCCCAGTCTGTGGTTCCCCAGTCAGTGTCAGAAAGTGTGGTTGTCAAGTCTGTGTCTGCACCTATTGTTTCTCCTAGTGTAGTAAAGGCAGCGGAGGGTGCTGAACCAGCGTGTATGGTGGTGCCAACCCCTCCTGCTCGGCGTAGCAGAATTGCGGGTGGAGTGAGGTATGGATTGGATGATGGTGGAGGGGGAGGTGGGAAGGGCATGAGGGTGGCTTTTGCAGATTGCAAGGTGAATGATGTGGAAGTCGGGGTGAATGATGTGGAAGTTGGGGCGAATGATGTGGAGGGAGGGGTTAATGGGGGGCTTTTGGAATCACATCCTGATGGCGATTAAATCTCAATGTTTCCTAGCCTGGATTGTGTTTAAGTTGAGGTTCGTAGTTGTCATTATAATATGTTTCTTTCTATGTAATCTTGTCAGGAAACGGTTTTCTTTGCTTGCTGATGTAAGCATGCTTGTTTTTGTTTAGTAGTTGTTTATTTTTGTGTAAATATGTTTTTATTAATGAACTGTATGTTTGTGTGATTTTTTTAATAAAAAAAATTACAGAATCACAGTATATATAAAATAATATGCAAAGTGGTTGGAGGGAAGCTTCAGAATGGCAAAGATGTTTTTATTACAAATTATGTTAGCAGACTGCAGTTACTCTTTAAAGGCTCATCACTGGCTCCATATGCTGTAGCTGGCCCAAGAAACACTTATGTACATGGATTAGCTGCTGCTATAATAAACAAATACTAAATGCAAAAAACCTTAGAAGTTCATTAAATGTAATTCATAGGTTAAAACAGCGCTTGAAGGTAATAGGAATAAACACCCAATAGTGGTGGGGTGCCCTATAAAGGGCGAGTCCAAAATAAAATTTGGTATTCCTAAGGAGTGTTCATATGGTGTCTTGTCAATTAGATGATAGGCCTTCAATGTACCACGTGATAAATATACAGTTAGGTATGGCACACTTCTGTAACAACTGGAATTTAGATATGGTTATGTAAACATGAGTACATGTTCTTAGCATAAAATTAATTCTATTGTAGGCATGAGCAAATCAGGTTCTTGTATGGAGGGTCCAGCTTTGGAAGGCATTTATAAGTCCAAGTAGGTATGAACCTTTTATGGATTCCACTGAATGAATATAGTAGGGTAATAGGTATTACTATTTGGGCCAGCTACAGCATATGGAGCCAGTGATGAGCCTTTAAAGAGTAACTACAGTCTGCTAACATAATTTATAATAAAAACATCTTTGCCATTCTGAAGCTTCCCTCCAACCAATTTGCATATTATTTTATATATACTGTGATTCTGTACTTGCCAAATATGCTGCAGAAATCTCCCTCCACTGAGTGTGGATGCATCCATTTTAACTGTGTGCAGCTGAAGCTGTGGCCTGTTCACTTCCTGTATTTACAGAGACACACAGAGACAAGACACCATATGAACACTCCTTAGGAATACCAAAGTTTATTTTAGACTCGCCCTTTATAGGGCACCCCACCACTATTGGGTGTTTATTCCTATTACCTTCAAGCCCTGCTTTAACATATGAATTACATGTTATGAAATTCTAAGGTTTTTTGAATTTAGTATTTGTTTATTATAGCAGCAGCTAATCCATGTAAATATAAATTCCAGGGAAAACACTGATATCAATAGTGCTTTGACAGCTTTGGGTAATGTCCTAGAGAAACAGGTAAAAACTTGGTGGGACATTTGCACATTTGAGCATTACCTAAAAGAGAAAATAATTATTCAGAGTTTAGGATGGGATGTCAGCCCTCAAGATGGGCTTGATGATAATGATTCTCAATCTGAATGGTTGGAATTTTTTTAATGGAGTAGGAATTAGACTACAAGAGATAGTTCTTAAAAGGAAAAGATTAAAAATGAATATACTTGAACAAAGGATAGACAAATTACAAATTAAATTAGATCCTCTAAAAACGACACCATAGCCAAAATAATTGAACAAAGAAATTAAAAATAAGTTAGAGGAGGTTGATCGTTTCACAAAAAAACCCCATAAGAAATGTAATCGTGATACGGGTGATTTTAGAAATAACTTGGTGTATGCATGGCAGTATCCGAATCAGAATGTGGAGAATATGAATATACAGAAACCACAAGCAGAGGGTCCTATTGCAAAAAATTATTAACCAATGACTGGAAATAAACCCAATGGGACACCATGCAAGGGAAATATGACTACTTATAATAAAACCAAAGTACAAAATGCTTCCAATAATCACAGTAGAGGAAGGGGAAGCAATACACATATACCAAGAGGTGGTAGGAATGGTCATCAGAATTACTACACACAGAATAATGCTGATTATTCACAAAACAGTAGAGACTATGCAATTCCATCACCTTTACCTATATCGAATCGTTATGATTCATTGTACGACTGTAGATACTTTCTATGCTTTCAGCATGCAAGACAATGTTCCCTTTATACAAAAAAGGTTTTTAAAGATGGTTCTTGAGTACTGCCTGTCTCATAACTATTTTTGGTATGGAGGAAGATTCTACACTCATAAGAGGGGGGTTGCGATGGGTGCTAAATTTGCACCCAGTCTAGCCAACCTCTTCATGAGTGAATGGGAGGACAAATTTATCTGTGCCCAAAAAAGAACTGAAGTATTATTTTATAAAAGGTATAGCAATGATCTGTTCTTTATCTGGATAGACTTCGAACAATCATTGCCTGAATATATGAACTTGATCTTAATACCAATGAAAATAGTATCAAACTAGATCATCAATTTAGTTCCAACCAGGTTAATTACCTTGATGTGACCGTCTTCAGACAGGATAATAGGTTGGTCACTAAAGCATATTTCAAATCTGCAGACAGAAACAGTTATCTGTCTATCCACAGTGTCCACCACCCTGTCTGGTTACGAAACATTCCTAAGGGACAGTTCACGCGGGTAAGAAGAAACTGTACCTTTGACACCGACTATCAGGAACAAGTAGAATTTAAAAAAGAATAGGTTCACTTTTATAACCGGGTTATAAAAGTGATCACTTAGAGTCTACTATCCAACAGGTGGGTCAATATTCCCAAACTTCATGTTTGGAGGATAAAGTAAAGTATCCAAAACAGGAGTGGGGTTTTATCAGTAACTTCCACTCACAATTTAGAGAAGTGGAGGAGATATTTAAAAGATATTGGGGAATTTTAAGTACGGACAAAGTGCTTGCCAAAGCATTACCGAAGGAACCCATGTTTATTTATAGGAAATCTCCATCTTTTGGCGATAGCATAGTGAATAAGGTATTAGACCCCCAAAAAAACACAGATGTTTTGGGATAGCAATGGTTTTCACACCTGCCGTAGAATCAAAGGGTGTAGACAGGTAAACACACATCTGAGAGGGTTGACTACTCACAGCGAGTCTCTCCATTTCAGGCACAAACACAATAGAGACCCTTCTGGCATCTTATTTTGGGGGATAGATGAATTGAGCCCTTCATGGAGGGATTCCAATATGGTGAGAGAGATATCAAAAAGTGAAACCAGATGGACCTATCTTGCGGATACTCTCCACCCCAAAGGATTAAATGTTGAACTGGATCTGAACTGCTTCATCAGTGATTACTGATTTGACAGTTCAGATCCAGCATTACCCTATATTTTATATAATTTGAATAATGCCTTATGTGGTAATCCTACTCTAGTGTTTCTTATACATATAATAATATACAAATTATAGCAATGAATAGATCATCGGTAAAGAAAGAATGACACTATATTGTCATAATATGCATGACTAAACACTGTCATGACCAGTGGGGGGTAACAGATCCCCTAGATCAATTTTGTATATGCGGGACATCATTGTATTTGGTGAATTGCATTTCTTCTGACCTGGTTTTGGTCATATCAATGGGGATATGATTGTTGGATATAAAGAATTTAACCTTAGAGTCATGTGTGTTATCAGGACACTCTTAATGTGTATTGTTCAATATGAAAGATAATTGCAGGTTCCTTATCGATAAAGAACATAGGTATAGATATACACTGAGTGCTGATAGTTGAGATCTCTAAGAAGATACATAATATTTCCTTAATGTATGAAGTTTGAGTTTTAATAAGATGACATATATTGTTAATGATTTATAGAACTACTCTTTACCTGCAACTTGATTACACCATGTGATGCGATATCATTATCGTCTTATTTTAAAGTGTTAATTTTACCATGAGAGGTATTCTAGTGGTACTATGTTTTAACTATCTGGTTTAATTATATCACCAAATGGTACTTTATTTTATTATTATAATGTTATAGTATATGTATGTAATTATAGTTTGTGTGATGTTTTAGGGTATGAGATGTATTTCTACTGATTCTTTGTATATGTTAGCATCCCGCGGTGAGAACTGGTGAGGAGCTATGCCTTGTGTGTATGATGGGTTAAACAACCCAAGTACACAGACAATGAAGTTATATGGCCCCCCCATCTAGTCACGCCTATTAAGAAAGACGTAATTACGAAACGCATCTAGGCGTGAACAGACGGCTTGTTGTATGTCAGCTGCTACGATCTCTACCCGGGTATCACCGCGGATGAGATTTCCTGAAAAGGTGAGCGAGTATCGTGCTAAGCTGTACAGTACAGATGGTTATACCATGAGATGCTATTTTATATTTAACATTTTGTAAGTGTAAATCTTAAAGGGGGGTGCTTTTGCTGGGAATAAAACTTTTAAACAGGTTCATGCTATGAGGATTATTTTTTCCCTATTTTATGAGCTAATAAGCCAGCAATGCGCCAGCAAGTGGAAATCCTGCTGTGACTGATAATATCTGTTGGGAGAGAAGCGTTAACCCTTTATGATTATGAATGAGGATTTTAAGGAAGTAGTGTTGCTGCTTGCCAAATATCCATTTAAATACCAAAGCGGTTATATTATATCGTTCTGGTGAGTGTTAATTTTGAGGAGAGCGGTATCACGTGGTGCGGTGAAGGCCTATCATCTAATTGACAAGACACCATGTGAACACTTCTTAGGAATACCAAAGTTTCTTTTGGACTCGCCCTTTATAGGGCACCCCACCACTGTTTATTCCTATTACCTTCACTTGGCCTCTGCTTACACAGGACCGGTGAGCATCTGCTGGTCAACCATACACTGCAGTTACTAGCGGAGGGACAGATTTGCTGACCAGGAACACTTTATAACTGCATGCACAAACTCTTAAAGGAACACTTCCTGAGTGCTTCAATGCAATGTTTTGGGCTCCAACAAGCTGTCCAGCAGAAGGTTTAGTACACGTGTACTACTGATTGCTGACTGTTGCTCCGGAAACCACCTCTAGGTCCTCTCCCTAGTTAGGCTACCCTGTGTAGGTTTAAGAAAGAGGCAAACTATTAATTATTTACTATTTGCAGTAGTAAATTAACCCTCTGTGAGCAGCTATGGTTACAATGTGAATCAAAAAATTAATAATAATAATGTGAATTGCTCATACACTACACACTCTCATATGCATGTACTATACTGGAATACTGAAATTGGGATTCTTTTGTTGCTTGGTTAGATACAATATAATTATAATAATATATAATATAATAATATAATTATAATAATAATATATAATATAATAATATAATTATAATAATAGGTGTATACAATATAAGCAAAGGGTATGAAAAACATCATCTCTCCAACCATTTCCGTAGGGTACATAATAAAGATTACAGGAAACTTGAGTTTTGGGGTTTATAGTTCTGCTGAGGGGGACAATAAAATTAGGGAATTAAGCAAAAATTAATCCAGATAGATATATGAGCTTATAACTTTGGCACCTAGAGGGTTAAATAAAGACTTTGATCTCACATGCTTTTTGAGTGATTCAGAAAAACCTGGTTAGCATCATAATGTGGGAGGTTTATTTATATATTATGGTTTATTGTTCATTATTGCAACGTGGCGTTTTATGTATATATCTCAAGATTTGTAAGGTTTTTGAGGTAATTGATTTTGTACCATTACTTGGTCATTTTAAATATTTCAATAAAGTGTACAAATTAAGAGAGTCATACATATATTAGGGGGTTAATAATAAGGGATTATTTGATATTTTACCTGTTTTATATGTTTTTTTATTTTTTTATGTAGTAGATATGAGCAATACCGATTTATCAGGGAACCATTACAGCAGATTAAGAATATGTGATGGCAGGGGTTAAACACATAGACTGGGGTCTCAGGTAAAATGACTTATTAGAAATTGTAAGGAGACTACAAGAAAATGGCACAGATAGAATGGTATATAAGCTAGAGCACCATGACAACAAATCAGAAAATCCCTGATGAAGCCACGTGACCCTGTGGCGTAACACATAGGGGAGGGGCTTTATGACACCACAACGCTCTACAGGTGAGATAGTGTGGTAACTATACTAGTGAGGAGGCTGTACATTGGTGAATTTGTTCATATTGTGTATGCTGTACGCAAAGTAAAGTTTGGTGTGCTGTTAGCACATAGAACAAGTGATTGTATATCTGGAAGTTTTTATGGTAATAAATAATCTTAAAAAATAGAACAATATGTTTGGCAGTTTCCCTTTTCTTATGTGTAGCTGATTGGAGACATCCAGGTATTAGGCACTAGCATAGGAAGCATCTGTGGAATCCTACAATCTGGAGCATTTTTTAGTCCACTGAAAGGGACACAAGCTTAAAGAGGAAGTAAACCCTGGTGGATTTGACGTCCTCTTTATTTCCCTGCAAAGGTAAAGCATAATAGGCTACTATGCATCGCATAGTAGCCCATTATGTGTCACTTACCTGAAACCGAAGCCTGCAATGTCACTGCGGTCCTTCCGGGTCCGCAAACTCCAGCTCTGTGACTGGCTGGAGTCGCGTGACGTCACTAATGCGCCAGTTATGGCATGACCCCTATTAGAAACGGCACAATGTGCCGTTTCTAAAAAGCGCATTCGCCGTAGACATTGCCACATGTGCCGTAGTCATCGGCGATCGGCTTTTTTGTAAATATCTCCTAAACCGTGGAGGTTTAGGAGATATTTCAAGCACCTACAGGTAAGCCTTAATATAGGCTTACCTGTAGATAAAGGTGGTTGTACAGGGTGTACAACCACTTTAAATAGACCATACTTAAATGTACAGTCACATATCCCAGGTGAAAGTACATCTGGTGGAGGAAGCACAATACACTGATTTACTTTAAACACTATTTGGTGGAATCAATAAGAAATCACTCAAAGAGATATACATCTTTTGAATAATTTTTTATGATGGTCTATGTTTTTCATATTTAATTTTATGTGATATAATGGCATTTTGATATAATGTGTATGTATAGTAAATCACGTGATTATTTCGATCATCAGTAAAACAAGAAGCTTTATGCCAGTGAAAAATACAATACTGTAAATATTGACACCACCTAGGGGCTAATTAAAGAGACTCGGTCATATTGCCTATCCAGGGCAAAGTGAGAGAAGCATACTCAGCTTACCCACCTGTCTATTGCCCTGCAGTCTTAGTAAGATTAGTTTTGTATGGTGGCAAGGTAATTATAAAAGGGTCAGGAGGGGAGCTTTCACCAGAGCCAATTCTGACATTTCTCACATGCATGTAAAAATCTGAATCTTTTGCTACAAAATTACTTAGAACCACCAAACTTTATATATTTTAAGCAACAGCCCTGGAGAATAAAATGGTGGCTGTTGCTATTTTTTACATAACACAATATTATGCAACCTTTTTTAAAACACACATTTTCCCCAAAAATTGTTTATTGAAATTTTGTGTACACAAACACAATAATAATACTCAAATTTTACACCGAATAAATAGATACCTAGTAAATAGAGTAAAGAGATACTTATATGCTTTAAAATTGTGCATGCCCATGGAATGACAACAAATTACGGTACAAATAAATTATCAATAGCCAACTCTTTAAAAGCCTTTACAGGTTACCAGTTTAGAGTTTAAAGAAGGTCTGGTGCTAGAATTATTGCTCTCATTCTAGTGTTTGTGTTGATACCTCACTAGTGAAATAGTCTGAAGATCCTCATTTAGCACAGCACTGTTTAATAAGTTCCAGTGCATATATGACAATGAAACACACACAAATAAAAATGTAACAAAAATGTTCAATCGATAATTATAAACATTCAACACCAGTATTGTGTACATAAATTGCATAAACTTGGAGTGCGCATGCGCGGAGCTCGCAAGATGGCCGCTAAAGCCTAGAGCTCCGCTCCCTCACGAACGACCGGCGCTCACAGCACGGACCACATCGCGACTAAAGCACCCGGTGATACTTCCCAAGGTCCAGGCTACACCCCCATATGCCCGGGGCCCCGGTGAAACGGAACCTGTGGCCACAACAGGAGCGAACAAAAACGGCTGAGAGGCCCAAGATGGCCGCTGCTACACAGGCACAGCCTCTGCCTCAGATTCTCTGCTCCACAGGCCCGGCGGACTACAGGTCAGAGCAACCCCTCACTCCCCCTCACTTCACTCCAGGGAGACAGAAGGGATACCCACCTCTGCTGAACCCCTCTCCAGCCTCTACAGGATCCCTGCAGGATCGCCCCCTCTGTGAAGGCCCTCTATCCCCCCAGGGATCTACCTCAGATCACACAGGCCTCACACCATATGCCTTCCCTGCCAGTGACTCTGCTTCTCACATAGACTCCCTCTTCCACAGATTCTCTGAACTTTTGGACAGAGGCCTGGCTTAAACAGCAGCAAAAATTACAGGGGACCTGAAGGCAGACTTTATTAATTTAGGGGCCCGAATTGATGCAATCGAACACAAAATGGAGGACACTATAGCCATCACTAACCAACAATCGCAGCACATCAGCACTGTGCAAGATCAATTGGACCTAGCAATGGCTCGTATTGACGAACTCGAGAATAGGTCAAGACGATATAACATCAGAATCCGTGGCCTACCGGAAACAATTCTCAATGTCCCAGAAGCAGTCCAAGACCTGATTAAACAGCTAATCCCTAATATCTCCTCTCAACGCCTTGAATTGGACAGGGCGCACAGAGCCTTAGGGCCCCCCAGAAAAGACGGCACCCCAAGAGATATTATCGCTAAGCCACACCACTACACAGTTAAAGAGGAAGTGATGAGACAGGCCAAGTCCTCTCACTCCATGCAGTGTATGGGACACCCAGTGCAGATCTTCGCTGACCTCTCACCCTCTACGATCCAGAAGAGGAGATCATTGAAGCCACTGCTTCTCGCTGTCACCCAAAGAGACGTGAAATACAAGTGGGCCTTCCCGTTCGCGGTTAAATTCTCCGTCAAGGGGAAACAATATGCCTTCTCCTCCCTCCCAGAAGGTGAAAAACTTCTCCTGCACCTGAAATCCATCTCCCAGGAAGCCGAAATGGACACAACCAATGCCGGGACCAACTCCAACAAACGTCAGACCCCCACCAGCCCTCAATCTCCCCTGTGGTCAACAGGAAAAGCAAAGAAGGCCAAAGACAACAACCAAACCTGAAGCCAGTGATGATGAGAACTGCATCGCTTTTATCCCGACTGTGAAGTGGGGATTGGTTTGATCATCCCCATGAATATAGGGGATCCCCCCGTGCCTGTTTATTAGGCAGGCTAGCCAACCGGGCTACGTTTTCTGACTTATCAGAATTTTTTGTTTCCTTTTTTTGTGTTTTGCTGGTTCCAAGGAGGGTTTTTTTTAGGTTTTTGTTCAATTCTTCCCTCTTTAGTTTTTACTGCTTTTTACTGGCCCACTGCCATATATACTAGGCACAGGGGAGCTGTACCTCTCCGGATTGAGAGGGGCGGTACCCTTACGCCTAGCTATGGGGGGGGAAGTGGGATTTTCACCCCCAGTTCTAGGGATTTATATAGGTCTAGTCTATGGACGCTCTGCTGAGATAGCAATTTAATGAAGACCTAGAAGGTTACTGCACTGGGCATAGGCTTAGGGCCACTAGTTGGCCACACTGTTGTGAAAACCTGATAGTCACCGGTAATAGTTTAAAATTTTCTTTGTTTTTACTTGCTCTTTTCTTTTTTCCCTCAGGGGAAAAAAAGAAAAAAAAAGTTTTATGTTGGGTGTTCGGTTTCGTGAGGAAACACATGCACACCCACCTAACCCTTCGACACCCGTAGGTCTCTAGGGGCTAGGTTGTTTGAGCCCAGATGGGCCAGACACACTCCATTTTTTTTCTTAAAAGACATAAGGGATTTCTCCTTCCCTGCGTCTTTCCTTTCCTTTCTAGGAGACCTTTTCTCTGCTATCCTTCTCCCCCTCCCCTCCTCAATGTGCGCGTCAATGTACCTAATCACAATTTGTGTTTCAGATACCACACACACCCCCACGGAAGTCCCTGATATCTCTCCACCAAGAAGACGGAATGACCATCATCCTCAGACCCGGGTTCCCCCACATCAAAGGGTAAGTGAGGACCGTTGCACTGCACTCCATCTGCTCCATGGCTAATAACACCACAGATGAACTCCGCATAGCCTCACACAATGTCCAGGGAATCAACTCCAAGATTAAGAGGAGAAAGGTCCTCGATTATTACAAACACCTCAAGCTAGACATTGTTATGCTGCAAGAAACGCACTTCCCCTCCCGGTATAGCCCTAAGTATCTACACCCCCACTTCCCACAGTTCTTCTTAGCGAGCGCTGATAACAAAACTAAGGGAGTTTCAATCATCGTTTCCAAACATCTTAAATTTGTAAAGATCTCTGAATTCGCCGACCCAGAGGGCAGGTTCATCCTGGTCAAAGGCACAGTGGCGGACCACCTGTATTCCCTGGTCTCCTACTATGCCCCAAATAGAGGTCAAGCGAAATTTTTTGACACCCTACTGCGCAGCCTCGCTCAGAAACTGGAGGGAATGGTCATCTTTGGTGGAGACCCGAACGCAGCGTTCGATCAGGGTTTGGACAAGTCTAAACCCCTATCGACCCAACTAACATGACCCACCAAGGAGAGCCTCAGGATCGCAAAAATAATCCACGCCCACGGTTTAGCTGACACTTGGAGGGAACTTAATCCCAACAAAAGGGACTATACCCATTACTCGTCACCTCATAACACCTATGCGAGGATTGACCACATTTTAAACCCATCCACCCTTCTTCCCCTGATCCACAGAGCTCAAATCAGAGAGTCGGCCCTTTCGGACCACTCCATAGTCACCATATCTCTCAAAACTGGCCCCCTGGGCGTACCCAGGGGACATTGGAGACTGAATGAGTCACTATTATCTGACCCCATCAGGGTCACTGAACTTGAAAAAGCCCTACAAGAATACTTTAAACTCAATAAATCGGAGGATATTTCTCCAGAAACGTTATGGGCCGCACATAAAGCTTTTATACGGGGTAAACTCATCCAGATTGCCACTCAAACCAAACGTGCACAAAAAGCAGACATAATCCGGTTGGACAGGGAATATACCTCACTGAAGGCTGCCCATAAAAAGGATCCCTCCAAGACCCCTATTCACCTTATCGACAAAGCTAGACTAGACCTTAATTTAGTACTGACATCCAAAGCCGAAAAGGCTGTCCGCTGAAATGGACAAAAATTTTACACTCAGGCAGACAAGATAGGTCCCCTCCTAGCTAAAAAACTCTCCCCCCGCCCTAGGACCCTCGCCTTTCCCAAACTCAGAATAAATGGTCAACCCCCCAGGACCAACCCTTCAAAGATTCTAGAAGCCTTTCGGGCTTTCTACTCTAAATTATATAGCCAAACAAATACACCAAACGCAAACTTAATCCCTCAGTTCCTGGAGGGTATCTCCCTACCATCCCTAAAAGATACCCATAAACAAAAGATGGAAATACCCATCACAGAGGAGGAGGTTTTGGGGGTCATAAAAGATCTAAGAGGGGGGTCAGCTCCAGGTCCTGATGGTCTTTCGGTAGCATACTACAAATCTTTTACAGCCATACTAGCACCTCACCTGACCTCCTTCTTTAACTCCAAAACCAATGGAACCCCCCTTGACATCCACCTCAATACCGCCTTAATCACGGTCATACCCAAACCTGACAAAAACCACGAAGACGTTAGCAATTACAGACCGATCTCACTCATCAACAATGACCTAAAAATACTCACCAAAATAATGGCCAACAGGCTGTCATCCTTTATTAGTCAATATATACATAAGGACCAGGTAGGATTCATACCCGGGAGACAGGGTCCTTACCAAATAAGGAGAGCAATAGATATCACCTCGATTCTTCAAACAAACTGGGAAGGGGGGCCAAATCAATCGGGATTCCTTCTATCATTAGATCTGCAGAAGGCCTTTGACACGGTCTCCTGAAAATACATCTTTACCGCGCTGGAGAGATGGGGATTTGGCGACCGTTTCCTGGGAATTCTGCATGCTCTCTACTCACAACCAAAGGCCCACATACGACTCCAGGGACATTACTCCAAATCAATAGACATTTTACGTGGCACTAGACAAGGGTGTCCTCTATCCCCCCTAATCTTCGCAATAGCCATGGAAACCTTAGCGATCGCAATCCGACAGAACCCGGCCATAAAGGGGGTGACCTGTGGAGACCAGACGCACAAATGTGGGCTTTTCGCCGACAACATCCTCCTTTTCCTGACATCCCCCCTCACTACACTACCTAACCTCTGCCTATTGTTAAGGAACTTTGCTAAAATTTCTGGACTCGAAGTCAATTTCGCCAAATCTCAAGCCCTTAATATTTCGTTACCACCACGAACAGTTGACTCTCTAAAACAATCCTTCCACTTTAAATGGGGCGACACCTCCATTAGCTACCTAGGTATCACATTGACGGCCACGACGGAAACTCTCTATGCACAAAATTACCCTTCTCTCTTTAGGAAATTGGAGGCTGACCTTACTACATGGTCAAAACATGAATTATCCTGGCTGGGTCGGATCAACTCCATTAAGATGACCTTACTCCCCAGGCTCCTCTACTTCTTCCGCTCCCTCCCTATCCCAATCAGGAAAAATCACCTAAAAGCTTTACAGAGTAAAATTCTCCAGTTTATCTGGGGTAAGAAAGGATATCGTATCCCTCAGAACACCCTATTCCTTCACAGACGCAAGGGAGGGCTGGGTCTCCCAAATCTACATAAATACTACTTAGCGGCTAGATTAGCCCAACTATCCTCAATCTACTCACGGTATAAAAAACCAGATTGGGTAACTATTGAAAGACAGGCCACCCCCAAACATACACTAGACTACATACTTTGGTGCCCGACTAAATCTAGGCCGCCCATCCTGTCACCCACTTTATCCCACTCCTGCGCCCTTTGGGACTCCCTCCGACACTCCACTGCCCTGGTCTCCACAGGTCGTCCCCTAGCACACTTATTCCACAACCCTGATTTTCCACCTGGACTTGACATCTCAGCATTCAAATGGTGGCTGGACAAAGGGCTATACCGGATAGGGCACTTCTTCACCCCCAATGGACCAATCACCCTCAAATTCTGTATCAAACACCTAGACCTCCCTAGGATTTTTTTCACCAAATCACTCACTTTCTACACTCAATTTGGCAGGAGAAACCGCTCCCCCCTAAATTTACTACATATGAACAATGGTGCGGACAAGCCATGGAGCAGAGGGGAGGCATATCTGTGATATATTCGGCCCTCACTTACCCAACGGACAAAACCACATACATGCAGGCCTGGGAGGCTGACTTCCAATGCAGCAGGGACATAGAGATTTGGCAAGCAGCTCTAACTAAATCCTTTAAGGGGATCCAGAACATCTCTTTGATGGAGGCAAGCATCAAACTGATAACCAGATGGTACATGACCCCTACCAGGTTAGCAGCAATCTATCCCTCAGCGAACCCCCTATGTTACAGAGGATGTCAACACCGGGGCACAATGGCCCACATTTGGTGGGAATGCCCCAAATTGCGCACTTTTTGGAGGAAAGTTTTCTCTATGATTTACAAGGTGACGACTTGCCAGATCCCTAGGTCCCCAGAGGTGGCTATTCTTAATGCTAACCTTCCTGGAATCTCGAAGGCTAACCAAACACTGATCAACTTTATATTGCTGGGCACTAAAATCTCCATTGCCAAAGCCTGGAAACAGCCGAGGCCCTCGTTTAACGCAGTAAAAAGGAAGGTTTCATGGATCATGGCCCAAGAAAAACTCTATAGCATCACGTCAAACACCTCCAAGAAATTCCAAACAATATGGGAACCTTGGGCCCAATTTATGGGAACCTCCCTCATACCAGGGGTTCAGGTGCGCATCACCACCTAACCCACACCTAGACTACTTCATCCCTCAGTATAAATAGAGGTACACAAAGGCACTCCTTTTCCCTCCCCACCCACCTTAAAGAACCCCCCCACCCCCCTCCCGCCTCACTCTTCTCTTCTTCTCTTTCAACTCTTCTTCCTGTCTTCTATCTCACTTTAATTAACTATCTGGTTGCAATTCAATGGAAAGCTACCATACGGTATATTACCTAGCTTATGGGGACTCATAACCCCTCCACACTCCTGATGGCCCAGACCAAATGGGCAAAGGAGAAGTAGGGAGATTTCCCCACCTGGCACAGCTAGATCCCGTCAGGGGTGCCGGGGATGGGGAAAGATCCCGTGCTGTGTTGGGGGCAAAACATGGAGACTGCTTACTTAAAGCTTAGTTAAGGTTATATATCAGGCTGTCCTCTCCACCAGCCCTTGAGGCGAAGAAACCGTATATTATCTGTTTTTTTCTCACTCGAATTGTAACCTTTTTGTCTCATGTTCGAGGAGGCGTTCCCTCCTGTGCAATCTAAATATGTTAATGCATAATTTGTATGATGTCATTGAAAATAAAAACATATTGAAAGTAAATTGCATAAACTTAAACTATAGGAGTTGATTTACTAAAGGCAAATAGACTGTGCACTTTGCAAAGTGCAATTGCACTTTGTAAGAGCAGTTGCTCCAGAGCTTAGTAAATAAGCAGAAGCTCTGTGCAATCAAAAAAGCATTTTTTTATTAAATCTTTCTTGCATATGGTTGGGTATTCTCTGCAAAGTGAAGCTTTACCTAATTTACTAGGTTCTAGAGCAACTGTACTTTGCAAAGTGCACAGTCTATTTGCCTTTGGTAAACCAACCCCACAGTATCCACATGAAAAAGTATAATGTCCATATAAAAATGTGTTGCGCAATATTTTATTTCCAGATCCAAATGTCCACCCAGTATGTTAATGAAATAACAATGAAAAATAGAGATTGATATACTAAAGGCAAATAGACTGTGCACTTTGCAAAGTGCAGTTGCACCCTGCAAGACCAGTTGCTCCTCCTGAGCTTGGTAAATCAGCAGAAGCTCTGCTGACTTCCATCATTCAAACATGTGCAGGCAAACATGCTGTATTTGTTATTTTCCCTGCATGTGATTGGGTATTCTTTGCAAAGTGAAGCTTTACCTCAAGCTTTACTAAGCTCTGGAGCAACTGCACTTTGCAAAGTGCACAGCCTTTAGTAAATCAACCCCAGAGTCTCTTTAACCACCTGAGTCTGTGACATTTTTCACCTTCAAACCTCATTGAGTTTTGATGTTTTTTACATAATAAATGTGTTGATTTTATTTTTAAAGTGGAGTTCCACCCACTTTTACAACTCTTCAGCATCCCTCACTAAACTGTGCACTGTAAACAAATTGGATATTTTTTTATTTTTTTTCTCAGCACCTACTGTATATCTGCTGTATTCATTTTTCACTTCCTCCTCCCTGCCCGTGGCATCATTTCCTGTTTGCAATGCCTTCTGGGAAGGGGCGGCAACTTCCTCTGACACTGCTGTTGCTATGGAAATCTGACCTGAAACCTATTACACTGCTTGTGCTGCACTGAGCATGTGCGAGATCTGCAAGGATGAGATCCAGGAAGAAATACAGTCTGGCTTCAGATGCCCACACTTAAGATGGCCACAGCCTGCTGTAAGTTTATAAAATAACAAAACTACTGCTATAAACTAACAAAGCAGACCTTAGTTTACAGACTAACTTTACTAGAATACATTAAGCTTGTGTATTATAAGGGTATCTTTATTTAAAAAGTATAGTTTCGGCTGGAACACCACTTTAATAACTGCAGTGGGTGTTTGGCAGTCCTTTGTGATCCAGACCTGATTTATTTGATTAAAAGTTATGAAACTGAACAGACTGCAGGTCTCACATTTCTCTGTAACTTTAACTGTGGATTTTTTTAAATATTTGATTTGCTGCCTCTGTCTTGACCTGGGCAGGGATGACCCTTAAAAAAAAATAAATAAATAAAAAGATAAAATGTAATTATGTTAATAATTTAAATAATTTTAAAAAAAGCAAGGTGTTAGTATGTTCATTGGAAACAGCAATCACCAGGAACTTTGCACTAAATATCAGATGAGTTGCAATTATTTTTTTGTGAGTTACCCTATCTTTTTGGCATGCACCAGGAGGAATACAAGAGAAATTGGGGTTGATTTACTAAATGCAAATAGACAGTGCACTTCACTAAGTGCAGTTGCACTCTACAAGAGCAGTTGCTCCAGAGCTTAGTAAATGAGCAAAAGCTCTGCTGACTTCCATCATCCAATCATGTGCAAACAAAAATCGTTTTTTATTTAAATTTTCCTTGCATGTGATTGTATATTCTTTGCAAAGTGAAGCATTACCTCATTTACTAAGCTCTGGAGCAACTGCACTTGCAGAGTACAACCGCACTTTGCAAAGTGCACAGTCTATTTGCCTTTAGTAAATCAACCCCATAGTCCTCATTGCTCCCTTTACCACACTTTTGGAGTTCCACTCACTGAATGTGTTTGCCCTTATTATTACAGAAAAGGCAGACACGGTTTGTGTAAACATTGCCCAGAAAAGGCATCCATTTATGAAGCTTCTGGAATGATTCTCCTCCACTCGCCTCCCCTCAGTGGTTTTACACAATATAGGATAGTGATAAGTAGGAATGAGCTTGATGTTTGGGTGGAACATAAGTTCGACTTGAACATCGGGTTTTCGCCTGTTCGCCGAAGAGCGAACATTACGGGGCGTTTGTGGCAAATTTGAGCATCGCAGAATACCCCATAATGCACTGCAAAATCGCAGTGCATTGCTGTATGATGATTGGCCAAAGCACGCACCTGAACTGCATGCTTTGGCCAATCACAGCACCCTCTGCTAAGAGAGCCATACTTGGCCAAAGGCAGGGTACCTTTGGACAATCATGGCTCAGGGGGACTAAGTCCATGGCCCACACTGTATAAGACTGCTTACACAGCGACCATGTGTAGTGTTGTTGGTGTTGAGAGATAGCTTGATTTAGATTAATCAGGCAAGTTATTCAGTTAGTGGCAGTGTATTTGATATATATATACAGTCAAGGGTATATACTGTATACTCTGCATCCAGTGTAGCCTATAGCTACAGTGCATTCCGTGGTGTACTGTTTCTAATACACTTTAGGCAGTGTATTAATATATATATATATATATATATATATATATATATATATATATATATATATATATATATATATATATATATATATATATATACAGTCTTGTGTGTGTATATATATATATATATATATATATATATATCATTAAGATCATTAAAGGCAATTAAAATTTTCTTCTATTAGCGTTAGCAGTTTTTTTTTTTTTCTCAAGAAATGCCTTGTAAGGTAAATCTTTTCACAACTGGGTAACAAAGTTTTTATTTAGACTTTTCAAATATAATGTTAGGTTAAAAGCTAAGTTGTATGCTAATTTGTAAAACTTTCAAAACTGTAAAGGAACACAGCTAATTAAATCAAATTTTTGTAAAGAGCTTCTAAAAAAAATGTTTGCTGACTTTTTTCTTATATTTCTGCAAATATACAATATATATACATATATATACCGTATATATACAGTATATACATTTCCCCCACAATGAGTTATCTTCCTTTTAAACCTTTATATTATCATACACATTTATAACTCTATATTCTGGTTTTCCTAAAATGAGCCATTTCTTTTCAAATGCCTTCATATCATCATATACATTTATAATTTTATATTCTGGTTGTCCTTGTTCCTTGAAACTCTATGGGATGCAATATAGTGTACTTCCTTGTTCGGCCATGGATGGGCCCGCTTATCGGGGGGAGTGGGGGTGATGGGGAACGTTGTCTGATCCCGGGGTTGCGATGCATGGCAGTCTTTTCCCTTCCTCCCCACTTATTCCTTATACAGGTTGGGGGCTGGGGCCTTACCTCCTATGCATCGGCATCATGATTGAATGCTCAGCTCAGTGCATTTACCTGCCTGGGCATTGAGTATACTCCCTCTCTCCATCTTATTGGGGCTCATGGTGCTGGTGGGGACCCGCCCTATGCCTGATATAAGCTGCTCAGGCTGGTCAGCTGACCATTTCACATCAACCTTTCACACAAGCAGGACAGCAGCTATGTCTCCAGTCACAGACCCAAACACTGGGTCATTTTATTTGTCTCATACTCATCACCACATTCTTCTGGGTTTATTCTTAGCTTTCACATTACACAGTCCATCATCCACTTTTGATTTGGATACAATCACTTACTTTCTTATTTCATTTTTGCAGGTTTGTTTCTTTGTTGTTTAGTTCATACATTTTATCACAACACCATTCATCACTTCACTCATCTACTGATATAGGTGTCCGTTTATGAAGCAGTGAAATCTATTCACCGCTTCATTCTCCGGCATTCACAGTGAAGAATCTTCTCCTCTGTGTGCCAGTTTATGAAGCTTTGTAGATCGCTTCACCTTTGGAGGAGTGAAGAGATCTACAAATGCTTCAAATAGTGGAGAACGGCCCCTGATACTGGAATCTCGTGAGACTTTACGAGATTACAGTACCAGATGTCAGTTTATCAAGCAGTGATAAATTATCACCGCTCAACGGCGTGGATTAATGTTATTAAAAATAATGTGTCCCCCTACATTATACACATATGTATACACACACACACACTATATATACATGTATATACACACACATGATATATATATACATATACACATTATATGTATATATGTATAAATATGTATACACATAAATATGACAGGGGGACATGCTTACAGTGTTGGGGGGTCTGAACGAGGCATAAGGAAGTTAAAAATCTTCCTCCTTCCCCCTCAGATCCCCCCAGATTTCCTCTTCACTCCCCGATTCACCACCTCTGAGCTGGTGAACCTGGGAGTGTGAATTCTGACACAGATTGCCAGTGAAGCGGTGAGATCACCGCTTCATAAACTGGCCATTACTGTGTCAGTCAATGAGGATTCTCCGTGTGTAGAGATAATCGGCGGGAGAACAAGTTCAAACATGTTCTCCCCCGATTATCACTGTTTCATAAACTGTTTATGGACTGTGATCAGCGGCGATCCTCGGGATCACCGCTGATCACTGCTTCATAAACGGACACCATAGGCTCCACTCATTACTTACACACATTCATCTCACATGGTTTAATTTTCTTACCATTGCAGAGTAGTATGGACTGATAAGCACACACCAGAACTACATGGTTGTGACATGGTCACCTGGTCTCCACCTGGCTGCTGTTTCTGGCTTGGATGGGATTCGTCACCTCAGCCCTGGGTGAGATGATCATCCTTGTCCCTCCTCTTCCTTTGGATCCTAGGTTGGGCGCCACCATTTGGCCGCACTGTAAGTTTACATACCTTTATATTTGAGAGATTGTTTCTCAGTTTAAAGGATATCCCTACTCATAAATATTACTGATTTATTTTCAGAGCATCTTACTCCTGATGATTGGCAAGAGCCATGAAACGTGCGTCGAGTTATATCAAACTGATGCTTTAAACAATTTTGGCCTACCATGAGAAATCGATCATGTTCATTGAACTTTTATGAATGGATGAGTGTCTTTTTGTAACTAATATGTTTATTTATTATTCTGTACTTTCTTCTGTATAATTGTTTTATATCTATATTTATGCAAATGTATTACACTGGATTGTGTCCTGTATTACAGATTGACACTTTCCTTAATGTAATCTGCTATTTCTTAATAAATTGAACAATCCAATGGCTTGCCTCATACAAAGTCCCATTTCCTTTCTCCTTCTTTTTGTTGTATACATATTAGGGATGGGGGCTTGTCATTGCTATAATAATGTTGTGTTAGGTCGCATCTACTATATTGCCAAATTAGGGTAGAAGATACCCACTTTTCCAGCGACCTACCACACCTTAACATCAATAGTTTATTATTCATCCACCTTTACATTTCCCCCACAATGAGTTATTTTCCTTTTAAACCTTTATATTATCATACACATTTATAACTCTATACTCTGGTATTCCTAAAATGAGCCATTTCTTTTCAAATGCCTTCATATCATCATATACATTTATCATTTTATATTCTGGTTTTCCTTGTCAGCAATTTGACACTCTATGGGATGCAATATAGTGTACTTCCTTGTTCGGCCATGGATGAGCCCCCTTATCGGGGGGAGTGGGGGTGATGGGGAACGTTGTCTGATCCCGGGGTTGCGATGCATGGCAGTCTTTTCCCTTCCTCCCCACTTATTCCTTATACAGGTTGGGGGCTGGGGCCTTGCCTCCTATGCATCGGCACCATGATTGAATGCTCTGCTCGGTGCATTTACCTGCCTGGGCATTGAGCATACTCCCTCTCTCCATCTTATTGGGGCTCATGGTGCTGGTGGGGACCGCCCTATGCCTGATATAAGCTGCTCAGACTGGCCAGCTGACCATTTCACATCAACCTTTCACGCAAGCAGGACAGCAGCTATGTCTCCAGTCACAGACCCACACACTAGGTAATTTTATTTGTTTCATACTCATCACCACATTCTTTTGGGTTTATTCTTAGCTTTCACATTACACAGTCCATCATCCACTTTTGATTTGGATACTGTTAGATTCAACTTTTAAATAAGTTGCTTATAGTTTATATTGCTTTGCCAAATTATTGCTTCATATAGGAATTAAGACACAGAGTCAGAAATCCGTGTATCAGTTCTTGAGCATAATGGACTGCTGCTCTTTAATCTTTCCAAGGCCTTTTATACAAACAATAGCATTAGCACAACCCCCCCACACAGGGCAAGGGTAAACAACAACAGGAGTCACCTGGGCTACGAACACAAGCTTCAACACCATGGCAATATAGTTACAAGAAAACAAAAGCAGCTTCAATTGAGTTCAACAGCCAAAAAGTTAAAAACAGATTTACATGTAGGCTTCATATTAAGTGAGAACTCTAAATTAAATCCCTGACCTTATCAATTTCCTCCTTTGACATCATCCTCTCCTTCCCCCTGGGTCCTCATGAATAAGTTCTAGGCAGTTTTTCCCCAGAGTCCTTTCCCTGACCGCGAGTTGTCAGAGGGGTAGAACCCATCCCCCTAGGTATTACCAACATCTTAAAATTCAAGAAGAGGAGTTTTATAGGAGTAGGGTGATGTCAATACACATTTATCGGTATGCCCTGTCTATTCTCCTAATTTTCCTATTTATTTTCCTGTATACACATATATTCGTGATTGTAAGTGATATTAATATTAGAATAATAATTACCATTGGACTTAATAACCAGTGAAAGGTATTGGTTGCTGTAGAAGACATTCCACTAAATATATCCCACCAATGTGGTGCAGTATCCTGTTGTATCTGTGAGGAAAGATGTACTAGTCTACCTTTGTCAATAATAATTTGCTACTTTAGGATCATCTATAGCCCATTCGAAAGTTGTTGTTTCCTCTACTTCAAGTACATTAATACCAGGAGTCCATGCATATATTTGTAAAACAACAATCTTCAACAAAAAATATGTAAGTAGATATTTCATCATGTTGTTTTCTCGGGTTGTTTCTTGCAATGTGATGCGTGTATCCAGGTAGGTTTTCCTTCCAGCTTTACTGAGGTGGCTGTGGTCAAGAGTACTTGGTAAGGACCTTCAAACCTGGGTTCCAATGTCTTTCTGGTGTGTTTCTTCACATATACATAATCCCCTGGTAGCAGCGTATGTGTACCTGCTATTGAATTAGGGTCTGGAAGAGAAGAATACACACTTTTGTGGATCTTAGTTAGACGTTGTTGTAATTGTATCACATATGAAGTCAAACTATCACATTGCAATTGCATACTCTGTGGAAAGTATAAACCCAATCTAGGTGCATTCCCAAAAAGTATCTCATATGGGAATAATCCTGTCTTTCCTGTTGGAGTGTACCTTATAGAGAACAAAGCCAAAGGCAGGCATTCTGGCCAAGGCTTGTTTAACTCTTGCATGGCTTTGTATTTTTAACTTTATTGTCCCATTTACTCTCTCCACTGATCCTGAACTCTGTGGGTGGTAAGGGGTGTGAAAACTTTGTTGAACCCCTAACATGGTCATCACATTCTGCATGATTTCTCCTGTAAAGTGTGTCCCCCTATCTGATTCTATGGTTTCAGGAAGACCAAACCTAGGTATTAACTCAGTGATCAGTTTCTTAGCTGTGGCTTTAGCTGTAGCCGATTTTACTGGATAACTTTCGGGCCAACCTGAGAATAAATCGATACACACGAGGACAAATTCAAAAGGGCCGCTCTTAGGCATTTGTATCTAATCAATCTGCAGTCTCTGGAAGGGGTATTGGGCCCGGACCTGGTGTTTTCGTGGGGTTTTTACTCTCTGTCCTGGGTTATTCAGGAGACAGATTTGGCAGGCTGCACAGTAATTTCTTGCAGTGCTACTGAATCCGGGGGCGAGCCATCCTTGGTTCACAATCCTATACATGGAATTGGAACTGACATGTGTGGGTAGGTGAACTGCCACTGCCATTGCTGGGTACAGAGAGGCAGGCAGGCATATTTTGCCCCCTTCCCTCCATACATTGTCAAGGTCTGGTGCTGCTCCCATTCTGACCCACTTATCTTTCTCGCTCTCCCCTGCTTGCTCCTGTAATTTACTCAGCTGCTGCCATGTTGGTTCTGGGATACTCACCTCTACCGCTGCTAAGGTCTCAGGGCTTCCTTCCCCTAGAGCTGCCTGTTTTGCAGTCAAATCTGCAAATGCATTTCCTTTTGCCTCAATTGTTTTTGCGCTCGTGTGTGCCGCTATCTTCATGATGGCCACTCGTTTAACCTTTTGAAGATTGTTCAAGACTCTCTTAATCCCTTCTCCATGTTTTACAGGTGTACCTGCTGCTGTCAGATAACCTCTAGCCTTCCATATATGGCCATAATCATGCGCTACACCATAAGCGTAGGCAGAGTCAGTGTAAATATTCCCTTCTCGTTCTTTTAAGTATTCTAGGGCTTGTTCTAAAGCTTTTAATTCTGCTTCCTGTGCTGACATGTGGGCTGGTAAGGCCTGTGCTTCAATTACCTGCGTATCAGTCACTACAGCATACCCTGTGTGATATTTACCCTTGTCATCAGCAAACCTACTGCCATCTATGTACAAAGTGTGCTCAGCATTTAAAATTGGTGTATCTGTAACGTGTGGGAATCCCATTGTCTCCTGTTCCATGAGCTGAAAACAATCGTGTTCATCTACTTGTTTAAACAAAAGAGTGTCAGGTACCTCATTTCCTTTCTCACTAGTACTATTAGCACTATCATTCCCCCTTGCCAAATCTGGTGACTGAAGAGGCAAAAAGGTAGCCAAATTTAAGGTTGTACAGCGCTGAAAAGTAACATTTGGAGGTAAGAGTAAAGTACACTGTAACCTTAATTGCCTAGCCATTGAAATGTGTTTGGGCTGTACCTGAGACAAGATTGCATGTATGTCATGTGTGGTATGCACTACGACTGGATTGTCTAGAACAATCTCTGATGACTTATCTATGATAATTGATACTGCAGCTACCGCCCGTACACAGGACGGTGAACCTCTAGATACTGGATCTAATGCTGCTGAAAAGTAAGCGACTGGTCTTTGTTTTACATGTGCCTGTGTCAGAACACCTGTGGCATGTCCAGTGATCTCAGCAATGTACAGGTTAAATATCTTGGTGTAATCTGGTATACCAATAGCCGGGGTAGAAATCAACAACTTTTTCAAAGTGATAAACGATTCATAAGCTACTTCTGTAAGCATATACGGTACAATTTTCAAACAATCGTATAATGGCTGCATCAAAGCGCTAGCATGTGGTATCCACTGTCTACAATATGACACGATACCTAAAAACATACGCAATTGTTTGAAATTCTGTGGGGGTAACATTCCCTTTATCACTTGAACCCTCTCCTCAGTGAGATGTCTCGTACCCTGTAATATACAATGTCCCAAAAAGATAACTTTTTCCTGACACACTTGTAACTTTTTCTTATTAACCTTGCAACCTTTTTCTGCCAAAAATCGCAACAAATTAAGGGTGGTGGCCAAACAAGTTTCCTTGTCAGGGCAGCATAACAATAAATCATCCACATATTGTAACAATACACAGGAATCTGGTGGTACCCATTCTCCCAACACCGTTTGCAATGCTTGCGAATACAAGGTAGGTGAATGCGCCATACCCTGAGGTAGGCGTGTCCAGGTTAGTTGCCGATTTTTTATTGAAAATGCGAACCAAAGTTGGCATTCTTCAGCAAGCGGGACGGAAAAGAAAGCATTCGCTAAATCTATAACCGTAAAGTACATACTGGTTGATGGTATTTGTGACAGTAATGTATGTGGATTGGGTACTAAAGGTGTCATCGGGGCTAGTATTTTGTTGACCGCTCTAAGGTCTTGGACCATTCTATACTCAACCGGACTACCGGCTACTGATTTCTTTTTAACCGGGTACAAGGGAGTGTTTGCCGGTGATTTTACCTCTTTTAGAACTCCACTTTTTAAGAAGGATTGGACCTGCATTTCTATGGCCGTCTCTTGAGGTGCACTAAGTGGATACTGCTTTTGTTGGGGAAGCACTGCTCCTGGAATCAGCTGTAGGGTAACCGGAGGTATGGGCAAAAGTCCAACATCAGCTGGATGTTTCTCCCATAGTTCTCCTGGAAGGGACGACAAAATCTGATCTAAGTCTGAAGGAGGTGGGCCGGACAATTCCGATTCCTCCTCTAGGTATTGTATCAGGTTACACATCTCCATGTGTTCTTGATTATCCCCTATATCTAAGGTGACAGTGCCATCTGGGTGATAGGTAATGTTAGCTCCTATTTTCTGCAAAATGTCAGCTCCTAACAAATTAGTGGGGGCTCCTCTGGATACCAGAAAGCGTGAAAGGAACATGTGGTTTCCTACTTTAACTTTCAGAGGTTTTGTAAGTGGGGCGTCGGCTAAAATGCCATCATATCCAGTTATTAGTAAAGTGTCAGGTGATTTTTGGCCAGGGAGTAGTTCAGAGTCAGAAAGTAACGAGCGTGAAGCTCCTGTATCGACTAAACAAGAGATTTTCTTATTACCAACCGTTATATTTGTCTTAAGCATTGTTGTTTTGGATTTTTCTAAAACCGGGGTGAGTCATGCTCGTGGACCATCTCCCTGCTGCCTGATATGACTATTTTTGTTGTCCCTGGGCTGGTTCCTTCTCTGATTAACTGGAGAATCAACACCTTCCTCTCCTTCATCCCTTATTCTTTTCTTACAGTTGCGTCTGATGTGACCAATCTTGTTACAGTAGTGACAGGTAAGGGGTTTGCGAAAGGAACCTCTACCTTGCTCTTGGGGACCCCCGAGTGCGTTGATAGCAAGAGATTTCCTCCCTTTGGTTTCTGCTAAGTCCACCTCTATGCCTTGCGCTTTTTGTAACAACGTCCCTCTATCTCTAGTTGCCCTCCACTCTGGTGTGCAGGCTTTCAGTCTCTCACTTATCTGTGGAATTAATCCCTCCATAAATTGTCTATTGAAGGCTCGGATTGTGACTGGCAGGGCCAAGTCCAATCCCTCATCTGCCATCATACTTTCCATAGATAAGTAAAATTCCGAAACAGTCTGTCCTGGCATTTGCTTCATGGGTGATATGGACCCCCTCTCCTGTTGTTTTGCCTGACAAAAAGCTTCTAATCTAGCAATAAAAGGGGCCCTTGAGTCTATATGTCTGACATGTCCTGCCTCCAGGTTGCCATCCCCATCAACTTGTCCTGCAGGTCTGTGTGGACCTATTTCTGTCATAAACTGGTTAAACAGGGTCAGAGTCATTTTGTGTCTGCATAGATCCTCCCCATCCTGCCAGGTCGCTTCATGTGTATTCATTAACTGTGTCACA
This sequence comes from Lithobates clamitans, assembly GCA_037952925.1. NCBI lineage: Eukaryota > Metazoa > Chordata > Amphibia > Anura > Ranidae > Lithobates > Lithobates clamitans. Next base: position 505,919 of record JBBGZY010000062.1, read on the forward strand.
AATCTACAAAACGCAGCTGGCTTTGCTACCGGGTCTGGGGCGCTCTGTATTAATGCCATAAGGGTGTCTGCCGACCATGGTGCCCAAGTCCTTATTTGCATTCTACGAGTGACAGTAGGCGGGGCATTTGGATGGGCTGCTTGTCCAAATTCTGGATTGTTTACCTGAACAATGCGTGTATCAGTGCGTACGGGAGCTACAGTTTGTGGATGAGGTTTTTGTGCCCCACAATGCACACATTCTACTGCCCATTCTGGGTTTTGTGCTCCACAATCCTGACAAACCCATCCTCTCCCCTCAAGTACCGGATATATCTTGTGTGGTTTGCGTTCTACGTCAGTGTATGGGGGTGGGATGGCTGAGCTGGGAGCCTCGACATTTTTTGTTCTTCTATCTTTCATATCCCAACCATCACAATCTGGATTATATTTCCACCCCTCTTCTTTCGCTCTATTTGAGACCTTAATTAAGCACTGAACCTGACGCATCCATTGCTTCTCTAACACCTCTCCTTGTCTGTCTCTTTTTATTTCACTCCATACATCCGGGTCTAAGCCCGCTGCTCCTTTCACCTTAAATTTACGAAGGACATCCTTTAAGTCCTGTGCTTCGGTTTTCCCATAAATGTTCTTAATTATCTGTGGCACCGTATAGTGCGCCACAATTCCCTGACGGGGTTTTGTGTTCCTCTGGCCCATTCTAACAGTCCTGCCTAGGTAGCGTGTGGGACACTTAGTGTACAATATAATGCGGCTACAACATATACAAGAATGAATAATTACTTTATATGCTAGCCCAATAGCAAACCAGCTAAGTTACACTAGTTCCTCGTTGCCTTCCTCCTAGGGTGCTAGAATTCTAGAAACCTCTCCGGAATGAGATTTCTGAAACCGAATTACTTTATATGCTAGCCCAAAAATAAATAATTACTTTATATGCTAGCTCAATAACAAACCAGAATGCGGCTACAACATATACAAAAATGCGGCTACAACATATACAAGCATTCCTTTAAGTGGCCAGGTATCCGACTAGATCTCAGGACTTTGTTGAGACCTTATTCCCCCCTCGTATCTGGGAATCCCTCTCATACACTCTTATCCCTGCTTTATGGAGCAGACAGGGCTTATACTCTCAACCCGTCTATGGTTTATGAGTTAGATGTGAGGTTAAGCATAAGCGTCAGACCCCCAAGCTCACAAGCCCTCAGGTTCCCAATCGTGTGAGGTAAGGCGCATTCTGTTGCTTAGTTCGGCAATCCCCTTCTAACTCATACCATCCTTGACAAGGCTCATTCACTTTCTCAACAAGACAGACAAGACAAACACAGATAACAAAAACAAACAAATAATTCCAGCAATATAAACTAAAATATGCAGTAATTCTAGACTCACCACTACAGAGGCTGGTGTTTTAAAACCAGGAGAACCGTAACTGACAGAACGGATAGGCACAAATCAGGGGAGCACAGAATATAAGAAAAATAAAGCTTTTTCTTACCTGCGCAGGTTTTTTTTGATCTGTGATTCCCGGAATGCCTATTTCTTTTGTTCCGTCAGCGTAGCTCATCCACCTCTTGTAGTATCATCGGTGAGTTCCTCGTCCGGGCGCCAAAATGTTAGATTCAACTTTTAAATAAGTTGCTTATAGTTTATATTGCTTTGCCAAATTATTGCTTCATATAGGAATTAAGACACAGAGTCAGAAATCCGTGTATCAGTTCTTGAGCATAATGGACTGCTGCTCTTTAATCTTTCCAAGGCCTTTTATACAAACAATAGCATTAGCACAACCCCCCCACACAGGGCAAGGGTAAACAACAACAGGAGTCACCTGGGCTACGAACACAAGCTTCAACACCATGGCAATATAGTTACAAGAAAACAAAAGCAGCTTCAATTGAGTTCAACAGCCAAAAAGTTAAAAACAGATTTACATGTAGGCTTCATATTAAGTGAGAACTCTAAATTAAATCCCTGACCTTATCAATACAATCACTTACTTTCCTATTTTATTTTTGCAGGTTTGTTTCTTTGTTTAGTTCATACATTTTATCACAAAACCATTCATCACTTCACTCATCTACTGATATAGGCTCCACTCCACTCATTACTTACACACATTCATTTCACATGGTTTCATTTTCTTACCATTGCAGAGTAGTATGGACTGATAAGCACACACCAGAACCACATGGTTGTGATATGGTCACCTGGTCTCCACCTGGCTGCTGTTTCTGGCTTGGATGGGATTCCTCACCTCAGCCCCGGGTGAGATGATCATCCTTGTCCCTCTTCTTCCTTTGGATCCTAGGTTGGGCGCACTGTAAGTTACACACCTTTTATATTTGAGAGATTGTTTCTCCGTTTAAAGGATATCCCTACTCACAAATATTACTGATTTATTTTCAGAGCATCTTACTCCTGATGATTGGCAAGAGCCATGAAACGTGCGTCGAGTTATATCAAACTGATGCTTTGAACAATTTTGGCCTACCATGAAAAATCGATCATGTTCACTGAACTTTTATGAATGGATGAGTGTCCTTTTGTAACTAATATGTTTATTTATTATTCTGTACTTTCTTCTGTATAGTTGTTTTATATCTATATTTATGCAAATGTATTACACTGGATTGTGTCCTGTATTACAGATTGACACTTTCCTTAATGTAATCTGCTATTTCTTAATAAATTGAACAATCCAATGACTTGCCTCATACAAAGTCCCATTTCCTTTCTACATCTTTTTGTTGTGTGTTGTGTGTGTGTGTGTGTGTGTGTGTGTGTGTGTGTGTGTGTGTATATATGTGTATGTGTGTGTGTGTGTATGTGTATATATATATATATTTTACATACACACAGTATCTCACAAAAGTACACCCCTCACATATTTATTTATTAAAATGCTTGACCTACGCAGTCTTACCTGAAGGACTCAATGCACAAAACAGAAAACATTGACATTAAAAGACCTTAAAGAGGAGGGCCCATCAAAAAAAAAAAAAAAGTCAGCAGCTACAAATACTGCAGCTGCTGACTTTTAATTGGACACTTACCTGTCCCTGGGTCCAGCGATGCAGGGGATCGAAGCCCCGCTCGTCTCCCCCTCCGTTCGTCGGCGCCGGCATTGCAACTGTGGGCGCCGGTCTGTGGCTTCACAGCCTGACACCCACTGCGCATGCGCGAACGGCACCGAGCGCCGTGATTGGCTGCTCAGTCACCTGGGTCCTGTAATGGGTCCCAGATGATTGACAAGGGGAACCAGAGCTGAGCCCTTCCTGTGCCGAGACGGAAGTGATGTCAACAGCCCAGGCACTGAAAGAGGCAGACTACGAGGGACCTCCTAGCAACAGACATTTAGAGGTGAGTAAAAAAAAATCCAAATTTTTTTTTTTTTTTTTTTATTTTTTTTTTTAGGATTTTTCATGTAGTTTTTTTTCTTTGGGGGGAACACCACTAAGAGAGCCAGTATACCAGCATGGCAACATTTTTGTAAATATTTTATTATAACTTTTCGTGTGACAACACTGAAGAAATTACACTTTGCTACAATGTAAACACGTGAGTGTACAGCTTGTATAACAGTGTAAATTTGCTGTCACCTCAAAATAACTCAACACACAGCCATTAATGTCTAAACCGCTGGCAACAAAGGTGAGTACACCCCTATATGACACGATACCTAAAAACATACGCAATTGTTTGAAATTCTGTGGGGGTAACATTCCCTTTATCACTTGAACCCTCTCCTCAGTGAGATGTCTCGTACCCTGTAATATACAATGTCCCAAAAAGATAACTTTTTCCTGACACACTTGTAACTTTTTCTTATTAACCTTGCAACCTTTTTCTGCCAAAAATCGCAACAAATTAAGGGTGGTGGCCAAACAAGTTTCCTTGTCAGGGCAGCATAACAATAAATCATCCACATATTGTAACAATACACAGGAATCTGGTGGTACCCATTCTCCCAACACCGTTTGCAATGCTTGCGAATACAAGGTAGGTGAATGCGCCATACCCTGAGGTAGGCGTGTCCAGGTTAGTTGCCGATTTTTTATTGAAAATGCGAACCAAAGTTGGCATTCTTCAGCAAGCGGGACGGAAAAGAAAGCATTCGCTAAATCTATAACCGTAAAGTACATACTGGTTGATGGTATTTGTGACAGTAATGTATGTGGATTGGGTACTAAAGGTGTCATCGGGGCTAGTATTTTGTTGACCGCTCTAAGGTCTTGGACCATTCTATACTCAACCGGACTACCGGCTACTGATTTCTTTTTAACCGGGTACAAGGGAGTGTTTGCCGGTGATTTTACCTCTAGGTATTGCTATTGTTTGCCGGCGATTCCTCCTCTAGGTATTGTATCAGGTTACACATCTCCATGTGTTCTTGATTATCCCCTATAGCTAAGGTGACAGTGCCATCTGGGTGATAGGTAATGTTAGCTCCTATTTTCTGCAAAATGTCAGCTCCTAACAAATTAGTGGGGGCTCCTCTGGATACCAGAAAGCGTGAAAGGAACATGTGGTTTCCTACTTTAACTTTCAGAGGTTTTGTAAGTGGGGCGTCGGCTAAAATGCCATCATATCCAGTTATTAGTAAAGTGTCAGGTGATTTTTGGCCAGGGAGTAGTTCAGAGTCAGAAAGTAACGAGCGTGAAGCTCCTGTATCGACTAAACAAGAGATTTTCTTATTACCAACCGTTATATTTGTCTTAAGCATTGTTGTTTTGGATTTTTCTAAAACCGGGGTGAGTCATGCTCGTGGACCATCTCCCTGCTGCCTGATATGACTATTTTTGTTGTCCCTGGGCTGGTTCCTTCTCTGATTAACTGGAGAATCAACACCTTCCTCTCCTTCATCCCTTATTCTTTTCTTACAGTTGCGTCTGATGTGACCAATCTTGTTACAGTAGTGACAGGTAAGGGGTTTGCGAAAGGAACCTCTACCTTGCTCTTGGGGACCCCCGAGTGCGTTGATAGCAAGAGATTTCCTCCCTTTGGTTTCTGCTAAGTCCACCTCTATGCCTTGCGCTTTTTGTAACAACGTCCCTCTATCTCTAGTTGCCCTCCACTCTGGTGTGCAGGCTTTCAGTCTCTCACTTATCTGTGGAATTAATCCCTCCATAAATTGTCTATTGAAGGCTCGGATTGTGACTGGCAGGGCCAAGTCCAATCCCTCATCTGCCATCATACTTTCCATAGATAAGTAAAATTCCGAAACAGTCTGTCCTGGCATTTGCTTCATGGGTGATATGGACCCCCTCTCCTGTTGTTTTGCCTGACAAAAAGCTTCTAATCTAGCAATAAAAGGGGCCCTTGAGTCTATATGTCTGACATGTCCTGCCTCCAGGTTGCCATCCCCATCAACTTGTCCTGCAGGTCTGTGTGGACCTATTTCTGTCATAAACTGGTTAAACAGGGTCAGAGTCATTTTGTGTCTGCATAGATCCTCCCCATCCTGCCAGGTCGCTTCATGTGTATTCATTAACTGTGTCACAAATCTACAAAACGCAGCTGGCTTTGCTACCGGGTCTGGGGCGCTCTGTATTAATGCCATAAGGGTGTCTGCCGACCATGGTGCCCAAGTCCTTATTTGCATTCTACGAGTGACAGTAGGCGGGGCATTTGGATGGGCTGCTTGTCCAAATTCTGGATTGTTTACCTGAACAATGCGTGTATCAGTGCGTACGGGAGCTACAGTTTGTGGATGAGGTTTTTGTGCCCCACAATGCACACATTCTACTGCCCATTCTGGGTTTTGTGCTCCACAATCCTGACAAACCCATCCTCTCCCCTCAAGTACCGGATATATCTTGTGTGGTTTGCGTTCTACGTCAGTGTATGGGGGTGGGATGGCTGAGCTGGGAGCCTCGACATTTTTTGTTCTTCTATCTTTCATATCCCAACCATCACAATCTGGATTATATTTCCACCCCTCTTCTTTCGCTCTATTTGAGACCTTAATTAAGCACTGAACCTGACGCATCCATTGCTTCTCTAACACCTCTCCTTGTCTGTCTCTTTTTATTTCACTCCATACATCCGGGTCTAAGCCCGCTGCTCCTTTCACCTTAAATTTACGAAGGACATCCTTTAAGTCCTGTGCTTCGGTTTTCCCATAAATGTTCTTAATTATCTGTGGCACCGTATAGTGCGCCACAATTCCCTGACGGGGTTTTGTGTTCCTCTGGCCCATTCTAACAGTCCTGCCTAGGTAGCGTGTGGGACACTTAGTGTACAATATAATGCGGCTACAACATATACAAGAATGAATAATTACTTTATATGCTAGCCCAATAGCAAACCAGCTAAGTTACACTAGTTCCTCGTTGCCTTCCTCCTAGGGTGCTAGAATTCTAGAAACCTCTCCGGAATGAGATTTCTGAAACCGAATTACTTTATATGCTAGCCCAAAAATAAATAATTACTTTATATGCTAGCCCAATAACAAACCAGAATGCGGCTACAACATATACAAAAATGCGGCTACAACATATACAAGCATTCCTTTAAGTGGCCAGGTATCCGACTAGATCTCAGGACTTTGTTGAGACCTTATTCCCCCCTCGTATCTGGGAATCCCTCTCATACACTCTTATCCCTGCTTTATGGAGCAGACAGGGCTTATACTCTCAACCCGTCTATGGTTTATGAGTTAGATGTGAGGTTAAGCATAAGCGTCAGACCCCCAAGCTCACAAGCCCTCAGGTTCCCAATCGTGTGAGGTAAGGCGCATTCTGTTGCTTAGTTCGGCAATCCCCTTCTAACTCATACCATCCTTGACAAGGCTCATTCACTTTCTCAACAAGACAGACAAGACAAACACAGATAACAAAAACAAACAAATAATTCCAGCAATATAAACTAAAATATGCAGTAATTCTAGACTCACCACTACAGAGGCTGGTGTTTTAAAACCAGGAGAACCGTAACTGACAGAACGGATAGGCACAAATCAGGGGAGCACAGAATATAAGAAAAATAAAGCTTTTTCTTACCTGCGCAGGTTTTTTTTGATCTGTGATTCCCGGAATGCCTATTTCTTTTGTTCCGTCAGCGTAGCTCATCCACCTCTTGTAGTATCATCGGTGAGTTCCTCGTCCGGGCGCCAAAATGTTAGATTCAACTTTTAAATAAGTTGCTTATAGTTTATATTGCTTTGCCAAATTATTGCTTCATATAGGAATTAAGACACAGAGTCAGAAATCCGTGTATCAGTTCTTGAGCATAATGGACTGCTGCTCTTTAATCTTTCCAAGGCCTTTTATACAAACAATAGCATTAGCACAACCCCCCCACACAGGGCAAGGGTAAACAACAACAGGAGTCACCTGGGCTACGAACACAAGCTTCAACACCATGGCAATATAGTTACAAGAAAACAAAAGCAGCTTCAATTGAGTTCAACAGCCAAAAAGTTAAAAACAGATTTACATGTAGGCTTCATATTAAGTGAGAACTCTAAATTAAATCCCTGACCTTATCAATACAATCACTTACTTTCCTATTTTATTTTTGCAGGTTTGTTTCTTTGTTTAGTTCATACATTTTATCACAAAACCATTCATCACTTCACTCATCTACTGATATAGGCTCCACTCCACTCATTACTTACACACATTCATTTCACATGGTTTCATTTTCTTACCATTGCAGAGTAGTATGGACTGATAAGCACACACCAGAACCACATGGTTGTGATATGGTCACCTGGTCTCCACCTGGCTGCTGTTTCTGGCTTGGATGGGATTCCTCACCTCAGCCCCGGGTGAGATGATCATCCTTGTCCCTCTTCTTCCTTTGGATCCTAGGTTGGGCGCACTGTAAGTTACACACCTTTTATATTTGAGAGATTGTTTCTCCGTTTAAAGGATATCCCTACTCACAAATATTACTGATTTATTTTCAGAGCATCTTACTCCTGATGATTGGCAAGAGCCATGAAACGTGCGTCGAGTTATATCAAACTGATGCTTTGAACAATTTTGGCCTACCATGAAAAATCGATCATGTTCACTGAACTTTTATGAATGGATGAGTGTCCTTTTGTAACTAATATGTTTATTTATTATTCTGTACTTTCTTCTGTATAGTTGTTTTATATCTATATTTATGCAAATGTATTACACTGGATTGTGTCCTGTATTACAGATTGACACTTTCCTTAATGTAATCTGCTATTTCTTAATAAATTGAACAATCCAATGACTTGCCTCATACAAAGTCCCATTTCCTTTCTACATCTTTTTGTTGTGTGTGTGTGTGTGTGTGTGTGTGTGTGTGTGTGTGTGTGTGTGTATATATGTGTATGTGTGTGTGTGTGTATGTGTATATATATATATATTTTACATACACACAGTATCTCACAAAAGTACACCCCTCACATATTTATTTATTAAAATGCTTGACCTACGCAGTCTTACCTGAAGGACTCAATGCACAAAACAGAAAACATTGACATTAAAAGACCTTAAAGAGGAGGGCCCATCAAAAAAAAAAAAAAAGTCAGCAGCTACAAATACTGCAGCTGCTGACTTTTAATTGGACACTTACCTGTCCCTGGGTCCAGCGATGCAGGGGATCGAAGCCCCGCTCGTCTCCCCCTCCGTTCGTCGGCGCCGGCATTGCAACTGTGGGCGCCGGTCTGTGGCTTCACAGCCTGACACCCACTGCGCATGCGCGAACGGCACCGAGCGCCGTGATTGGCTGCTCAGTCACCTGGGTCCTGTAATGGGTCCCAGATGATTGACAAGGGGAACCAGAGCTGAGCCCTTCCTGTGCCGAGACGGAAGTGATGTCAACAGCCCAGGCACTGAAAGAGGCAGACTACGAGGGACCTCCTAGCAACAGGCATTTAGAGGTGAGTAAAAAAAAATCCAAATTTTTTTTTTTTTTTTTTATTTTTTTTTTTAGGATTTTTCATGTAGTTTTTTTTCTTTGGGGGGAACACCACTAAGAGAGCCAGTATACCAGCATGGCAACATTTTTGTAAATATTTTATTATAACTTTTCGTGTGACAACACTGAAGAAATTACACTTTGCTACAATGTAAACACGTGAGTGTACAGCTTGTATAACAGTGTAAATTTGCTGTCACCTCAAAATAACTCAACACACAGCCATTAATGTCTAAACCGCTGGCAACAAAGGTGAGTACACCCCTAAATGAAAATGTCCAAATTGGGCTCAAAGTGTCAATATTTTGTGTGGCCACCATTATTTTCCAGCACTGCCTTAACCCCCTTGGGCATGTAGTTCACCAGAGCTTCACAGGTTGCCACTGGAGTCCTCTTCCACTCCTCCATAACTACATAACGGAGCTGGGGGATGTTAGAGACCTTGCGCTCCTCTACCTTCCTTTTGAGGATGCCCCACAGATGCTCAATAGGGTTTAGGTCTGGAGACATGCTTGGCCAGTCCATCACATTTACCCTCTTTAGCAAGGCAGTGGTAATCTTGGAGATGTGTTTGGGGTCATTATCATGTAGGAATACTGCCCTGCGGCCCAGTCTTCGAAGGGAGGGGATCGTGCTCGGCTTAAGTATGTCACAGTATATGTTGACATTCATGGTTCCCTCAATGAACTGAATCTCCCCAGTGCCAACAGCACTAATGCAGCCCCAGACCATGACACGCCCACCAGCATGCTTGACTGTAGGCAAGACATACTTGTCTTTGTACTCCTCATCTGGTTTCCGCCACACACGCTTGACACCATCTGAACCAAATAAGTTTATCTTGGTCTCATCAGACCACAGGACATGGTTCCAGCAATTATGTCCTTAGTCTGCTTGTCTTCAACAAACTGTTTGCGGCTTTCTTGTACATCATCTTTAGAAGAAGCTTCCTTCTGAGACGACAGCCATGCAGACCCATTTGATGCAGTTTGTGCCGTATGGTCTGAGCACTGACAGGCTGACCCTCACCCCTTCAACCTCTGCAGCAATGCTGGCAGCACTTATACGTCTATTTCCCAAAGACAACTTCTGGATATGACGCTGAGCACATGCACTCAACTTCTGTTCTGAGTGGAACCTGTCCTGTTAAAACGTTGTATGGCCTTGGCCACTGTGGTGCAGCTCAGTTTCAGGGTCTCGGCAATCTTCTTAGCCTAGACCATCTTTATGTAGAGCAACAATTCTTTTTTTCCGATCCCCAGAGAGTTCTTTGCCATGAGGTGCCATGTTGAACTTCCAGTGACCAGTATGAGAGAGTGAGAGCGATAACACCAAATTTAACACACCTGCTCCCCATTCACACCTGAGACCTTGTAACACTAACGGGTCACATGACACCAGGAAGGGAAAATGGCTAATTTGGCCCAATTTGGACATTTTCACCTAGGGCTGTACTCACTTTTGCTTCCAGCGGGTTAGACTGCGTGTTGAATTATTTTGAGGGGACAGCAAATTTACACTGTTATACAAGCTGTACACTCACTACGTTACAATGTAGCAAAGTGTAATTTCTTTAGTGTTGTCACATGAAAATATATAATAAAATATTTACAACAATGTGAGGGGTGTACTCACTTTTGTGAGATATATATATATATATATATATATATATATATATATATATATATATATACAGTCTTGTGCATATATACTATATATATACTCTGCATCCAGTGTAGCCTATATCTACAGTGCATTCCGTGGTGTACTGTTTCTAATACACTTCAGGCAGTGTACACAGTATCTAATACAGTGTGTACAGTGTCTACTACACTTCTGGTGGTGTACACAGTACACACAATACAGTGCTGCCATGGTACAGCTGCTAATACAGTGCAGGCAGTGTGTACAATTTCCATTACACTTCTGGTGGTGTACACAGTACAAAATACAGTGCAGCCATAGTAGAGTTGCTAATACAGTGCAGGCGCTGTACACAGTATCTAATACAGTGTGTACAGTTTCCACTATACTTCTGGTGGTGTACACAGTACACAATACAGTGCAGCTGTAGTACATTTGCTAATACAGTGCAGGCGTGTACACAGTATCTAATACAGTGTGTACAGTTTTCACTACACTTCTGGTGGTGTACACAGTACACAATACAACGCAGCCATAGTACAGTTGCTAATATAGTGCAATACAGTGCAGAGGGCCATCAATGAGTACCTGTGCGAGTATGCCACCAGGACAGGGTCAGGGGAGATGGCTTCTTTTCACCATGCCAGTGACTACTGATCAAGGATGCATGCAATGTCTTGTCACCATTTGAGGAGGCCACAAGGATGGTGAGCAGCGTCAATGCATGCATCAGTGACACTGTCCTTCCTTCCTGTTGGAGCACATGCTTTATGGAATCATGGACAGTGCACTTAAGGCAAAACAGTGGGAGGAAAAGGAGGCCTTCCTTACCTCTCAAGGCCCCCTTTTTCCAGATAGCGTTCCTGCAGGCCTGCCAAGCACACAGGAAAAAGAGGACGATTGTGTCAGCATGGATGTGGAGGTTAACACTCAGCAGCAGTATTCAAGGGATGGATTTCAGTCCCCAGAAACCCAAGGAGTTGTACGTGGCTGGGAGGAGGTAGTTATGGATCATGTGATCCTTAGTGACCCAGAGGACTCAGAATCGAATGCCTCTGCAAACTTACGCTAAATGGCCTCCCTGATTCTACAAAGCCTGCGAAAGGACCCTAGGATTCGTGGTATCAAGGAGAGGGATTATTACTGGTTGGTAACCCTTGTTGATCCACATTACAAGGGTAAGGTTGCAGAACTCATCCTGCCATATCTTCTGGAGGCCCTGAAGAAAGGTTTGTGCAATGCATTTCCAGACCCTGGAAGGTTACAATTTCCTGGTGCTGAACAACGTGTTGCTGATGCTTTGTTCAGTCAGAGGAAGAGCAGTGGAGAAGGTGGCCGGCTGACTGATGCCTTTAAACAATTTTTCAGTCCTCAGTGCCAAGGTCTGATTGGTTCAAGCAACCATCGCCATTTTTTGTATTACATGGTGTAGAAATATCTAGGGGCAAGAGCAGACTTGGAGACCTTTCCAACAGAGCATCCACTGGGTTACTGGGTCTTGAGGTTGGACAACTGGCCAGAACTTGTTCAATATGCATTTGAGCTACTGGCCTGTCCTGCATCCAGTGTACTTTCTGACTGCACATTCAGTGCTGCTGGAGGGTTTGTAACGGATCAAAGAGTGCGCCTCTCCACAGACTCCATTGATAGGCTCACATTCATAAAAATGAATCAGTCTTGGATCAGCAGCTTTCAAGCACCTGATGCTGATGTAACTGACTGAATTTGCTATGGATGTGGGATCCCTTGAAGACTGCCTATGCTGACTATCCTATTCCTCCTTAATCTTGATGATGCTAGCTTCCAACAATATTTTTGGTTTAGGGCACCACCACCACCCAAGGCCCAATTTTTCTACTCCTGTTTAACAGGGGCATGTAATTACAGTTTTTGATCTAATATTTCACAACAGAGCCCATTCCTGCACTCAACAAGAGTAACTGTGAGGGGTTACAGTGTTGTGGCACCACCACAACCACCACCAAAGGCCCAAATGTTCTGCCCTTGTTTATCAGGGGCATGTAATTACAATTCTTGATCTGATAATTCACAGCAGGGCCCGTTCCTGCACCCAACAAGAGTATCTGTGAAGGCTTACAGTGTTTTGGCACCACCACCCAAGGCCCAATTTTTCTGCCTCTGTTTAACAGGGGCATAAATTACAACTCTTATATAATATTTCACAGCAGGGCCTATTCCTGCTCCCAACAAGAGTAACTGTGAGGGGTTATAGTGTTGTGGCACCACCACCACCACCACCATCAAAGGCCAAATTTTTCTGCCCCTGTTTAACAGGGGCATATAATTACAACTCTTGATATAATATTTCACAGCAAGGCCTGTTCCTTTGCCCAACAAGATTAACTGCGAGGGTTTACAGGGTTCTGGTACCACCACCACCACCAAAGGCCCAATTTTTCTGTCCCTATTTAACATATAGTATTTCACAACAGGGCCTGTTCCTGCGCTCACCAAGAGTAACTGTGAGGGCTTACAGTGTTGTGGTACCAACAAACACCTAAGGCCCAATTTTCTGTAGAGTATATAGGGCAGGCCGTATAGTATATATACTGCTGATCAGAGAATATAGTGCCTGGGGCCTGGGGGACCCCATGCCATTTTTTTTATTTGGGTGTGGGGTTACCCTTAATATCCATACCAGACCCAAAGGGCCTGGTAATGGACTGCGAGGGTAGCCCATGTCATTTTGTTCAATGATTTTCATCTATATTGCCGGGACCCGATAAGACATTACAGCTGCGAGTTGTTTTAAATGACATTTTTTCCGTTAGAAATGCCATTTTGCTGTAGTATTGTTCTAAATATGGGAAAAATGCACTACTTTACAGGCATACTAAGGACACCCCCCAGGCACGATATTTAAAAGAATATTTCATTTTTATTATTTCACTTTAGGCATTATTAAAATCACTCCTCCCAAAAAAAGGCGTTGTTTCACTTTAAGCATTCTTAAAATCACTGCTCCTCAAAAAACAGCCATTTTAAAAACTTTTTTTGCATTGATACATGTCCCCTGGGGCAGGCCCAGGGTCCCCAAACACTTTTTATGGCAATAACTTGCATATAAGCCTTTAAAATTATCACTTTTGATTTTTCACATTCGTGTCCAATAGACTTTAATGGTGTTTGCATGTTCGAACAAATTTTTTGCCTGTTCATATGTTCTGCTGTGAACCGAACCAGGGGTGGGGGGTGTTCGGCTCATCCCTAGTGATAAGTAAGCCATAAGAAAATTCATAGTGTAATAATGTTTTAAAACACTTTGTTTAGAACATAGGTAGCATACTCACACAATGATAAAAGACTGTAGGCAAACCACAAGATGTATAAAAATGACATTTATGCAGCTAAAACAGCACCCTGGATAAGCTGCAGACTCCCGTCAGTCACCAGCTGCCCAGCTCTCAATAGTCCACAGAGATACAATGCATTCACAATCCAACTTGGCTGACAGTATTAGGCTCCACCCCTATGCACATTTTTGTGATCTGAGACTTTGACAAAGTGGAGAGTGGAGATGAAACACCTGTCAGTTTTTATTGCTGTCTGGGCCCATGTTAGGGAGATTCACCCTCTCTATTTCTTCTATTTACCGTTATCATTGAAAGTGAAAGTAAAGAAAATCCTAAATTTTGGATTGAAACCAGAACAGTAATAGAGGGGGAATCTTCCATAATTTGAAAAATAACAAACTTACTGTCAGGATCACTAGATAAAAATAAAGGGAAAAGCCTAAAAAAGAGAACTAATGCAGCCACCACATCTAAGATTTGGTGAGCCGCAATATAATATATTTAAGTTTTTGGGTTTAATACTGCTTTACCCACTTGCCGACCGGGCCATAGCCGAATGATGGCTAGAGCGCAGTCGGCTAGATCTGGGAGGGCGAACTATAATATCCTTCTGGATTTGTGCTTCTCACGCATCCCCTGGGGCGTGAACCCGGAAGTGTCCATGCTCACCAGTCCTCGGTACCCAGCATAGCACAGATCGGGGTAAAGGGCCAATGACAGTGGCCTTTTACCAGCGATCACTATGTAAACAAAATGGGGTCATGCTGGGGTTCCGTTCTCTCCTCTCCTCACACAGATATAGCGTGTGTGGAGAGGAGAGAGGTCAAGTGCAGCAGCGTGAGTCTCTTTACTTTTTGTGTGATTTACAGTGACTAGCAGTGCCCTACAGTGCCACATCAGTGCTACTACAGTGCTTATCTGTGCCCTACAGTGCCATCAGTGTCACATTAGTGCCACCAGTGCCATTACAGTGCCCATCAATGCCATCTGTGCTACTACAGTGCCCACCAATGCCACATCAGTGTCACTACAGTGCTTATATGTGCCCTGCAGTGCCATAAGTGCCACTACAGTGACCTACAGGATCTACAGTGCCTCCGGTGCCCATCAGTACCACATCAGTGCCACTACAGTGCCCATCAGTTTTAACTATAGAGCTCATCTTTGCCCTATAATGCCACATCAGTGCCACTACAGTGCTCATCTGTGCCATACGGTGGCATTATTGCCACTACAGAGCCCATCAGTGCCACATCTCTGCCCTACAGTGCCATCAGGGCCACTACAGTGCTCTACAGTGCCACATCAATGCCCATCAGTCTCACATTTGTGCCACCTGTGCCACTACAGTGCTTATCTGTGCCATTACAGTGCCACATCAGTGCCACTACAGTGCTCATCTGTACCTTATAGTGCTATCAGTGCCACCTGTGCCACTACAGTGCCCATCATTGCCACATTAGTGTCACTACAGTGCTCACCTGTGCCCTACAGTGCCAGCAGTGCCACTGCAGTGCTGTACAGTGTCCATCAGTGCCACATCAGTGCCACTATGGTCCCCATCAGTGCCACTACAGTGCTCATCAGTGCTACTACAGTGCAATCAGTGCTCATCTGTGCCACAACAGTGCCACTACAGTGCTCTACTGTGTCATCAGCGCCACTACAGTGCCCATCAGTGCCACATCAGTGCCACTACAGTGCCATCAGTGCCACTGCAGTGCTCATAAGTGCCACAACAGTGCCACTGCAGTGCTCATCAGTGCCACAACAGTGCCCATCAGTGAATGCTCATCAGTGCCACCCTATGAGTGGATCCTCATTAGCGCCCATCAGTGACAGCTAATCAGTACAGCCTCAGTACAGTGCATTAGTGCACATCAGTAAGTGTGCCCTCATCAGCAAACATCAGTACATCTTCATCAGAACCCAGCAGTGCAGTCTCATTAGACCAGCCTCATCAGCACCCACATCTGTCCCAGTGTCTCTATCGCAACAGTTTTTCACCACAGCCCGCAGTCACCAGTATGGCAAAAAAAAAAAAAAAATTCCAGTGAGGAGGCATACCAACTTCCTAGCTTGACCGACGAGAGCAGCGGTAGGCTCTCTGTGTCTGATTCTGATTTTGAACCTGTTTTAAGCAGTGGGTCTGCTACAGAATCAGAAGAAGAGGAAAGCACGCTCATCAATCAAAGGAATTTTGGTGAGGAGCAGGCTACCACAAGCAGAGCACTGCAACCAGCAGCTCAGTGACATCCACCATTAGTGCAGTGGCATCCACTAGTAGCGCAATGGCATCCGTGGGAAATGGAGTACCACTGCAAGCAAGGTCAAGCACTAGTGGGGTGTCATCTCAGCCCCAAAGGGCTAGGACCCATGCCAGCCTTCACTATGTCCTTCAAAACCCACTATGGCTTCCTCCTAACTCAGGAGCAGCAAACATCCCCCCTTTCACCACCCAGCCAGGTTGTCAGGAAAGAGGCAAATACCAGTCTCACCAATATCGCTGCCTTCCTTCGCACATGTGCGGTAGAGCGGCACTCCGGCGCATCCCTGGGCACAATACAGCGAAGCGGCTAAATGGCTAATGTTTGTGTGCAATTCAGCGAAACGGCTAATGCGCATGCGAGATTCAGCGGAACGCCAAACGTGCGTACGCGATAGCGCGCACAACGTGAGCCTCCCACTGGCCTATAAAAGCCACTCTGTGCCATGACCAGATTGTTGGTTTGTCTTTCAGCTCCCTGTGTGTTTCCTGCTTGTATCCTGATTCTTGATTACCTGTTGTGACCCAGATTGACCTTGACCTGCTCTGATCTCTACCTGCATCTGACCCTCGGCTTGCCTCTTGGACTTCTCCACTTGCTTACTGTGTTTGACCCTCGGCCTGTCTACGGATATTGCTTCCTGTCTCCAGTGATTGACCCTCAGCCTGCTCCTGGTCTTTGCTATTGTCTTTAGTGCTCGACCCCTGGCTTGCTCACAGACTTTTCTTCCAGTTACCTGTATTTGACCCTTGGCCTGTTTACGGACTTTACTATCAATCCTCAGTACTAGTCATCAGCCTGCTAACAGACCTGCTAACAGTCCTCTGCACTAGACTGTTTTTGCCTATCTAGAGACTCTTACTAGTCAACAGTGTTTGACCCCCAGTCTGTTGTTGGATCAGCTGTTCATCCTCCTTCCTTGAGCTTCAGCATCTTCCAGTCCTGCACAGCTGTCACTACCGGTGACCTTCACGCAAAACCTGCCCAGCCTGCTGGTGACTCGTGCCTCTTTGTGCCCTTCACCCCCTGTACCATCTCCAGGAGTGGAGTGCGCTTAGTCGCAAGAGGTTACCGCTCTCAACATCCCGGCCTCGGTGAGTACCCTTATCTGACACAGGTTTCCAGGTGAACACAGAGAATTTTCCCTCTTGATTTTTTTAATTTAATTTTTACCCAAGACCTATTAACTTCCTTTGTGGCCCAGTACAACCTCTATTCACAACAATTCAAATCAAGCAACCCAGGTTCAAGTTACACCCGTCCCTATGAGTGGTGTGAACTAACAGTGGAGGAATTTAGAATATTTTTGGGCCTCACTTTCAATATGGAACTCACAAAAAAATGAATTCATCATCCACCAATCCCATCCACCACATGCCAATCTACTCATCCATTATGGCAAGACCAATATACCTAATGAGTATGTGGTTCCTCCATTACAATGACAACACCCAGTGCCATTCTCAAATGACCCAGCATTTGACAAATTATATAAAATTTGGCCACTTCTAAATTTTTTTCTCTTAGAAATTTGCCCAGCTATTTACCCCTGACCAAAATATCTCTGTGAATGAGTCACTTGTCCACTTCACAGGCAGGCTGTTTATCCCCAGAAAAAGGGCCCGATATGTACAAAGGGAAGGACACCCAGCTGCATCCGCCTGTGAGCCCAGAGTACATTGGAGCCAGTGAAAAAGTTGTTTGGAAGCTTGCATATCCACTGTTTGAAAAGGGTTACCATCTATATGTGGATAATTACTATGCAAGTGCGTCCCTCTTCTGCAATCTTCACAGGAAGCATATGGTACAGTGAGACCCAATAGGAAGGATTTCCCGCAAAGGCTTATCAATAGAAGACTACGACGAGGGGAGTCAGCGACTTTGCAAAATGAGGAGATGTTGGCTATCAGGTGGAGGGACAAACGAAACGTCTACATGCTCTAATCAATTCATAATGACACCTACATGGAAAACCATGAAAGGAACTGGCCCAATCCAGAAACCAGATTCTGTCCACAATTATAATTTGTTCATGGGGGAGTTGACTTCATTGATAAAATGATCGAACCCTACCTTCCCACAAGAAGAACTCACCATTGGTATAAAAAAGTCTCTATTTATTTTTTTTAGTTTGTCCATTTATAATATTTATATGATTTAATTATCAAGAATAAATTATCACTGCCCTTATGTACCCTGAAGAATTCACTCAGATTTAGTGAGCAGACTCCACAAACGCCATTTTCCTGAGAAACTCCCCCCCGTGAAACAGGCCAAAGATGTCAAAAGAAATGCCCGGTGTGCTCCAGAGGAGGAGTTAGAAGAGACACCATGTATTATTGTACCCAGTGTCCTTCCCAACCAGGCCTCTGTATAGGTGACTGTTTCCGTCATTACCATACTTCTCTACATTATTAGTGAAGTATAGTAAACGTAATTCTCAATTCCTGTCATTTACCTTCACACCCCTTATGTCACTGCACTAAACTGTACATACCTCTGCCTTCTTGGGAACTGACCCAGGCCTGGTATTTGACCATTCTTCTGCCTAACTCTAAACTGTACATACCTCTGCCTGCTCTGGAACTGACCCTGGCCTGTTATATATGACCACACTTTTGCCAAATGCTAAACTGTACATAATTCTGCCTGCTCTGGAACTGACCCTGGACTGTTTGACCACATTTTTTGCCTGCCTCTTGGACTGATCTTTTACCCTGCTACTGGAGTAGTGGGATTCATAACACAGGGGTCTCACATATGCAAGGGCTTCAGACTTGTTTTTCTGGGTGAAGAAACCACATTTTTTGGTTTTCTCATTCCCGGATTAGAGTCTGGAGACCGGAGGTTTCAACGAGATTTGGGTGGGAGAAGCCTCTACCACTGTCCCCATTCTTTCCTCACCTCTGCCTGCTACCTTTACTATGGACCATATGCCTGCCTACTACAAGGACCAATATTTTGGCACTGCTGGCAATATCTCTACCTGCACTGACTCTGGACTGTATATGGACAGTATTCCTGCCTGTACTGACCATGAGCAATATTTCTGCCTGCTGCCTGGACAATTCCGTTCCCTGTTGCTGACCATGTCCTTGCCTGTTGCCTGGACCAATACTCTCTTGTGGACAACTGCACTACTAAAACCACAGGTAATCTTTTGTTTACCCTTTGCTCCACAGATGTATTTTGGGGTGTAATTATTGGTATGTGCATGCTATGTATTAGAAATATGAAGGACCTTCAAAAATGTGATAGGTTGTAAGGAAATTAGAGGTGTAATGTATGTCCCTAGAACACCTGACAGTGCTCCTTGCATGTTGGGCCTCTGTATATCGCCAGGCTGTATAAAATTCTCACACATGTGGTATTGCCATGCTCAGCATGAGTAGCAAAATGTATTTGGGGGTGTAATTTGTGGTATGTACATGCTGTGTGTTAGAAATATCTAATAAATGGACAACTTTGTATAATTTTTTTTTATTTTCTTTCCACATTTTCCAGAAACTTGTGGAAAAAAATGACATGTTCAAAACAAACGTTGGGGTGTTTGCTTTTCAAAATGGGGTAATTTTGTGGGCGTTTCCATTTTCCTGGTGTTCCAAGGCCTTCAAAAGTGTAATGGGTTTTCAGGAAATGACAGCCCCTGCTGGGGCTGTTTCAACTGGGGCAGCTGTGGGAGCAGCTGAAGTTTTGGCAGAGGAACAAGCTAAGCAGTACACTAAAACTTCCCCTGGAGAGCTCATGTTTAGCGGAGTGTGCTGAGGCTGCCACTAAAGCATCCAAAGGAACTGTTGGAGGTGCTGATGTTTTTCTTGGGAGACACCGGAGGAAACAGAGGTATAGGAAACAGAAACGGGGTAAGAGAGCAGGTATAACATTAAGACTGGAAGCTCGCCCATATAGACCTGTGTTGCCAAGTCTTTTTCTTAGTAATAGTATAGTATAGTTAGACCTCTTGTAAACAAGATGGATGAACTCAGGCTGCGGTTTATTACACACAAATTAAATAGCTGTGTGACTGTCCTCACGGAGACCTGGCTGGATGGTTTTATACCCGTGAGGCCATTGAGCTGGCAGGCTTCTCTATCGAGCAGATAGGACTGTGGACTCTGGAAAGACTAAAGGAGGTGGTCTGTGTGTATATGTTAACAATAAATGGAGTACAACTATCAATATTGTCAGGACACACTGTTCACCTGATTTGGAATATCTTATGCTAAAATGTAGACCGTTTTTTATAGAGAATTTACTAATGTTATAATTCTGGCTGTGTACATACCTCCACAGGTTAATTCTAAGCTGTCTCTGGAGGAATTATTCGATGCTATTAACATTCAGCTGAATGCACATCCAAAGGGGGTTGTGATTGTGGCTGGAAATTTGGAGCTAGAAATGGTTCTTCCTAAATTTTATAAGAATGTGCACGGGAGAACAATATTTTAGATCAGTTATATACAAATGTTTCCAGTGCATATAAAGCTACTTTGTTGCCACATCTTGGTCTATCAGATCATACCTCTTTAATGATGATCCCATGTTATAAGCCTCTTGCTTGCAGAACAAAACCAGATATTAAAACTATACAGGTTTGGAGCGAGGAGTAAAATTCACTCCTGCAAGAGTGCTTTGAATCAACTGATTGGAATGTATTTGCACAGGATGCAGACTTAGAGAAATATGCTTCATCTGTTCTAGCTTATATTCGCTTTTGTATGGAGATGCTTCTAGTTACAAAAACTATTAAGGTATTCCCAAACCAAAAACCTTGGTTGGATGGTAAAGTAAGGGCTCAGCTTAGAGCAAGTGATGTGGCAACCCTATGGCCTATAGGAAAGCTTGGAATGCATTAAAGAAAGGCATTAACCACTTGCTGACTGGGCCATAGCTGAAAGATGGCTACAGCGTGGTCGGCTTATTCTGAGTGGACGTCCATGGGACGTCCTTCCAGAATATTGCTCCCGCGCGCCCCCTGGAGTGCGCACCCGGGAACATATGTGACCGCCGGGTACTGAGGACCCAGGGCGCATCACAGATCATGGTAAATAGCCGCTAATAGTGGCCGTTTACCACGTGATCATTCCGTCAAATGACGGAGCGATCACTTGTAAACAAACCGGTGCCACGTCATAATGCCGGTTCCTCTCTCCCCTCTATGTACCGATCGGTACAGTGCGAGGGGAGAGGAGGGGAGATTGCAGCAGCGCTGTGGGCTGGATGTTTAGTGCCCACAGCGCTGCTCTGTGCCAATAATCTGCAATACTCTGCAACACTGTGCAATACTCTGCAACACTGTGAAATACTCTGCCAATACTCTACAACACTGTGCAATACTCTGCAACACTGTGCAATACTCTGCCAAAAGGGATGAGCCGAACACCCCCCCCGATTCTGTTCACACCAGAACCTGTGAACGGACTGAAAATTTGCGCTAATGTTAGAACCCCATTGACGTTTATGGGACTCGAATGTTCAAAATCAAAAGTGCTCATTTAAAGGCTAATTTGCATGGTTTTGTCCTAAAAAGGGTTTGGGGACCCGGGTCCTGCCCAAGGGGACATGTAGCAATTTAAAAAAGTTTTAAAATCGTCCGTTTTTTCAGGAGCAGTGATTTTAATGATGCTTAAAGCGGGATTCCACTGTTTCTGAGTTGTTGTTTTTTTGGCACAATGAAAAATATTAAGACACAAGAATAAGCAACTCACATATTCCAATTATAAAGACCTTTGCTGTCCGTTTTGTCCATAAATATAAACTTATATCATAGGATCATGACGGCATTCATCTTCCCTGTGGGCATGTGAAACCCACAGGCATGCTCTTCCGGGATACGGTGCTGCTGTACGACCAGCATGCACCGCCCGTTCTATTCATGATCCCGCGCATGCGCAGTAGAGAGAAATCGGAGCGCCGTCAACAGCTCCGGTTGCCATCACAACGAGCGGCGTCGTAGGAAGTCCCGCCCCGTTGTGATGGCAACGTAGATAAGCAAAAAATAAAGGAGGATAAATGAGCGAGACATAGAGGAGAGAGCGGCGCTGGAGTTAGACGAAAGGTAAGTATAACGATCTCTTTTCTAATCCTGCTAACATATTTATTTGCATTCTCTTTGGGCACAAACATTTATATAATAACAAATATCTGCCTTCTGTTATTTAATTTTTTTAACACAAATATATATATATCTAGATATCTATATGTATATATATATATCTCTATATATATATACATCACCAGAAACCAGCCCACACACCCGACCTTCCTATCCCCCCGTGTTTCCCCGAAAGTAAGACATATGTCTTACTTTCGGGGTACGGCTTATATTAGCTGACCCCTCTGAAACTCCCGATACGTCTTACAATCGGGGGTGTCTTACTATCGGGGAAACACGGTATATATATACGTATATATATATATATATACACACACACATATATATATATATATATATATATATATATATATATACACGTATATATATATATATATATATATATATATATACACATATATATATATATATACACACACATATATATATATATATATATATATATATATATATATATGTGTGTGTATATATATATATATATATATATATCTATACATATATATATCTATATCTATATATATGTATATATAGATATATATATATATATATATATATATATATATATATATATATATATATATATATATATATATATATATATATATATATATATATATATATATATATATATATATATATATATATATATATATATATATATATATATATATATATATACGTATATATATATATATATATATATATATATATATATATATATATATATATATATATATATATACACATATATATATATAGATATATATAGATATATATATCTATATATACATATGTATATATATATCTTTTTTAGCACAATTATATATATATCTAGATCTCTCTCTCTCTCTCTCTCTCTCTCTCTCTCTCTCTCTCTCTCTCTCTCTCTCTATATATATATATATATATATATATATATATATATATATATATATATATATTTATGGTTGGAGCCCTATGTCCGATATGTACATAGATAACACTTATAGTAAAGATAAGACTTACCATCGGAAATAGACCTGAAAGTGTGGACTTATCATATGAAATGGACCTGAAAGTGTGCCTTGGTCTAATGGCCGGTATGCCAAAATAAGGGGGCAAAAACATTCAGGTAGGGTTATAATTTTATTGGTTTTCAGTTATTTATTGAGCCAATTTGGAGAATGCCTGTGCCATCTCTGTTTGTGGATTGGGGATATACCGGGCGAAGCAGGCTGATTTCCACCTGCCTAGTCTTTTGATGATGTGGTCTGGCACCCCGTGGCGGGACGCCGCGGAGGCTGCTCCGATGCGGAAAGAGTGTCCGGAATACTGACTAGGGTTAAGGTGAAGATTGCGGAGAAGTATCCTTATGTGTTTCACAAACTGAGAGGCGTTTAAGGGTTTGACTGGGAATGGTAGAAGGGGACTGCTGTCTGGTTGCTCAGGCAGGAGTGACAGGAGTCGGTTGAGTACAGCGACTGGACACCAGCTGTTGTTGGTTTTGTAGAGGTGAATGTTCACTCCCGAGCCCGTTTGCTGGGTTTTAGAAACCTCGAGGTGCAGGATGAAGTGGTCTTGGTATCGAAGCAAGTGTCGTCTGCATAGTACTTGGTCTGTGGGTTTGTTAGAGGTGAATTCGCCAGGCCGCAAGAACCCATAGTAAGCTAAATATATGGCTGCTTGTAAGACCGTGCTGGGGAGCAGACCGAATGGCGAAGTAGCCAGAATAGTTGACATGTCCCTAAAGATGGGCCCCGTAATGGGCAAGCGCTTAGTGCTGATGACTGGTTGTTGTTTCTGAATTCCCCTTAGAATGGCTCGTATAGCGTGAGATGAGAACAGTGAAGATTTCGTGGGGTCTTCAAGCGCCATGAAATGTTGAATGCCGGCTAGGTATAGCCGGATGGTATTGTAGGATAAGGCCAGCTGCGTGTGGCAGTGTGCATTGAAGGCCAGTACCTGTTTGATATCTGTTGGTCCTTTGCGGCAGGACGTGAGAAATTTATTAAAGGCCTTCCAAGCTGTCTGGTAGGCTTTGAGTGTGTTGTGGGAGAGGGAATGATTTATGAGTTGCGTAGCTCCGTGTAGATGTTGAACTAGTCCAGGGTCAGTTGTGACCAGACAGGGATAGGGGCCGACATTGGATCGGCATCGGGAACCTGTTTGAAAAAGGAGGGATAATTGAAACGTGACAGTGCGTCAGCTGCTGAGTTGTATCTGCCGGGAATAAATGCACAGTGTATATTGAACTGATGCTGTAAAGACAGTTGTACCAACCTGCGCAGGAAGGACATGACTGCTAGGGACTTGGACCTGCCTCTGTTGATGATGTCTGCCGTGGCCTGGTTGTCGGTGGTGAAGACTACGGTTTGTCCTGTCCAGTGGTGGCCCCAGAGTTGTGCGGCTGCCACTATGGGATAAAGCTCAAAGAGGGCAGATGTTTGGGAAAAGCCGGGTATCAACAGTATCTGTTGAGGCCAGGGTCCTGAAAACCAATGATGGCCAAAAATTGCCGCGAAACCTGTGGAGGCTGCAGCGTCCGTCACCACCTCGGGTGAATGGACCGAAACCATAGGTATAAATAGAGATATGCCATTCCAGGCGGACAAGAATTCCTCCCACATAGATAGGTCCGCTATAGCTGCGGAGTCTAATTTCAAAATCTGATCAGGGTCTTGAGTTTCTGACAGAAATCTAAGCAGGCGTGATACAAATGTGCGGCCTTGTGGGATAATTCGCATAGCGAAGTTGAGCATACCCAGGAGAGACTGCAACTGTTTTTTGGTACAGCCCTTGGTGTGTGTAAACTCGTGAAGGACTGCCCTAATGCGTGTTAGTTTGTCGGGGGGGAGACTGGCCTGCATTGCGCAGGTATCCAAGCTGACCCTGAGAAAGGCGATGATGTTTGCTGGGCCATCGACTTTGTGCTCGGCGATAGGAACATTGAGGTTTCCAAAAATTACTCTAAGTTTGTCGAGATCTCCTGGGGGCTTGCTGGGCGGTTCTATCAGTAGGAAGTCATCCAGATAATGGATGACTTCATGGCATTGACCCTTGTGTAATAGTATCCAAACGAGGGACTGAGCGAACGTGTCGAAGAGCCACGGGCTACTCTTCGAACCGAAGGTGAGTTTCGTAGCAAAATAATATGCTTCCTTCCATTTGATGCCATGCCAGCACCAAAGGGATGGGTGGATGGGCAGGAGCTTGAAAGCATCCGAGATGTCGGCTTTGGAGAGCCAGGCACCTGTGCCTGCTTTGATGATCGCTTGTATTGCCATGTCAACGGAGGAATATTTTAGGGAAAACTCTTCGGAGGGGATCAGGGAATTGAGACTGGGTATGTGGGAAGAATGAGGCGCAGACAGGTCGTAAACCAAACGCAATTTATTTGAGAACTTGCCCTTGACAGGCCCAATAGGGCTGACTCTCCATGTGCTGAAAGGGGGGCAAGTGAAAGGGCCTATCACGTAGTCCCGATCTACCTCTGCCTGTAAGAGCTGATCTATGGCTTGTTCGTCAATGGCTGCCGAACGAAGATTGGCACATTCGTGAGTACTGTGGGGTAGTGAAATGAGACCGGTGTGAAAGCCTGCTGTGAAGCCTTGGATAAGGTAGGTGGCCAGGGAAGGGGTGGGATGTGAAGTGAGATACAGTCCTAACCATAAGAGGTTGATCCGGCTTAGTCATGCCCTCTTGTGTTGCTTGACTTCACACAAATTCCTAGGGTGTGCTCTTTGGCATAAGGTGCAGATGTGAAGTAGACGGCACTGGCTGAAGTTGCAGGACCCATAGTTGAAGTTGTTACAGATGGCTGCCCCTCCCACGGTTCGGACTGGGCGTCCGAGTTTGTCCACCTGAGGCGTTGGTTCAGGGATCGACTGACCCTGTACTGTACCTGAGGTAGAGGGGAACTCGAAGGGCCGTCTGATCGCCGTATTGGCGCACCAGGTGGCAGTGTGGGTGGAAGACTGGCAAATCGCACACAGAGGTGAGCGTAAGCCGGCAAAGTGGCGGCAGAAGAGCTCTGTGTCCATGAGACTCCAATCTGTCGTAGTCTGGAATTGTATGAATCTGGCGGCGGCCTTGGCTGAAAAGGAACGATGATAATCGTAAAAGGCAAAACCTCCATACTTGTGGCCCAAGTCTACCACAGTATGGAGATACAAGTCCAGCTCTTCCCGCCTGCTAGGGGTGGCTGAGCACAGGACATCTCTGAGCATGCCAAAGGCCAGGGTAAATTCTGGGACTGATAGCTTGCGGTTCAATCTGGGGTCTTTGGCTTTAAGGACCACCGATATGTCGCCCCAGGAGTAGGCCTTATTTTCTGCCAAATCATGCACGGAAATAAGGAGAGAGGCCAGGTTGACGTCCTTGCCGTCCAAAATGTCCTTCCTGATACTGGTTGGGACCAGATGAGAGGGGTAGACAATGGGGCTCGAGCCTGAGGTACCTGCAGGAAGAGGTGTCAAGGTTTGAGTTGCAGTTGGGTCGGGGACAGCCGTGGCCGGTCGGGCCTCCAGAAGTGCAACCCTGGTTTGGACGTCTGCAACTGAGGTGGATAGAGATGACACCATCGTGTGTAATTGCGAGATGGCCGATGATATGGACTGGAGGGATGCCTGTTGGGTACTGGGTCCTGCTGCTGGTGGGGGAAAGAGGAGTTTGAAGAGCTCGCCTTTCCTCGCTGTGGCGGGGAAGGGGACACCTCTGCGTCTGAGCTCTGCCGTCAGTTTGGGGATAGTCCATCCCCTGAGGGATTGCACGCTGCCGCTTTCTGAGACCGGAGAAGGTGACAGAGGGGCCGTGAAGTCTTCGCTGCCGGCCTGGGACATGGTTGCTCTGGTGAGGATCTCTCGAGCTTTATTTCCTGGTTGACTGTAACCTATTGGGGGTGACATGAATTTTTCAAGTTTTTCCTTTGATCTGCTGAGTCATACTTACCCGACTTATTCTCCCATTCCTTTTTTTTTTTTTTTTTTTTTTAATTACCTGGGGGGATATCGTCCAACCTGGTGCAGGGTGGACCTACTGAACTTTGACTGACCTGAGGAAAATGAAAAGGTGACAATTCGTGAAGGGATTGCTAACTAACTTGAAGCAACGATTTGTATGGTGCTTGCAATCTTGTGACAATGAAATGATTCGAAATGTTTGCCTTGATTATGAAATGAATGAACTCCATGACAGAGGTCCGTCCTGGTCGTGTCATGATTTATTCGACCGTGAACCGGGCTCTGGAGCATGTATTGAAATGAGGCAACTGAAAACATTGGTGCTCCCGGGACGAATCGGTGCCTGTTTGATGCATCTGGATTCGAATCGGAGCGCAGTATGAAATGAAATGAGAGAAATGATTATTTTGACCGAGGCTCGAATTGGTTGTGCCGTGTTTGCGACTGGCAACTAACCGAGCTCTGGTATAGGTATGAAATGCGATCGGAACCAGCGATGCATTCCGTGACGAATCGGTGCACCTCAGATGCGACTGGTTTCGAAACGGTGATGAGTTGTGGGAGTGAAATGGTAGTAATTGCATGACAGAGATATGGATCAACCCCCCGATGTCTGCGACTAGCTATGATCCGGACTCTGGAGCATGTATCAGAAATGAGGCCGAGCCCTGGGGCACGCCGTAATGAATCGGTGCATCAAAGATGCGACTGGATTCGAAACGGAGCGCGGTAAGTGAGGATGTAACATATCGTTTACCATGACGGAGGCTCGAATCGGTCGTGCTGTTGTAGCGACTGACTGCGAATCGGACTCCGGAGCATGTACTGAAATGTGGCCAATCCTGGGCACGCCGAGACGAATCGGTGCATTTCCATGCGACTGAATTCATGTCGGAACGTGATACGTGGAAATGAAATGATAACCATGACAGAGGTACGAATGACTGATAAAACGTAACTCTGGAGCATGTATAGAAATGAGGCCAATCCTGGGGCACGCCGAGACGAATCGGTGCATTTTCATGCGACTGAATTCATGTCGGAACGTGATACGTGGAAATGAAATGATAACCATGACAGAGGTACGAATGACTGATAAAACGTAACTCTGGAGCATGTATAGAAATGAGGCCAATCCTGGGGCACGCCGAGACGAATCGGTGCATTTTCATGCGACTGAATTCATGTCGGAACGTGATACATGGAAATGAAATGATAACCATGACAGAGGTACAATTGACTGACAATAACGTAACTCTGGAGCATGTATAGAAATGAGGCCGTAATAACTGGGGCACACCGGAACGAATCGGCGCATCTTTTGGTGCGACTGGATTCGAATCGGAGCGCGGTAGGTGACTGAAATGAGAAATGATTTGAAATGTGAGAAATGAGTTTAGAAATGTTTCAGAAATGAGAAATGATTGGTATCGAACTAACTTGATTTGATAAATTGCAAATTGCGACTGGCTATGGCTGTCTACCGATACCGACATGCTAGAAATGAAGCGACGTCTGCGTCGCAGTGCTGTCGAAATGGTAACATATCGAAAGTACGAGCGATATACATTGCAGTTTGTGAAATGCGAGTGAAACGAAAATTTGAAATCACGGTTTAGTGACATGATATGAAAAACGAAAAGTCCGATGGGACCTTACCTGCGACAGCCAAGCCAGACGCGTGGTACAAACTATGAACGAAAAACGCGGACTTCGAAAGTTTTGAGTACGGAATATCGAATACGGGAACTTGCGAGGCAAGAACTTGCGGACGCTGGTATATCGAATAGTCGGCCTAGTGACGTATATCGCGCACAGGAAACCGACAAGCACCACAGGTGAGCGGGCTGCTTAAGTACCCCCCGGGCTCCTCCCATAAATTCAGGCCACCATACTGGCCTTCCTACATATATACACGTATGTATATATATATATAAACAGCGGTTTAGTTTTATCTTTTAGAAAAAGAGTTATCTGGACCTTTTCTTATCAATACAATGCTTATCTGTCTTGCCTTAGCAAAGTTGCAGACAATGACTTATCTCTAAACCAGTAGTAGACTATGTCTACATAGTGTATAGATCTAGCTATCACTATGTATAAAAATAAAGTTCACCATATGCTTTTACATAAGTCATTGTCTGCCACTTTGCCTAGGCAACACAGATAAGCATTGTGTAGACAACAAAAGGTCAGGATATACTTTTTTTTAAAAAAAGACAAAACTAAACAGCCTATATAAAAAATAATTCGCATTCATTAAAAAATATCTTCAGTAGGAATCTAAATAAAAAAAAAAATTGGAGAGAGAGAGAGAGAGAGAGAGAGAGAGAGAGAGAGAGAGAGAGAGAGAGAGAGAGAGAGAGATATCTTGACCTTTTTATTGTCTACATAATGCTTATCTCTATTGTATTATCAAAGTGGCATACAAAGACTTTTCTAAAAAAAAAGGTGGTTGTATTATTTTATCAAAAGTGTTATGTATGCAAAAACATCTGAACAATATACATATATTTAGGGATAAATTGCGAGATAGTGAGAGATATAGATGTATCTCTAAACAATAATGTGATTTATTTAAATTTTCTGTGAAATTTTAAATCCAAAATACAATTTAAATTTTTTTTACAGAGTTTCTATCGTTCGAGAATATTTAAAAGTAATATTTTTGGATCCCTTTAGTTTAATCGACTGACATGGTAAGTAAAATATTTCTAATATATGTAATTTTTTTTAATTTATTTATAAAATTTTTCTAATTTCAATATCAACCTAATCAACTATAAATTATTATTTATTACTTGTTTAGGACAATCCTGCTGTTGAAGAATCTTCAACCCTAGAAAATCCAATGCCATTGAGGAAAAAGTAAGTCTAATTTATATGTAATGCAGTTCATCAACACATATGTGTGTATTTCTTTGTGATTTCTATGGTTGTATATTTACATATACATACACACACACACACACAAAAAAAATATACATGAAAATCTCACTACTGTATTTATCGGAGTATAACACGCACCGGCGTATAACCCGCACCCCAATTTAGGAGGGAATTTTAAGGAAAAAAAAACTTTTAGGAGGGAAGTTGAAGGAAAAAAAAATTACATTTAAATGCCCATCATTGCAGCATTCTCAGTGCAGCCTTGTCAGTGAAGCCATGTCAGTGAAGCCATGTCAGTGAAGCCATGTCAGTGCAGCCATGTCAGTGCAGCCTTGTCAGTGCAGCCTTGTCAGTGCAGCCTTCCCCAGTGCAGCCTTCCCCAATGCAGCCTTGCATCCTGTGACCCCTGCCATCCTGTCTTTTAAAATCGCCGACCGCGATTTGAAAATGGTGCCGCCGGCACCGAAATACACAGAGCCTGTCCTCGGCTCTTTTCGGCGGCTCTCGTTTACTTTTGGCTCCACTTGTAGTCCCAAGCGGAGCTATCCGAACCTAGCCGAGTACACTCGGCTAGGTTTGGGCGGCGCTCGAGTGAAGACGAAAGTGGCCGAGAAGAGCCGAGGACCGGCACTGTGTATTTCGTCGCCGGCGGCGCCATTTTCATATCGCGGTTGGCGATTTTGAAAATCTGACAGCTCCAGATCGCAGGGGATCGGCGTATAATACGCACCTGCAATTTTCCTCTGATTTTAAGATGAAAAAAGTGCGTGCTATACGCCGATAAATACGGTATATCTAAAGATAGATTATATATATATATATATATATATATATATATATATATATATATATATATATATATATATATATATAATATCTCTCTATAGATGTAAAATTTTATCTCATGCTTGTAGTTTTGATGGCTTCTCTCCAAATTGGCAGTATATCTATTGCAGGCATGTCCAAAGTCCAGCCCGCGGACTTTGGACGGCACGCAGTCCGGGTTTGAACGACCCGCTTGGTTATCTAAACATGTATATCTTTTGTGGCCCCCGACGATCGCCCAGCACCGGGGCCACAAAAGATATATAGGCTGGCTGCCTCGGAGGGAGGAGGCGGGACGAGCGCAGTGCACACAATATTACTATTTCCTTTTTACACGGCTGCCTCTGTAATAGGAAGTCCCGTCTCCGGCGCTGCCATTGGATGACTGTTCTGTCCATCAAAGGAGGCGGGACTTTTTCTTAAAGAGGCCGCTGTGTAAACAGGAGATTCTCCTGTAGGATATCTTTGGCGCTCGTCATACCCCCTCCATGTGCCCTACAGGGCTGCGCTGATGGTAATGGTTGAGTGCATTACTGGCAATGGTGGGTACATTACTGGCAATTGTGGGTGCATTCCTGGCAATGGTCTGTGCTGCATTCATGGTAAAGATGGGTGCATTCCTAGCAATGGTGGGTGCATTCATGGCAATGGTGGGTCCTGCCTTCCTGGCAATGGTGGGTTCATTCCTGTCAATGGTGGGTGCTGCATTCATGGTAATTGAGGATCTGCTGATGGGCACTGTCCCTTATTTTGCTTCACAGTTCTTTTATTAAAAATATTAATTTATTTTTTCATGAAACTTCCCTCTTAAAGTGCAGGTGCGTGTTATACGCCGATAAATAGGGTATATCCAAATAACACGGCCAAGCTCATCTCTTCAACACACACACAGCCACAAAGGCAGGAGAATTCTTGTTGGGCAGTGTATTAGTGCTCGAACGAACACACTTAGACCAAATTTTTATGGTTCATAGAATTTCAGGCAAAACGGTCGGCCTTCACGCATGTTCATTTAATAAAATCTGTCCCTCTTTGAAAAATGTTAGTACACCCCTGATCTATTGTGTTCTCCCTTTTCTTAGTGAAGAATGTCTGTAGGGATAGCGTCAATTTAAGACACAAAAACCAACCTCCTTTATATATAAATGGATTGACTGGTGTCTTAATTCAACCATTAAAAAATAAGAATTTCTGAACCAATCACTGAAACTTGGGTGATCACGGCCCCTTGCCATGTCATCACATGTAAGTACATGACAGATGATCCCGTGATTATAAAATATAGTTATTTTATTATTATTAGACTCACGCTGATAGCATGAGTATAAAAATATTTATCTAAGCAGTTTTTTGGCAGGGTGATTTCGTCCCCAAGAGGTAAAAAAATGTTTCATCATAATCTGTGGCCACCACTAACCACATTGACTCAAATCAGTGCACACCGTTTGAAAACTGTGCAACCAATAAATTCTAAACTCCTCATTGCCACCTTTCACAGCTGCCTATCCCGGTCAAGATCTAGTGCTGATCATTGCCCCTCAGTCAATGCCCAGCAGTGACCTTCAGTGCTAACTATCGCTGACACCTCAATTTGACCACCAGTTGCACGTAACAGTGCACACCATTTCTGACTGTCAGTGCTCACCAATGCGGTATTATCAGTTCCTCTCAGTGCAGGCCATCGGTGCCCATCAGTCCCGCCTTATTGTTGACAATCAATGCATTCTTTTAGTATACATCATCAAAGCCTCTTCATATCACATAACTGATGATCAAAACATGCTTGTTTGCTAAATGTTCAAAATAAATAAATGTAATTAATACAAAAATAAATTATTCTAAAATAATTTTTTGTTTTTATTATTTACTCATAGCGAAGATTGCTTATAAAGAAAATCTGGGCTAGGTATCCAGCACCAGAAAATGATCCGGCTTTCCCAAATAATCCCACCATATCCTCGACTAGCGATGGATCTTCAACAGAAGACACTTAAGTAACCGAAACAGAAAGAATAGGCAATACCAATTGGTGTTCGTGTGAAAGGTGCAGAAAAATGCCCACACAAGTTGAGTCGATCTGTTGCCGTGAAGTTGATGCGGTTGATGCTTGCATACCAGAGGGACATCAATGCATTACGCAGGCAGATACATTTCTTTCGCAAATTGTGCACCATGAACATGTGAGGATAGCGAATATCGCGATTCATCTGGATAATATCCCGATTGTAGATGCCAATAACAACAGGTCATTAGTTATCTTTCATGTATTTTTTCTCTTTTGAAATATAGATTATTTTGAGTAAATCCGTAAGCTGATAATATTTATATTTATGAATTTCATGACTTTTATTTTTTTTAAATATATTTTTTTAGATAATAATTTTAAATGTTTTTTTTTTTATTCCAGGAGATTACGTAAAACAGCATATCGAATGTTCATCGCTTGGATTTATGGGATTTTAGGAAAGGGAAACAGAAGGGTTATACCTTCTTGTGCTGTTAATGCAGTGAGACATGTTTTTCCTGATCCAAATGGATCATATGTTGCATTTCTTTACTCAAATGATTATGATGCTTCTGAAATGGCTTTCTATTAAATAAAAAAATTAATTATTTTTATGGTTAATTTTAACTTTTTGTGTATTTTTGTTTATTTGTTATTAAATAAAAGTTTATTCTATGAATAATTAGTGTGTGCTTTATTTACTGCTAATGTTTATTCATTTTCTTGATATTTTTGTTATAAAAAAAATTAAATTTATTAATAACATTTTTAGATTTAGTGCAAATAAAAAAATTGTATATACTGAATTAAAAAAAATATATATCCAAGTTCAATGTGCAAACACTATAAACCAATTTATTTTTCAACCGTCGATAACATTTAAAACCATAAACTTTAACAAAATTACAAAGATGTATGTACCGTAGATAAAAGAACACATAAAAAAAAATAAGATATCTTAAACAATGGGAAATCGTGTTCTGTGCTTTGCTATTGCAGCACTGGTTTCCGGCCTTTCTTCTGTGGCAATGTTTTTGGGAAATAGCACATTTTTAGATTTCCATGTACTAATCAAGGTTCCCTCTATGATAGCCATCATGTTACCTAAAATAGTTTTGGAATGTTCATTAGACATGTTTTCGTAAACGTTTCTAACTATCCATTTTTTCCGTCCTCTAGGGCAGTGTTTCTCAACTCCAGTCCTCAAGGCGCACCAACAGGTCATGTTTTCAGGATTTCCACTATTTTGCACAGGTGATTTGATCAGTTTCACTGCCTTAGTAATTACCACAGCCGTTTCATCTGAGGGAAATCCTGAAAACATGACCTGTTGGTGCGCCTTGAGGACTGGAGTTGAGAAACACTGCTCTAGGGAACTCTAAATTTTTCCGCTCCACTTGAAACACCTCACCACTGTCATCAATTTTTTTGACTGTTGCAAGTTTTCTTCCAACATTGAAGTTGTGTTGCAATGCAGCCAATCGGGTTCTAGCCTCCATGGAATCATATTTATAATGAATCCTCTTAGGTCGAAATTTGAGCATCATGCTGTGGTATGTCTCAATAGTACCAGTTTGACAGAAATATGTCAGATGCTTTAGATCTTTATCTATTTGAGGGTCCATTATAATTGTAGATAATGAATCGAATGCAGGTGTGTTTTTTTTTAGCCATGGAATCTTTGGACAATGAATACTGAGATCATCATGTAGGCAATGATGTTACATTTCTCCAACTGTCCACGTATGTTCATTTACTATATGATGTAGCAGAGATTCCCATCGATTTTTGAAAACATCCTCTTTTCCATCACAATTTCTGCTACACCAATAGAAATGGGTCAATATGGCTCCAATCCACGGTTTAATTGGACGAAAATCTTTTTTTTTGGAGATTTGCATCAATTTCCTTTTTAAATTTTTAACGTAATGCCAAATATCAAATTGATGATTTATTTTTTCATATTTTGCTGTAGTCAATAGTTTCCGAATTCCCGTGTGCCTATCAGTGCCTACAAACTGAACATCAAATCCATTTTCCAGTATTCTGTCCAGACTTTTGGTAAAGGCCAATTTTTCCATGGCAACCGAGGATGTTGTTTGGGACACCTGCACCAATTCAAAATCCACAATTTTTTTTGAATAGATATCCATAAACGTATATGTGGTCTATTTAGCACTAAACCCGGGGCTGTCACATTGTCCATCACCGATGAGGAATAACGAGGTTCCTGTCAATTCCTCTTTCACTTTTTGACAATTTTCCTTCCAGCTGTGATCAATGGAAGGATAAATATACTTTTTTTTGGCTAGGTTATAGGACGATTTTCCAAACATCACTATTCCACTAAGATTAAACATTTCTTTAACCTTTAGAAAGCTTCCACCTGACAAACAAATTGCGCCTGCAAGTAAAATATTACCTGCAGCGTAATTTTTTATCTTTGGCTGGCTTTCCCAAAGTTTCAAGCGATGCAATGCAGTACAGGTAGAAAAGACAGACAGCATTGTACCAACTATTTTCTTTTCAAGTGTCTTAATTTTAGAAAAGCATGTCTGGTCGGGACATTGCATTTGAAAAAGCAATGTATCGAGACAAGTTTCGAATACAATACATTTTTGTTCGTTCACCAAGTTAACAGGATCATTAATTCTTTCTACAGTTTGTGTATCAATTACACTCTCATTTAACGTGTAGTCACTTTTTTGAGGGGTGTCAAAATCAGATAAGTGAAAACTTGTGTCTTCTTCATATGCCAGTTTTCTTTTTTTGACAGCGATTGGACTTTCGATATCAGTAGCAGGAATTGCCTTTTCTTTATTTCCAGTTTGTGATGGAATATCAAATACTGTAGGTGATGTTGGGAGCAATGGATCCAAATCTTCTGTATCAGAAGTTTCCAAAATTTTTGAAGATCGGAGACTTTTAGATTTGGAATGAAAGTCTGGTGTTGAGGCATCAAGTGGTCGCATTAACTCTTGCTCAAAATACGAATGATCTAAATTGACTAATCTTTCGTCCGCTATTTTAATGTAAGTTTCATCTGATTCAAAAGATGGAAAATCAAACATGCCTGTTTGCGTACCAACATCATTCATTGTCACTGTATTAGATTCTTTTTTCTTATGACAGTCACAGTTGCATGTTTTTGGGTAAAATGAAGCAGATGTTGAACTGGCCGACATCATTAACTCTTTCCGAGCTATTTTTGACAGTCTATTTTCCCATTTTTCTTCATAACTTTTGGATGTTGTTGGAATCGCTGTAAAAATAGTCGGTATTGATCCTGTTTTTAATTTTCTTCTTGTTCCCTCAATATAAAAACAATCTGATGCGAAATGTTGGGAACATATGCGAAAAGAATCTCCTCTTTTGTCTGCCAATATCAGCACAGAAAACTTATCAATCAAAGAATGTTCCATGCCTGTGTGCTCCAACCAAATTTTGATTTCATTGCAATCTTTTGGGAAACGATACAATGATCCCCTGATGAAGTCACGTGATTGGGTGACGTCACGCGTAGGGACGGGATAGGCACTGATACAGCTTTGGATTGACGAGCTCGCCGCTCGTAGGATTTTTATGTGTTATGCATCTACTGCATGTGAGTACATGCTTTTAACTTTAATAAAAACAGCGATTGGTTTGAAATACTACACTATCTGGTACCCTTCTTATTCTCCCTTATGTTGACTCTGCTACTGTTGATGCTGGTATTGAGGGATTGAGACACAGGGACCACCGGCTCCGGTCCAGGGACCCCAAAGAGAGACCATCTCCTCCATATACCTTCTATGCGGTTGTCCTTTTGCCGCAAGGTAAGGGGCCACCCTTCACTTGTGTGTGTTTGAGCACGAAAAGGATATATACACCCTCTCTCTTTCGGCACCCCACCCGATTTTTTAGCTGCACAATTGGATTGCCAAAGGGATCACAAAACATTGCATTTGAAGCTTGCACCGGCATTTTTATTATATCCTAAAAGACTTGGTTCTGGACTACATGTTGCAATAATTATTTGGATTATTACTAATTATCTGTGTGTTATAGAGAAACACCCCCCACCTGTTTGTCACATTTATAAGTTTTTGCACACTATCTTATACAGGCTGCACAAAGTCTTTTACGAATCAAGGTTTCTGTATAAGTTTGCACTTTTATATCGCCCACAGAGTGAAGTTTGCACATGTTATGTGGATATTATTTATTATCCTGATTGCTGTTACTATATGTATATGATTATTCTATCTCTATGGGCTGCAGAGATATAACAGCACCTTAAGGTTTTTTCATTTGTTTTGCACCTACTGTGCTGTCACAACCCTTATAGAGAAAAAAATCTGACATAAAGAATCGTGTTATATATTTATATACTTTTTCCACAGGATACTGTGCATACAAACACAGTACCCGCATACCTCCCTTTATTTTTTTTTTCGCTTTCATCCAGAATTTTCTCCTTGCACAGGCACGACAGCACTTTAAGAGTGTATTTGTACAAGTTATTAGGTGTGTATGAGAACCATTTGCGTTGGTTCCCCACACACAGTGCACTGTCGCTTCCTTTTCATAGGTTCAACGTAATATAGGATTTGTTTTTTGTCTTCTGTTCTTTCCACTCAGATTTAGTGTATATACAGGATACTGTGCACACAGACGTAGCACCCGTACACTCCATTTCATAAGGAATTGTGTTATATATCTATATACTTTCTCCACAGGATACTGTGCATACAAACACAGTACCCGCATACCTTTTTTCACTTTTCTATTCTAATACCCCTTTTTGCACAGGCACGACAGCACTTTAAGGGTTTATTTGCACAAGTTACTAGATGTGTATGAGAACTATTCGCATTGGTTCCCTACACACAGAGCACTTTTGCATCCCTTCTATAGGTTCAACAGCATATAGGATTGGTTTTTTTCACTCAGATTCAGTGTATAAATACAGGATACTATGCACACAGACATAAGGGCCATCCTTCAATTGTGTGTGTTTGAGCACGAAAAGGATATATACACCCTCTCCCTTTCGGCACCCCACCCAATTTTTTAGCTGCACAATTGGATTGCCAAAGGGATCACAAAACATTGCATTTGAAGCTTGCACCGGCATCTTTATTATATCCTAAAAGACTTGGTTCTGGACTACATGTTGCAATAATTATTTGGATTATTACTAATTATCTGTGTGTTATAGAGAAACACCCCCCACCTGTTTGTCACATTTATAAGTTTTTGCACACTATCTTATACAGGCTGCACAAAGTCTTTTACGAATCATGGTTTCTGTATAAGTTTGCACTTTTATATCGCCCACAGAGTGAAGTTTGCACATGTTATGTGGATATTATTTATTATCCTGATTGCTGTTACTATATGTATATGATTATTCTATCTCTATGGGCTGCAGAGATATAACAGCACCTTAAGGTTTTTTCATTTGTTTTGCACCTACTGTGCTGTCACAACCCTTATAGAGAAAAAATCTGACATAAAGAATCGTGTTATATATTTATATACTTTTTTCACAGGATACTGTGCATACAAACACAGTACCCGCATAAATTTTTTTTTTTTTTTTTCCGCTTTCATCCGGAATTTTCTCCTTGCACAGGCACGGCAGCACTTTAAGAGTGTATTTGCACAAGTTATTAGGTGTGTATGAGAACCATTTGCATTGGTTCCCCACACACAGTGCACTGTCGCATCCTTTTCATAGGTTCAACGTAATATAGGATTCGTTTTTTGTCTTCTGTTCTTTCCACTCAGATTTAGTGTATATACAGGATACTGTGCACACAGACGTAGCACCCGTACACTCCATTTCATAAGGAATTGTGTTATATATCTATATACTTTCTTCACAGGATACTGTGCATACAAACACAGTACCCGCATACCTTTTTTTTCACTTTTCTATTCTAATACCCCTTTTTGCACAGGCACGACAGCACTTTAAGGGTTTATTTGCACAAGTTACTAGATGTGTATGAGAACTATTCGCATTGGTTCCCCACACACAGAGCACTTTTGCATCCCTTCTACAGGTTCAACAGCATATAGGATTGGGTTTTTTTCACTCAGATTTAGTGTATAAATATAGGATACTGTGCACACAGACATAGCACCTATACACCCCATTTTTTCATTTGTTGATTTAATTTTCTTAAATAAACACTGTTACACAAACATATCACACTGGATTAGCGCAGCACTTTCCACTTTTGTTTTGATACAATGTTATATTTGGTGGACTAGATAATTTACCACTATAATGGCAGCAATTCGGTACAAAGCAGCTCGGCATTTCTAGGAATACAAAAGTAGAAAAATATTATTTTTATTTAGAATATATAAAAACCATTTTCAATTATATCTATTATAATTTAAGTTAAAAAAAAAAAAAAAATTAATATAAATATACATATATATATATATATATATATATATATATATATATATATATATATATATATATATATATATATATATATATATATATATTTTATTATATTATATTTGTTATTTATATATAATTATTCATATATAGAAATTAGATAGATAGACAAACACTCATACATAGATTTATGTAAAATATATGTAATCATTTATTCTATTTCTATCTATTCCTACATACACACAAAAAAATACACACATATATATATATATATATATATATATATATACACACACACACACACACACACACACAAATAACATACTTATACGTGAAAACACACAAACACACTGACAAACGTTTACAAACAAACACATAAAAAAAACAAAAATATATTACCTTTTTTGATGTCTAATTTTGAATAAGTATAGAAGGAATTATACACGCTCCAAATTTTCATATTACCGTGACTAATTAGAATTATGTAATAAAACTGTTATTGGTCAATTTTTGGATTTGATTATAAAATATACATATTTCTATAATATTTTTTTTTTAAATCTATATAGGTATTAACTCAAAAGTGTATATATTGTCTAATTTTTTTTTTTTTGTTATTAAATATAGAATTTAAAATAATAATTCTTCTGTTAAATTATATTTAAAAATTTTAAATAACGGTATAATGTCAAAGCAAAATAAATAACAACTAATAAAATAAAGTAACATGTAAATATCAACATATGAACATAAAAAGACATATAAAAATACAAACAAACACTATATATGATAAATTAAAGTATATTTTATTAATTTTTAAATGCAATATATTTATATTTATTAATTCAATAGCAATAACAATATTTAAAAATATTTGTACAGCAAAAATGAGAGAGATAATAAATTAAATAATAATAAATAACTAAACTTAAAAATATATATCTAAATATACAATTTAATACATAAATAATTAAACCAACCAATTAAACCAACCAACTTAAAACATTATTAAAAAATTAAATATAAAGAGAGAAGAACAGTTGATAGAGAGTGAACTAAAAAAAAAAGAGATTAGAGAAAGCTAAACTAATTATGATAGAGTCAGAATAGCGATTGATTGATGAATGATGCCGAGAAGACATAGCTAGCTAAAATAATAAAAAATAGATAAAAGCCAACAAGAAAAATATTTCGAAGTAAAGATGAGCAAGGCAGACATAAATTAATTAAATTTTAGTAAAACTAAATTTAAAAAAAAAAGTAATCCCTCTTTCACACGAACGATCCGTAAAGGTCCGCCTTTCTCTTTTTTGGACGTACCTGAGCGGACCATCCATAGACCTCTATGGAGCATTGTATGTCAGCAGTGATATGTCCGCTAACATCTGAGCCGCTCCCATGAGAAAAAGTGTAAGTGCTCTTTCACATGGTGCGGATCAGTGATGATCCGCCCCGTGAACATCCGCTTGCTCAGTGGGGGACGCTCCGCCGATCCCCACTGAGCAGGAAGATGACAGGTCCGTCGCTACACACTGTGCAGCAACGGACCTGTCAGAGTGCCGCTCTCCCCTATGAGTGATGGGGTGATGACGGACCGTACAGTCCGTCGTCACCCGATCCGGAAACGGACGGAAAATTAGGTTTTTCCTAAGTTACACTTTTTCGGATCAGAGCAGGTCGGATGTCAGCGGACATGTCAGCGCTGAATTCCAACGCTCCATCAAGGTCTATGGAGGGTCTTTTCAGGTCCACCAAAAAAAAATGACAGGTGGACCATAACGGATCGTTTGTGTGAAAGGGGCCAAAGGGAGGAAAAACCTACATTTCAATTGGTTTTGTGGATCGGATCGTGTGATGACGGACTCTATAGTCCATTATCATCTGATCCCCCATAGAGGAGAGTCCCTGCACAGTGTGCAGAGACAGACCTGTCATCTGCCTGCTCAGCGGGGATCCACGGAGCAATCCCCCACTGAGCAGAGGGGGCTCTACACTCGTACATGTCCGTGTGAAAGAGCCCTAGGAGAAAACAAAAGATAGATTTGAGCGACTAAAAGAAAATTCGAGAGAAAAGCTAGTAAAAGAAAAAAGGGGGGGGGGGGGAGAGAAGACCAAACCAAAGAAAGCGAAAGAGAAAAGAGCAATTAATATAATGAAATAAAAGTAGAGAAGAGCAAGCGATAGCACAAAAAATGGCGAACTATGCATTAAAATAAAACCTTTAGATAATCAAATAGGCTAGAGACTAATAACGTTAAAGTTGAGCAATCAAGAGCAACAGAATACAACTGCTTAAAGCGGGGGTCCACCTAAACCGCCAAAAAAATAAAAAATTAAAAGCCAGCAGCTACAAATACTGCAGCTGCTGACTTTTAATAAATGGGCAATTACCTGTCCCAGGGTCCAGCGATGTCGGCAGGCGACGCCGAGAACCGACTCGGTTCTCGGCAGCTGCCGCCACCATCCTAGGTGAGGGGTTCCCTAACTGGTCACCGCTGTCTCTGGGACCCGTGTGTGTCCCAGCAGACAGCGCGGTGGGGACGGGAAGAAGCATAGCCTCCCGTGGGAGTCTATGCCGGAAGTGGGTGCAAATACATGTCTTAGACAGGTATCTGCACCCCCCTCCCCCCTGAAAGGTGCCAAATGTGACTCCGGAGGGGGGAATGGTTCCAAAAAGCAGAAAGTTTCATTTTTGTGTGGAACTCCGCTTTAAAAAATTATAAAGATCACGTGAGAAAACAAAGTCAGAAAAAGACAAAGAAATATAGAAGATCAAAAGAGAGAATGAGAAATGAGTGAGCCAAAACAGTTGGTCAAGTTAGAAGATAAAGTGTACCATAAGGAAAGAGAGAATAGCGAGTCTGATAAGTAAAAAATAACGAGCAATTTAAACTAAAAAAATAATAGAGATAGAGAGAAAAGTGAGTTGGGAAACAAAAAAAAAGAAGAGCAAACAATAAATAACCATTATAAAGATAATAAGGACTTCTAAAACCCCCCCCCCAAAAAAAACTTTATAGGGTGGAGTGGTCTAAAAATATAATTATTTCAAACGAGAGAAAAGATAGCCAGATGAACAAATGAACCAGAAAAAGGAGAGTAATAATATGAAAAATAAAGAAAAATAACAAACGAATACCGACCAATAGAAAAAAAAAAAAGAGAGAGGCGCTATGTAGAGAGAAAAGATCAAGAATAAAAAACATAAATATAACATATAAAAAAACAATACATATCGCAGATATAAATATATTCAACATTATAATATAATATACATTTCCCTTTAGCTTGGTTTTGATAAAAATCAAATCCAATTGTCTTTGCAATCTAGAGAATAAGAAAGAAAAATAAAAAAAGAATTAAATTTATCATAAAAAATTATACATAATAAAAAAAAAAAAATCTTAAAAATATGCTTATAGGGATATAAAGAAAAAAAAATATTCCTACCTGGAC
The DNA here is from genome assembly GCA_037952925.1 of Lithobates clamitans. Taxonomy (NCBI): domain Eukaryota; kingdom Metazoa; phylum Chordata; class Amphibia; order Anura; family Ranidae; genus Lithobates; species Lithobates clamitans. The sequence goes on from JBBGZY010000062.1 coordinate 548,677, forward strand.
TGTAAAGTAAAGAAATGTGATGAATGGTGTACAATAACAGTGCCTCAGGATCTGTATTACCTAAATAACAGAAAAAATATAAATCTAGTGAAAATACAAAAAACAATATAAATATTTAACATTTGCAAGGATTCGAGACACAATGGTTGGGAGTAAGAGGTGATTGTTAGGAGGAAGAGAAGCAGTGTGTATGAGAGATGTGTTAGGGAGGGTAGAACAAATAATCATAGCAGTGAGAGAAGATACTTCGTAGAGGAATTAGGTTATAGTAAGCAGTAAGGTGGGTGGTATTGATCATGATTGTGATTTGTAATAGAGACAGTTGGTGGATTGTAGTGAGCATGGAGGTGTGTGGTCGTGGGCAGACTGTTTGGTGTGAGTGGGTAGGCTGGTGCAAGCAAGTGAGATCAGTGTTGTGAGCAAGTGGGCAGGCTGGTGGGAGCAAGTGGGCAGGATGGTGCAAGGAAGTGAGCTGAGTGGTGTGAGCAAGTGGGCAGGCTGGTTGGAGCAAGTGGGCGGGCTGGTGGAAGGAAGTGATCTGAGTGGTGTGTACAAGTGGACAGGCTGGTGGGAGCAGTTGGGCAGGATAGTGCAATAAAGTTAGCCGAGTGGTGGGAGCAACTGGGCAGGCTGGTGGGAGCAAGTGAGCTGAGTGGTGGGTGCAAGTAGGCAGGATGGTGCAAGTAAGTCAGCTGACCGGTGGGTGTAAGTGGGCAGGCTCATGCAAGGAAGTGAGATAAGTGGTGGGTGCAAGTGGGCGGGCTGGTGGAAGGAAGTGAGATGCGTTGCGTGAGCAAATAGGCAGGCTGGTGTAAGGAAGTGAGCGCAGTGGTGGGAGCAAGTAAGCAGGCTGGTGTAAGGAAGTGAGCGCAGTGGTGGGAGCAAGTGGGCAGGATAGTGCAATAAAGTTAGCTGAGTGGTGGGTTGCAAGTGGGCAGGCTGGTGCAAGGAGGTGAGTTGAGTGGTGGGTGCAAGTGGGGAGGCTGGTGGAAGGAAGTGCGCAGACTGGTGGAAGGAAGTGGGCAGGCTGGTGGAAGGAAGTGGGCAGGCTGGTGGAAGGAAGTGGGCTGGCTGGTGGAAGGAAGTGGGCTGGCTGGTGGAAGGAAGTGAGCTGGCTGGTGGAAGGAAGTGAGCTGGCTGGTGGAAGGAAGTGAGTTGAGTGGTGGTTGCAAGTAGGCAGGCTGGTGGGAGCAAGTGCGCAGGCTGGTGTAAGGAAGTGCGCAGGCTGGTGGGAGCAAGTGCGCAGGCTGGTGTAAGGAAGTGCGCAGGCTGGTGTAAGGAAGTGCGCAGGCTGGTGTAAGGAAGTGCGCAGGCTGGTGTAAGGAAGTGCGCAGGCTGGTGGAAGAAAGTTAGCTGAGTGGTGGGATCAAGTGGGCAGGCTGGTGGAAGGAAGTGGGCAGGCTGGTGGAAGGAAGTGGGCAGGCTGGTGGAAGGAAGTGGGCAGGCTGGTGGGAGCAAGTGCGCAGGCTGGTGTAAGGAAGTGCGCAGGCTGGTGTAATGAAGTGCGCAGGCTGGTGGAAGAAAGTTAGCTGAGTGGTGGGATCAAGTGGGCAGGCTGGTGGAAGAAAGTGGGCAGGCTGGTGGAAGGAAGTGGGCAGGCTGGTGGAAGGAAGTGGGCAGGCTGGTGGAAGGAAGTGGGCTGGCTGGTGGAAGGAAGTGAGTTGAGTGGTGGTTGCAAGTAGGCAGGCTGGTGGGAGCAAGTGCGCAGGCTGGTGTAAGGAAGTGCGCAGGCTGGTGAAAGGAAGTGCGTAGGCTGGTGGAAGAAAGTTAGCTGAGTGGTGGGATCAAGTGGGCAGGCTGGTGGAAGGAAGTGGGCAGGCTGGTGGAAGGAAGTGGGCAGGCTGGTGGAAGGAAGTGGGCAGGCTGGTGGAAGGAAGTGGGCTGGCTGGTGGAAGGAAGTGAGCTGGCTGGTGGAAGGAAGTGAGTTGAGTGGTGGTTGCAAGTAGGCAGGCTGGTGGGAGCAAGTGCGCAGGCTGGTGGGAGCAAGTGCGCAGGCTGGTGGGAGCAAGTGCGCAGGCTGGTGGGAGCAAGTGCGCAGGCTGGTGTAAGGAAGTGCGCAGGCTGGTGGGAGCAAGTGCGCAGGCTGGTGTAAGGAAGTGCGCAGGCTGGTGTAATGAAGTGCGCAGGCTGGTGTAATGAAGTGCGCAGGCTGGTGGAAGAAAGTTAGCTGAGTGGTGGGATCAAGTGGGCAGGCTGGTGGAAGGAAGTGGGCAGGCTGGTGGAAGGAAGTGGGCAGGCTGGTGGAAGGAAGTGAGCTGGCTGGTGGAAGGAAGTGAGTTGAGTGGTGGTTGCAAGTAGGCAGGCTGGTGGGAGCAAGTGCGCAGGCTGGTGGGAGCAAGTGCGCAGGCTGGTGGGAGCAAGTGCGCAGGCTGGTGTAAGGAAGTGCGCAGGCTGGTGTAATGAAGTGCGCAGGCTGGTGGAAGAAAGTTAGCTGAGTGGTGGGATCAAGTGGGCAGGCTGGTGGAAGGAAGTGAGCTGGCTGGTGGAAGGAAGTGAGTTGAGTGGTGGTTGCAAGTAGGCAGGCTGGTGGGAGCAAGTGCGCAGGCTGGTGGGAGCAAGTGCGCAGGCTGGTGGGAGCAAGTGCGCAGGCTGGTGTAAGGAAGTGCGCAGGCTGGTGTAATGAAGTGCGCAGGCTGGTGGAAGAAAGTTAGCTGAGTGGTGGGATCAAGTGGGCAGGCTGGTGGAAGAAAGTGGGCAGGCTGGTGGAAGGAAGTGGGCAGGCTGGTGGAAGGAAGTGGGCAGGCTGGTGGAAGGAAGTGAGCTGGCTGGTGGAAGGAAGTGAGTTGAGTGGTGGTTGCAAGTAGGCAGGCTGGTGTAAGGAAGTGCGCAGGCTGGTGTAAGGAAGTGCGCAGGCTGGTGGAAGAAAGTTAGCTGAGTGGTGGGATCAAGTGGGCAGGCTGGTGGAAGGAAGTGGGCAGGCTGGTGGAAGGAAGTGGGCAGGCTGGTGGAAGGAAGTGAGATGAGTGGTGGGAGTAAGTGCGCAGGACGGTGGGTAGAATTGAACTGAGTGGTGGGAGTTAGTGAACAGGGAGGTGGGAGGGAGTGAACAGAGAGGTGGGAGGGAGTGAACAGGGAGGTGGGAGGGAGTGAACAGGGAGGTGGGAGGGAGTGAACAGGGACGTGGGAGGGAGTGAACAGGGACGTGGGAGGGAGTGAACAGGGACGTGGGAGGGAGTGAACAGGGACGTGGGAGGGAGTGAACAGGGACGTGGGAGGGAGTGAACAGAGAGGTGGGAGGGAGTGAACAGAGAGGTGGGAGGGAGTGAACAGGGAGGTGGGAGGGAGTGAACAGGGACGTGGGAGGGTTTGAGCAAGAAGGTAGAAGTTAGGAGTGAATGAGAAATGGTGGAATAGAGCAGACTAGATCGCAAATAGGTACTGTAACAACACAAAAAAAAAACAAAAAAAAAAAGAATATTATATCTTTTTTAAAAATGCTTACCTGCCAATTGAATCACTTTGTTATTTTTCTTGGAAAAAAACACTGTATTTAGTATCGGATATGAAATTTGTCTGGAATATAAAATATAAAAAAATATGCTAAATATAAAAAAAAATAAAATTAAAAATAAAAAGAGCATGAAAAAAAAAATATTAAAACGTATGTATCAAGACAAAAATACATCGCTTAAAAAAAAAAAAATACAAAAAAAAAAAATTAAAAAAAAAATTAAAGGGAATAGAAAATCACTTTTAAACACTAAGGCATACATATAACTGCGATTAAATGATTACTTATTAATACAAATTTGGTAATAAAATAAAAACAATAATATTATGAACGCTATTAAAAAAAAAAAAAAAAAAAAAAAAAATATATATATATATATATATATAATTGAAAGCTTTTGACAAATATATACCAAATAAATACACCAAGGTAAAAAATAAAATATTACTTACGTTTTGTTGGTTTATAAATGCTGCTAAGGAAAAAGCAATAGATTTTGCTGTTTGCTGGAGCTCCTCGGCACACGTCCTTCTCCTCAGCTGCTCACTCTCTCTCTGCTAGCACATGTTCCCTTGTTCAGATGAAAACAAAGGGATTCCCATTTCAAACATGGCGCCGGAATACACATAAAATCGCGTCACTTCCGGTTTTAAAATAACGCGATTTTAGCCCTCAAGTCTGCCTAGTGCCTCATGGGAAATGGTGACACACATCTCCCAGGAGCACTAGCGAACGGTGGAGATGAGGGAAGTGACGTCTTCAGCCCAGGCAGGAGAAGGGGCAGATTTCGAGGGACCACATAGCAACAAGGAAAACAAGGTAAGTGAAAATTTTTTTTTATCCAATTTGTTATTTATGATGGATTTCCAGCACAGTAAACCATTTTATGTTTTATGGGTGGAACACCACTTTAAAGTAAAAAAAAAAAAAAGTGAAATATTCCTTTAAATATCATTTCTGGGGGTTGTCTATAGTATGCCTGTAAAGTGGCACATGTTGCCTGTGCTTAGAACAGTCCCTGCACAAAATGACATTTTTAAAGGAATAAAAGTAATTTAAAACTGCTTGCGGCTTTAATGTAAAGTCGGATCCTGGCAATATGGATGAAAATCAGTGAGACAAACAGCATGGGTACCCCCCAGTCCATTACCAGGCCTTTTGGGTCTTGTATGGATATTAAGGGGAACCCCGCACCCAACTTAAAAAAGGAAAGGTGTGGGGCCCCCAGGCCCTATATACTCTGAACAGCAGTGTACAGGCGGTGCAAACAAGACAGGGATTGTAGGTTTGTTGTTAAGTAGAATCTTTTCGTAATTTTGAACTGGTACATTTTTAACGTGTTTAGCTCCAGCCAAAAAATCTATTTTAAGCTTTTTGGAAAACATAGGGAAGGGTTATCACCCCTGTGACATTTGTTTTGCTGTCTGTGCTCCTCTTTAGAAGATTTCACCTCACTTTTTGTCCCAATGACAAATGTTTTTTGAAAATTTGGGGTTTTTAGTGAAACAAGGATTGGTGATAAAGCATCAGTGTAAAGGAGAAAAGTTTTTCCCATATTAATTCTAATGTCGCGTACACACGAGCGGACTTTACGGCAGACTTTGTCCTGCGGACTTTTCGACGGACTTTATGATGGACTTGCCTACACACGATCAACCAAAGTCCGACGGATTTGTACATGATGACGTACGACCGGACTAAAACAAGGAAGTTAATAGCCAGTAGCCAATAGCTGCCCTATCGTCGTTTTTTGTCCGTCAGACTAGCATACAGACGAGCGGACTTTTCGACCAGACTCGAGTGAAAAGATTTGAAACATGTTTCATTTCTAGGTCTGTAGAACTTTTGGGGAAAAAAAGTCCAGTGGAGCCCACACACGATCAAATTGTCTGCCGGACTCCGGTCCGCCGAACCAAGTATGCTGTAAAGTCCGGTCGTGTGTACGCAGCATTACAGGGGAGAATTTCCCTTCCTAGGGGTAGATTTCATTTCACTTCCTGTTGTCTCCTTCCGTTTTCAAGTAGGAGTCGTTTGTAAGTTGGATGTTTGAAAGTAGGGGCCTGCCCTAAATACTCAGAAATTAGGGTCTTAGGTGTTGGTGTTGCCACAACACTGTAAGCCCTCACAGTTACTCTTGGGGGGCGCAGGAATAGGCCGTGCTGTGAAATATTAGATCAAGAATTGTAATTACATGCCCCTGTTGAACAGGGTCAGAAAAATTGGGCCTTTGGTGGTGGTGGTGGTGGTGCTGGTGCCACAACACTGTAAGTCCTCACAGTTACTCTTGGTGGGCGCAGAAACGGGCCCTGCTGTAAAATAATAGATCAAGAATTGTAATTACATGTCACTGTTGAACAGGGGCTGAAAAATTGGGCCTTAGGCACTGGTGCTGGTGTCACAACACTGCAACCCCTCACAGATAATCTAGTTGGAGTGCAGGAACTAGCCCTGCTGCAAAGAATTGCATCAAAAATTGTAAATACACGCCCCTGTTAAACAGGGGCTGAGGAATTGGGCCTTAGTCACTGGTGCTGGTCCCACAACACTGCAACGCCTCACAGATATTCTAGTTGGAGCGCAGGAACTAGACCTGCTGCAAAGAGTTGCATCAAAAATTGTAATTACACATCCCTGTTAAACAGGGGCTGAAAAATTGGACCTGATCATTGAGGAGGAAGAGGATAATTACTCAGCAAAGCAGGATAGTCACTCAGCATCAGCATAGGCAGTCTTTGAAGGGATCTGACATTTCAAAAAAAAAGATTCGGTTACATCAGCATCAGGTGCTTGGTAGCTGGTGGTGATCCAAGACTGATTCATTTTTATGAAGGTCAGTCGATCGACCGAGTCGGTGGACAGATGCACCCTGTGATCGGTTACAAAGCCTACAGCAGCACTGAATGTGTGTTCCGAAAAACGCTGGATGCAGGGCAGGCCAGTAGCTCAATTGCATACTGTGCAAGCTCTGGCCAGTGATCCATCCTCAAGACCCAGTAACCCAGAGGATTTTCGGTGGGAAAGGTGTCCAAGTCAGATCTTGCCCCTAGGTATTCATGCACCATGTAAAACAGAAGCTGGCGATGGTTGCTGGAACCGGTCATACCTTGGGGCTGCGGACTAAAAAATTGTCTGAACGCATCGATCAGACGGTCACCTTCTCCACCGCTCCTTCTTTGACTGACCAAAGCCTCAACGACACGTTGTTCAGAAACAGGAGTTTGTAACCTCCCAGTCTCTGGGAACGCGTTACACAGACCTTTCTGCAAGGCCTCCCGAAGATGTTTCATCCTCTGCTCCCTCTGCGGTGACAAGATAGGGTCCGTAACCTTACCCTTGTAACGTGGATGAAGGAGGGTTGCCAGCCAGTATTGTTCCTTCTCCTTGATACCACGAATACGAGGATCCTTCCGCAGGCTTTGCAGGATCAGGGAGGCCATGCAGCGTAGGTTTGCTGAGGCGAAAACAAAAGAGAGAGGCGCCTCTGGGTGTAGACTTAAAACAATTTATTCATAAAAACTAGTAGTAGTCACACTCACATTTAGGAGGTCATCAGAAAGCATGTGAATGTGAACAATCCATCATGAGAAGCATCATCCATCATGGGAAATACATCAGATCAGTCATGGACTCCTAATCAGCTGGCTGGAGGCTCTGCCTGTGTATGGAGAGACACTGCTATGATGTGATGCCGGCCGTAGCGGTGACAGAACCCAAAAACGAGGCTTGGAGCGCAGGTGAATGGAGAGATGACGTCACTGGACGAGCGACGCGTTTGCGGGGCGTACGGGCTGCGTTGACGTGACAGCCGTGCCCCTTCATCAGGCCATGACTGATCTAATGTATTTCCCATGATGGATGATGCTTCTCATGACAGATTGTTCACATTCACATGCTTTCTGATGACCTCCAAAATGTGAGTGTGACTACTACTAGTTTTTATGAATAAAATGTTTTAAGTCTACACCCAGAGGTACCTCTCTCTTTTGTTTTCTTCTCAGGATTTGGAATCTGGTTTCAGTTTTCAGTGAAGGCAACCCTACTTGTGGACTTATTGTCTTGGTTCTTTGGATCCCTGGACTTTTCCTTGAAATGTTTATGATTGTAATATAAATACCAATGTTTAGAGACACCCCCTTTTTTTTCTAACCATTCATATATTACTTCGGAGGCTGTGGTGGGGGGGTTTGCTTTTGTTTTTTTTGCCGTCTCCAGTTTATTGCGCCTACACTGTCTACTAGGTTTGCTGAGGCATTCGGTCCAGCGTCCTCTGGGTCACTAAGGCTGACATGATCTGCAGCCACCTCCTCCCAGCCATGTACAAGTCCATGTGTTTCTTGGGACTGTAAATGATCCCTTAAAGACTGCTGCTGCTGCTGATGCTGAGTGCCCGGCTCCACCTCCATACAGACACAATCTTCCTCCTCCTGCTCCTCTTCCTGTGTGATCAGCGGGCATGCAGGAAAACTGTCTGGATAAAGGGGCCTTGAGAGCTAAGGAAGTCCTCCTCTTCCTGCCTCTGTTCTGCCTCAAGTGCCCTGTCCATTATTCCACGCAGCGTGTGCTCCAACAGGTGGACAAGGGGGACAGTGTCACTGATGCATGCACTGTCACTGATCACCATCCTCGTGGCCTCCTCAAATGGTGACAGGACAGTGGATGCATCCCTGATTATGGCCCACTGGCGTGGGGAAAAGAAACAAGCTCCCCTGACCCTGTCCTTGTGCCATAGTCGCACAGGTACTCATTGATGGCCCTCTGCTGCGTGTGCAGCTGCTGCAGCATGGCCAACGTTGAGTTCCACCTGGTGGGCATGTCACAGTTTAGGCGGTTCTTGGGCAGGTTAAATTCCTTTTGGAGGCCTGCCAGCCGAGCACTGGCATTATATGATCAGTGGAAATGCACACAGACTTTCCTGGCCTGCCTCAGGACATCCTGTAAGCCCGGGTACCTGCCCAAGAACCGCTGCACCACCAAGTTAAGGACGTGAGCCAAACAGGGCACATGGGTCATTTGTCCCTGTCGGAGGGCAGAGAGGAGGTTGGTGCCATTGTCGCAAACCACCATTCCTGCCTTAAGTTGGCGTGGCGTCAACCACCTCTGAACCTGCCCCTGCAGAGCTGACAGAACCTCTGCCCCAGTGTGGCTCCTGTCCCCCAAGCACACCAGCTCAAGCACCGCATGGCATCTTTTGGCCTGCTTACTTGCGTAGCCCCTTGAACGGCTACGGAGCACTGCTGGTTCCGAGGACAAAGCACAGGAAGAGGCCATGGAGGAAGAAGAAGAGGAGGGGTGCAGGAGAGAGGTGTGTCAGAATCACTAGTAGTGGCATTTTGAAGGCACTGCTACCTCCAACACTACTGCACCTTGTCCTGCATCCTTCCCAGCTGCCAGAAGAGTCACCCAATGTGCCGTGAAACTTAGGTAACGTCCCTGTCCATGCCTGCTGGACCATGAGTCAGCGGTAATATGCACCTTACCGCTGACCGCCCTGTCCAGCGAGGTCAAGACATTGCCTTCCACATGCCGGTAGAGAGCCAGAATCGCCTTCCGTGAGAAAAAGTGGCGTTTGGGAACCTGCCACTGAGGAACCACACATTCCACAAACTCACGGAAGGGGGCAGAGTCTACCAACAGAAAAGGTAGCAGTTGAAGTGCTAGCAATTTTGCCAAGCTAGCATTCAACCGCTGGGCATATGGATGGCTGGGAGCGAACTTCTTTTTGCGGTGCAGCAGCTGGGGCAGGGAAATTTGCCTGGTACAATCTGACGTCAGTGTACCGATAGCAGATTGCCCGCAAGTACTTGGCTGTGACACACCTAATTCTACACCTTCATTCCTCTCAGTGCAGGTCTCAGAGAGGACTGAAGGTATAGTGTGGTTGGAGATCCCAGCTGATGAGGAGTAAGGAGAGGTCCTCTTTGTTTTTTGGTGTAAGTCTTTTAGGTACGCTTGCCAACGAACTGCATGGCAGGTCAACATATGTCTGGTCAAGCATGTGGTGCCCAAGCGGGAGATGTTTTGGCCACGCGAGATACGCTTGAGACATATGTTGCAAATAGCAGCAGTGCCATCTGATGCACTCGTCTCAAAAAAGGCAGCAAAAAAAAAAAGACAGCAGCGCCCTGCACATGCAGAGCTTTGAGGTGTGATGCAGTCAGTGTGCTGCCCTTAGGCTGGCCCCTGGAGGGCATCCTGCCTCGTTGGTGATGTGCCTCCTCCTCTCTCCTATCAGGCACCCACATTGAGTCAGTAACCTCATCATCCCCTCCCTTCTCATCACTGGAGCAAACCTGGCAGTATGCTGTAGCAGGGGGAACATGACTGCCAGATTGCTTTCCTTCTCCTGCACCCACTCTGTCCGTGCTCACGTTACTGGCTTCATCTAGCTCAGTATCATCATCAGAGCCTTCTAAACACTGGGCATCCTCCTGGAGCATGTACCCAACACTGTAGTCAAACAGTTTGAGGGACTCCTCAGGAGGACATGGTGGGGCTAAGGAATGAGTCACTGATGCCATTGAGCCGAGGGAAGAGGCCGCATTGGCAGCTGCTTTGCCAGACAAAGTACCCTGAGCATGGGTGAGAGAGGATGAGGAGGATGAGGACGGCTTGGTCATCCACTCGACCAAGTCTTCCGCATGTTGCGGCTCAACACAGCCAGCTGCCGAAAAAAAGGCCAAGTGTGTCCCACGGCCACGTGCTGATGAGGATGCACCGTGTCCACGACCAGCACTGTTGCCTCTAGACACAGAGCCTGCTTGCCCTCTTTTATTAACTTGTGACTGTCTGCCTCTCCTTGTTGGCCTTCCAGACATACTAATGGCCTGCAGTGAGATGTAGCTGCACTAAGCTGGGATATATATATATATATATATATATATATATATATATATATATATATATATATATATATATATATATACTGAAGCTAGTAAAATCAACTGCTTGCCTTTAGTATTATTAGTATGAGAACATCACCAATCTTCTACAGGTAGCTTTAGCTGAACACTGTGCAGAAGTCGCACTACACTAACTTGTAGCTTTAGCTGAACACTGTGCAGAGGACACACTACACTAACGTTTAAATAACGCAGCTGCCTGCGGTAGTGATAGGATCAGGAAAACACCACCAACCTTCTGCCGGTAGCTTTAGCTGAACACTGTGCAGAGGTCGCACTACACTAATGTGTTAATAATGTAGCTGCCTGCGGTAGTGATAGGATCAGGAAAACAACACCAACCTTCTACAGGTAGCTTTAGCTGAACACTGTGCAGAGGTCGCACTACACTAACTTGTAGCTTTAGCTGAACACTGTGCAGAGGTCGCACTACACTAACTTGTAGCTTTAGCTGAACACTGTGCAGAGGAAACACTACACTAACGTTTAAATAATGTAGCTGCCTGCGGTAGTGATAGGATCAGGAAAACACCACCAACCTTCTACAGGTAGCTATAGCTGAACACTGTGCAGAGGTCGCACTACACTAAGGTGTAAATAATGTAGCTGCTTGCGGTAGTGATAGAATCAGGAAAACAACACCAACCTTTTACAGGTAGCTTTAGCTGAACACTGTGCAGAGGTCGCACTACACTAACTTGTAGCTTTAGCTGAACACTGTGCAGAGGTCGCACTACACTAACTTGTAGCTTTAGCTGAACACTGTGCAGAGGTCGCACTACACTAACTTGTAGCTTTAGCTGAACACTGTGCAGAGGTCGCACTACACTAACTAGTAGCTTATTTAGCTGAACACTGTGCAGAGGTCGCACTACACTAACTTGTAGCTTTAGCTGAATACTGTGCAGAGGTCGCACTACACTAAAAAATAATGTAGCTGCCTGCGGTAGTGATAGGATCAGAAAAACACCACCAATCTTCTACAGGTAGCTTTAGCTGAACACTGTGCAGAGGACGCACTACACTAACTGTAAATACTGTAGCTAATAGGACTAATAGAATCAGAAGAACACCAGCAATTTTCCTCAGGTAGCTGTAAATACTGTAACAACACCTGCCTGCCTGTCAGTAGGAAGATAATAACAGGAACGGATCTAGCTAAACTGAATACAGTGTGTATGTATATATATATATATATATATATATATATATACACACAACACCTGGGATGTATATATATACACAATGCACTGTAAGTGCAGCTAACTGACTGACTGTCTCGCCTAATCTATCTAACTTAAATCACATGACACTGTCTCTCTGTCTCTCAACGCCGGAACACACTACACAGGGCCGACGTGCAGGCGGCCTTATATAGTGTGGGGCATGTACTAAACCCCCTGAGCCATAATTGGCCAAAGCCACTCTTGCTTTGGCCAATTACAGCTCTCTGTACAAATGGTGCTTTGATTGGCCAAGCATGCGGGTCATAGTGCATGCTTGGCCAATCATCATGAAGCAATGCACTGTGATGCCGCAGTGAATTATGGGCCGTGACGCGCCACTCGAATTTGGCGCGAACGGCCCATATCGTTCGCATTTCGGCGAACGATCGAACAGATGATGTTCGAGTCGAACATAGGTTTGACTCAAGCAAGAAGCTCATCCCTATCTGCCAATACTCTGCAACACTGTGCAATACTCTGCAAAACTCTGCCAATACTCGCCAATACTCTGCAATAAATTTTAACAGAAACAAAGAATTTTTTTTTTTTTTTAATCGAATTTTCAGTCTTTTTTGATTCATAGCTCAAAAAATAAAAAAACCCAGCAGTGATTAAATACCACCAAAAGAAAGCTCTATTTGTGTGAAAAAAGGACAAAAAATTCATATGGGTACAGTGTTGCATGACTGAGTAATTGTTATTCAAATTGTGAGAGCACCAAAAGCTGAAAATTGGTCTGGTTAGGAAGGGGGTTTAAGTGCAGAGTGGTCAAGTGGTTAAGGAGGCTAAGCATAGATATAAACAGCGCATTTAATTTTATTTTGAAGATCAAAATTCTTGTAGCATGTTGAAGGGGATTAAAACAATGGTAGATTTTTAATCTAGGAGTACACAGGTTTGTAAAATGCTCCCTGACACCTTAAACCAATTTTTTTCTCACTTTGAGGGTCAAAATATGAGATGTGAAACCCATAGTAAAGAACTAGTGGAGGACAACCATTTATTGGTATTAAAAATACATGAGGTCAGGTCAAATTTGAGGAAGACTGACATCAGAAAGGAAGCAGGACCAGACGGGGTGTCAGGCTGTATACTGAGGGGATGTGCAGACCAGTTAGGTGTTTTTTATGAAATTTTTAATTTGTCATTGAAGCAGGCTGCAGTACCTTCTTGTTTTAAATCTACTACTATTGTCCCAATACCTAAAAAATCAGCAGTATCATGCTTAAATGATTATCGCCCAGTTGCCCTAACTCCTATCATCATGAAATGTTTTGAGAGGCTTGTATTATCTTAAGGCAAGCGTTCCTGTTGATCTAGATAAGTATCAGTTTGCCTATCGTGCAAATAGATGCACAAATGATGCAATTGCTATTGCATTGGATGCTGTCTTGACACATCTTGAGCACTCATATGTTAGGATGTTATTCATTTAGCTGCATTTAACACAGTAGTCCCTGACAAATTAGTGAAAAAGTTAAAAGCTTTAGGCCTATGTCCATTGCTGCGCTCATGGATTATGGATTTTCTAACAAACAGGCCACAAATGGTGAGAATAGGGGATCAGGTGTCTAACACTATTATTTTGAATAATAGGGATGTGTGTTAAGTGCAGCCCTGTTTAAACTGTTCAGGCACGACTGTACTTCCATTCATGCGTCTAACACTATAGTGAAGTTTTCTGATGACACCACCTTAGTGGGACTTATACAAGATAATGATGAGACAGCTTATAGGCAGGAAATTCAACATTTGTTTGAGTGGTGTAGAGAAAACGATTTAATACTCAATACGGCAAAAACTAAAGAAATAATAGTGGTTTATAGGAGATCAAGAAAGAGCAATCATTGCCAGTTTACAGTAGTGAGGAGGAAAGGGTGGACATTATTACATTTGTTGGGAGTGCATATTACAAGGGAGTTGTCATGGTCTCAAAATACTTTTTTAGAATTATATGTGGAATTCTATTTTCTTTTATTTATTTATTTTTAAATAACATTTTATATTTTTATATATTTAAATAGATATGTGGGCATGTGCTAGGAGTATGTATGTTTAGTTTTGTTGAGAAGTGTATTATTGCTGCTGTAAAGAGTACCCAGAAAAATTTTGTTGTATGTATACAATGACAATAAAGTATATCTATCTGTATATGTGTAATTTATTCTCTTAGAATGCCTGGAGGTGCTACTTGCATGTTGGGCCTCTGTATGTGGCCAGGCTGTGTAAAAGTCTCACACATGTGGTATCGCCATACTCAGGAGGAGTAGAAGAATGTGTTTTGTGGTGTAGTTGCAAGTATGCATATGAGATGTGGGAAGAATAACCTGTTAATATGACAATTTTGTGAAAAAAAAATCTTCAATTTGTAAAGAATTGCGGGAAAAAATTACAACTTCAAAAAACTTACCATGCCTCTTAGAGCCCTTTCACACTGGGGCGGGCGGGTGTCGGCGGTAAAGCGGTGCTATTTTTAGCGCCACTTTACCGTCGTTTTAGTGGCGCTATTCGGCCGCTAGCGGGGCTACAGACAGCAAAGAATAAGACATCTGATAGGGGTTTTAACCTTTGAATACTGCACTACTGTAGGGCCTGAACTATGCCCACTTAAACCACATCCATAGTTTAATCATTTCTACAGAGGGAACTTTGATTTGCCACAGCTGCTCACAGGCAAATGTGCTATATTGTACCCCAGGAATCTTACAATGCCCCTTCCTTGTTTATATAAATTCATACATATGTTACTTTTTTATTGCTTAGTCGCTTTCTCCTGAAGGGTAGATTAGTTCATTGAAACTAAAAACAACTAATTAATATTGCAGACATTAATTACTGTTGTCAGGTTATGCAAATTCAAAACCATTGTTACACTCAAAAACAGAATTATAAATCTGCCATATTATCAAGTATGATCATATGTTGAGTCAACAGATGGCAAGTTTATGTTTATTTGAATGATTGACATGTATTCTGCAATATGACTTCTAATGAGTTGTAGAGCCAAACTGAGGTATTATTCTGTCCTATAAGCAATGACAGGGCTGGAGTGGGTGTAGTTATGATCAAATCCGTTTCAAAGCCAGGCCAATAGGTGCATCTGTAACTAACAAATCCCCTGATGACCACTACTTCTATGACAGCTCTGGGAAACATGACACACAGATTTAGGATGCATATTTTTAAAAAATATGGGAAATAAAATATAAAGGTATTACATAAAACTGTCATTGCTGGTTCAATTATTCTCTGTAATAAATACCTTGGTATACCTGTAGCAATCATGCTTTGCAGAACTAAAAGATTCAGTGCTAGGATAACCAAATGTACTTGCAAATCACTATAGGAAAAACTAACAAGAAAACAACATATATGATAACCTAATTTGCAGGTGCTAAAACATAGTGTATTTCCAAAGGAGCTACTGAAATTGTATGCTGAATTTTATAGTTCAGTGTTGGCTTTACAAAATATAAGCCTGCTTGCATAAATACTGAAAGAAGAGAGAAGTAACACTCCATCACTTTCTCTGCCATTCGAGTCTGTGTAAAAACACTTGTGATGAGAGGTGTAGCTGCTAGCACAGATCACTGGAATTTATTGTACTGGAGCAGTATTTTCATTGAGAGAAAAAAATATTCTTTTAACATTTAGTTTACCAAACAAACTTATAATATAACCAGTTGCAGACCTAGGAGTTTTTTTTTTTTTTTAGGAATACATCACATCAACATTATTATTACACTGTATTTACGCAGTTTTTTTCAGATGCTGATTAAAGGGGTGTTAGTTAAAGCAGCCTTGCCATTAAATAAATAGTAGAAAAAAAATGTTTTAACCTATTTAACCTTTTTTTCATAATCTTTTTATTGAAGCAAGTATAATAGTATGCATGAGAAATGCATAATTGTTGCTCGTATAACAAAAAAAAAAAATTCCCAGAAATAAAATGAACAGACAAGAAACAGCACTCATGTTGCTTACAAAACCATAGTGAGTAACAAGGTAAAAGTACAGTGTGTGGTCCAACAGTAGACCCATATCAGCAAATTGCTAACATATAGAGCAAGGGAAATTGACATATAAGCATACAAGCTCCCTGGAATCTCTTTAAACATTAGGATATAACTATTAGGTAAATTCCATCTCTCCAAGGTTGGAATAATAGGGCTAATATAGTATTCCAAAGGGAATCCTATAGGGGAAGACTCCTGGTATACTTCAAGGGAGTGCATCTAGAAAAGGGAAAGAGGAGGCCGGAGAAAGAGAATAAAGAGGGGGAAGATGATATTTAACCCTTTTTATAACATTTAGTTAACACTTTATCAGTCCTAATTGACACTCATTCCTCCTCTTGATTAGCTATTATTTTTTTGCTGATTTTTCTTTTTTTACTTTGTTTTTTTTGTTTCATTTTTTTTTTTACTCATTATTTTCTGGGGAGACACATTTTAAAAATGTATAAACTTTATTTATTTGCAAATAACTTTGGCAGAAATCAGATTTTAATTTTGAGGGACGATGGCTTTTGCTGGGAAGAGAGCTTTTGTGGGGTGGAGTAAAGACTTGTGCTGGGGAAAAGTTTCTGGAGGGAAGAAGATTTAGCTTAGGAGAGTAAATTTGTGGGGTGGCAAATATTTGTGCTGGGAGGAGGGATTTGGGGGGGTGAAGATTAGGTCTGGGAGGGGAAAATTTACAGGAAGGAGATTTGTTATGCAAAGAGAGATTTGAAGGAATATGTAATGGATGGAGGATTTTGGGGATCAAGATTTGTACTGGTAGCATCCATTTTATGGGGAAGAATTGTACTGGGAGTAGAGTTTTTTTTTGTTGGGGGCTGTACTAGGAAGGGAGAAATATGTGCTGAGGGAAAAGATTTGCCCCATGATGTATATCCATCATTAATCAGATATGTTCCAAATCAATCACTAGGAATGATGCTTGTGGACCTGTAGAAATAAATAAAATAAGCACATTGACACAATCTGCCCCCAATGACTGCTCACTGTGAAGGGCAGCTTCCTAGCTGACAGTTGAATGTAATCAAAGGGGTGAATTATACCCAGTGACATCATTGACCAAATGCAGACAGTACAATATTTAGTAAAACACATTACCCAGGATATCCTGCCCCTTTTTTTTGGCTGGTGAGTGGGTGTCGTTCATCATGGTTGATGTGGATATACATCACTGGATGATGTGATAGACACTATATTTGCATCATGGGACATTTATTTGTTATTATTATCATTTTTAAATAAAGGAATTACCAAAGTGTGTCTGTGTGTTACATACTTTTTTTGTGTGAGGTACTAGGTGTACTATTTAACCCTTACTCATTCATCTAGGGGGGGGGGGCAGATGTCTGGGGCCCCCTTATTTTAAATTGGGATTCTATATTGCGATAAGCCTCCTGCCTGCAGACCCCAACAATCAACAGGCCAGGGTTGTTTGGAAGAAACTCTTGCAAGGTACCCTCCCCATGTTGAAGGTATGTGGCTTGGCATGGTTCAGGGGCATGCTTCAACAAACGAGATGCTACTCCAGGTCAGTCCATATCAAATTGCTCCTTATACGTATGTAAAGGGTGTTAGCCCAGCTCACAAAACAGCATACACTGCAAATCTGAGAGAAATCCAAACAGCTGCACTCCAAACCCTCTTATTTAACTTTTATTGTAATAATTCCATAAATGAGCAAATTGCAGACAGTGCTTTTTGTGTTGGGTTCCTCCTTAAAACGCCATACAAAAGGATGTAAATACAGACCCTCACTTATATGCCACGTACACACGATTGGACATTCCGACAACAAATGTTCGATGTGAGCTTGTTGTCGGAAATTCCAACCGTGTGTATGCTCCATCGGACATTTGCTGTCGGAATTTCTGACAACAAATGTTTGAGAGCAGGTTCTCAAATTTTCCGACAACTTCACATGTTTTCGGAAAGTCCAATCGTGTGTACACAAGTCCGTCGCACAAAAGCTCACGCATGCTTGGAATCAAGCAAAAGGAGCCGCACTGGCTATTGAACTTCCTTTTTCTGGTGCCATCATACGTGTTGTACGTCACCGCTTTCTTGGCGGAATTTCCGACAACATTTGTGTGACCGTGTGTATGCAAGACAAGTCTGAGTCAACATCCGTTGGAAAAAAAAAACATGATTTTTTTGTCGGAATGTCCAATCGTGTGTACGTGGCATTACACTGGCAAAGGGCTACTGGGAGAATAGCCTTTTTATAGTGTGTCGACTTGGACTTTGATAAAAACAACTAAAAAAACAACTATCATTGGCTAATAATGGTTTTTCGTGATGCATTGTAGGATTGAGAAATTTTTGTTGAATGCCCTGAAAGTTCATATTTAATCTGAACCTCCTTACATGCAAAATTAGAACCCAGAATTCATTCATAACTGTCACTTACAGGCTGCAGTTTTTATCTGCAGTGCTATATATTCAATTCTGTAAAGATATTATGATGAACACAATGGGATTGGTTTGCTGAAACTGGAGTGTTCAAAATCTGGTGCAGCTCTGCATAGAAACCAATTTGCTTCCAGATTTTTTGTTAAAGTTTAATTGAACAAGCTGAAGTTAGAAGCTTATTGGCTACCATGCACAGCTGCACCAGATTTTGCACTCTCTAGTTTTAGTATATCAACCTCATTGTGCTAATGCACTTATAGTACACATGTATGATTTTTTACAACGTGTGATTTTATATTTTTTGCCAACATGAATAACATTTTTACTTCCCTTGTGTATGCATTTGTTAAAAAACAGAGTTTTAAAAACAGTGTACCATTAAAAATCCTATTTTTTGACTAGTCACATGATGTAATAGGTAAACTGTTGACAGGTTTTGCTTAAATGTTAAGACAATAGCACATATAATGGATGTGCCAACTATTGCAAAACTGTAGCGATAGGAGTTTAGAGTATCATTCAAATGCTAAGATATTCAAACTTGAACATTTAATGGAATCAGTCATTAAGCAGTCCTGTTCCATCAGATCACACATATGCTTTGAAGAGATACAGTACAGAATATAAATGCCTATTATATCTTCACATGAAAGTTTTCCCCTACATACATCTTCGAAAACAAAAGACCCTTAATGATGCAATAGTACCAATGTGTCCAAAAGTTACCTTTTTTTTGGGAAAGAAATATTTCCCTGTGTGGCATAGTTATCATTAATGAGAGAAAAATGTTTAAATCCTAATAAATCAAGCTGGATTGACTGGCCATGCATTCAAATTACTGCATTATTCACAGCAGAATTACTCCATAGATTAACTGCAAATTGGCCTCTAAATTAAATTTAGGATTTCATTTTTCATAGCTTCTGTGTTATGACAGATGAAAAAGTCTCTCTGATATAAATGGCAGAAATGGACTACAGTTTTATTATTCCACCTTACGATAAAACTAAACTATCTCTGTTCACAGTGGTATTAGCTCAATTTAGTTTGGCAAGCATAATAAACACTATAATAAATTGGCTATGCTGTTTTATTCACTGTTTTATTCTGTAAAACTGTAATGCAAAAGGTTTTTTTTTTGGGAGGGGGGGGGGTTATGAATAAACTACAAAACTAACCCTTTCGCTGCCAGGTCTGTATGGCGTACAGACCTAGAGCACTGCTTCCAGCTGGCCAGGTCCGTACACTGTACAGACCTCATATTTCCCTTTTGATATAAGCTCATGGTCACTTCAGTAGCTTATTTGTTCAGCAGGAGACCCTGCTGGACAAACTGATAGCTCTGATCAGTAGCAGACAAGCCACTGATCAGAGCAATTTACCCTAAAGTATGACATCCCCCTCCTCCTGCCGCTATGCCTCCCGCCTCTCCATCCACCTATGCTGACATCCAAAGTGCCCCTCACCCTCAAATTGACTCTCCCTTACCCTTCCTTACCCTTCTTGTTCTGATTCCACCCCCCAGCACCAATTTCTCCTCCTTGCAAACTCTGACCCTTTGTGGATTCTCTCCTCTGCCCTCCCACCAGCTTTTTTTGTTGTATGGCAGCCACAGAGGGATCGACTTGCTGAAAGAGATACTCGCCATGCTACTCCGACCCCCCCTCCAGTGCCCCCCTACTTCCCTAATGTCCAGGTGCCACCTGCCCTGCCACTGCTAGCCGGCTCTCCCACCCCCCCAGTCGGCTTTCTGTGATTTCAGGGCAGCCACAGGGTAATATTTTTTTTTTAATAAAAACTACCCCCCATGCTGCTTCAACCCTCCTTTAGTGCTCCTCCACCTTCCTGAGGTCGGGCACCCCCCTCCATGCATTCACTAGCCAGCTCTCCCTCCTTCCCCCTCGCTGACTGCAGCCGCTGACAGATCGCTGTCAGCATGGAGAGCTGAGGAATGGGGGGTGGGTCGTAGGAGGTGGTAAATGTGTTTTACCAGCCCCCTTCCTTTCCTGAAAGAATGCAGTCAGCAATCATCACAGATCTCTCCTTTATTCTTTCATCACTAACATATAGCGAACTGTGTTTACTATGTGTCAGTCTGTAAATGAAACTATTTTCATTTTATGAATGAATAGGATTCTTTACAGACTCCTTATCCACTCGTATACAGGGTAGCTCAGAGATTGTCTTTAGTCCCTTTCTCTGTTTCAAAAAAGTGACATTCGTGGTCTGCTTAGACCCCTGATGTCTCTACAAAGCACCACCCCCAAAACTGTAAAAAGTATTCAATATAAAAATGTACCTGTACAAAAGTTGTAATAAAAAAATAAATAAAAATTTAAAAAAAAGTAAGGGTAGATTTACACGTGTCTAAATCGCCCTTGCCTCTGAAGCCCAATTCACATTTGGATCGAGCTTCAGAGGTTACTGATGGGCAGAGAGGAAGCAATATGATGCCTTCTCATGGCCAATTTAAACCCCATTTTACCAACAATTGCACTGCAACTGCTTGCATTGCACAAGGTTGCGCAGAGTTTGCGGCACTTCCCTTTGACATGAATGTATAGTGCTCGGTGGACGACATTGCTACAGGTTGGGTTAAGTTCGCCACGGGCGCAAACCATCGCAGCATCAGCACCCTGTCCACTGCCTATTGCAGCTTAAAGCAGAGCTCCCCCCAAAAGCTCTGCTTGTTTGTACCCTCCCCCTCTCCACTGCCACATTTGGCACTTTTTTGGGGGGCGGGTACCTAGTTTTGACAGGTACCTGCTCCCACTTCCAGTGTACCCACTGCCACTTCTGGGTAAGATCGCCGCAGGAATCTACAAAACTGTTTGGCCCCTCCTCCCTCCGCCTGCAGCCTTCTGAGACACACACAGAAGATTGCAGGACCATTCACAACGCGCAGCATGACTCGCCCATGAGCAGTAGGAAACCATCTGTGAAGCCGGAAGGCTCCACTGTCGGTTACTCTTGGTGAAAATGCTGGCACCTGCACCTGAAGCCAATTGAAGAATTGGCTCAGGTGCTGACATCACTGGATACCAGGACAGGTAAGTGTCCTTCTATGAAAAGTTAGCAGCTACAGTATATGTTTTTTTGGGGGGGAGACTGAAACTCCTCTTTAGGGGTAAGGGCCCTTTGCACAGCTTAACTGTACATTTTTGCCACCACCCAACTGCAAGTCTAAAGACCAAAGGCCTTGTTCACGCAGGGTATACTACAGCGTGGCTGAGAGGCTGATCCAGGTGCCAGTCCAGGGTTGTGGGCAGGTCCCAACTTTATTGTTGCGATCTTGCCGCAGCCTGGACCAGCTCTGTGTACGTCAGCTGTCAGCCTGTGATCCACAGGAGAAGTACAGCTAAATTAGCTTCGGCTGTACTTCTCCTTTATACAAGTGTTCAAATATACCGTATATACTCGAGTATAAGTCGAATTTTTCAGCCCATTTTTTTGTGCTGAAAGTGCCCCCCTCGACTTATACTGGAGTCAAGCACTTTTCTGCAGCAAAAAATTTCATTTTCCGACCCGACTTTGGGGCCCCATATCTCAGGGCCACTTAAAGCTAGGAACCCCAAATTTGGTGTGCAAACCCAGTGGAACTAGTACCACAACATATCCAAAGCTGAAGTTCCTAGCACTAAGTGGCCCTGAGATATGGGGCCCCAAAACCGGTTCGGAAAATGTCATTCTCTGCTGCAGAAAAGTGCTTGACATTTTCTGAACTGATTTTTGGGGCCCTGTATCTCGGGGCCACTTGGTGCTAGAAACCCCAGCTTTGGAAATTTTATGGTGCTAGTTCTACTGAGTTTGCACATCAAAGTTGGGGTTCTTAGCACTAAGTGGCCCCGAGATACAGGGCCCCAAATTTGGTCAACTGTGTCCATCTGCAGCAATGTCATTTCGGGACCCTTTGGGTTCAGAGACCCCAAATTTTGGCTGCAGCTAGGGGGCATCTAGGAACCCTTAACTACCGAGTTTGAAGTTCAGGGGACCTATGGCTGCAAATGGGCACAGTGATGCTGCAAATGGGCATTGTTGACCCTCTTTTCCACTTACAGTAGCTGTGCATTTCTCACCCTCGTCTTATACTCGGGTCAATAAGTTTTTCCCATTTTTTTTGTGGTAAATTAGGGCCTCGACTTATACTCGGAACGACTTATACTCGAGTATATACGGTATCCTTTGGTGATACATATAGTATATTTAGTGGATCTTTAGGTGTACCTTGAGCTCAGGGCTGTTTAAAGGTCATAGACCCCCTCCCCCCTTCGCTTACAGGGACTATGCATAAAAATACAGTATTTAAATGGAAAGTGGTAAGTTACCAAAAGCTGAAAATTAACTTATGAAATGCATACAGTGAACGCAACCTGCCTGGCCAGTGTGTGTGTGTTTTATATCAATCTATAACAGTAATTCTTACAGCAGGTAGAATATTGCAGATAATACCACTTTTTTAATGCATGAATTAATGGGCTCAGTATTCCAGATCCCACTCGCTGTCCTACTTTGAAAGTAACTGGAGATCCAGAAAAAAATTCCGTCAGCTACCTTTTGCTCAACTCAAACAATTGTATAAGTTCTGCTATCCATCCACCACTACATAGCTCTTTTTTATTACTTGTATACATAGAAAGATATGTCTGATGAGGGATTCTTGCTTGGTTCTGAAATGTTTTTTTTTTCTATGTGATCATGCAATAAAGAAAAGCTTTGCACTTTGAAACAAGCTTGTGGTGTGCTGACGGTATATTTTAATCAATTTATTCTAGTCTGCTGCAGTTCCCACCAGACCTTGACTAAGACCTTATTTGTTCAAGTGGAAAATATGTTGGTGGAATGCAGGACTTGGTTAAGGAAGTCACTTTCAATTTTAAGAGAAGTAGTTTACAAAGTTATAAGGGATAGCAGTTTTCTAGATAACACTAAGCCCAAATAAGTCTGAGAAATGTCAGTAGTAAACAAAGTAAAATGATGAGAGAGCTGTACAGGTTCCAATTAAGTCCAGTTGGTCTTTATTAATATTAGCAAAGGTCACAAAAAGTAGACAACACATTTCAAGGACTTGCCAGTCCCCCGTTATCAGAGGTAGTAGTGGAGGAACTGTATCGTTTGATGTGCTGGTTGGTTAGAGGTATTGAGAAGCATGCACTGAAGTCTCCAGTCACAGTTCCAACCATGGAACCTGTGTGGTGCATTATTCCTTTTACTTTGTTTTGTTCTTAGAAATTGTTTTGTTACAGGTAAAGTAAAATGACTTTCTGACTTCATTACATTTGAAAGGTTTCCCGGATCACATTAAAAGCTCACTAATTGGTTTTCCTTGATGCCTGGACTTACCCTACAATAAAGGCAGGCAAAATAAGCAGGTCTGCAAATATAACCTTTCTCTTTCGAGAACTGTACTGGGATCATCAAAGGTCCTGACATTTCATATTTTAATTTATTTACTACTAATGTCCTCTGCATACATATACAGCAAGCAGTGGTTTTTGTGTGTACTGGGTTATATGAAATAATGCATCCTGCAATTATTTAGACATAAAGCTCTAAATTATATGTTTTAGATTGCGGTGAATATTTGAATGTAGATTTTTCTGACTTGCAGATAATCATACAATTTACATATCCAGGTAATCATGATTAATGAATTATGTGATTGTATGCAGTTTGAAAATCTACATGCACAGACAATGAAAATGTTTGCAAATTGCAGATTCAACAGTCCTCCTAATTATTAAAGTGATATTAAAGTTTTGTTTTGTTTTTTAGTTTAAAATTAACAAACATGTCATACTTACCTGCCCTGTGCAGTGGTTTTTCACAGAGCAGCCCAGATCCCCCTTTTCTGGGGTCCTTCACCGGCGCTCCTGGCCCCTCTCTCCTGCTGAGTGCCCCCACAGCAAGCAGCTTGCTATGTGGACACCTGAGCCACTGCTCTGTGTGTCCATTCAGACACAGAGCCACGGCTCAGGCCCTGCCCCCTCTCTCTCCTCATTGGCTCACTGACTTTGATTGACAGTAGTGGGAGCCAAAGGCGTCCACTGCTGTGTCTCAGCCAATTAGGAGGGAGAGTCCTGGATAGCCGAGGCTCTCGTGCAACATAGCTGGATCGAGATGGGGCTCAGGTAAGTATTAGGGGGGCTGAGGGGGGCTGCTGCACACAGAAGTTTTTTTTATCTTAAAGCGGAGTTCCAGGCTTTTTTTGTTTATTAAAAGTCAGCAGCTACAAAAAGTTTAGCTGCTAAATTTAATAAACAAACACTTACCTGTTCCACGGTCTAGATAGGCGGCCACACGGAGCCTCTCTCATCTTCCCCTCCTCTCCTCGGCGCCTCCATTGAAACTGTGGGCACCCGGCTGTGACAGCTTGCGGCTTCAAGGCCGAGCGCGCACTGCACATGCACGAGTTGTTCTGCGCTCTCCCAGTGGAAGGCAATCTTCTGGGACCTGTCACGTGTCCCAGAAGATTCTCGAGAGGGAGGGGCCACCTAGGGGGAGAGGAGGAGCCGCCTATGTGGCCCATAGATGGCAGCAGGAAGTGGGAAAGGAAGTCCCACTCAAAACTAAGCACCCTCTCCCCCCCAAAAAAAAAAAATTACATGCCAAATGTGGCATGTAAGGGGACGAGGAGTGCTTAAAGTGGAAGTTCCACTTTTGGGTGGAACTCCACTTTAATGCATAGAATGCATAAAGATAAAAAACCTTCTGCCTTCAAAACCACTTTAAATCAAATTGTTTATTGCTACATCTTAGTCTAGCTCATTTGTGACTGCAATTATTAATTAAAGGCATTATAAAACTTATTACCTGCACCTTGTGCATTTTCACCTGTGTAACACGTGTATTAATTATGTCGTTTCATTGTGTCATTTGTCACCCTTTATGTACTGCCTATATTTGTGTAAATCTTCACATTCCTTTCCTGTGTCAACAGTTTCAGTTTGTGTAGAAACATAAGGAATTCAGCATTGCATTGCACAAGTTAATCCTTTGTCTGTAGTGAGAGACCTGACACTTCCTGTGAAGAAACTAAATATCCCACAATACCTAGTAAAGACATTGAAAACATTAGAAAGTGTACAATACGTTTAAGACAATGCA
Organism: Lithobates clamitans; assembly: GCA_037952925.1. Taxonomy (NCBI): domain Eukaryota; kingdom Metazoa; phylum Chordata; class Amphibia; order Anura; family Ranidae; genus Lithobates; species Lithobates clamitans. Next base: position 573,785 of record JBBGZY010000062.1, read on the forward strand.
CAGCTAAACTGACATACTTCGTAATACTCCTTGAAGGAATGTGTGCTATATGAAGGCATGTGGTGTATATTCCTACTAATTTATCATTACAATCATAACATCGTATTAAGTAAGCAAAGCACTGAATATTTTCTGGGCTACTTGTTATTTTACTTCTTAAGCAACCCATAAATTATTTTTTCATTCAACCATCGGATTGAACAAAAAAATGATCTAATTCCACCATCCACATGGTTAATGTGGTTGGGCTAATCACTTCAGCTGAGCTATTGTTTTCTGACAGCAGGGAGACTTCCCCTCCATCAGAATACACTGATCACTACTGCTGGCCACAGTTGGTGGGGCTGATCATGCAGAAATTTTCCAACAGCCTGGTTGTACAAAAGTCAGTCAATCAGTAGATTGACTTTTGTAAAACAAACCTACCCATACATGGATCAAAATTCATTCAATCCCTACTAAACTGGATAAATTTTAATCCAAGTATGGTAGGCTTTACTCTTTTTATCTTTTCTGCTTTTTAAAGCTACCTGAGCAACAGTCCTATTTTCCTGCAGGTTGCCACAATATTTTTAAATCCAAACAATGAAACACTGGCTAGTCTTAAAAAGATTATTTATTTGTCTAAGCATTCCTGTGCTTCTGGATGCTATTCATATGTTAAAGTTATCCTATATTCCAAAATCCTCATGATCCTTTAGTATCATCTAAATACGCAGCTTTAGGTAAAAGCTGAATAATCCTGGGTCCTCGCACTGTATAATTAATGGGTGAGATTTTCAGGCAATATGTGCTTAAAGAGATCCTAGTATTACAAAATACCACCTTATATGAATTATTAAGCACATGTCAACTGTATTAAATCGCATTACAAGGAGCTCTTTTTTGTCAAAAAAATAAAATAAAAAACACTTTGTGTTTGCTAAAGCTCACATAGTCTGTGTGTGTGCTAAAATGTCATGCTTTTGTGGTGTTTGGCTCCTGACCCAGTCAACTAGTAAAAGAGTCCACTGGGCACCTTTTTAGATGAATTAGAATTTAAGATAAAGGAAACATAGTTGTATAAGGCATTCACCATTTCACTTCCCTCTATCCCCATTTTTCTAGCTTTTAAATAGAAACTACAGGCATACATCTAAATATACAGATAAAATGTATATTTTAGAGCTGTTTTACTTCCCACTAATTTGTATTTTTTTCTCCAGTCCTAAAATTTACACAGCCCTGTCAGAACATCCAGGTGGCAAGTTGGTGACGTGAATTTTCTATACTATAATTAAGGTCCAGCTTTGGGCTATTTTTTTTTTAATGTCCCTGTTGAAATATAGCTTTTGCTGCAATACTAACCTTCCAATACCCAGCTGCCCCCCACAGTACCTTCTTTGACACTCAATGCCTTCAGTACAGGTACAGGTTGTCATGGTTCTGCCCCTAAACACTGATGTCATCACAGCAGTACTGTTCTATGTACCCATGTTAACCAAACACAAGAGGGCACCCCAAACCTGAGTGTAGACTGATTTATTAAAAACAAAATGTTTAAATGTATAAAATGCACTCACTGCATAAAATGAATTTTCAACTTGTCACATCACAAGAAGAAAGGACCTCCAGGGACCACAGCTGGCTACAGAGCTCGGCAGGCAAGTGGCTGATGTAAGCAGAGTACGGACTGAAAGTTGCTGGTATGAAGAAAGGATTGTGATATGAAAAGTTGAAAACTACTTTAATGCAATGAGTGCATTTTGTACATTTTAACCCTTTGTTTTGAATAAATCAGTCTACATTTAGATGGAGGCGCCCTCTTGTGTTTATTTAAAGTGATTGTAAAGGTTAATTTTTTTTTAAATAACAAACATGTCATACTTACCTGCTCTGTGCAAGACTTTTGCACAGAGCGGCCCCGATCCTCCTTTTCTGGAGTCTCCTCGAAGCGCTTCTGGTCCCTCCTCTTTGGCGAGTGCCCCCACAGAGAGCCGATTTCCATGGTGCACCTGTGCGCACTCCTGAGTCCTGCTGCTGAGTCCATTGACACAGAGAGCAGGACTCGACCCCATCCCCGAATCCCGTGTCACTGAATTTGATTGACAGCAGCAGGAGCCAATGGTTCCCGCTGCTATCAATCTGTCCAATGAGGACCCGAGACAGTGGCTGGAACAATAGGGTTCAGGAAGGAAAAGGGGGGGCTCTGGGGGGCAGCTGCAGCACAGAAGGATTTTCACCTTAATGCATAGAATGCATTAAGGTGAAAAACCCTGAGACTTTAAAATCCCTTTAACATATGTGCATTAGGTATACTCAAGACCTCTTTTGAAAAGAGCATCATCCATCCATCTATATATTATTCTAATATCATCCCCATTCCAGAGAAATCCCCACTCCAGCGTAGTCACTTGTTATTTTTTTATGCTGCTCTACAGGTGCTTCTCATAAAATTGGAATATCATCAAAAAGTTAATTTGTTTCAGTAATTTAATTCAAAAGGTGAAACTCATATTTTATATAGATGCGTTACACACAGAGTGATATATTTTAAGCAATTCTTTCTTTTCATTTTGATGATTATGGCTTACAGCTAGTGAAAACCCAAATTTCGGTATCTCAGAAAATTTGAATATTACATAAGCCCAATAAAAAAAAATGTATACAGAAATGTTGGCTTACTGAAAAGTATGTCCATGTACAGTATAGCATGCACTCAATACTGGGTCAGGGCTACTTTTGCATGAATTACTGCATCAATGCGGTGTGACATGGAGGCAATCAGCCTGTGGCACTGCTGAGGTGTTATGGAAACCCAGGTTGCTTGGATAGCGGCCTTCAGCTTGGCTGAATTGTTGGGTCTGGTGTCTCTCATCTTCCTCTTGACAATACCCCACAGATTTTCTATAGAGTTTAGTTCAGGCGAGTTTGCTGGCCAATCAAGCACAGTGATACCATGATAATTAAAGTGGATGTAAACCTGATTCATGAAATTTGACCGAAGCACATACAGTATCTCACAAAAGTGAGTTCACCCCTCACATTTTTGTAAATATTTTATTATATCTTTTCATGTGACAACACTGAAGAAATTACACTTTGCTACAATGTACAAGTAGCGAGTGTACATTTGCTGTCCCCTCAAAATAACTCAACACACAGCCATTAATGTCTAAACCGCTGGCAACAAAAGTGAGTACACCCCTGAGTGAAAATGTCCAAATTGGGCCCAAGTAAGCATTTTACCTCCCCAGTGTCATGTGATTTGTAATGCCGCGTACACACGAAACAACAACAAATATTCGATGGGAGCTTGTTGTCGGAAATTCCGACCATGTGTAGGCTCCATCGGACATTTTTTGCCGGAATTTCTGACAACAAAAATTTGAGAGCATTCGGAGCATGTGTACACAATTCCGACGCACCAAATTCCATGTATGCTCTGAATCAAGTACGAGCGCATTCTCTTCTTCTTTATAATGCTAGATTAATGTTTTGCTGCTCATATTCACACAGAGTTCTCACAAACTAATTTCTTTATTATTTTTCGTGATCTCCTGAATAATATTTTTTATTTTTTTTGTCAGATCTCCAGAATAATGTTTCTATTTTATTTTTATAGTGTTCTTTTTTTATTTATTTATTTTTTATTTATTTTTTATCAAGATCTCCTTTTTTTTCCAGTGATCTCCAGTGATCTCCATGATATTTTTTTGTCGTTTTGTGTGTCAAGTTACCACAACACCATTATTATCTTGTATTTTTTAACCTCAAGGAGATTGGTTGGTGTTGGTGTCCCTTGTTAATTTGACATTGTATTTTTGATATGTACCTGCCTACTCACAAACAAACTGCTCTTTTTTAATTAAAACACATAGCCAATGATTTTTGTAAAAAAATAGACATTTATTAAGGGGTCCTAACAAAATAAAGAGGAAGGCAATGCTGGATAAATGTGGGAAATTAGCGAAGCCTTTGTACCTCAGGGCACACATCAACTATTTGACATGAAAAATTGTTCGCCTGAGGAGTCCATTTAATAGGGAGCACAATCCAGTCCAGGAGTCTGAGAGATCAGAAACATATATGTCCTCGGCTGTGGTCATACAACAGCCTGCGTCTTTTGCCAGACAGGACCAAACCCAGCCCATCACTCTCTTGTCTTCCTTACATGCTTCCTTCCACACTTGCTTCCAGGCTGTGGCCCTGGTGTTGGAGTTGTGGTGGAAGGTGGAGGAAGTGGAGGAGGAGGAGGATGGTCCAACTCACACAGGTGGGTTTTGCTTGTGAGTTTGCCCCTTATTTAGGGCCAGATATATCACTTCCTCACAAAAAAGGCATTGGCCCACCTTCATTTCCTGCATTTTGTTAGCAGCCATGCAGGCATAGACCTCAAGAAGACTGGGGGGTGTTCTGAGGGCCGCAGAAGCCTGCCAAATTAACCCAAGTGCTGACTCTTCCATGCTCCTTCCTGGGCCTTTTTTGATGAAGACGGAGGGGAGGGACCTGGGATTTGGTCAGGCTACTGGGCCCGGCCACCTCCTGGCTGCCACTTACCCCCACCACCTCCTGGCTGCCACTTCCCCCTTCCACCTCCTGGCTACCACATTCCACAGCCTCCTCCTGGCTGAGGCTTTCCTGTGTATGAAAAAGGGACATAGTTTTATTGTTTATCAATCACACACAATTATGAGAAATCATTTTAACAATGCTATACCTGACTCAAGCTGGGCTCCTCCACATCTTCTTCCTGGGTGGAAGGCCCAGGTTGGACGTCAGAAGCCTCAGCTGGGGTGGAGGGAAGAGTGGAAGGAAGGGTTGATAGTGACATCCTGATTTCAGTCTGGTCTGACAGAAATCCCAGTCTGTCGTAGTACCACAAACTGGGTACATAAATGTCATCTGCTGCAGCTCCTGATCTCTGGGAATCCTGGACCTTCTTGCGCTCCCTATTATAAGTACTCCGCAGGCCACCAATTTTGCACTTTAAATAGTTGATGTCTGCCGTGGGGATCTGCGGCTTTACAAATTTCAGCTATTTATCCAGTGCTGCTTTCCTCTTTACTCAATTTGTATAAAAGGGGTGTTTTGTCTGCCACAGACAGGGCAGCTCTCTGTACAAATTAATGAATTGGGGAGGAAATCATGATTATTGAATCGATCCATTTTATCTGCAAGACACAACACAAGACAAACCCTAATGTCAGGCTAAACTCTCCTAATCTTGTCCCAATAAAGGCCTCAACCTATAAGCAGTATAGGCCACTGATGCCCCAAGTTAAAATTGTACCTTCGTTAGAACGATTGGCGCTTCCGCTACTCTTTCCTCTGCTCACAGATCATATGCACGATGCATGCGTGTTCCGCTTTATATACACTGCTCATGCATTAAACTCAGCCTGCCCCTGACCTTCTTTCTAGTCTATTCCCTGCCCCTTCTCTTTTGGCGCAGTGGAAGGGCACATGGCGGAGAAAGAACAAGTGCATGAAGACAGCAGCAAGGATGAAAGCCCAGAGCCATGAACATCCCGATCCCTCAAATATGTCCTTTGTAGAGATGGTGGAGATGGTGGACATCTTGAAGAGGGCAAACTATGATGGGAAGCATGGACCTTACCCAAACCCAAATGTGAGAAAGGCCAAGATCATGACTAAAGTTGTGAAAAGTTTGCACAGGAATTTTGGTGTACGACAATCCAAGGATCAATTGAGGAAACACTGGTCAGACCTGAAATTGAGGGAGCAGGATCAGTACAGAAGGATCAAGAGAGTTCTTCAAAAAAGTAAGTATTTCTTGTGTGTTCCTATTATTCTTATTACTTGCATGCTTCTCCATGTGCTTTTATTAACTGTTGCACTGTTTAAAATGGCAACTTTCAGGTTCATGGGCACAGTAATCCATAGTAAACAACGTTCGTTCACCCACTAAGACGATGTTTTTGGCAGATGCAGATTAACTACATTTATTCAGGCATATTTGTCTTAAAAGAAGTTTAGTACATTTCTGTCTAGATGGGTTTGTAACTAGAATGAAATGCAAACTTGATGCAGTGTAAGGAGAGGACCCTCAGCAGCTGTTTACACATCTGGGCCCAGGAGCACTAGTGTGGGACATAAGAACAAACTTTTTAGGGTGTCCCACCAAGGTGCTCCAGTGGATACTAGGGGTGTCTCCATGTGCGAAACTTGACCAAAAAAGGAGAATATTCCAGCTTGAAGAAAGGGAAAACATCATGTGTTCAGCTTGGAACTCCGCCAAAACAGACAATTATACAACACTTCCAAGCAATTTTTCATATTACTATTTCTGCCCTCAAATATCTATGTGCTAAGTATACCTTTTTTTTATTCACATAGGGGAGAAAAGATTCTGGACATCAGAGGACACCAGGGACCCCCAACCTCCTAAAGAAGGGGAAATCCCCACACCACAACCAGAGGTTGTGGAGGAAGGAGAGGTTTATGAAGTGGGCGAAATAGTGACCACAACAGGTCAATGTCTGAGACCACAGCTTCGGGTAATAGATGTATGCCTGCATATTTATAATACATGGTGTGTTTTTTTTAATTTTAGGTGATGTGGATGTTGTGGAAGAAGAAACAAATTTCACAAGTGCAAGTGCACACATCCTCATCGGGGAGATCATGGTGTGCAATCGGAATTTACAGAAGATCAAGGAAGACATCAATGATGTTGAAAAAAGACTCAAAAACATCATTGATGTTTTAGGCAGAATATAAAACACACCAAAATTTTAAAAATTGTTTTCTTTTTCTTAATTTTTTGAAAAGGTTTGAAAGCCAAATTTTGAAGATGCACACAGTGGGGGTTATTTACGAAAGGCAAATCCACTTTGCACTGCAAGTGCACATGAAAGTGCACTACAAGTGCACTTGGAAGTGCAGTTGCTCTAAATCTAGTGGGTAGATCTGAAATGAGTGGAATCTCTGCTGATTTTATCATCCAATCACGTGCAAGCTAAAATGCTGTTTTTTATTTTCCTCACATGTCCCCCTCGGATCTACAGCGACATTACTTCCAAGGGTACTTTCAGTGCACTTTCAAGTGCACTTGCAGTGCAAAGTGGATTTTCCTTTAGTAAATAACCCCCAGTGTCAGCATATGCTATCTGCCATCACCGGATATCAATGTACGTGTTTTGTGGGTGCAAACCCTTCCTCGCAACTCAAGTAGCTGAGAGGAAGGGGTTGTACCCCTGAAACACATCCATTGATCCCCCATGATGGGAACTAGCACATGTTGACCTTAAGCATGAAATCAGGAGGGAAATCCCCATTTTAACTCTCAATTTGTGTGCATCTTTAAAATTTGGCTTTCACAGGGGTGACATCACCCCAACTGATAAAGTTGCCTTCATCAACACAGTTTGGACATACTAATGTCTGATATTGCCTTCAATTTATCAAAGTTGAACTTTGTAAGTTCCTGAGTTGTGTGTTGTTTTAAGGATATTTCTAATGTCTAAAAATAAAAAAATAAATTCTTCTATAAATATGTTAGTTTGTTCAAAAACCCTTTTCTAAACGCACATGTGAATGGCAGTTTTTGGAGTAAGTTGGTGTTTATAGTGGCAATGGGGGTTATTTACTAACTTTCAGTGCATTTTCAAGTGCACTTTTGCAGTGCACTTGTAGCACCATGTGGATTTTCCTTTAGTAAATAACACCCACAGTGATTTATAATTTGCAACAATCAGGCCATTTTCGCCACTCCAAAAAATAAAATCATGGTGCTGAAAATGGTGAATATTTTTATCATTAATGCATTACATACATTAACAACAAAAACAAGGTTTGTGTGTAGCAGACCCACAACATAATAGTTAGCTGAAGAAGAGATTTTCACCACATGTATCAAATAAATTACGTTTGCACTATTGAAGAAAATGGCTAAAAAAAAAGCCCATTGGATAACCTAGGAGACAGCTAAAAGAAACACAAGCAGTAAATCAAAGGAAATATTTTTCAGTTTAAAATACAAATCGATTTAAAAAATGTTTGTTAAACATTTTCTGACATATCAATGCCCCCCCACCCGCAAAGTACTTCATATATTTAAGACAGACTTCACGGGCGCTTTGGAGGAGCAAGCCAAGACGGCCAGCTTCAAGCCCGTCAGGGTTTGGTCTTGAAATCCAGCCTCAAGCCCAACTGAGGCCACATAGTTCATCGAATTTAAAAATAAATCAAATTTCATTCCTTAAAAAGTTGTGGTGAATGCAGCATGCAAGGATTATATTGTTAAGTTTATATTTTGCCATATTGATTGGCGTAAGGAATAGGCGGAACTGGCTGACCATTATCCCGAAAGCATTCTCCACCACTCTTTTGGCTCTGGCCAGCCAGTAGTTAAAAACCCTCTGGTCCGGGGTGTGGGTCCTGATGGGGAACGGCCGCATCACGTGATCACTCAGCCCCAACGCTTCATCAGCGATAAAGATGAACGGCAGACCAGCCACGTTGTCTTCCGGAGGTGGCAACCCCAAGCCACCACTCTGGAGCTGTCCATAGAACTCAGTCTGGGCGATGACTCCACCATCCGACATCCGGCCATTTTTCTCCACGTCCACATAGAGAAACTCATATGTCGCCAACACCACCGCCAACATCACAATACTATTAAACCCCTTATAGTTGTAATAGTATGACCCCGAGTTGGGGGGTGGGACTATGTGGACGTGTTTCCCATTAATTGCCCCTCCGCAGTTGGGAAAGTCTCACCGCTGGGCAAATTGGGAAGCCACAGTTTGCCATTCCTGTGGCGTTGAAGGAAACTGTGGAGTGAAACAAGAAAAATAAAAATTATGACTTTTGCACATAACATTGCAAGCAGATTAGACACAAACTTTCTTGGCCAACATCAGCATAACATTTATTTGAAGGAGTATTTAAAAAAAAACATCTAAGGTCCACTTATCAGATTCCTCACCCCCTCTGATGGCCCATTGTAAAAAATTTAGGCCCCCTCCTTGCTTACGCTATTAGCAGCCCACTGGACAGGTAAGAAGTGTCATAATACAAAAATATAAATACACATTGTACAACTTGAAGCACATTTTTACATTATGCAATTACCTATCAAAATAATAGGAGAACAAAACTTTAAACAGTACCATTAGAAAGTATTCAGGCAGGCCCCTAACTACATGCTTTGGTGAATTCATCCATAAATATGAACAAAAAGTAGGTAGGTATAGTGTGTATGGGTTAGGCAAAGTCAGCAGATTTAGTATCAGTTGACTTAGTGGTTGGGGGGAGGGAGGGTTCCAAATGATTTTGTGACCCCAAAATAAAGCCTCTCACACTCTGCCTGAATTTAAGGACACAAATAACATTTGTACATATTTTAGGGGGTGTTTAGGGTAAAGCACTACTATGGAGCTGCTGGGAAGGTTAGTGAAGGAAAATATGCATGAAGGACAAAAAAGGAACTTGAAAAACTTCCAGCATGAATGAGGACAAAGAGGACATCCACAGCATATTACAATCATGGTAATTAGGGAATGATGAAAGAAATACAATACATTAGCAAACATTAAATACATATAATGTGATGTTAAAGGAGAAATCTTACCTTAATATAGTCCTTCTGCAGGACCTGAATGATGGCAGAAAAGGTCTCTGGAATAATGATCCCCAGAGCCTAGGGGGAGATGCCTGTCGAGAACTTGATATCCTGCAGACTTCTCCCTGTCGCCAAGTACGGCAACCTGGTGACTAGCCTCTGTTCGGGAGTGATGGCTTGCCGCATGCAGGTGTCCTGCCTTGTATTATAAGGGGACAGCAAAGCCAACAAACGGTGAAAAACGGGGTCCGTCATCCCGAGATAATTCCTGAAATCATCAGGATTATTCTCACGGATCTCCTGCAACAAAGGCATGTGTGAGAATTGGTCATGCTGGAGCAACCAATTCTTCGTCCATGAACTCCTCCCTGCCCTGTTCATGGACTGGGCTTGGGTCAAAGTAAGAAGCCCAACACCAAGCCCCTGCACAGCACAAACTCTACGATGAGTACGTACCCGCAACATGGCTACAAAATGGTCGGCTGGTCAGAACGAACTAACAGAACGCACTGAAAATCAGAAAGGCCTGAGAAGTGCGACTTGAAAATCAGAAACGAGCAGACAAGAACGTACTGAGAATCAAATACATAATATAAAAATATGCACTGAAAACCAGATACGAACTGACTACATGCACTGAAAACCAGATACGAACCCACAAGCACAAACTGAAGAGCAGTAACGATCTGAAAAGAACTAGGCTGAAAAGCGCGAATCGTCTCTCACCAAACTTCTACTAACACAAGATTAGCAGAAGGAGCCCAAAGGGTGGCGCACTGGCTATTGAACTTCCTCTTTATAATGCCCTCTCACGTGTTGTACGTCAGCGCGTTCTTGATAATCGGAATTTCCGACAACATTTGGGCCACCGTGTGTATGCAAGACAAGTTTGAGCCAACATCCGTCGGAAATAAATCACAGGATTTTGCTGTCGGAATGTCTAATCGTGTGTATGTGGCATAAGTGTTACAAGGTCTCAGCTGTGAATGGGGAGCAGGTGTGTTAAAATTGGTGTTATCACTCTCAATCTCTCATACTAGTCAGTGGAAGATCAACATGGCACCTCATGGCAAAGAACTCTCTGAGGATCTGAAAAAAAGAATTGTTGCTCTACATAAAGATGGCCTAGGCTATAAAAAGATTGCTAAGACCCTGAAACTGAGCTGCAGCACAGTGGCCAAGACCATACAGCGGTTTAACAGGACAGGTTCCACTCAGAACAGATCTCGCCATGGTCCACTAAAGAAGTTGAGAGCACGTGCTCAGTGCCATATCCAGAGGTCGTCTTTGGGAAATAGACATATGAGTGATGCCAGAATTGCTGCAGAGGTTGAAGGGGTGGGGGGGGGGGGGTCAGCCTGTCAGTGCTCAGGCCATATGCCACACACTGCATCAAATTGGTCTGCATGGCTGTTGTCCCAGAAGGAAGCCTCTTCTAAAGATGATACACAAGAAAGCCCGCAAACAGTTTGCTGAAGACAAGCAGACTAAGGACATGGATTACTGGAACCATGTTCTGTGGTCTGATGAGACCAAGATAAACTTATTTGGTTCAGATGGTGTCAAGCGTGTGTGGCGGCAACTAGGTGAGGAGTACAAAGACAAGTGTGTCTTGCCTACAGTCAAGCATGGTGGTGGGAGTGTCATGGTCTGGGGCTGCAAGAGTGCTGCTGGCACTTGGGAGCTACAGTTCATTGAGGGAACCATGAATGTCAACATGTACTATGAAAAACTGAAGCAGAGCATGATCCCCTCCCTTCAGAGACTGGGCCGCAGGGCAGTATTCCAACATGATAACAACCCCAAACACAGCTCCAAGACGACCACTTCCTTGCTAAAGAAGCTGGGGGTAAAGGTGATGGACTGGCCAAGCATGTCTCCAGACCTAAACCCTATTAAGCCTCTATGGGGCATCCTCAAACGGAAGGTGGAGGAACGCAAGGTCTCTAACATCCACCAGCTCTGTGATGTTGTCATGGAGGAGTGGAAGAGGACTCCAGTGGCAACCTGTGAAGCTCTGGTGAACTCCATGCCCAAGAGAGTTAAGGCAGTGCTGGAAAATAATGGTGGCCACACAAAATATTGATACTTTGGGCCCAATTTGCATATTTTCACTTAGGGGTGTACTCACTTATGTTGCCTGCAGTTTAAACATTAATGACTGTGTGTTGAGTTATTTTGAGGGGACAGCAAATTTACACTGTTATACAAAGTGTAATTTCTTTAGTGTTGTCACATGAAAAGATATAATAAAATATTTACAAAATGTGAGGGGTGTACTCACTTTTGTGAGATACTGTATATCTGTAGTGTTTTTTTATCTCTTTCCTAAGTTCCATGTCTTTCTGCTGCTCCATTATTCTGTTATCAGCATGATAACTTCTGACAAGTTCTCTGACAACCAAGATAAAAGAAGCCTGAAATTTGTGTCAGGGATGGTGCTATAAAAAGATTAGCAGAGAGCTTGTCTAGTCACAGCACAGCTCTGCACATTCCTTTCTTCCTTTGCCTAAGTGGAGGGCGGGGTGTGTGCCTTTCCTCCAATCAGCTGCCACTCGGTATATGCCAAGAATCCACACCCAGTGGTGAACAGGAAGAAAAAATCTCTAACATTATGTGCACTTTCTAAAGAATATAGCAAGCTGAAGACAGCAGATATGCATGTAAAACGTATGAAGGGGGAATTGTTTAATCTCTGTGTATCATCTGAGGCTGCTCACTTCCCTGGGTATAGGAAAGGATTTACGTCCAATTTAAACCAGGTATTGGTACTTTTGGCAGTGTGGGCAGGTGCCAAGTCCTGCTGTAAAATGAAATCAGCATCTCCATGAAGCTGGTTAGCAGAGGGAAGCATGAAGTGCTTTAGAATTTCCTGGTAGAGGGCTGCGTTGACTTTGGACTTGATCAAACACAGTAGACCAACAACAGCAGATGACATGGCTCCCCAAATCATCACTGACTGTGGAAACATCACACTTGACCTCATACAACTTGGATTCTGTGCCGCTTCCTCCAGACTCTGGGACCTTGATTTTCAAATGAAATGCAAAATTTTCCACAGTCTGTGATGATTTGGCGAGCCATGTCATCTGCTGATGTTGGTCCACTGTGTTTTATCAAGTCCAGAGTCAGCGCAGCCCTCTACCAGGAAATTCTAGAGCACTTCATGCTTCCCTCTGCTGATCAGCTTTATGGAGATGCTGATTTAATTTTCCAGCAGGACTTGGCACCTGCCCACACTGCCAAAAGTATTAATACCTGGTTTAATGATCATGATATAACTGTGCTTGATTGGCCAGCAAACTCGCCTGACCTAAACACTATAGAAAATCTATATAGATAAATAGGTGTTTTCACCAGGCCTGCCACTCAGCGCCAGGTCATGATACTGTTCTCAATACAGAGTTTACAAGAGTTTTTGAATGAGCTCAATTCTAATGTTAACAATATCAAACTGACTAGCGAATTTAGTCAGAGTGATATTCACTTCTTGGACGTGAATATCTTTAGGCAGGGGAATAGACTGGGGACCAAAGTATCACGGGTACTCACCGAAGCCGAAATGCTGGGAGTGGCTTCCCTTGCAGCTAGGCGCACTATACCCCTGGTGATGGTACAGAGGGTATAGGGCACGGAGAGGCACGGGTCGCCAGCAGGCAGGTAGCTCTTGAGAGGAGGACTTCTGTAACGTGGAGATGAGAGCAGTGGTGACTCTGCCCCTGGAACTGGAGAAGAAGACCCGGCTGGGGTTCTAACCCGTAAACACAACGGGAGCTGAGTGAGGTGCAGGAGATCAGGCACGGAGAACCCAGTAATGGAGAGTCTGTGGTGCAGACCGGGAACATATACTGGAGACTGGTAGATAAGGAAGTCCTTTAAACGGGCCGAGGGTCAAACACAGCAGACTGTAAACAGAGAAGTCCTGAAGGCAAGCCAGAGGTAATGTACTGGAGATGTCAGCAGAGGAGTCCGTTAAACAAGCCGGGGTCATACACGAGAAGGCAGGAGAATCTGGAGACAGGCCGAGGGTCAAACACTGGAAGCAGATGGTGGAGAAGTCCTTTTAACAAGCCGAGGTCAAACACTGGCGAGAAACAAGGTAGGTCAGGCAAATCCGGGTCAAACAGGTAAACACAAGTAGCAGGAATCAGAGAACAAGTCAGTCCTTATATAGGCCAGAAAGGGGGTGTAACGCTGATGAATGAACGTTCGTACGCCATTATGCCGTTATGCCGTGTAGTGAACCCGTGTGTGCCGCTACTTTGCTAACGCGCATGCGCCGAAGCGCTGCTCCGCCGCGCAAACGCACAGGAACCTTCCGATATTGGCAAGCTCTTTTCTTCTCTGACACAAAGTTTATTTCAAGCCTACAGACTCCAACAGTTACCTACCAGTTAATAGTGGACATCACCCTAAGTGGTTAAAAAATATACCTAAGGGACAATTCACTAGAGTGAAAAGGAACTGTTCGGAGGATGCTGATTTTATGTTGCAGGCCCAGATTATTAAGAAAAAGTTTATGGAAAAGGGGTATTTGGAGGAAGCACTGGACTCCACTATTCACGAATTGGCTCTATGACCTAGGGACTCTTTTTTAGAAGAAGTACCAGGAGTTCAAAATACGGACAACCATGAATGGAGTTTCATTTCAGGCTTTCACTCTCAGTATAGGGAGGTGGAAGACATTTTTAATGCCCACTGGCACGTTTTACGTATGGATAAAACATTGTGTCCAGTGTTACCCTGTAGGCCCAAATTCATCTACAGAAGATCCCACAGTTTTGCGGACAAGGTAGTGCGGAAAGTGTTGGACCCTCCTTCGAGACCCTTGACCTTTTGGGATAGAAACGTTTTTTTCAGTTGTAGGAGGTGCCGTGCATGCAGGGAAGTGGATAGACCAATGAGGGCTTTGGAAAGCTTTACGTCCACTTCAAATGGTAAGGAATTTACCATAAACAAATTTATTACGTGCAACACGGCCTTTGTGGTCTATGCTATGCAATGCCCTTGTTGTCTTATTTATATAGAATGCACTAAGAGGCTCTTGAGGGTCAGGATTGCAGAGCATATAGCAAACATAAAAATAGGTTTTAAAGACCACAATGTATCACTCCATTTCAAACTAAAGCATAATCAAGATCCATCGGGCCTCAAATTTTGGGGTGTGGATCATTTGAAACCAAAATGGAGGGGTTCCAATTTAGTTCGAGACCTTTCTAGGAGAGAGACCCAGTGGATCTTCTTGGCAGACACATTATCGCCAAAGGGGTTAAACGTGGATCTCGATATTAACTGCTTGATAAGTGATTATTAATATCTGTGAGTAGCGTTTTTCGCTGAATTCGAATATTGCTTGATATTTTATTTATTTTTTTGGGGACATTACCCCTTTTTTTGCCAATGCCTCTAGTAGTGATGCCTTCTTATTATATAGATATATTTTA
Source organism: Lithobates clamitans (assembly GCA_037952925.1). Classification (NCBI taxonomy): domain Eukaryota; kingdom Metazoa; phylum Chordata; class Amphibia; order Anura; family Ranidae; genus Lithobates; species Lithobates clamitans. The sequence goes on from JBBGZY010000062.1 coordinate 588,797, forward strand.
ATTGTGGATATATGCAGTCCATTTATATATGTATTTTTTATAATTATAATCTTATCTCTCCCGGATTAAGCTTTTTAAATTAACATTTAGCTGCGTTATTTAAATTATTATGAGAGAGACACTATGTAACAGTGAAAATTTAGTGATTGCAGGTGTCTCCCTTTAATTTATCGTGATTTATATTACCTGCTGTTTTATAACTATGTACATTTGTATTCTGGGAATATTAATGTTTAATGTTTTTTTTTGGTATATACTTTATTTTAAATGGGAATATGGTGAGCATGATTATCTGTAACCTATGCACAGTGAATGACATAGATTTCTTTATCAGTATACCTACTAGCATAATGATGAGGTTTGCTGGGTAAAAGTTTAGCTTACTGTGCCCCGTGTGGATAGTGTATAATGCAGATTTATATACCTAGGGACTGGCCTATGTGGCTGGCGGATATGTGGATCTACATATTCCGGGGTTTGTATATTTTGTCTTTTTAAGATGTGCAGAGCCTTATTGTCCCTCTCCCCCTCCTGTAGTGAGCCGTCAGTGGTGACTGGGGTTGGCGACGTGCACCCGCCGGCACCTACGTCGCGCTGTGATTGGCTAAGTAGATTGAAGAGGGAAATATAAGCCGATCGGTGCGTCGTGTAGCCATGCCCTCTGTCGAAGTCAGGATATGACGAAACGCATCAGGGCGTGGCTTACGCGACGTAGGAAGTGACATGTGCGCTCCACCACAGCCAGCTACACAACCAGGAAGTGGACGACGTCTCCTGGGCAGCGGTACTGGCTTGTTGCGGTGAAGTAAAACGCTCCTTACTACCTGCTTGATTGATTGCAAGTTTACTATGAATATTGATGTATGTATATTTATTGAAGGGCGATGTATGTATGTGTTGGAAGGGATTACCGTCAATAAACAGGATTATGCTATGTGCGCCTCTATCTTTGTTTTTTGACTTATTGTGAGCCCTGAACATCTGTGATCCCTCCGGAGTGGTGTTAACAGCAGCTGTTGGCGTGAAGTGTTATTTTGGATGCTTTATTACTTTCCAGCTCTGGTGAGTTTAACCCCCTGAGGGGAGTGTGTTCGCACTGGGTGGAATCTGGAGTGATCGGTGGAAGGTGCACGTTGAGGAATTTTTTCATGATCACTTGATGAACGCTTTATGAACTACACTCTGAACTTTACATCACTTTTTAATTTAAAGGACTTTTTTTGCATGTGTAGTTGGCCACATGTTTATCATAGTTTGCTCAACATCAGCGCTGTTTAGTGTGATAATTTAGTCTGTTTTTAGATTATTTTTAAACACTGTTTTTACATTGACTATATCTGAAAATATATATGAAAATCTGTGGGGTATTGTCAAGAGGAAGATGAGAGACACCAGACCCAAGAATGCAGATGAGCTGAAGGCCGCTATCAAAGCAACCTGGGCTTCCATAACACCTTAGCAGTGCCACAGGCTGATCGCCTCCATGCCACGCTGAATTGATGCAGTAATTCATGCAAAAGTAGCCCTGACCAAGTATTGAGTGCATGCTATACTGTACACGGACACACTTTTCAGTAAGCCAACATTTTTGTATTAGAAATCCTTTCTTTATTGGTCTTATGTAACATTCTAATTTTCTGAGATACTCAATTCTGGGTTTTCACTAGCTGTAAGCCATAATCATTAAAATTAAAAATAAGGGGGCGTGGCCAGCAGCCGAGGAGAATGGCCGCAGAGTGAGAGAGCTCCGTCATCCGCAGACATACCGGAAAGCGGCGATTTCAACCTCTAACAGGTCGGGCACACCCTGGGAACATGTCCAGGAAAAGAAAGGAGAATTGGAAGCTCAGTATAATGACGGACTTCTACACGCTTCCCTGCAGCACACAGGCCAAAGATGGCGTCGGTAAGCATAGCGGCGGAGAGCGTGGCAGGCTCTCTGATCACAGCAGCTCTACACAGCGCTCCATGTCTCACTCACAAAAGGGACATAAGGGAAACTATAATCAATCCCAATCATCCTCTTCCTCATCCAGCCCTGTAAAGGCGAAACAACAACATATACAAGGGGGAAACATGGCAGAGGAGGAGATAGACACTTCTCTTAATGACACCAGGGAGCTCCAGGACTCCATCTTGGAGTTCCCTACCAAAAATCAACCAGTGATTGACACAACTTTAAAGGATATGTTGGTGTCCCTCCGCAGCACCTTACATGCTGGTATATTAACCCTTAAAAGCCACTTCAAGACAAAAATTAAAGCTGTCAATAACAGAGTTACCCATATAGAACATAGGATGGGAGAATTTGCTGGTGCCATTAATGAAGTAATTGACGCCCATAATGAGAAGGAAGATGAAATACAACAATTAAAGGCCAAAATGGCCGATCTCGAAGACCGTTCGAGAAGAAATAATATTAAAATCCGTGGAATACCTGAGTCAGTGAAACCACCAGATTTGAACGCCTATTTTCAAAAAATCCTCCAAGAAATACTTCTTGAGGGTTCTTTAACAGACCTATCTATAGATAGGATTCATAGACTGCCAAAACCCAAACATTTGCCAGAACACTTACCAAGGGATACAATCGCACGGATTCATTTCTACCAAACCAAAGAGAAAGTTCTCTAGTGCATGAGAAATCCTGATAATGCATCAACCTGCATCCAGGGCCTCTCCTTCTATCCAGACCTATCGGCTTACACAATGCAAAGAAGGAAGAATATGGCCACTATTACTAAACCACTGAAGAACCACCACATCACCTATAGATGGGCTTATCCAGCAAAACTGCTAATAACAAAGGATGGAAAAACATTCCCTATCCAGTCAGTGGAAGACGGCATATGGCTTCTGAAAGAGTGGAATATTTTAGACAAAGCAGAGGACCCTCCTTCCACCTCTTCTTCACCTTGACCTCATTCACCCACCTGGCCACAGGATACAATTGACTGAGACTCAGGTTGTACAAAGCTACTACTACACATCGTTGTGCTCCGGTGCACCCGTGGAACTTTATTCAGTTCTCTTTTCATCCCCTTGAAAGTTACCTTTTTTATTTTTGTTCATATCGGAGATTTTACATTTCTTGTTTTAATATCTGATACACTCTACCTATTGCAACACAACACTTTGGACTCTGGCTCACTATTAAAGCACTACTTCCACAAAACTTCTTGCTTCGGACTTAATATCAACAAGGACTGAGGATCCAAGAAATACTGTGACACCCACCCTCTACAGAAGATATCATGGGGTTTAAAATCTCTTCATTTAATGTTCGAGGACTGAACAGCCCACAGAAAAGATCAATGCTATGGAAAGAAACACGTCTTCTACAAAGTGACATCCTGTGTCTACAAGAAACTCACTTTTCTGCATCGAAACCTCCAAAATTTTCTCATCAAAACTTTCCAACAATTTTCTGCTCTAATGCCCCTAAGAAGAAAAGAGGGGTGGCTATTCTCATCAAAGATACTGTATCTTTTCAACATACCTATACAGAAACAGACGAATTGGGTAGATACATTATACTTGTATGTGAGGTAAGCAATACAGTAAATACCATAATGAATGTCTACGTACCTAATGTGAAAAAATTTCTTTTCTGAACAAAGTTTGGAAACGGGCTCTTGCAGTGCGAAAGGGATATACCATAATTTGTGGTGATTTTAATGCTATACCAAACAAATCCTTAGATGTCTCGGCTGAGACCCTGAAATTTCGGGAAAGAGCAACCCTTTCATGCTTCATGGCCTCAGAAAGTCTACAGTCAGCACTCGACTGAGCAGGACTACTCCTACTTCTCGAGTGTGCATCGCACATACTCCAGAATCGATCTCTTTTTGGTCGATAAGTTTCTTTTACAGATTGTTAGTTCAGCCACTGTGCACAACATTATGTGGTCTGACCACGCCCCAGTCTCCATGGTGGTGGAGGGGTCCCACACTGAGACACGGGCAAATAGATGGAAAAATTATATCTTTCTTTTCACACATCCAGATCATAAGCATTAAATTACTAAGAACTCTGCGAGTTCTTCACTACTAATGCCCTGTCTGTGTCAGATCCCTTCACGGTCTGGAACTGTCACAAAGCATATATGAGAGGAATTCTCATGAAAATGAGCAGTGTGGCCAAGAAGCGATGTAACCAGCAGTTAACTGATTTACTTCTCCAAATAGAAAAATTAGAATCAGTAAACAAAAAATCTCCTGATCCTATTAATAGCTCCCAACTGGATAAAATCAGACATGATCTTAGATTACTACTTATTTCCCAACACAATTACACGGCTCGGAAAGGGAAGGCACACTACTATAGTCAAGGTAACAAAGCAGGTAAATTGTTAGCGAAACAGGTAATGGAAAAAACAATCAAACAAAAAATACCGTACACCAACCACAGGCATTAGGCTTTCCAATCCAAAGGACATCGTCAATGCATTTAGGGATTACTAGAACAATCTATATAACTTACAAGAAGATACCTCTACCCAACAACCATCTCCAGAGATGATCCAGACCTTTCTGGATTGAATCTCCATGCCCAAGTTAAATCCTGACCAACTTAAAACTCTAAATGAACCAATTTCCATGGCTGAACTCCACAAAACAATTTTGTCTCTCCCCAATAACAAATCTCCAGGCCCAGACAGATTTTCGTCTGAATATTACTGCACATTTTATTCCATATTAGGTCCACATTTGTTAAATGTATATACAACTGCTGCCTCCACAACCTCCTTTCCTTCAGAAATGTTAACAGCCACAATTGTAACCTTACCCACCCGATACTCCACAAAATTTTAGGCCTATATCTTTGTTAAATGTAGACTTGAAGATATTTGCCAAGATCATAGCAAACAGACTGGCCCGGTTCATGCCCATCCTAGTAAAACAAGACCAAGTTGGCTTTGTCCCAGCTCGACAGGCACCAGACGCGACACGCAGAATAATTAATCTGCTCCACGCTGCGGAATCTTCGGGGGTCCCTTCTCTGCTTCTACCTTTAGATGCAGAGAAGGCATTTGATAGGGTTCACTGGGGATATTTGAGACAAGTATTGGATAAATTTGGTATTTCAGGAACAATTAAATCAGCCATCTTAGCACTATATACTAACCCCTCCGCAATGGTATACACAGAAGGAATGTTCTTTGACAGCTTCAATATCACCAATGGGACGAGGCAGGGTTGTCCCTTGTCTCCCCTGATTTTTGCTCTTTTAATGGAGCCCTTGGCTGAAAAAATTAGATCTCATCCAGACATTTCGGGCATCTCAATTTCAAAACAGGCACACACCATCTCTCTGTTTGCATATGATGTGATCCTATCCCTTTCCATTCCCAATACCTCCCTGCCAGCAGTACATAACACATTAAATCCCTTCAACCAAATCTCTTATTACAAAGAAAACGCAACAAAATCTAATCTACTAGCCATAAATATAGATGAAAACCTTCAAAAATCCCTCTCTTCATGTTTTCCATATCCGTGGGCTGACAAACCCATTCAATACCTGGGTATTCAATTGACAGCTCCAAGCTGTAATCTATTTAAAGCAAATCTCATTCCTTTTATTTCTTCTATCCAACCAGAATTAAACAGACTAAAGTCCTTTTGTTTGTCTTGGATGGGAAGACTGGCGGCATACAAAATGCTTATTCTACCAAGAATACTTTATTATTTCAGAGCTCTCCCAATCTTTATACCAGCAAAAAATTTTCAGAACAGCTAAAACGCAGCTACACAAGTTTGTATGGGCAGATAAAAAACCAAGATCAAGATCAAAACATAGAAAAGCCGGAGGGATGGGACTTCCTATTTTGAGAGATTATTTCACAGCCAACATACTAGATCAAACTAAATTTTGGTTCCAAAACCATTCTTCTAAACACTGGGCTACTATAGAGGACACCTGGTTAAAACCTAACTCCTTAAGATCCACACAACTAGCAAACTCATTTTCAAATACCCACTTCAAATCCACTTATCCCATTATACAACTAGTAATGGACACATTGAAAAAATTCTGCTCTGACTCAAGACAATATACAGATCTTACAGAAATATCTACCCCTCTGACTTCGATTTGCACACACATTAGTGATCTCACGACAACAATTTGGGAAAAAAAGGAATTACTTTAGTCTCAGATCTGCTAGATCGAGGAAAAATCATTCCCTTCAATATATTAGCCCAAAAGTATTCTCTTCCCACTTCTGATTATTATATGTACATAGGAATTACAACATTCTTAACCACTTGCCGACCGCCTCACGCTGATATATACGTCATCAGAATGGCACGGGCAGGCAGAATCACGTACCCATAATTGATCTTCCTCCCGCAGGTGGGGGGTCCGATCGGACCCCCCTCTGGTGCCAGAGGCGGCCGGCATTTCTTCGCGGGCGATGAGAGGTGAGGGGGAGGCCATCCATTGTTGGCCAACCCCTCCCGATCGCTCCTGGCGAATGAAAACGCTTTCTTTCCCTCTGTAATGTAAACAGAGGGAAAGGAAGTGATGTCATCCCTCCTCGAGCCGGTCTTTTCGTTCTGGCGCCGAGGAGAGAAGACATCCAAGTAAGTGCACCAACACTACACTTCCAGTAGAACACGCAGGAACACTTTTAACCCCCCATCACCCCCCGATCACCCCCCTGTACCCCCTGTCACACTGACACCAATAGCAGTTTTTTTTTTGCATTGGTGTCAGTTTGTGACAGTTATAAGTGTTAGTGCAGTTAGGTTAGCCCCCTTTAGGTCTAGGGTACCCCCCTTTAGGTCCAGGGTACCCCCCTAACCCCCCCTAATAAAGGTTAACTTCTTGATTACCCCCCGTCGCCAGTGTCGCTAAGCGATCATTTTTCTGATCGCTGTATTAGTGACACAGGTGACGCTAGTTAGGGAGGTAAGTATATAGGTTTGCTGTCAGTGTTTTATAGTGACAGGGACCCCCATATACTACCTACTAAAGGTTTTAACCCCCTGATTGCCCCCTAGTTAACCCTTTCACCAGCGATCACCGTATAAGTGTTACGGGTGACGCTGGTTAGATAGTTTGTTTTTTTGTAGTTTATTATAGTTTATTATAGTTTTAGGGCACCCGCCGTTTATTACCTTATAAAGGTTTAAGCCCCTAATTGCCCGGCGGTGATATAAGTTAAATTTTTAGGATCAGATAAGGTCTGCGTCGCCCCAGGCAGTGTCAGGTTAGCGCCAGTACCGCTAAAACCCACGCAGCATACACCTCCCTTAGTGCTATAGTATCTGAATGGATCGATATCTGATCTGATCAGATCTATACTCCCCAGCAGTTTAGGGTTCCCATAAACACAGTGTTAGCGGGATCAGCCCAGATACCTGCTAGCACCTGCGTTTTTCCCCTCGGCCCAGCCCAGCCCAGCCCACCCAAGTGCAGTATCGATTGATAACTGTCACTTACAAAACACTAAGCACACATAACCGCAGCGTTCGCAGAGTCAGGCCTGATCCCTGCGATTGCTAACAGTTTTTTGGTAGCGTTTTGAATCAGTCACTAACAGTCAGGAGCTTTTTTGCCTGTGAGTCTCACTAGTGTACCCCTAAATTTAATACCCAAAATGGCAAATCGAAGGTACACTAGTGAAGAGGCCTACACGTTTCTGAGCATAACAGATAGTGAAGAGGAAGTCACTCATCTGTCAAGTTCAGGCTCAGAATAAGAACCTGTAGAGGACAGCGGCTCCATGACAGATAGCTCTGACGACTGAGTTGTGGTCCCTGCTAGGGTCAGGCGTACCAGACCCCGAACTTCTTCTGTCCTTGAAGTGCAAGAACCGCAGGGCTCTCGTATGGAGCAGAGAAGTACTAGTGCCGCTATTCCTTCTGGTGAAATGGCAAGCACCAGCGGCCTAGTACACCCTGGCCGTACATCCAGCACTGCAGTAACACTTGGTGACGTGGCGAGTCCCATAAGTGCAGTTCAAGCTGGCGAGGTGGCAAGCACAAGTAATGTCCTGCTGCCACCAAGAAGAAGACGAACACAGGCCCGTCGTGCCCATAGTGCCCTTCCTGCTGCACTCGCCAATCCGAATTGGGAACCCACCACTTCTGCAGCACCCGTACTTCCCCCATTTACTGGCCAACCCGGAATTCAGGTGGAAACCGTTGATTTTACGCCACTGGATTTTTATTCGCTGTTTTTCACCTAAGATCTCTATAGATCTATTGTGGACCAAAGCAATTTGTACGATGGTCAACACATCGCCACTAATCCCCAGTCCTCCCTTGCCAGAGATTGGAAACCAATTACGGTTTCCGAGTTTAAGACCTTTCTGGGCCTTTCCCTCAACATGGGCATAACTAAAAAGAGTGAGTTGCGGTCATATTGGTCCACTGACCCAATTCACCATATGCCCATGTTCTCTGCCTCCATGATCAGGGCACAATACCAGCAGATTTTGCGGTTCATGCACTTCAATGACAATGAACTCTGTCGTCTTCGTGGAGACCCTGGATACGATCGGCTCTACAAAATTCGGCCCCTCGTAAACCACTTCAACCAGCGTTTTGCAGACTTGTTTACTCCCCATCAAGTTGTCTGCGTTAATGAGTCCCTGATTAAATTTTCTGGCCGCTTGTCATTCAAACAGTACCTTCCCAGCAAGCGTGCCAGATACGGGGTCAAGATGTATAAGCTCTGTGACAGGGCCACAGGCTATACATGTAGATTTATGGTTTACGAGGGCAAAGATAGTCATGTAGAGCCGATAAACTGCCCTGACTACATAGGAAGCGCTGGCAAGATAGTGTGGGACTTGGTGTCACCCTTATTCGGAAAGGGGTACCACTTGTACGTGGACAATTATTACACGAGTGTGCCACTTTTTAGTCACCGTTTTGATCATCAAATTGGAGCATGTGGCACCATGCGACCTAATCGCCGGGGCTTTCCCCAGCGGCTTGTAGATTCCCGTCTTAGGCTGGGGGAGAGAGCCTGCTTGCAGTGTAATAATTTGCTCGCTATGAAGTGGAGGGACAATAAGAATGTTTTCATTCTTACCTCCCTTCATGCAGACACGACGACCCAAATTACTACGGCGACTGGTGTTGTGGAGAAACCCCTCTGTGTCCACGAATATAACCTTAATATGAGAGGGGTGAAGAAAAGGAAAAGACACTGGAGAGAAGGAAAGGAATTGCTGCTCACCCCTTAGGTATTGAAGCAGAAAAGAGAGAAGGTTTTCCCCACAACGGGGTTTTTAGGCAGCACAGTAATGGATGTAGTCAGTATTGTATGAAAAAATATAACAATTTTAATAGAAGCTATACCAAAACAGTTAAAAACGATGAGCTCCAGTGGGGAGTACTTAAAAGCTAAATGGCTGAACATACATGGGCAGACATATATTCATAACACAATTCCTATCATGAACATAAGACCTGACGCGTTTCAACCCTTAATGATTGGGGTCTTCTTCAGAGGTTCGGTCTGCTAGAGAGAACATATAAATAGCATTGGTATATACATACATAACTTTCATTATATAATAGAAACTACATTCATGGTGTAATGCACCAATATAGTTATAGTTACCAAGGAAAATGTATGTCCAACAGACGAAAGAAAGCTTCCCACATGGAGATCCCTTAAAACGATATGTAGTATCTTCCTCCCAAACCAAAAGGGGGGGCTCCGGATGCCTCCACCGCCACCTCAACCCAGATCGGGGTAAGTGAGAGGCAAAGTGACTTACAAGAGGCCACACACTAGGGCGCCGCCCGCCAAAGCAAAACGCCGGCCAACGGGCACTACAGACACCTAGGATGAAAAATTGATGAGACAGACTGAGTACACACCCGAAGAATAATCAGATTTTTTATGGGCGGGGAGCAACCACCAGGGGCCAGAGTCACCCATATGTAGTATCTATAGTACATGTGGTTCAAGCCAAACCAAAAAGGAGGTTCCAACCATATTTAGATGGTATGTCTTTGGAGGCTAATAGAATAAATAGTATATAGCTATAGAGATATTGGCAAAAAACTCCTTTCAGATGAAAACAGTGAGGTGGTGAAAGGTGTGGGAAAAAGAAAGAGGTGTGAAAATGGTGGGAGCATGAAATCATCATGCAAAGAAAGGGTGAGGTGTGTGGGGAAGGAGTGTGCTGTGAAGTGTGAGCAAGGAGGTGATGGGGGGGGGGAAAGCAATTGGTGGTGAGGTACACGCATATTTATTACCTCAAGTAGTGCTAGCCATTGTATGTAACTGCATCAAAGTGCCCCATGAAAACTAGACTGACACCTGTTTTCCAACCCGGGATTGGTCACAGGTCATATGGGACTCAGAGGGTTAGTATCCAAAACTGAGTCCACTAGTCTAGAAGCAAAACAAAAAGGAAAAAGAAATGTTTTTGTATCTATGAAAAAATATAAGCAAACTATGATCATGAGTAATCAAACAGTAAAAAATCGATAGCAAATAGCGGGGTCACCAGGCCCTGATTACATGGGGTAAAACAAAGATGCAGAGGCATAAGGCTAGAAAGACATACTTACTGGGTAGTGACCATAGATGGTGGCAAAGAGTGATAGTAGGCAACGGAGGGTGTGTATGATCCTCCAGGCAGGGAAAGGATTGTGAGTCTATTGCCAATAACATTTATATATCCTTGATTGATTAGGGGTGTGCATAGCCTGTCCCACCCCATCCCAGGTGTGTCCGGTCAGCCAGCAGTTGCGTGGGGGGCAGCATGGCCGCCATTAGGGCAGCCGTGTGTGGCTTCCCCGGCGTCCAGGAAGAGCGTCAGCCCCGAAGTCTCGTCATTCTCGCCGAAATCTCGCGATACCCATGACGTCACGTCTTTACCTTTGACCACTCCTACTACCTCCAGGTGCAGGGCGTGGCCATGGGCACCTGTTGTGCCCCGGCCTACGCCAATCTGTACCTGGGGGAGTGGGAGAGGGCACTTCAAGAGGATGAGGGCCTCGCCACATACATGAGCCACATACGTGTGTGGCGACGATACATTGATGATGTCCTCCTTATCTGGGAAGGCCCTGAGGAATCCCTATTGAAGTTTTTTGATTGTATCAATCAGAATGATCGCAATCTAAAATTCACTATGACCTATGATTGTGACCAAATAACTTTCTTGGATTTGCAGCTGAGACGTACCTCAGAGGACCTCATTTCCAGCACTCTGTTTCGGAAAAGCA